>CM054133.1:7197320-8397320 GCA_028751855.1 Ambrosia trifida | reverse complement strand
TTACCATGATTGTGTGACATTTACTCAATTAGAGCAATGTGGATTCCTGCTTTTTATCGTGATGAGCCAATGTCAGGTCTTATGGGTACTACTTCAAGATCTGAATGTGAAAATCATTTCTTTGGCCAAGTTTCCAATGCTCAACTAACGCTTCTTGAATTTATTAGTCATTTTGATACAGCCATGGAATCTCAAGGGTATAATCATAGGAAAAATGATCACGAGACGAGGTATAAAACACCGGATTTTTGGACTGATTATCCTATTGAGGTTCAAGCTGCGAAAATATATACAAGAAGTATTTTCTTTGATGTTCAAGAAGAAATTTATGGAGCTGTGCATAAATGCATAAATGTCTTTGCTTCAAATGTTGGAGATTTAGGACGTTTCTAATAAAAGATCATTCAGCGTATGGTCCGGGTTTGATAGAGGTATGTATATCTTATTTTTGTTTCTAATCATTTTTCTGTTACGTAATTTTTTCATATTATTGTATCAGACATTACGTAATTATCTGTTTCATTAGTCCCCCACTTTCATATACCTCACTACATGGTTTATTTGTGTTTAGTAACATACATAACGTGATTATAGTTTTCATTACGTAATTATCTGTGTCATACATTACGTGATTATTGTTTCATTAGTCCCCCACTTTCGTATACCTCATTACATGATTTATTTGTTTTTAGTAACATACATTACGTGATTATTGTTTTCATTACATAATTATCTGTGTCATAGTTGTAACATACTTTTACATTATTATGTGTATCATTAGTGAGATACAATACACACATTACTCTTTTTTTTTTACAGAGATGCTTTTTGTATTTCAGGTTAAATTTAATATGGGAGACTTGACAATGTTATGTAGTTGCAAGCATTTTGAGCGATATGGTTTATTGTGTTGACATGCTTTTTCAGTTTTAAGGTTGTGTTGGATAGATGAAATTCCCAGCAGATACATTCTTAATCGCTAGAGGAGAGATGTTATTTGCAATATTCCATCTCGGTCGAGCTTGTCGTTGGTGATGCATAATGATGAAAATCAGGGCGATGAAAGTGTTAATGACATTGAAACATTTTTTTTAACATTTGTTACGTTATTTGTTTTGTGCACAGTTGTTTTATTTTCATTCATTACGTAATTATGTGTTTTCATCACAGTTTTATATATAATTCTATCATACATTACGTAATTTTCAATTAGATTATCATACTAGTTTTTGACATGTTACGTAATTGTATGTTATATAACCATTATCAGATTCATACATAATCATTCATACATAACCAAACCATACATAATCATTCATACATGACCAAGCCATACATAATCGTTCATACATTGTAACATAGTAAGTAATAATGTTAAATTGTATCAGGACATTGCCATACACGGCTTTTCCAATTGTCAGAATCAAATATGATTATTTTGCCTTTTCATAAGAGTTTTAAACAAGTTCTCCTTCAACTTCGCCTTTTCATTGTTTTCCAATTGATGAAATCCCCTAGCCAGATGATCAACTGTTTTTGTGTGATGACATCGGACAGTAGGATCTTTCCGAAATATTTTTACCGAAGTTCGTCGATCTGCGCTTGTTGACTTGGAGACTCCTTGTTAAAATTAGTAATCCATTTTCGGCTATATGTGCTCATGAAGGTCTCCATATGCCTCATCATAAACACACCAATCAATTTTGTTTTGTGAAGTTCTCCAATCCATTGTAACTCTCGTTGGTGCTTTGCTTACCATGTCAGAAGTCTTGGGGTGTTCTCGAACCATCATGTAGTTGCACAAAGCTTCTTTTTGCATACATTATGTAATTTAGCATAACCATTATGTAATTAACTAACAACAAAGTAAAAAAAAAAGTAAAAACATTACCAATGGCAGTACGATGTTATCGTATTTGTCATTTGCTCCAAGCTTGCTGTTGTCCAATATTTGTATCTTTGGGGTCTTCATGTTGAAACATATTACGTAAATGTTGTCCGAAGATACTATTGGCATGAACAGCAAATCCACATCTTTTAACAATTTTATGCCATTTTTGTTAAGTGCAATATCCAAGTTCTTCGTTAGGGTGTCCCTTCCCTTAATATCATCATATCCAGGCTTGAAGCAGTTACTAGGCTGCAAAGTTAACATACATTACGTAATTTTTAGCATAACCATTACGTGATTATAATATATTCATTTCTTGAAAGAGCTAAGGAACATACTAGAATATTTGATTGAACAAACAACCTAAACGGTGAACATGGAGCTCTTTTCTTCTCATCGTGGTTCAGGACATATGAGTAAGCATCCAAAACATTAAATGAAATTGTTATTCTAGGGTTTAAGCATTCAAATACGACTTTGAAGTATGGAGTCCCATCTTCTAGCTGGAATACAACAGAAGACAAGTTGTAATACACATTACGTAATTTTCTAACACCAAAGTATGTACAGAAAATATTCATTACATAATTTATTAACAACAATTAAGTAATAAAAATATTTTCTTACTGTGTTTCTTTTGTTGCTGCAAATATAAAGTCTGCTATTATGTTTTCATCATCGCTGATTTTGTTCTTCATTACCACCTTGCGTTGGATGTAAGGTGATGTCAGTGGTTCAGTCAACATCCTTTCTCTTTTTGCACGTTCTAGTTGTTTGTTGACTATCGGTGACTGCAGTGATTGAGTAAACATTATTCTACCCACTGTTTTTGGTGTTTCCACATCATCTTGAGGAGCTTGTAGGAATGGTAGAGCTGGAATTATATCTGTAGCAACATCATCTTGGCCTTGGGAGATATTTAGATCAAAACTTGGTCCGTCATAGGTTTCATTTTGTACTTCTTTAGATCGGTTTTCTTCTATTTCAGTAGCAATGACCAATTTATCCAAGTTTCCAACTGTGTCAACCTCAGATGTCGCTTTTTTTAATCCGTCATCAGTCTCTATTTCTTTTCCTTTCCTACTTCTTTCTTCAGCCTTGCTAGTTGTATCAATCAATTCTCTCATGAACTGGGAGCTGACATCTTCAGATGATGTTTGTGTGGTTGAATTTTTCAAAGCAGCATCATTTTCTACCTTATCAGTTGCCTTTATCATTTCATTCAGCATATCCGTGCTGACACTGTCTGTCACGGGTTGCTTTGCAGACACCTTATTTCCTGATTTCAGCAAACCATTTGTATACATTCATATAAGTTTCATTTATATACATTTTATAAATATACATTACATGATTTTTTACCTTTCTCAGCAGTTGGTGCATTTTTTTCTTTATTCATTGTTGCATCTTTCAACGCACTCATTATATCTTTGCTGAAAGTTTCAGTCATGGCTGGCTTATCAGACACCTCATTACCTGATTTTCATATAAGCAAGTTTGTATAGATCATTATAAGTTACATTTAAATGGGTAATTATCCTTTGTAAATATGCATTACGTGATTTTTACCTTCTTTCACAGGGTCTTTCTGATTTGTTTCTTCTAGGTGTTCAGCTGCAGCCATCATTGCATTTATAATTCCTGTGCTAACACTCTGTGGTGTTGCTGCCTTTTCACCTATAATTACTAATTCAGATCATTAATAAGTTTGACAAATAATGCTTTACGTGATTTTTACCTTCTTTGATAGGGTCTTTTTGATTTGTTTGTTCCTCTAGGGTGTCAGCTCCAACCATTATTGCATTCAGCATCCCTGTGCTAAGACTGTTTGATGTTGCTGCTTTTTGTTGTTGGGTTTCCTTTTCACCTATAATTTGATATACATTACGTGATATTAAGCTAAGTTCTTTATCATAAAAATATACATTACATGATTTTTACCATCTATTTTTTCTTCATTACGTGATTTGTAACTTGATACCCATGACTTCCATTTTCGTTGCTTCTCACGTATCAGATTGCTATCTAAAAAATTTTGAAGTTGCTTCTTCGAACATTTCATCTATTTAAGCAACATACGTTTGAAACTTCTCCATTTTGTGTTGTATCTTTGAAAGCCATTCCTGCAAACAATATGTTTATAAAGTTTACTATTCCAGCAACATGCATTACATGATTTTTGTTGATGTTTAACATAATATATTACATTTACTTACATTCTCATCAATTGGGTAGTTACTTTTGTCTTTCTTCTTAGCCATCGTCTTTTTCCTTTTCTACCCTTTTATGCTCTCATCTGTTGACTTTTGAGTTGCAACTTTTTGTATTTTTGGTGATGTTGTTGCATCATCTTTGGCATTCTTTTGATTAGTGTCTTCATCATTTGCATCACCATCCTGCAAACATTACGTGATTTTTAAGATCTTATATATATGCATGGTACATAATTTTATATAGGTAATGCACTTACATTAGGAACTTTTGGAATGTTGTAAGTTGCAAAGTGTAAGACCCTCAAATCCGACGGGTCAAACAGTTGACATTCATAGAGTAAAACCATAATTAATACTTAAGAAGTCTTATTTTATTATCAGAAAACACGCAGCGGAAAGTAAATGTTTAAATTATTCAAGCCTGAAATTCCCCACAACGGGTCAAAGCATATTTGTAAAACAAAAATAATAAGTTTAGAAAAGAGTTTTCTAGCAATAAAGTAGTCTCTTCTTATTCGAAATGTCAACAGCCTCTGAGTAGTCCTGCATCGTGCCAAGGCATCCCTTTTATTCTTCAAATACCTGAAATCAATCTAACGTGTATGCAAAAGTCAGCTACGCTGAGTGAGTTCAAGTTTTATAAATTTATATAAACATGTAGTTTGTTAATTTAAGAATTAACAAAATACCTCAACCTCGGAGTTAACAATAAGCGCAAACCGCCAATTTGTTCTCTAAGAAAAAATGTAAAGTCTAGAATAAGCGCAATCCGCCTACTTAACATAAGACTTTATTTTAAATATACAATAAGCGCATTTCGCCTATTTGTCACAAAACTACAACAAGTCTACATAAGCGCATATCGCCTACTAAGACTCAAACCATAACTATAAATCAGAGCAGACATACTGTAAGACTATCATAGCTCAATTTATAATACCAGGTAACCGTCATACACAATATATAAATATAAATATATCATAACACATTTAACCTAACAAGCATAACTCAAGGCAAGTCCCGATCTAACAAGCAAGGTTTCAAATACGTGGCCAAGACGTTAAGCGCATTTCGCTTATTAAATAAAAACTTAAGCCACACTTTAATCAAGACAATTGTCTATTCACATATATAATAACACATAAGCCATAAACTATGTGAACCATGACAAAAACTATAACCATAAATCAGAGCAGGCCTATCCCACTTCTAATAACACATATAACTCAAGCCATAAAATAACACATTAGACGCATTCCGCCTACATAAATTTCATGCCAAAATAATATATATATGAGTTCACCAAAAATATTTATAACTTTATAAATAAAATATCTTGTGACTTCATAAAAATAATCAAACTGGTTTAGCATGCACGTCAGCCCAAATTATTTAGAGAAATAATAATTAAAAGAGTGGGCTCAAGAACTCACCTTGATACCAGCTTGCGTTTTTGAAAAGATAGGCAATTGTATAAAGAATGAATCCTAAAATGGTTGACAACACGCTCATGCATAGATACTCTGAAGCCTAATCTGTCTCTTGATAACCTTCGTTAATAGCCCGACAATTAGGATTCATCAACCCCATGTTGAACAAGAAAGACAAAAGACATGCATGTAGCATGCTCATTTAATTGAGGTGCTTGCTTGCTAGCTAGCTAGCTTGGTTTATGAACTACAAGAAACCAAGAGCTCTGATATAAGCACACACTTACCTCAATATTAATACTTTTTTTTTTGTCTCATATGGATCTTACACTCAGCATAATGTACGTACACCATTTCAACATCTAGATATTATAAAATCACAAAACATCCCTTCATCACCACCATATATTCACGACCACAACATCACTGAACACATCGACACCCGCATCAACACCGTCACTTTGTATTGTCACTTGAAACCACTCGCTACCATCATCAACGATTTCTTCCGACACGTGCACGATCACAGCCACCACTGATCCACCAAAACCAACACCGCGCACGACCACCGGCACTGTCACTACTCTCGTCTCTCGTCGTTTTCACCCGGACCACACATGACTTATGCCGATCCAGAACCACCACCCGTCACCGTTGTAACCATTCCACGCCATCACCAAACATCGTGCATCAACGTCGAATCACCACAGCCAAAACTACCACTCACCGTGACACCATTGTCATCGCCAAACTCGACTACCGCCATTATTCGATTACTACACTACCACTCGGTCACCATCTCGGCTCCCACCTCCCTGGATTGTGTGTCAAAATGGCCTCCCGAGAGTGAGATTCATGATCAACCGTAATGTTGACATCGAGAATCTAACAAAATGAATCATGTGTTACACTCCATGCTCGAATGAGAAACTATCGGTAATGAAGTTTGGATCGTGAATCCATACGTGAGATCGAAGAAGCGAGCCAAGATCATCAACCTGTAGATGGTTGCTCTGGTGCTTGTGTCGAACCCGAGTTGCGGCCGTCGAGATTAAAAATGACGTATCTTATGATTACAAATGCTAGGGTTTTAAAACAAGGAAAACAATAAAACATTGCACTTAGGCCCCTCCATTATCACAAGTATATTATCTTTTTCCCAAAGTAACAAAACCCACTTACAATATTGACAATTGGAACCCTCTAAATCCATTAGATAAACTTTTACACACAAAAACCCATCAGCGGATCTATTCGACACAAATCTGGGTAGTTGTTTCGTATAAAAAAAATCGTTTGTGAATTTAGGGATGTTACACCAAGAAATCATCAATGTCATTTGTTGTTTCATACACTTCGTTGAATTCTTGTGAATCTTGAGGTTCATTGAGATCTATGAGGATCTCTGGGTCAAGAAAGATTTGCGGTTCATCAGGCTGAACACATGCATCTTCATGTGCAGCTTCATTCTTACCATCTGTTTCCATTTTTTTCTCCATCACCTTCTTCATCATCATAATCATTTCCAGCAGCTTCATTTCCACCAGCATCTTCTTCATCCTCATCAACGTTTCCTTCTTCATTTCAAGCACTTTTTACATCATCATTTCCTTCTTCATCCTCATTATCTTCTTCGTCAGTTGAAAATGTCCCATTGTCATACAAATGTTTATCAATATCAAACAAATTCTGGGTGCTAATTGTAAGGACAAAAAGGATTGAAGAAACCTCTTGTCACACCCTCAATTTCCACTTGCGGGGTTTTACCGCGAGGCGCATGACAAACCAGGATCCAAGTCAACGATCACAATAAACAACTCTATATGAAACAAACGTAAATAGACATAACCATTAATTTAATAAGCGGAAGCGTTTCAGTAGCATTTAATCATCTATGCTATCATCTCAAAAGTTGTTCAAAATACTTTTATTACAAGACGTGTACTAAGTCTAGACGCCAATGCAGACCTGATGTGTGTAAACGTATATATAAAAATAACACAAGCTTTAATTAAAACGACTCACCTAAAAACTACACACGCACGGCAAGTGTACCGGTCGCAAAGCAGTAAACAGATAAGACCGAGTATCGAACCCAAAGACGCGAATGTAACTCTAGCTCACAACCTATACCGAATACTAGCCTAAATAAATATATACTTATGTGGGGGGTTAAACTACTAAATATAAACTTAAAAGAAACTAAATATAAATGAAATAACCTCAACTTCTTATGGGAACTAGGAACTTGAAGAAATCGGATAGGAAGAGGGTTGTTTACTTAGGTAAAATCCCTAGACACTAGCAATAAATCATGAATCTGGTAATTAACTTGAGACCCTATTCTTATCTAATAAACCTCCTGTCAAAGATGGCTCACTAGACTCAAGGCGGGACAAGTGTAGAAATGCTAAGATGGATCCGGATCGCCCTAGCGTACCAAAATCCCACAGAAATCAGATTAAAACCTCTCCTGGATTAAAACCCTCAAACTATGAAGCAGACTTAAACTCTACTGAAGAAAACCTAGGAAAACTCTAAACACGGACAAGTAGCGACTCCCGCCCTAGCGCTTGCCAACTACCGAACAATGCCTAGTTAGTTACCTAGCAAACTCGAGTTAGATTTCTCACCCTCAAGAATGGACTGCACGCCTTAGTTAATTTATTATATTAGTTTGTTATACTTGTGTCGTACTCCAACTCCAAATACTAGCACGCTAACCTAAGTTGACGAACTAGATTGATTTCAAGACCTAGGGGGTATCTCTACATGCCTAGCTCCACTAAACCAATAAACAAACTTCAAATAAAAATAACACCAACACACATATATCAAATCCAACAATAAAATTAAAATCATGTAATCCTACACATCAAAATTAAAAACCAAGAATCTTTAAAAACTGCAAATTACGTGTCTAGTTCATAAACCTAAGCAACCATAAAAGTCTAGCTACTCATAATATTTAGAAACATAAATTCAAAGTTTTTTAAAAAACCATTTCATCATGTCTATAAAAATATAGAGCGAAAACTAAACCTAACCCAAGGCTCGTTGGCTATTGATCTTTAACGTGCCCGTGGCCTTTTCTCCTTCCGTGCCCGTTCGCTCGTCACCGTAGTTGACCGTTGACTTTTGTTCTTCTGCTGTGCGATTCTCCAATTGCAAATTGTTGAATGAATGATTTTTAATGATGCGGCCTCTGATCAGTCGAATGAATGTCCCCCTCTCAAATCTCAATGATTGATATCATATATATCCCTCTTGCCGTCAATCTTTATTAACCTAAATTGTATATTTTGTTGGCCTTGGGCCGGTTTTTACTAAAGTCACAATTGACTTTTTTTTTTCTATTATTATTATTATTATTATTATTATTATTATTATTATTATTATTATTATTATTATTATTATTATTATTATAACTCGGTGCTCTACACTCGGGTGTTCTTGGCTTGACCAAAGTTCATAGTTTACGCTCCAACGTTCACACGAACACCTACCAAAATATAAAATAAATAAATAAGTACTAAAAATTAATAAAAATCTATACAATGACAAAAATAGGCCAACAAACGAATACACGCCTAAAACTACTAAAAACTATATACAAAAGACTCAATTATAACAAAAAATACATAAGAGAATAGATGTGTTTTACGACACATCAAACATCCCCACACTTGACTCTTTTTCGTCCCTGAAAAAGAATTATGCTATGGAATCACAGTTAGGTTTACATCCAGTTTCAAAACATAGGTTACTTAATTAATAATCTACTAACGTATTGATTGCGATTACAGGTATATTGATCCTCTTAAACCCACACCGGTTTCCAAGCCCCTTTTTATTTATGTTAAGTTCATGTTGATTAGTCTATCTAGGGTCTCAATCGAAGGAAGCCACAGTTCCTCCTAATCCCGCCTCAAGCTTATGAAGCTAAAGGAACGACCAATTGACCATTTCCCAACCGTCTTATATAGAAAACCAAGAGAATTTAAAATCACTCTTTTTTTTTTTTTTTTGCATACTTAACTCAGAGGGTGTGACCAATCCAAGTCGCTATCCCAGTGGCCAGGCACCTTAAGCTTCAGCATTTTTTTTTTCATCTCAGCATACTTAACTCAGAGGGTGTGACCAATCCAAGTCGCTATCCCAGTGGCCAGGCACCTTAAGCTTCAGCATTTTTGCTTTGATTTCTAATTTTTTTTAAGTGATTAGAAATTCTAACGGTTTTCTACTTATAACGGTGCTTCTTATACTATTTTTGGCGGTTTCGGTCTCCCCGTTTCTCCTAGATGAGAACCCACAAAATAGCCTAACATAATTAATTTATTACTTTTAAGGAAACCTTTCTACCGGCCGAGCCTACCCACATATCCCAAATCAGACACGTTTTCAATCAATTTTAATCTCTTATTATACATACTATTTGAAAACCGGACACCTAACTTTACCTATCATTTTCCATATTTTATATAATGCAAACTTCAAAATCAGGGACTTTTTTTTTCAGTTTTTTTTTTTTTTGACTCAAAACGACTCTATATACAGACTAAACGACAATTTCCCATCCCCACACTTAAACTCTACATTGCCCTCAATGTAGGAATAGAAAACGACACAAAACAAAAAATAAATTCCGAATACAAAATAAAAAAAACCGAGGGCAAATTGAAAAGGACTTAGCTGGTTAATTTTTCTTCGTAAGCTCTAGTCCAATCCAGCTCGATCGTATAGCATTTTGGTCGCGATCGACTCTGACACATTGGTAAACTCTGGGCTTGCCTTGACAAATGATAAGCAGCTCTGGAATCGCCCGAATGGAGATTGAGTACGGGTGGTGCAATCCATACCTGCGCAAAACAAAACAAACAAAACCCGAGCATAATACCGAACCACACAAAAATAAAAAGACTCAAACTACTAACTTAGACTCAAAATATAACAACAAACAAGAAGACGTACCTGCTTGGCAAAATGGCGGTGAATGGTGGTAGAACCAAATGGGTAGAAAAAAAATCTGGTTCTCGCTCAACGTGAAGGACACTGGTGATCACAACACGCGTTGCAAGAGAAAAAAAATATAACTTTCCGGGGTAATAGCTGGTCGCATAAGGCGAGCAGGTCAGCCCAGACTCCTCACATTACGTGAAAAATCTTTTTTCACAGAAAATTAATTAATTTTTTTTTAAGAAAAAATCTCTTTTATTACCCAAACCTTTACCAAAACTCCCACTCATAAAATATATATAAAGATAATACATGGGATCCGCTCATTGTGAAATTTCCTCTACTTAAGCAAACACGCAAACCTGCTAACTGACTCAAAGACACAAAAAACAAAGATAAAATAGAAAGATAAAAACCTACAAACTACTACCAAAGAACGACCACAAAATAAAAAAAAATGAAAAGCTAGAAAAAAATAGGTATAAATATAAATTTACAAACTCTACAGAGCCTCCCCACACTTAAACTTAATCAGGGGGCTTCTCTTTTATCTGGACCCGATCCAACCCATTTAATTCCACCCGGTCCATATAATTTAGCAAAATTAAATTAGTGGAATTGAAAAATATTTTATCGAATTTAAATGGGTCGGACCACCAATATTTAAATTTACCTGGACCAAACCTTATTCTTGGCATGTAATGAGGGGACTTATTGTCTCTGCAACTCCTGACCCTCACCCTGTGTCGGTCCAGGTGCCTCTTCGCCTTCTCCCGTGGTGGTGGCCATGGTGGTGGCACTAGTAGCAGTGTAATATCCAATGCCTGCACGGGCCGGCTGTGGTGTTCTTCTTCTTCCACCACTGCTTCTTTCTCATCTTCCGTGTTTGGTGACACTTGTTCAAAATCTTTGTCCACTTCTGGAGCTGACATATCAACTAACTTGTCACCAAACTCTGCTTCCTTATCAGCTGCTTCTTCAAGCAGGTCAGTGGTGTCTTCCTCTTCTACCACTTCTTCCTCAAACAGCCAGCCTGTGGATTCTGAAAAATCCATATCTTCCTCAGCCTCCCCTATCTTCTCCATCATGGCTTTCCTATGCGCGTCCCAGGCTATCCTTTCTATCTCCTCACCATCACTCCAGACATCTGCCTCCCAAGGGTATGCTGTTGAACTAGAGATCTGGCAAGGCTGCTCATCCTGCTGAACCAAAGGTGGGACTAAGGCGTCCATTATGGTCTCTGGCTCTAACCCTGAATCCTGCAAAATATCATCCTCACAAGACAAGTGTAAAGAATCATATGGGTCGGTTAAATCATGCACAGAATCAGATGAGTAAGGACAAACAGTTTCAGCAACGGGCCTAATGCAATCAGGTAATGTAAATGTTACCATCTCGTCTGGGTCATCATTTGTGAAATAAACCTGCTGAACTGGAGGTGGGACTTCAACGTCCATTATGGTCTTCAGTTCATCCACCTGAGCCTCTAGCCTTTTAAGTGCCGCATCTTGTTCCCTCAAAGAGTCGGTGCGCTTGGATAGCAAAGAATCGATATCCTCGAGCATGAGCTGTTGTTTAGCAAGTAAGGCGGCCAAATCGGGTCTAGTGTGAGACGAGACATCCCGATAATCGGGATGTGGATACAAATGTTGGCTAGGTGGATACTCTGACGAGCAACCACCATGCCTTTCCTCATACATCTCATCTTGTAGATAATCATGCCGACTTTTTCTTCTATCTAGTGACTCAGATGTTGCAGGATTAAACCACCGGTTAGCCTGTGGGTATGAAGGCTGGTATGATTGATATGGCTGCGGCTGCAAATACGTGTTAGAATAATAATATGTGGAATACCCCGATGAATATGAATGAGGGCATCTTATGGTAAAGTGGGGTCCTCCACAGATCTCGCACATGATAAAAAAAATTTATATTACGAATAAATAAAAAAAATAATAATAATAAGAAAAAAAATAAAAACAAAAATTATTCACAAAATAGTAGACCAGAAACGGATCGGATAGTTCTCAAGAGTGCCAATTGCGTCCCCGGCAACGGCGCCAAAAACTTGATGTGTGTAAATGTATATATAAAAATAACACAAGCTTTAATTAAAACGACTCACCTAAAAACTACACACGCACGGCAAGTGTACCGGTCGCAAAGCAGTAAACAGATAAGACCGAGTATCGAACCCAAAGACGCGAATGTAACTCTAGCTCACAACCTATACTGAATACTAGCCTAAATAAATATATACTTATGTGGGGGGTTAAACTACTAAATATAAACTTAAAAGAAACTAAATATAAATGAAATAACCTCAACTGCTTATGGGAACTAGGAACTTGAAGAAATCGGATAGGAAGAGGGTTGGTTACTTAGGTAAAATCCCTAGACACTAGCAATAAATCATGAATCTGGTAATTAACTTGAGACCCTATTCTTATCTAATAAACCTCCTGTCAAAGATGGCTCACTAGACTCAAGGCGGGACAAGTGTAGAAATGCTAAGATGGATCCGGATCGCCCTAGCGTACCAAAATCCCACAGAAATCAGATTAAAACCTCTACTGGATTAAAAACCTCAAACTATGAAGCAGACTTAAACTCTACTGAAGAAAACCTAGGAAAACTCTAAACACGGACAAGTAGCGACTCCCGCCCTAGCGCTTGCCAACTACCGAACAATGCCTAGTTAGTTACCTAGCAAACTCGAGTTAGATTTCTCACCCTCAAGAATGGACTGCATGCCTTAGTTAATTTATTATATTAGTTTGTTATACTTGTGTCGTACTCCAACTCCAAATACTAGCACGCTAACCTAAGTTGACGAACTAGATTGATTTCAAGACCTAGGGGGTATCTCTACATGCCTAGCTCCACTAAACCAATAAACAAACTTCAAATAAAAATAACACCAACACACATATATCAAATCCAACAATAAAATTAAAATCATGTAATCCTACACATCAAAATTAAAAACCAAGAATCTTTAAAAACTGCAAATTACGTGTCTAGTTCATAAACCTAAGCAACCATAAAAGTCTAGCTACTCATAATATTTAGAAACATAAATTCAAAGTTTTTTAAAAAACCATTTCATCATGTCTATAAAAATATAGAGCGAAAACTAAACCTAACCCAAGGCTCGTTGGCTATTGATCTTTAACGTGCCCGTGGCCTTTTCTCCTTCCGTGCCCGTTCGCTCGTCACCGTAGTTGACCGTTGACTTTTGTTCTTCTGCTGTGCGATTCTCCAATTGCAAATTGTTGAATGAATGATTTTTAATGATGCGGCCTCTGATCAGTCGAATGAATGTCCCCCTCTCAAATCTCAATGATTGATATCATATATATCCCTCTTGCCGTCAATCTTTATTAACCTAAATTGTATATTTTGTTGGCCTTGGGCCGGTTTTTACTAAAGTCACAATTGACTTTTTTTTTTTCTATTATTATTATTATTATTATTATTATTATTATTATTATTATTATTATTATTATTATTATTATTATTATAACTCGGTGCTCTACACTCGGGTGTTCTTGGCTTGACCAAAGTTCATAGTTTACGCTCCAACGTTCACACGAACACCTACCAAAATATAAAATAAATAAATAAGTACTAAAAATTAATAAAAATCTATACAATGACAAAAATAGGCCAACAAACGAATACACGCCTAAAACTACTAACAACTATATACAAAAGACTCAATTATAACAAAAAATACATAAGAGAATAGATGTGTTTTACGACACATCAAACATCCCCACACTGGTCGAAGGAGGCCAGGTTCGCCCCTGTTGTATAATTTTTCCTAAAAACGCTTCAAACACATTTAAAACGACTCGAAACATCATCAAACACAGCAGTCAAGCATAGATAACTTATTCCTGCAAAACCCCATCGATTTCCCCCGATAATACGTCCGTTTCAGCTCTTTCCCAAAATGGTAAAGATTATGGAAACATCACTTTCATGCATGAATAATTTACCCACTTTGGAAACTTTTGAAATCGATTCATGCTTAGCTTAAAATACTCAGTTTGTCGATTATCCGATCTTTCTTATTCATTCTATTGATCATAAATATTCATACATCAAGTTTTAATCCAATAAAACCCCCAAATATTATTATATCCAATCCTAACCCTAGACAACAATATTCCATCATTAATAACAATCCTATATCATGTTTCTATCATAGATATAGCAGCAAATCAGTGAACAACACATAACACCACATAACACACAATTTACATATGTTATTCATTATGAAAACCTATGTTAAATGATCATGTTTTGATTTAGAAAGATGTTTAAAAGGTTTTTAATCATAAAAACACCCTTAGAACAGATCCGGACAATTAGGGTTAGATGAAAACGAATTAAAATGCTTTTAGAAAGATTTAGGATCATGAACACACCTTGGATTCTTGTTTAAATGTTGTAGATGGGTTAGATTTTGAAAAGAAGAGCAAAAACTCCTTCCTTAGTGTTTAAGATCGTTTGAGAGCGTTTTGGGACGGTTAGGGTTTGTGAAATGATGAAAAATGACAAAGGTTGGTATTTATACTAATCCTCCTTCGCCCCAACTCATTGGTCGAAGGTGGTCTCCTTCGCCCCTTTCACAGGGTCGAATGAACCCTGTTTGGTCGAAGGGAATTCCTTAAATTCCACTTCCCTGGTTCGCCCACTTACAAGGGTCAAACCAGACACTTTCTTCTCCTTCGACCACTTGAAGTGGTCGAACCAAGACTCCTTTTTAACTAGTTTTCCAGTTTGTCGTGTTTAACGCATTCTAACACATCTCAACACATAAGCATGCATCCTTAGTCTATATCTAACATATTTAAGCACAGATAATCATTTACATATCATTTAAACACGTCTATGTATATAATCCACCACACGACCCATAATCTACACATATACTTAATTAGTTCATGTAATGTCACCAACAACGGAACCCGGTACTAGTGTATTATCAAAACGACTCCCAATGATCCTCCAGATCATTGTACCCTGGACAATCCTAACTTGACCCGACTCAACTAACCCAGTTAAGTTTGTTTATAAACGTTTCTCGCTAAGGTAGACTTAGATGTTACTAATATGTTTAAGCCGAACATGCCGGGTGTCACATCATCCCCACGTTGAAAGAATTTTCGTCCCGAAAATTGCGCAAAGCCCCAAAAAGAACGAAACGAAAAGAACAGAATGAAAAATTAAAAATTACCGGATGTCACATCATCCCCACGTTGAAAGGAATCTCGACCCGAGATTCATTCCGCTTCAGCAGTAACATGCCTCGACTCAAACGCGCGCTTTGGAAAAAGATGAGGATACTTGGATTTCATCTGATCCTCCCGTTCCCATGTGAACTCCGGTCCACGGTTCGAGTTCCAACGGACTTTAACGATGCGGATTTTACTCCGACGAAGGCTACGAATCTTGTAGTCGAGAATCTCGACAGGTTCCTCCACAATGCGAAGACGATCATCAACCTTGATCTCTTCCAGTGGTACAATGAGAGATTCATCAGCCAAACACTTCTTCAAGTTAGAAACATGGAAGACGTTGTGTACACTACCGAGCTCCGCCGGTAAGTCAAGTCTGTATGCCACCGGTCCAATCCGATCCAGGATTGCGAATGGTCCGACATAACGAGGGTTAAGCTTGCCACGCTTTCCAAAGCGTATGACGCCCTTCCATGGTGAAACTTTCAGAAGTACCTTGTCCCCAACCTGGAACTCTAAAGGCTTTCGACGGCAATCGGCATAGCTCTTCTGACGATCCCGTGCAGCAGCCAAACATTGACGGATCTGTACGATTTTCTCCGAAGTTTCGTACACAAGTTCCGGACCAGTGAGCTGGCTCTCGCCCACCTCGGCCCAACACAGTGGTTATCGACATTTCCGTCCGTAAAGAGCCTCGAACGGAGCTGCCTTGATGCTAGAGTGATAGCTGTTGTTGTAGGAGAACTCCACTAACGGCAAGTGGATCTCCCAACTTTTGCCAAAATCGATAACACATGCCCGAAGCATGTCTTCCAAGGTTTGAATCGTCCGCTCACTCTGTCCATCAGTTTGCGGATGATAAGCCGTACTCATATCCAACTGAGTACCCAAAGCCTTGTGCAGAGC
This sequence comes from Ambrosia trifida, assembly GCA_028751855.1. Lineage (NCBI taxonomy): Eukaryota > Viridiplantae > Streptophyta > Magnoliopsida > Asterales > Asteraceae > Ambrosia > Ambrosia trifida. The sequence continues at coordinate 8,380,675 of CM054133.1, read as the reverse complement.
CTTCCAGAAGCGCGAAGCGAAACGAGAATCACGATCCGAGATAATAGAAACAGGCACCCCGTGCCGAGCAACCACCTCCTTAAGGTAAAGTCGAGCTAACCGCTCGAGTCCATCGGTTTCCTTAATAGGTATAAAACGTGCCGATTTTGTTAGCCGGTCAACAATCACCCAGATAATATCGTAACCACTAGGTGACCTTGGCAGCTTGGTGACAAAATCCATCGTGATTCGTTCCCACTTCCATTCTGGAACCTCTGGTTGTTGCAGGAGACCAGACGGCCTCTGATACTCCACCTTGACTTTAGCACAAGTCAAACATTTGCTGACATAAGAAGCTATATCAGCTTTCATGTTTGGCAACCAATAAAGTATCTTCAAATCCTGATACATCTTATCGGAGCCAGGGTGAATAGAATACCGGGATTTGTGAGCTTCATCCAGAACAAGCTCGCGCAATCCCCCGAACAATGGGACCCAAACACGTCCCGCAAAATAGTGTAAGCCATCAGTCCTGAGCTCAAGATGCTTGTCAGCACTGTGCATAGTTTCAGCCCTAAGGTTTTCTTCCTTCAAGGCTTCCAACTGTGCAGAACGGATTCGGACAGGCAACGACGAATGAATGGTGAGCTGTAAGGCTCGAACACGGCGAGGGTTAGCAGACTCCTTCCTGCTCAAGGCGTCCGCCACAACGTTCGCCTTGCCAGGATGGTACTTGATGGCACAGTCATAATCGTTTAGGAGTTCAACCCAGTGACGCTGCCGCATGTTCAACACCTTCTGGTCGAAAATATGCTGAAGACTCTTGTGATCGGTATATACTTCACACTTGGTACCGTACAAGTAATGTCTCCAGATTTTCAACGCAAAGACTACCGCACCCAGTTCCAGGTCATGAGTAGTGTAGTTCTTCTCATGAACTTTGAGTTGACGAGAAGCATAAGCAATAACCTTCCCGCGCTGCATCAACACGCAACCAAGACCCCGAATAGAAGCATCACAGTACACAACAAAGTCATCCGTACCCTCAGGTAGGAATAAGATAGGTGCAGAACAAAGTTTAAGCTTCAGCATCTGAAATGCTGATTCTTGTGGTTCATCCCAGTCGAACTTTCGGTCCTTCTGGGTAAGAGCAGTGAGGGGTTGAGCGATCTTCGAAAATCCCTCAATGAAATGACGATAATAACCCGCAAGACCTAGGAATTGCCGCACCTCAGATGGCGTCTTTGGTGCTTCCCAGTCCTTAATAGCTTCGATTTTAGCCGGATCGACATGAATTCCCAGTTCATTCACCACATGTCCTAGGAATTGTACTTCACGTAACCAGAAATCACACTTTGAGAACTTAGCATACAACTGCTCCTGTCTCAAAAGTTCCAAGACCAACCGCAGATGTTCCTCATGATCCGCCTTGTTCTTGGAATAAATCAGAGTTTCGTCAATGAACACGATGACGAACTTATCAAGGTAAGGCTTGCAAACGCGGTTCATCAGATCCATGAACACCGCCGGTGCGTTAGTGAGACCGAAAGGCATGACCAAGAACTCAAAATGGCCATAACGAGTGCGAAAAGCAGTCTTCTGAATGTCAGCTTCCCTGACGCGCAACTGGTGATAACCGGACCGCAAATCAATCTTCGAATAGTAACTGGAGCCCTGAAGCTGGTCAAAGAGATCATCAATGCGAGGAAGAGGATAACGATTCTTGATGGTCACTTTGTTCAGCTCACGATAATCAATACACATGCGAAGACTTCCGTCCTTCTTCTTCACAAACAAAATAGGAGCTCCCCACGGGGAAGAACTCGGTTGAATGAAACCCTTTTCCAAGAGTTCCTATAACTGGCTGGACAACTCTTGCATCTCAGGAGGCGCAAGACGATACGGAGCTCGGGCAATAGGAGCTGCGCCCGGAGTGAGATCAATACCAAACTCAACCTGACGATGGGGAGGAAGACCAGGTAAATCATGAGGAAACACATCAGAAAAGTCATGAACCACCGGGATATCCTCGATCTTCTTCTCACCGTCAGTAGAAACGTTAACAAGTGCCAGAATGGCCGAACAGCCCTTCCGAAGATACTTACGGGCTTTCATGCTAGAAATGATACTCAACGGAGCACCGCTTTTCTCGCCACGAACCGAAAGAATCTCTCCATCAGGGAGAGGGATCCGAATAACCTTGTCAAAACAAACGATCTCCGCGCGATACAACGATAACCAATCCATGCCAACCACGACATCAAAACTACCCAGAGGTACCGGCATAAGATCAATGGGGAAAGACAATCCCGACAGTTCCAAGCGACATTCCCTAAGGGTGTGTGTCGCTTCGATTTTCTTACCATCAGCCAATTCTATTAAGTACTTAGCCTCTAAAGGTGTGGGTACTATATCTAGCAATTGACTAATATCCAAAGATACCAAACTATTATCGGCACCAGAATCAAACAAGACAGAAACATAGCGATCATTAAGAAGGAACGTACCGGTAACTGTGTCTGGATCCTGCCTAGCCTCTGCAGATCCAATGACGAAAGCACGTGCAGTTCTGCCTCCGCCGCCATTGTTCCCGTTACCGTTCCCGCCCCTCCCATTATCGCCCTGCTTCAGTTTGGGACAATCACGCTTGAAATGTCCCGTGTCACCACAGTTATAACACCCCTGCCTCCCCTGAGTCCCCTGAGCAGCAGGAGCAGGAGTAGCCGCAGGAGTCTGAGTTGGGGTGAGCGCCACCTTGCAATCCTTAGCATGGTGCCCCAACTGATGGCACCGATGACAACGAGCCCTATCACAACTCCCAGAATGATGAAAACCACACTTGTTACACTTGGGATGCTTCCCAACATACCCACCCGTCTTCGACCCAGAAGAAGACCCAGATGTATCAAACTTCTTCGCCGGCTGAGCTGGCACCACACTCTTCCCCACACTCTCCCACTTCCTCTTGTTCCCCTCAGCAACCTTCACAGCAGCACCCTTGGGTGGCAAAACGCCTTCTGCCACCTTCAGGTTAGTCATCCGATGAGCTGATCGGACAACTTCAGCAATAGTGGGAAGATTCCCAGCAGCCACCAACCCAGCAATCTCGGGCACTAGTCCAGACATATAGTGCTCGATCCTCCTGTACTCGGGTGTATGTAAGTCAGGACACAACACCGCCAGCTCATTCCTCCTCACAGTGTACTCCTCAATCTCAGATCCAACCATCTTGTAACTCCAGACCTCATGCTCCAACTTCTGTATCTCCTCCCTCGGACAGTACTCACCTCTCAAAAGCTGCACAAACTCCGCCCAAGGCATAGCAATAGCCTCTCCCAGTCCCACGTTCTGTGTAGTAGCATTCCACCATGACAATGCAGGCCCTTCAAATGTCGCAGTAGCATACTTCACCCGGTCCCCAGCAGGACAGTTACACATAACAAAGACAGATTCAACCTTCTCCAGCCATCGGAGCAGTCCCACCGCTCCCTCAGTTCCAGCGAAGTTATGGGGCTGACAGTCCCTAAACTTCTTATAAGAGCACTGAGGTGGGGGTGGATTGGCACCAGCACCACCCATGGCATTAATCCCAGCCTGGAAATTAGCCATAGCCATGTTCACTTGCTGCTGGAGCAAGTTGTTCAGTTCAGCTTGGGTCATGTTGATGTTTCCACGACCACCGCCTCCGGCACGACCACCACCACCAGCACGGCCACCGCCGCCACCACGACGTCCACCACCGCGAGCACCAGACATGATCTAACAAATCAAGAGAACGAGGGATTCAGATTCACTTCCAGTGTCAACCACTAGAAATTTACAAGAGTTAACCTAGGGACAAGTCCAGGACTATACATCCAAATTCGAAATCCATCGGGATTTTCATGCATTCCAGTTTATTATTTCATGTGCACCCGAAATGATAAACTGCTCTACATGGTCCTCCAGATGTACCCCTAATCTAGACCCCAGTCACCGAACATTGTCGCCTATGTGGCAATAGGTGCAAGTGTAAGAAGGCATGTGTGTGTTAGAACCAACAAATCAACCCCTCCTCCTTTAATCCAGAAGAAGAAGACAAGAGTAGGTAAGAACCCAAATAAAAACTGATGATGTAACGGAGAAGCATGATGATGATGTAAGGACACCCCGACAACGTTAGTACATATCCCATTAATAGACCCAAAGTATGTGACCGTCTAGTGTGTGCGACTCGGCTATAGACCAGACTCTACATGCAGTCCTAGTTCACTATAACCATTGTCTCTGATACCAATCTGTCACACCCTCAATTTCCACTTGCGGGGTTTTACCGCGAGGCGCATGACAAACCAGGATCCAAGTCAACGATCACAATAAACAACTCTATAAACAAACGTAAATAGACATAACCATTAATTTAATAAGCGGAAGCGTTTCAGTAGCATTTAATCATCTATGCTATCATCTCAAAAGTTGTTCAAAATACTTTTATTACAAGACGTGTACTAAGTCTAGACGCCAATGCAGACCCGTGCGCCTAGTTCCGTTCATTGCTACCTTAGCGACCTGAGAAAAACATGCCAAAGAGATGTCAACATATAATGCTGGTGAGTTCACAGGTTTGTTCAAAATGTTACCAAAACGTTACCATGTCCATACTATATCAGTGTTACCAAGTACGCTAGCTAGGCGTATGTTTCATTACTACTACGATTGGAAACCATTACTAGACACGTTTAGCAATGTTCAGCATGTTTAAGCAGCCCGTATGTTCAGCATGATACCAATGTACCTGTTCGAGACAATATGCACCCGCCCGGCCCTCCAAGCCGACGAGTGGGGCAGGTCACGCCCAATAGATCTATCCACATTTCCCCCGTTGTGCATCCCCGCACATTCATGGTTTCCCCCGGGACTTTCCAAAAGATCGTATAGCAATATAAAGTTAAAACCATAGTATGACATAAGTTACCAAAACCGTTTAGCGCATGTTTTCTCCCCCAAAAGTTAAAGCAGTAAAAGTGGGGCCGTGAACTCACCTTAAGTAGCGTTCTTCGAATACAAGTAAAGATGTTTAGCCCTTGATAATCCCTCTACCGGAGATCTATCAAAATGTTCACATAAGTGTTCTGACTAATAACCATAAGGTTATCTAGTCCCCGATTGTCCAGATCGTAACCAAGTATGTTTTAAAACGTGTTTAAATGTTTAACCGACACACTAGACCGACCCGACATCCCGTTGGTGACCCATTACCCTAACTAATCAAGTACACATAGATTACACACAAGGTTCAAGCATAAAACACTTAGTTTGTATCAAAAATCTCATTTCTGCATCAGAACGGTCGAACCAGTCAGTTTTAAGTCTCCTTCGCACCTTTTTGTCTCCTTCGCCCGTTTTACATCTCGTTCGACCGTTTGATGCTTCCTTCGCCCGTTTTATCACATTCATCCAATATAAACCCAGGTTCGACCCTGGATCCCTCCTTCGCACCTTCGACTGGTCGAAGGAGGCCAGGTTCGCCCCTGTTGTATAATTTTTCCTAAAAACGCTTCAAACACATTCAAAACGACTCGAAACATCATCAAACACAGCAGTCAAGCATAGATAACTTATTCCTACAAAACCCCATCGATTTCCCCCGATAATACGTCCGTTTCAGCCCTTTCCCAAAATGGTAAAGATTATGGAAACATCACTTTCATGCATGAATAATTTACCCAGTTTGGAAACTTTTGAAATCGATTCATGCTTAGCTTAAAATACTCAGTTTGTCGATTATCCGATCTTTCTTATTCATTCTATTGATCTTAAATATTCATACATCAAGTTTTAATCCAATAAAACCCCCAAATATTATTATATCCAATCCTAACCCTAGACAACAATATTCCATCATTAATAACAATCCTATATCATGTTTCTATCATAGATATAGCAGCAAATCAGTGAACAACACATAACACCACATAACACACAATTTACATATGTTATTCATTATGAAAACCTATGTTAAATGATCATGTTTTGATTTAGAAAGATGTTTAAAAGGTTTTTAATCATAAAAACACCCTTAGAACAGATCCGGACATTTAGGGTTAGATGAAAACGAATTAAAATGCTTTTAAAAAGATTTAGGATCATGAACACACCTTGGATTCTTGTTTAGATGTTGTAGATGGGTTAGATTATGAAAAAGAAGAGCAAAAACTCCTTCCTTAGTGTTTAAGATCGTTTGAGAGCGTTTTGGGACGGTTAGGGTTTGTGAAATGATGAAAAATGACAAAGGTTGGTATTTATACTAATCCTCCTTCGCCCCAACTCATTGGTCGAAGGTGGTCTCCTTCGCCCCTTTCACAGGGTCGAATGAGCCCTGTTTGGTCGAAGGGAATTCCTTAAATTCCACTTCCCTGGTTCGCCCACTTACAAGGGTCGAACCAGACACTTTCTTCTCCTTCGACCACTCGAAGTGGTCGAACCAAGACTCCTTTTTAACTAGTTTTCCAGTTTGTCGTGTTTAACGCATTCTAACACATCTCAACACATAAGCATGCATCCTTAGTCTATATCTAACATATTTAAGCACAGATAATCATTTACATATCATTTAAACACGTCTATGTATATAATCCACCACACGACCCATAATCTACACATATACTTAATTAGTTCATGTAATGTCACCAACAACGGAACCCGGTACTAGTGTATTACCAAAACGACTCCCAATGATCCTCCAGATCATTGTACCCTGGACAATCCTAACTTGACCCGACTCAACTAACCAGTTAAGTTTGTTTATAAACGTTTCTCGCTAAGGTAGACTTAGATGTTACTAATATGTTTAAGCCGAACATGCCGGGTGTCACACCTCTTTTGCTAACCTTAGTCAAATTCCTACTTCTGCCAAAATAGTCTAAGTATGAAACTACTGAAGAAAGAAGACACAAGTACTGAAGAAGGATTCAACAAGTACTGAAGAGTAAAGATCAGAAGTTCTGAAGTCAAACCAGACAAGTTAACTGAATAACTGCTGAAGACAAACTACTCATCAGTAGTTTGTCACTCATCAGCACTTGTCATAGAATCTTTCCACCGCCCTTATGTTTCAGTAGTTTATTAGTTTATTATTACTTTATCTTTTGTACAAGTTCCAAGACTACAGCCTGTTGCAGTCTTGCTTTTGTAACAAGGTTCATGCATATGTTTGTCTATAAATAGATGGGTTAATCCCACTATTTTAGACATCGATTTTAATTGAAAACTGAAATCCTTCAAAGCTTTTACTTGAAATTCCATTTCATAATCTGAGAATCTATTTGCTTATTAATTATCATATACATTCATTACTTAGATTCTCATTAACTGTCTTTAGTTTATAAACATCCAGGGGGAGTAATAACTCCTGTTGATAATGAAACTTTATAACTTATTCCGCTGCAAAACTGCTTTGATTAACTTGCAAAACACATAAGTGTTCATTAGCAAGCAACTGATAAAGAGCATATTGATCCAACAACTGGTATCAGAGCATTGGTTTATCTGATCAAATATCAATATAACAAATTGAGAATCAGACACAGGCTCTTATTGATATTCAATAAAGGATAAAAGTTCACTTTTTTCAACATCCATCACTTTGAGAGAAACTTGACAAATCAATACTCTCCAAAATGGATCTTCATAATACTGGTTCTGCCAATAAGCCTGCTATGCATGTTCGTTCAGAATATAACATATGGCAAAAAAGGCTGGCACATACTTTGTCTCAGACCAACACTGATTGTTAGAGATCTGTGATTTATGGTCCTCACAACCCAGTAAATATAAACCTTGAAACTAAAGATGAAATACCAAAGGACCCAAAAGACTACACAGATGAAGATTTCCTTAAACTTGAGCTTGATGCCAAGGCTTTCTCTATGTTGGCAATGGCACTCCCAAATGAAATCTACTCTGGACTTTTACATTGTGAAAGTGCCAAAGAGCTTTGGGACTGCCTAAAAGAGCAGTTTGGAGGAACTAAAGAGGTGATTGCCAACACCAGAGAAATCCTGGCTCAATAATATGAAACATTTACTCATATTAATGGGGAAACTTTGACACAACAGTTTGAAAGATTCTCCTCATTAATTTCTGAGTTAAAATTAAATGGTCAGACGTACACAAATGTATCTATGCTTCATAGTTTTTTATGGTCTTTACAAGAAAAATGTGAAACTTACTCTATAGTCCTCAGATCTTCACCAGATTTTAACTCCCTCACTCTTACAAAATTATATGGGAGATTACTAACTTTTGAAAGAGAAATTGATCAAAAGAAAAAATTGCTAAATTCTGGCAAAACAGCTGATGACTATGTACCAGGTAGTACAACACTTTTAGGACAAGACTCACCTACTTGTTCAAATAATTTTGGATCTTTTGACAACATTGACATAACTGCTGGGATCTCATCAGAAAAATCATATCCAGATTATGACAATGATGAAAATAGTCAAACTGCTGATAACATGTGTTTTATCATAGATGACTTAAAAATTTTTAGCAGTGATGACTTAGAAGAAATGGACATTTTACACCAACTGGCCATGCTAAGTATAAAAACTAACAAATTTTACAAAAGGTCAGGAAGGAAATTTCGAGGACTAAACAGTTCAACAAAAGTTGGTTTTGACAAATCTAAATTTAGATGTCACAAGTGTCAGAAGTTGGGACACTTTGCTAGAGAGTGTACAAGCTCTAGCTATAACCAACCACAGTCGGGAAATCAGTTTAACCCTAGTTATAATAGGAATAATGGAACACAGGGAAGTGCACATTTTATGCAGGCACAAGCGCCACATGTCACACCCTCAAATTTCCACAAGCGGGGTTTTACTGCGAGGCGCGTGACACCAGGATCCAAGTCAACGGTCACAATAAACGACAACTAAATGTAAGAAAATACGTAAGACATTCCATGCAACAACCAAATCATTATGCTTTGAGCCATAAACCAGCAGCGGAAGCATTTCTTGTTTACAACCAAAAGACATATTACAGTTTATAAAACATTGTTTAATATGCAACAAGACTTCTAGACGCCGTGCAAGACTCTGTGCGCCTAGTCCATTAACCGCTACCTTAGCGACCTGAGAAAACATGCCAATAATGTCAACATATAATGCTGGTGAGTTCACAGGTTTTTCTTTTTCAATAAGCATTTCATTAATACTTTAAAAACTGTTACCGTTACCGCTACTGTTATTGTTACTGTTCATACTATGCTTGTTCGTACGCTAGCTAGGCGTCAAGTGTGTTACTCATACGGGCGAAACCATTGCTGACTGTGTGATACCCTTGTTTACAGACTACCTCATCTTTGGTAAGCCTAGTGTGATTGAGACAATATGCACCCGCCCGGCCTCCAGCCGTCGAGTGGGGTTTGTCAAGCCCAATAGCGCTATCCACATTTCCCCGCTACATCCCCGTATTAGTGGTTTCTAAGGGACTTAGATGAACCGTATAGTAATAAAGTGTGAGCCATAGTATAACATGAAAACGTGTGTTTATAATGTATAACATGTAAATGTGTGATCAAAATGTATAAGCATGCTTCTCACCCCGAAAACAAAACTAGTAAAGTGTGGGGCCGTGAACTCACCTTAGATTGCGTTACTTGAAAACCGTTAAATCAGTATGCTATGATAGCCCCAAATAGCGGTGACCTGTCATAAGATGTATGTAAGTACCTGGACTAATAACCCGCAGGTTAACTAGTCCCCGAATGTCCAGACCATAACCATAAACGTTTGAAAACACCTTTGACTGTTAAACCGACCGTACCATTGGTGACCCGACATCCCACGTGTTAGCCAAACACAAGATATCATGCAACATATGCAATTAAACACTTAGCATGCGCAAAAATTCACTAAGTCTAGCATAACGCTCAATTAACGCATAAACGAGTCCGAACACATGTTACTAAGTCATTGGACATATCCCGGGGTTCCTATCATGTTCCTAGGTGTCAAATCATGTTACGGGATGTCAAATTACGCTTACAACAGCAGTACACGCGATTAGGAAACTAACACGCAATTAGGAAAAGTCAACTAGTGATTAGAGGGAGTCAACAGGAGAATAGAAGGCTAATCGCCTGATACATCAGGCGATTAGGTGGCTAATCGCCCCTGCAACAGGCGATTGCAGCTTCTAATCGCCTGTTGTAGGATCTTGACGTGTTTTCGCGCGTTAAACCCTCCAAATCAGATCTTAAACATGTAAAATCACCCAATATCAAACCTAAACTATTTACCAACCCATTTCAAGCAAAAACCCCTAATTTATCTATGCTCTAACGGCCTCGGTGCAATTATTTCCAAAAATGGCAAAGTACCAAGTTTCATTAACTATGAGATCTTTCCTTAAATGGCAATAATCAGATTACACCTCCTACAACTTGCAAATCATCATCTCTTTGTTATAATATCATTCTAGTGTGATTCCTAACAACAAACAAGCATTGAATCATATCATAACATCCTAATTCTTGAAGAATCATCCAAATGGGTCAAAATGCATACTTTCATCAAAACACTATAACAATAGCTCAAATTCTTAGATAATCATCCTAATAACTCCTACACATCAGAAGTACATCAATTTCATGGAAACATTCATGTTATAACCACCAAAAATCATCATATGCATAAATACTTCACATATAGCAAGTATTATGGTGTAAACTTGTTTTAGAAACTCATTTCAAAGGTTTTTAAAGACACATACTTAGAAAAACAAGGTCTGGACTTTTGGTAACCAAAACAATAACATTACAAAGGTTTGGGATGAAGAACACACCTTGGATTTTATCAAAGAAAGGTGTGTAAGCTTGGAAATGGCGAGTTTTGAAGCAAAACGAGTTCTAGAAGTGTTTTGAGGTGTGTGGGAGGCTTAGGATCTGTTAGGGTTGCACAAATGGTGTTTAGGGAGTCAAGGGTTGTATTTATAGGTGTTTCCAGTCGTTTAGTATGCGTCAGGCGATTACAGTGCAATATAGGCGATTAGAATGTGTAATCGCCTATACCTACTAGCGATTAGGCTCTAATCGCCTATACCTACTAGCGATTAGGCTATAATCGCCTATACCTGTTGGCAATTACGCGTAATCACCTATAATGTCATGCAATTACTCGTAATCACCTATAATGTCATGCAAATTACGCGTAATCACCTATAATGTCATGCAATTACGCGTAATCACCATTTAACACATATAAACACGTATTCACACACCGACAAGTCACATATTGATTTCAAACATATAATGCACGATAACTAACACGCTTACGTCCGTTCACCAATTCCCGAGACTCGAGACTTGCGTGTGTGCGTTAAACCCGGCGATTCCACGAATCACCAATCCTTGTACACATGGTTTTGGACCGACTCCCGATGATCCCGCGGATCATTGTAACGACTCCCGATGATCCCGCGGATCATTGTAACGACTCGACTGACCCAATTAAGTACGTAATATGCATGACTCGCTAAGGTAGACTTACTAGTTTAACGAAAGTTATTAACCGGAGTTTGCCGGGTGTCACATCCTCCCCCCGTTGAAAGAATTTTCGTCCCGAAAATTGCCCGAAACCAAAAAGGAAGCGATGAAAAGAAAGAAAAAATTTTCGAAGATTTTCCGGTTGTCACATCATCCCCCCGTTGAAAGGAATCTCGTCCCGAGATTCACTCAGCTTCGACAGTAACGAGTGTCAACCCAAGTACACGAGAACCTTGACCCATTAGAGCCTCGGTCCACCACGTGAACCGTAATGAATTCAGACAATACAAGAGATGACCCACCAAGCTCGCAACTGAGCATCCAGTGCCCAAAGAAACGCTCCTCGAAAGTACGTAAAGATACAAGGATCACGACTAGAGATGTTAAGAACAAGTACCCCGACCTGAGAAACTAATTCCTCAAGACGAATATGAGACGGCTGTTGTAAACTGTCACATAACCAACCCAACCCGACCGAAGATATGCTGAAGACCCTTGAGATCGGTATAAACGAAGTATCAGGTACCGTCCAAGCAGCGCCTCCAGATTATCTCCTCACATAGAGTTTACACACCCGAGACTCGAACAAGACACAACATGACACACGATAACCAAGGACTTACCTTCCCAAGGTGTAGGCATAGAGTATTGTAATAGATAAAGCTTAACGGATATGAAGCCCTTGACAGTACGAGAACCGAAGAATAGCGACGAATAGAAGACATACCGGTAGCAGTATCGGGTTCCCCTTTGTTTCCATCATCGTCCTGCTTCATCATAGGACAATCGCACTTGAAATGCCTCGTTTCCCCCACAGTTGTAGCAGCCCTGATTCCCCCAAGAAGCGGGAGTAACACCTGTAGCCTGCGCCGGCTTAGATGGAAGGCTGGCTCGACAATCCTTTGCAAAATGGCCCGTCTTATCAGAGCGCTCACAACGAAACCTGTCACAATTCCCATAGTGATGAAACCCACATAGACCACACTTAGGCTTCTTCCCGGTATACCCACCTTGCTTCTGGTCGGATGACGATCCCAAAGCTTCAACCCTCTTCACTTGCTGTTGCGGTTGACCCGAACCCGAGCTCCTACCAGAACTATCCCACTTTCTCTTCTTATCCACTGGTGCTTTCACAGTAGTACCCCTAGGAGGTAAAACACCCTCAGCAACCTTTATATTTGTCAGCCTGTGAGCCGACCGACCAACCTCAGAATACACAGCAAGATTACCCACAGCCACTAACCCCCTAACCTCCGGTAGCAACCCAGAAACATAATGCTCAATCCTCCTGTACTCTGGCGTGTGCAAATCCGGGCACAGCACCGCTAGCTCGTTATGCCTAGCCGTATACATCTCAATCTCGGACCCCACCATTTTGTGATTCCAGACCTCGTGCTCGAGCTTCTGAACCTCATCCCTCAGACAGTACTCGCTTTTCAGGAGTTGGACAAATTATGTCCAGGGCATAGCGTGGGCTTCCCCAATACCCAAGGTCTGGGTGGTGGAGTTCCACCAATTCAGAGCTTGACCCTCAAAGGTCGCCGAAGCATACTTCACGCGGTCGCCCGCCGGGCAACTACACATAGAGAAAACTGATTCAACTTTTTCCAGCCATCGGAGCAGTCCCACTGCCCCTTCAGTTCCACTAAAGTTGTGGGGCTTGCAATCCATGAACTTTTTGTAAGAGCACTGAGGTGGAGGGGGATTAACAACGCCACCTGGGACAGAACACACAGATAAACAACAAGGGAGGAAATACAGTACCCAGAAATAAGGTAGAGAATGTAGCAATCGACTTACCACCCATAGCGTTGTGGGCAGCTTGGAATGCAGCCAAAGCCACATTCACATGCTGTTGCAGCAGGTTGTTCAACTCCTCTTGGGTCATGTTAATGTTGCCACGACCGCCACCACCGCGGCCGCCGGCACGACCACCCCTACGACCGCCACGAGCTCCCGACATCTTCTGCCAGAACAAGAATAAAACACTCAGTCCATCACCAACGCTAAACCATCAGAAATCAAAAGGAGCAAGGGAATTGGGTCCAAACGTGACCATTGATCCCAACACGAGGTCCACCAGGTCTTCCATGCATTTCAACTTATGATTTCCTGTGCACCCGAAATGATAAATTGCTCTACATGGTCCTCTAGGCGTGCCCCGAGCTTGAACCTCAAGCCACCCGATACCCACAACTTAAAAGAAACGACCAACTCAAGGAATTTCCAAGTGACTAATCACTTAGAGATAGATTTCAACGAGTACATGTGCAAGATAGTGTATGTAAGCAGATGTGTCCATTGGAGCATTGAAGGGAGATGTCCGAATCCTGGACAGATCTCGAGGATGAGTCGAAGCTGCTCCAATGTACACCACCGTCGTGCAAGGTTCAACGAACAAGTCCCTCCGAATTTAACCCGAAAGGAAAGATAGAGTAGAGATAGAAATAACAAAGACAAGGAAGATAATATAATACTGTGTGATAAGGATACCGACACCCCGACAAAGTTAATATGTTTACCCAAACACACGACTCGTACGTATGTGACCGTCCTCTACATGCAGTCCTAGTTCACTATAACCATTGGCTCTGATACCAATCTGTCACACCCTCAAATTTCCACATGCGGGGTTTTACCGCGAGGCACGTGACACACCAGGATCCAAGTCAACGGTCACAATAAACGACAACTAAATGTAAGAAAATACGTAAGACATTCCATGCAACAACCAAAACATTATGCTTTGAGCCATAAACCAGCAGCGGAAGCATTTCTTGTTTACAACCAAAAGACATATTACAGTTTACAAAACATTGTTTAATATGCAACAAGACTTCTAGACGCCGTGCAAGACTCTGTGCGCCTAGTCCATTAACCGCTACCTTAGCGACCTGAGAAAACATGCCAAAAATGTCAACATATAATGTTGTTATTGTTACTGTTCATACTATGCTTGTTCGTACGCTAGCTATGCGTCAAGTGTGTTACTCATACGGGTGAAACCATTGCTGACTGTGTGATACCCTTGTTTACAGACTACCTCATCTTTGGTAAGCCTAGTGTGATTGAGACAATATGCACCCGCCCGGCCTCCAGCCGTCGAGTGGGGTTTGTCAAGCCCAATAGCGTTATCCACATTTCCCCGCTACATCCCCGTATTAGTGGTTTCTAAGGGACTTAGATGAACCGTATAGTAATAAAGTGTGAGCCATAGTATAACATGAAAACGTGTGTTTATAATGTATAGCATGTAAATGTGTTATCAAAATGTATAAGCATGCTTCTCACCCCGAAAACAAAACTAGTAAAGTGTGGGGCCGTGAACTCACCTTAGATTGCGTTACTTGAAAACAGTTAAATCAGTATGCTATGATAGCCATAAATAACGGCGACCTATCATAAGATGTATGTAAGTACCCGGACTAATAACCCGCAGGTTAACTAGTCCCCGAATGTCCAGACCATAACCATAAACGTTTGAAAACACCTTTGATTGTTAAACTGACCGTACAAGACAAGACCCGACATCCCATTGGTGACCCGACATCCCACGTGTTAGCCAAATACAAGATATCATGCAACATATGCAATTAAACACTTAGCATGCGCAAAAACTCACTAAGTCTAGCATAACGCTCAATTAACGCATAAACGAGTCCGAACACGTGTTACTAAGTCATTGGACGTATCCTGGGGTTCCTATCATGTTCGTAGGTGTCAAATCATGTTCCGGGATGTCAAAATACGCTTACAACAGCAGTACACGCGATTAGGAAACTAACATGCAATTAGGAAAAGTCAACTAGTGATTAGAGGGAGTCAACAGGCGAATAGATGGCTAATCGCCTAATACATCAGGCGATTAGGTGGCTAATCGCCCCTGCAACAGGCGATTGCAGCTTCTAATCGCCTGTTGCAGGTTCTTGACGTGTTTTCGCGCGTTAAACCCTCCAAATCAGATCCAAAACATGTAAAATCACCCAATATCAAACCTAAACTATTAACCAACCCATTTCAAGCAAAAAACCCCCAATTTATCTCTGCTCTAACGGCCTCGGTGCGATTATTTCCAAAAATGGCAAAGTACTAAGTTTCCTTAACTATGAGATCTTTCCTTATATTGCAATAATCAGATTACACCTCCCACAACTTGCAAGTCATCATCTCTTTGTTATAATATCATTCTAGTGTGATTCCTAACAACAAACAAGCATTGAATCATATCATAACATCCTAATTCTTTAAGAATCATCCAAATGGGTCAAAATGCATACTTTCATCAAAAAACTATAACAATAGCTCAAATTCTTAGATAATCATCCTAATAACTCCTACACATCAGAAGTACATCAATTTCATAGAAACATTCATGTTATAACCACCAAAAATCATCATATGCATAAATACTTCACATATAGCAAGTATTATAGTTTAGACTTGTTTTAGAAACTCATTTCAAAGGTTTTTAAACACACATACTTAGCAAAACAAGGTCTGGACTTTTGGCAACCAAAACAATAACATTACAAAGGTTTGGGATGAAGAACACACCTTGGATTTTATCAAAGAAAGGTGTGTAAGCTTGGAAATGGAGAGTTTTGAAGCTAAACGAGTTCTAGAAGTGTTTTGAGGTGTGTGTGAGGCTTAGGATCTGTTAGGGTTGCACAAATGGTGTTTGGGGAGTCAAGGGTTGTATATATAGGTGTTTCTAGTCATTTAGTACGCGTCAGGAGATTACAGTGCAGTATAGGCGATTAGAATGTGTAATCGCCTATACCTACTAGCGATTAGGCTCTAATCGCCTATACCTATTGGAAATTATGCGTAATCACCTATAATGTGATGCAATTACGCGTAATCACCTATAATGTCATGCAATTACGCGTAATCACCATTTTAACACATATAAACACGTATTCACATACCGATAAGTCACATATTGATTTCAAACATATAATGTAGGATAACTAACACGTTTACGTCCGTTCACCAATTCTTGTACACGTGGTTATGGACCGACTCTCGATGATCCCGCTGATCATTGTAACGACTCTCGATAATCCCATGGATCATTGTAACGACTCGAATGACCCAGTTAAGTACGTAATATGCATGACTCGCTAAGGTAGACTTACTAGTTTAACGAAAGTTATTAACCGGAGTTTGCCGGGTGTCACGCCACAAATCCAATATGTGCCACAAATACAATATGTACAAATGCCTGCTTAACAGATGCAGAGCCAACAATCAATCCCTCCCATTCCAGCTGCTCAACAACCTCCATGGACTCAACAACCCTCACAACAAAGTTTGTTCACCTCAGGGTATGTTGACTGGAGCAGTCTTCCTTTTGACACTACTGAGTGCAATCCTGATGCAGACAACAAAATGTTTGACATCAACTGGGGAGAACCTGACAATGGCAGAAAGAATTTTGCCTTAATGGCATTTGAGGGCTGCACCTCAAAATCTACCATGTCTCATGTATCAAAAGAATCTTTAACAAAACTTTGTTCAACTTCATGTAAAGAATCTTTTGCTCTCATAAGAGAGAACAATGTGCATTTACAAGGCAAAGCAAATGAATCTGAGAGAATATTTACTCAGATGAAATGTGATTTAGAAAGAAAACTTGCTGCAAAATCCAAAGAAAAATCTAAATTAACAAACAATGCTATTGAAACCCAAGCACAACTTAAAATCATGATAGAAGACCTAGGAAATGTCAGAAAAGAGCTTGCTGACACCAAGGTTGAATGTGAGAAATGGGTTGAGTCATGTAAAGGGTACCAACTGCTGCTTAACAAACAAAGTGCATCAAATGTTAGGTTTGGAATGGGGTACAATCACACTAAAACACCAACTGATTTTTCTCCCAAAACTACTGATGATGGTAGGAGAATAGTTCAAAATCAAGCTTCTGAAGAGAAAGAATGCACATCTTTTCATGAAAACTTTCTGAAAATTGAAAAAGAAAGTTCTTCAGAAGTACTGATCAAATCTGACTTTAAGCCATCAGTAGTTTCCTCTACATCAGGAGTTGAGAACCTGAAAACTACTGATGACCTAATCATATCAAAACTGTCAGAAATTTGCCTTCAACATCTCAAAATGAAAAGGAGAAGGCAACAGAATGTGAAATTTGTGGTTTGTTTAACCACAAAACAGAATTTTGTAGATATAGAAAAGGAAATCAATATAATAAGAAGATTTCACAGCTGGTTGTGGGAAAACAACTCAAAAATGATTTTGAAGAAACTTTCTTTCCCAACAAACAACAACCAAGCAACACCTTTTCTCAGAAAAAGATGAAATCTCAAAAACAGTCTTTTTTCTCAAAATTTTCTTTCAGTAGTTAGACCTCAATCATCAGTAGTTTCACAAACTGCTGAGATTAAAGATCTCATGAATATGGTAAAACTACTGATGACCAAAGTTCATGGTGGTCCTCAAAGGGATACCACCATTGCTCTTAATGAAAAATCCATTGCCAAAAAGACATGGATTCCTCAAACTGGTCAAGAACAAACTGTTAATGTTCTTATGAGCAAACCCAAAGCCAAATTGGCTTGGGTTCCTAAATCTAACTAATTTGCTACTTTATGCAGAGGGTCTCTAGAGGCTTAAATAGCATTTGGTATGTTGACAGTGGAGGCTCAATGCACATGACAGGATGAAGATACCTGATAAACAATTTTATCAGTCAAAGAGGAGGATCTATATCCTTTGGGAACAATGCCAAGGGATATGTGCTAGTACATGGCAATGTCTCTTCGGGCAAGATACAGTTTAACAAGGTCAATATGGTTGAAAACCTTGAGTACAACTTGCTGAGTGTGTCACAAATGTGTGATAAAGGATATTCTTCCTTTTTCACAAAGACAGCATGCAAGATCATATCACCAGAAGGCTAGAAGTTGATAGAGAAGATCATTGAAGATCATACTTTGTTGATAGCAAAAAGATGTGGCAATGTCTATGCAGTGGACATTGAGAAGGACAAAGTATTGAACAACACTGCCTGTTTCTTCTCAAGGGCATCAACTTCAGAGGCTGATCTCTGGCACTGGAGTCTTGGCCATGTGAACTTTAAAACCATAAATAAAGTCACAAAAATGGGCTTGGTCAGAGGTCTACCCTTGAAAGTATACCAGTGTCAAGAACACTGTGTATACTGTCTAAAGGGAAAACAGCATAAGTCCTCCTATAAGTCTATTGAAGAATAAAAAACAACTACATGTCTTCAACTACTCCACATGGACTTATGTGGGCCAGTCAAAATCATGAGCCTTGGTAAGAAGAAGTACTGCCTAGTCATCATTGATGACTATTCAAGATTCACATGGGTCTTCTTCTTGTTTTCCAAGGATGAGGAAGCTGAAATCATCAAGTTCTTCATTCTACAAGTAGAGAAACAATATTCTCTTTCTGTCAAAGCCATTAGAAGTGACAATGGGACAGAGTTCAGGAACAAAAGTCTGGATGAATTCTGCTTGTCTAAAGGGATTGTTAGACAATTCAGTGTTCCCAGAACTCCTGAACAAAATGGTGTGGTAGAAAGAAAGAACAGAACACAAATTGAAGCAGCCAGAACCATGTTAGCTGATTCAGGCCTTCCATTGTATTTTTGGGCTGAAGCAGTCAACACTGCATGTTATGTTCAAAATAGAGTCCTTGTCAACAAAAGACACTCGCCTATGAAGTTCTTCGTGGCATTAAGCCCCTTATCTCCCTTTTCAGGACTTTTGGATGTCAATGTTTCATTCTAAACATTAAAGACTCTAATTCAAAGTTTGCTGCGAAAGTTGATTCAGGTTATTTTCTTGGTTATTCTTCCACTAGAAAAGCCTACAAGGTTTTTAATCCAAGAACCAAGATCGTAGAAGAGACACTGAATGTCAAGTTCAATGAATCAAAACAGACTTTCATTCCAGCACATCCTGCTGAACTCTTTGACCTTGACAGTTTCCATTTCGGACCTGAAAAGACTGTCATTTCATATAAACCTATTTATTATGGTGATCAAAGGTTTGTTGATGAGGATCCTACACCATGGACTCCTAATACAGTCATTAAGTCAACTTTTAAACCATCAGAAGTTTCACAAACTTCTGATTCAACAAATAATGATGTACAAACTCAAACATCTGTTTCAGCTCCTACAACTACTGATGATGTTCAAACAGCTGAACCAGATATTATAAACCTTAGTGGTTTGTTTGAAGAAGTACAAGAGCCACCTACACCTTTCAGTGGTTTACAACAACTGATTAAACACAAGGATCATCCATTGGATCAAATCATGGGTGATATTGCATCAGGTGTTCTTACAAGAAACCAGCTTTCCAACTTTTTCTTCTTTTCAGCATTCATTTCTCAGTTGGAACCTAAGAAGTACCAAGAAGCCCTCAAAAACAACAATTGGGTTCAAGCTATGCATGATGAGTTACTCCAATTCAGGAAGCAACAGGTCTGGGAAATCTGTCCCTTACCACCAAACAAGCTACCAATTGGCACAAGATAGGTTTTTAGGAATAAACAAGATGAAGCTGGTATGACTATCAAGAACAAGGCAAGACTGGTGGTACAAGGTTATGCTCAAGAAGAGGGAATTGACTATTATGAAACCTTTGCTCTAGTTGCAAGACTTGAAGCCATCAGGTTATTTTTCGCTTATGCAATTTCCAACAAAATTAAAGTTTTTTAAATGGATGTTAAGAGTGCATTTTTGTATGGAAAAATTAAAGAGGAAGTCTATGTCTGTCAGCCACCTGGGTTTGAGGATCCTGCTCATCCTGAGTGGGTGTACAAACTTGACAAAGTTCTTTATGGGCTAAAACAGGCTCCAAGAGCCTGGTATGAAACACTTTCAAACTTTTTACTCAAAAATAACTTTACAAGAGGCTCCATTGATAAAACTCTTTTCATAAAACATGTTGGAAATCATGTCTTACTTGTTCAAATTTATGTTGATGATATCATATTTGGTTCAACAAACAAAAAATTGTGTGATGAATTCAAGAAACTCATGCAATCAAAATTTGAGATGAGTACAATGGGAGAACTGCAGTACTTTTTAGGATTGCAGATTAAACAACAAGCAAATGGAACTTTTATACATAAATCTAAATATGTTAAAGATTTATTGAACAAATTTTCGTTAAAAGACTGTAAATCATGTTCCACTCCCATGACACCAACCACACAAGTTGAACCAAATGATCAAGGAAAACAGGTTGACCAAACCATGTATAGATGTATGATAGGGTCCCTTCTGTATCTAACTACTTCTAGACCATATATTATGTTTTCAACATGTGTTTGTGCTAGATATCAATCAGCTCCTAGGGAATCACACCTCATTGCAGTCAAAGAATCTTCAGATATCTGAAAGGAACTCCTACTCTTGGAATTTGGTATCCTGCTTCTAGCAATACCAAGTTAACAGTTTTTTCAGATAGTAACTATGCAGGGTGCAAAATGTCAAGAAAATCAACATCTGGTGGTTGTCAATTCTTGGGAAACTGTCTAGTGTCCTGGAAATCAAAGAAACAAACATCTGTTGCAACTTCAACAGCTGAAGCTGAATACATTGCAGCTGCAACTTGTACATCACATATACAATGGCTCCAATATCAACTTCTTGATTATGGAATCAAAGAGACCAAGACACCATTGCTTGTAGACAGTAAATCTGCCATTAGCACATTCAAAATCCTGTTCAGTTCTCAAAAACTAAACATATTGAAATCAGGTATCATTTCATAAAGGATTGCTATGAAAAAGGCAAGATTGAAGTGAAGCATGTGACAACAACTAATCAAATAGCTGACATATTCACAAAACCCCTTGACACATCAACATTTCAGAAGTTAGTATCCATGCTTGGGATGCTAAATTTGTAAGTGTTTCTTTTATTTTTCTGCACATATTTTTATTTTCACTTACATTTGTCTGTCCTAAAACTTCTGAAAAACAAAAAGAGAGAAACTACTGATGTACATAACATCAGTATGGGGATATTTTCTTAAAAATGATTAACTTCTAATAAAATAAACTTCAGAAGTTATGAATAAAGTGTTTATAAGCATTCTCATCAGTTGTTAACAAACTACTGAAGATAAAATGGGAACTACTGATGAAAATTGTTCTTCATCAGCAATTTTGTCAATAAGGGTAAATCAGACATTTCCCACTTCAGAAGTTTGACATAGGGCGGTTATAAACTTCTGATAAACACCTTTTCCATCACTTATCCTTTCAAAAAGCAAAAATTCCCAACTTCGCTCTCAAAAACACTCTCAAACCCTCACCTGCAAAACAAAAACACTGTTCGATCCACACACACACAAACCACATGGCTCTCATACTGAAACAGGGACACAATCAAAGAGGCTACTTTGAGAAACATGAAGCCTGGTCCCAATACGACGAAATCATTGATTTAGTTATCAAATCCCAATACTTCACTGCCCTCACCATTGATTCTCCAATCCATACTGGAACTCTTAATGAGTTCTGGGAAAACGCCGAGACGGTGATAGTGAATGATCATATTATTTCCCTCATCAACTATCCAAGGGAAAGTAATGGCAATCACACCGGCTACTTTGGGAATAAGACTGGGTCTGGATGATGCGGATGCACCAGATCATTTTCCCAACTCTGCAATCCATTTAACCATGACAGAGTGTGGTTACCAAGGTACTCTCTCACATGCAACAATTTTTAAGAAATTCTTTGAACCAAAATATAAACTTTTGTTTCATTACATAATCGTGTGCTTGAGTCCAAAAACTGGATCTTATGATCAGATGCCCTCTACTTTTCAACCTATTTTTCATTCCATTGTGAATGAAACAAAATTCAGGGCATCAACAGTTTTCTTTAATGAGTTGGTGTTGCATCACCAAAATTTTAAAAAGAAGTTTTTGTTGTATCCAAGGTTCATAATGCAATGCATAATTAAAGAACATGGAGATGAGATGCTTGTGGGAAAAACAACTGTTTTAAATCCATTAACCTCACAAGCATACTCAAGACATAACAAACCGGCTGCCTAGCCAGAAGATGACCAAGGGGAACCAGAAACAGTCCCCATGGAACCACCATCTTTCAAACCCTTACCCAAAAAGGCCAAGAAAACCAAACAACAAAAACCTAAACCCACCAACTCTAAAATAAAGGCAGTTCAGGAAATTGAGATACCTGAACCTGCTAATGTGCAATCTGCACTTGTCAAAGATGTGACTGAAACATCCTCTCAGTCTCATCCATCTCAAACCCCCAAAAGAGCACCCATTACCATTCTTTTCAAAAGAAAGAAATTTAAAAAGACCATAACTACTGATCCTTCTTTTGAAACTGCTGAACCTTTACCCCAAACTACTGAACCAGAACCATCACACACAACCATTGAAATTGCCAAACTTCTCTGTGGGCTAAAAGAGACAATCCCATCAGAACATGTCATTCCCCAACAACCACATCAAACAGGGGAAGTACCATCAGAAGTTGACATGAATGTGGATGTCATTAGCCCTATCCCAAGAGATGAGGATGAACCAAGGTTTCTAAGCCCAAACTTAGAGACGTTAGGTACATTTATGTTAGGACAAAAAGGATTGAGGAAACCACTTTTGCAAACCTTAGTCTAATTCATACTTCTGCAAATATTCTAAGTATAGAACTACTGAAGAAAGAAGACTAAAGTACTGAAGAAGGATTCAACAAGTACTGAAGAAGATAGATCAGAAGTTCTGAAGTCTAACCAGACAAGTTCACTAAAGAACTACTGAAGACAAACTACTCATCAGTAGTTTGTCATTCATCAGCACTTGTACCAGAATCATTCCACCGCCTTATGTTTCAGTAGTTTATTTGTTTATTATTACTTTATCTTTTTACTCAAGCTCTAAGAATGCAACTTGTTGCAACTTGTTACAGACTTGCTTTTTGGCAAGGTTCATGTATTTGTAAGTCTATAAATAGATGGGTTCATCCCTCTGTTTTAGACATCGATTTTAATTGAAAATGAAATCCTTCAAAGCTTATTATTGTCTTCTCCATTTCATTTACTGAGAATCTGTTTGAGTATTTATTATCATTCACATTCAATACTTAGATTCTCATTAAACTTGTCTTTAGTTTTCAAACATCCAGGGGGAGTAATAACTCCTGTTGATAGTGTAACTTTACTTACTTATTCCGCTGTGCAAATCTGATTGAAACACATAAGTGTTCACTAGCAAGCAAAACATCAAGAGCATTACTGATCCAACAATTGGTATCAGAGCATCTGGTTTATCTGATCACATATCAATCTAACACATTGAGAATCATAGACAGGCTCTTATTGATATTCAATAAAGGATTAAAAGTTCACTTTTATCAACATCCATCACTTTAAGAGATATTTGACAAATCAATACTCTTTAAAATGGATCCACATAATACTGGTTCTACCAATAAACCTGCTATATGGTCCTCACAAACCAATAAATATTAATCTTGAAACTAAAGTAGAAATACCAAAAGACCCAAAGGACTATACAGATGATGATTTCCTAAAACTTGAGCTTGATGCTAAAGCTTTCTCTATGTTGGCAATGGCACTCCCAAATGAAATCTACTCTGGACTATTACAATGTGATAGTGCCAAAGAGCTTTGGGACTGCCTAAAAGAACAGTTTGGAGGAACTGAAGAGGTGATTGCCAACACTAGAGAAATCCTGGCTCAACAATATGAAACTTTTGCTCACATAAATGGGGAAAGTTTAACTCAACAATTTGAAAGATTCTCCTCATTAATATTTGAGCTAAAATTAAATGGTCAGACCTACACAACTGTATCTATGCTTCATAGATTTTTAAGGTCTTTACCTGAAAAATGGGAAACATGTTCTATAATCCTCAGATCCTCACCAGACTTTAGCTCCCTCACTCTTACAAAATTACATGGGAGATTGCTAACTTTTGAAAGAGAAATCGATCAAAAGAAGAAATTGCAAAGTTCTGGTAAAACTGCTGATGACTATCTACCAGGTAGTACAACACTATTGGGACAAGATTCACCTACTTGTTCAAATAGTTTTGGATCTTTTGGCCACATTGACATAACTGTTGGGATCTCATCAGAAAGATCATTCCCAGGTTATGACAATGATGAATATAGTCAAACTGCTGATAACATGTGTTTTATCATGGATGATTTAAAAATTTCAGCAATGATGACTTAGAAAAAATGGACATCTTACACCAACTGGCCATGTTAAGTATTAAAACAAACAAGTTTTATAAAAGGTCAGGTAGGAAATTTCCAGGACTTAACAGTTCTACAAAAATTGGTTTTGACAAATCTAAACTTAGATGTCACAAGTGTCAGAAGTTGGGACACTTTGCTAGAAAGTGTAGAAGCTCTAGCTACAACCAATCTCAGTCTGGAAATCAGTTTAACCCTAGTTATAATAGGAATAATAGAACACAGGGAAGTGCACATTTTGTACAGGCACAAGCTCCACAAATCCAATATGTGCCACAAGTACAATATGTACAGATGCCTGCTCAACAGATGCAGAGCTAACAATCAATCCCTCCCATTCCAGCTGCTCAACAACCTCCACAGACTCAGTAACCCTCACAACAAAGTTTGTTCACCTCAGGGTATGTTGACTGGAGCAGTCTTCCTTTTGACACTACTGAGTGCAATCCTGATGCAGACAACAAAATGTTTGACATCAACTGGGGAGAACCTGACAATGGCAGAAAGAATTCTGCCTTAATGGCATTTGAGTGCTGCACCTCAAAATCTGCCCTGTCTCAGGTATCAAAAGAATCTTTAACAAAACTTTGTTCAACTTCATGTAAAGAATCTTTTGCTCTCATAAGAGAGACCAATTTGCATTTACAAGGCAAAGCAAATGACTCTGAGAGAAAATTTACTCAGATGAAATGTGATTTAGAAAGAAAACTTGCTTCAAAGGCAAAAGAAAATTCTAAATTGACTAACAATGCTATTGAAACCCAAGCACAACTTAAAATCATGATAGAAGACCTAGGAAATGTTAGAAAAGAACTTGCTGACACCAAGGTTGTTTGTTAAAAATGGGTAGAATCTTGTAAAGGGTACCAACTGCTGCTTAACAAACAAAGTGCTTCAAATGTTAAGTTTGGCGTAAGGTACAATCACACTAAAACACCAACAGATTTTTCCCCCAAAACTACTGAAGATGGGAGAAAAATTATTTTAGATGAAACTTCTGAAGAAAAAGAATGCACATCTTTTCATGAAAACTTTTTAAAAACTCACAAAGAAAGTTCTTCAGAAGTACTGATAAAAATCTAACTTTAAGCCATCAGTAGTTTCATCTACATCAGGAGTTGAGAACCTGAAAACTACTGATGACCTAAAACAAATCAAAGCAGTCAGAAATTTACCTTCAAATGAAAAAGAAAAGGCAAAAGAATGTGAAATCTGTGGTTTGTTTAACCACAAGACAGAATTTTGTAGATATAGAAAAGGAATTCAGTACAACAAGAAAATTTCACAACTGGTTGTGGGAAAACAAATCAAAAATGATTTTGAAGAAATTTTTTCTCACAAGAAACAACAACCAGCAAACACCTTTTCTCAGAAAAAGATGAAATCTCAACAAAAATCTTTTTTCTCAAAATTCTCTTTCCGTAGTTAGACCTACATCATCAGCAATTTCACAAACTGTTGAGATCAACGATCTCATGTATATGGTACAACTACTGATGACCAAAGTTGATGGTGGTCCTCAAAAGGATACCACCATTGCTCTTAATGAAAAATCCATTGCCAAAAAGACATGGATTCCTCAACCTGGTCAAGAACAAACTGTTAATGTTCTCAAGAGCAAACCCAAAGCCAAACTGGCTTGGGTTCCTAAATCTAACTAATTTGCTACTTTGTGCAGAGGGTCTCCAGAGGCTTAAATAGCATTTGATATGTTGACAGTGGAGGCTCAATGCACATGACAGGATGCAGATACCTGATAAACAACTTTATCAGTCAAAGAGAAGGATATGTATCCTTTGGGAACAATGCCAAGGGATATGTGCTAGGACATGGCAATGCCTCTTCAGGAAAAATACAGTTTGACAAGGTCAATCTGGTTGAAAACCTTGAGTACAACTTACTGAGTGTGTCACAAATGTGTGATAAAGGATATTCTTCCTTTTTCACAAAGACAGCATGCAAGATCATATCACCAGAAGGCCAGAAGTTGATAGAGAAGATCATTGAAGATCATACTTTGTTGATAGCCAAAAGATGTGGCAATGTCTATGCAGTGGACATTGAAAAGGACAAAGTACTGAACAACACTGCTTGTTTCTTCTCAAAGGCATCAACTTCAGAGACTTATCTCTGGCACAGGAGACTTGGCCATGTGAACTTTAAAACCATAAATAAAGTCACAAAAATGGGCTTAGTCAGAGGTCTACCCTTGAAAGTATACCAGTGTCAAGAACACTGTGTATCCTGTTTAAAGGGAAAGCAACATAAGTCTTCCTATAAGTCTATTGAAGAATCCAAAACAATTGCATGTCTTCAACTAGTCCATATGGACTTATTTGGGCCAGTAAAAATCATGAGCCTTGGTAAGAAGAAATAATGCTTGGTCATCATTGATGACTATTCAAGATTCACATGGGTGTTCTTCTTATTCTCCAAGGATGAGGCAGCTGAAATCATCAAGTTCTTCATTCTACAAGTAGAGAAACAATATTCTCTATCTGTCAAAGCCATTAGAAGTGATAATGGGACAGAGTTCAGGAACAAAACTCTGGATGGATTTTGTTTGTCTAAAGGGATTATTAGACAATTCAGTGTTCCCAGAACTCTTGAACAAAAAGGTGTGGTAAAAAGGAAGAACATGACATTAATTAAAGCAGCAAGAACTATGTTAGCTGATTCAGGCCTACCATTGTATTTCTGGGCTGAAGCAGTTAATACTGCATGTTATGTTCAAAATAGAGTCCTTGTCAACAAGAGACACTCCAAGACTGCCTATGAAGTTCTTCATGGCATAAAGCCCCTTATCTCCTTTTTCAGGGCTTTTGGATGTCAATGTTTCATTCTAAACATTAAAGACTCAATTTCAAGGTTTGTTGCGAAAGTTGATTCAGGTTATTTTCTTGGTTATTCTTCCACTAGAAAAGCCTACAAGGTTTTTAACTCAAGAACCAAGATAGTAGAAGAAACACTGAATGTCAAGTTCAATGAATCAAAGCACACTCTTATTCCAGCACATCCTGCTAAACTCTTTGACCTTGACAGCTTCCATTTCGGACCTGAAAAGACTGTCACTTCATCTAAACCTACTTATTATGGTGATCAGAGGTTTGATGATGAGGACCCAGCACCATGGACTCCTAAAACAGTCACTAAGTCAACTTTTAAACCTTCAGAAGTTTCACAAACTTTTGATTCAACAACTGCTGATGTACAAACTCAAACATCTGCTTCAGCTCCTACAACTACTGAAGACGTTCAAACAGCTGAACCAGACATTACAAACCTTAGTGGTTTGTTTGATGAAGTACAAGAGCCACCTACACCTGTCAGTGGTTTACAACAACTGATTGAACACAAAGATCATCCATTGGAACAAATCATGGGTGATATTGTATCAGGTGTTCTCACAAGAAACCAGCTTTCCAACTTTTGCTTCTTCTCAGCATTCATTTCTCAGTTGGAACCTAAGAAGTACCAAGAAGCCCTCAAAGACAACAATTGGGTGGAAGCTATGCAAGATGAGTTGCTTCAATTCAAGAAGCAACAGGTTTGGGAAATCCGTCCCTTACCACCAAACAAGCTACCAATTGGCACAAGATGGGTTTTCAGGAACAAACAAGATGAGGCTGGTATGATCATTAAGAACAAGCCAAGACTGGTGGTACAAGGTTACTCTCAAGAAGAAGAAATTGATTATGATGAAACCTTTGCTCCAGTTGCAAGGCTTGAAGCCATCAGGTTATTTCTGGCCTATGCCATTTCCAACAAAATAAAAGTTTTTCAAATGGATGTAAAAAGTGCATTTTTGTATGGAAAGATCAAAGAGGAAGTGTATGTTTGTCAGCCACCTGGGTTTAAGGATCCTTCTCATCCTGAGTGGGTGTACAAGCTTGACAAAGCTCTTTATGGGCTAAAACAGGCTCCAAGAGCCTGGTATGAAACACTTTCAAACTTTTTGCTCAAAAATAACTTTACAAGAGGCTCCATTGATAAAACTCTTTTCATTAAAAATGTTGGAAATCATGTCTTACTTGTTCAAATTTATATTGATGATATCATATTCGGTTCAACAAACACAAAATTGTGTGATGAATTTAAGAAACTCATGCAATCAAAATTTGAGATGAGTACAATGGGAGAACTGCAGTACTTTTTAGGACTGCAGATTAAACAACAAATAAATGGAACTTTTATACATCAATCTAAATATGTTAAAGAATTATTGAACAAATTTTCTTTACAAGACTGTAAATCATGTTCCACTCCCATGACACCTACCACACAAGTTGAACCAGATGATCAAGGAAAACAGGTTGATCAAACCATGTATAGATGTATGATAGGTTCTCTTTGTATCTAACTACTTTTAGAGCAGATATTATGTTTTCAACATGTGTTTGTGCTAGATATCAATCAGCTCCTAGGGAACCACACCTAATTGCAGTCGAAAGAATCTTCAGATATCTGAAAGGAACTCCTACACTTGAAATTTGGTATCCTGCTTCTAGCAATACCAAGTTATCAGCTTTTTCAGATAGTGACTATGCACGGTGCAAAATGTCAAGAAAATCAACATCTGGTGGTTGTCAATTCTTGGGAAACTGTCTAGTGTCCTAGAAATCAAAGAAGCAAAAATCTGTTGTAACTTCAACTGCTCAATCTGAATACATTGCAGCTGCAAGTTGTACATCACAGATACAATGGCTCCAATATCAACTTCTTGATTATGGAATCAAAGAGACCAAGACACCATTGCTTGTAGACAGTAAATCTCCCATTAGCATCATTCAAAATCCTGTTCAGTTCTCAAAGACTAAACATATTGAAATCAGGTATCATTTCATAAGGGATTGCTATGAAAAAGGCAAGATTGAAGTAAAGCATGTGACAACAGCTAATCAGATAGCTGACATATTCACTAAACCCCTTGACACATCAACATTTCAGAAGTTAGTATCCATGCTTGGGATGCTAAATTTGTAAGTGTTTCTTTTACTTTTTGGCACATATTTTATTTTTCACTTACATCTATTTTTAGTCCAAAACTTCTGAAAAGCAAAAAGAGAGAAACTACTGATGAACAAAACATCAGTGTGGGAATATTTTCTGAAAAATGAATAACTTCTGATAAAACAATCTTCAGAAGTTATGAATAAAGTGTTTATAAAACTTTCTCATCAGTTGTTGAAAACTACTGAAGAGAAAATAGGAACTACTGATGATAGTTGTTCTTCATCAGCAGTTTTGTCATTAAGGGCAAATCAGACATTTCCCACTTCAGAAGTTTGACCTAGGGCGGTTACAAACCTCTGATAAACACCTTTTCCAAATCTTATCCATTCAAAAAGCAAAATTCCCTCCTTCTCTCTCAAAAACTCTCAAACCCTTAACCTGCAAACAAAAACACTGTTCGATCCACACACACACAAACCACATGGCTCTAACACTGAAACAGGGACACAATCAAAGAGGCTACTTTGCGAAACATGAAGCCTGGTCCCAATACGACGAAATCATTGATTTAGTCATTAAATCACAATACTTCACTGCCCTCACCATTGATCCTCCAATCCACACTGAAACTCTAAATGAGTTCTGGGCGAACGCAGAGACGGTGACAATGAATGATCAAGTAATCTCCCTCAATTCAACCATCCAAGGGAGAAGAATGGCAATCACACCAGAAACTTTGGGGATTAAACTGGTTCTAGATGATATGGGTGCCCCAGATCAATTTCCAAGATCTGAAATTCATCTGACCATGACAGAGTGTGGTTACCAAGGTACTCTCTCACATGCTACTATTTTTAAGAAAATTTTTGAACCTAATTACAAACTTTTGTTTCATTACATAATAATGTGTTTGAGTCCAAAAACTAGATCTTATGATCAGATGCCCTCTACTTTTCAACCTATTTTTCATTCCATTGTAAATGAAACAAAATTCAGGGCATCAGCACTTTTCTTTAATGAGTTGGTGTTACATCACCTCAATTCTAAAAAGAAGTTTTGTTGTATCCAAGGTTCATTATGCAATGCATAATAAAAGAACTTGGAGAAGAGGTACATGTGGGTAAAACAACTGTTTTAAACTCATTAACTTCACAAGCATACTCTAGGCACAATAAACTGGCTGCCTGGTCAGAAGATGACCAAGGGGAACATACAACAGTCCCCATGGAACCCTCATCTTCAAAACCCTCACCCAAAAAGGCCAAGAAACCAAAACAACAAAAACTAAAACCCACCAGCCTTAAAAGAAAGGCAGTTCAGGAGGTTGAGATGCCTGAACCTGCCAATGTGCAATCTGCACTTGATAAAGGTGTGACTGAAACATCCTCTCAGTCTCATCCATCTCAAACCCCCACAAGAGCACCAATCACAATTCTCTTCAAAAGAAAGAAATTTAAGAAAACTATTCCCATTTACTCTTCTTTTGAAACTGTTGTACCTTTACCCCCAAACTACTGAACCAATACCACAAACTTCTTAACCTGAAACCATAGAAATTGCCAAACTTCTCTCTAGGCTAAAAGAGACCATCCCATCAGAACATGTCAGTCCCCAACAACCACATCAAACAGGGGACATACCTTCAGACTTTGACATGAATGTGGATGTCCATAGCCCTAACCCAAGAGATGAGGATGAACCAGGGTTTCTAAGCCCAAACTTAGAGACTTTAGGTACATTTGAGGCTGCTACTACTCATTTACCACCCAGTGGTGGATCTGAGGACAGAAGTAACATTGCTAAGACCTCATTTGTGGAAACTACTAATGAAGGCTTTATGCCTAAGGTAGGAAATCCCCAGAACCAAGAAACAGAGGTTCATGAGACAACTGGGTTGGGCCCAGCTCATGATACAACTGATAATGTCCTCATTGAGGATGTCATCAGGGATTCAAATGATTCCATTAATTTGGATGATGATTCAAACTCCACAAAACATGAATTGACGGCTACTAGTGAAGGTCCTGAATCTGATGTCTCTAAGCTCAAAGAGCTGGTCACACCAGATCAGGTTAAAGTCCACTTGATCCATGATTCCCCTATAGTGGCATCTTCTGTACAATATGAAGATCACCCAAAAACACACCCCTCACTAACAATGCCTACCCAATTCCCTGGGTCATCAAGCATAGACCTGAACCAACTATGCAGCCTAGATGGTCCCCTATACCAGTTGATGAACACCCTCATTGAATTTCACCTCAAATCTTTCACAGCTACTTTGGAGTTGTCAACCAAAACTCAATTTGAGGTGATTAACAAAAAACTTGGTGAGCTGTCCAACAAGATTGACAACAACTCAAGACAACTTGCTGAACTCACTGGTAGAACTTCTCAACTTGGCAGGCTTCCAGAAGTGGATGAATCAAAAAAGGGGGAGAAGATTAAGGAACCTAAGGAGTCACTGGAAGCTAGGATAAAAGGAAAGAGTGGCTCTACAACAACAAGAACTGCTAGAAAAAACCAAGAAACAAAAAGAAGATCAAGAAAGGCTTGTTTCTACAACTGATATGGAAGCTGAACCTCCCCAAGGCCATAATGAAGAAACTTCTGAAGAAACTTCTCAAAACTCAGAAAGTACTGAAGACAATCCTTCAGTAGTTGATACTTCTATCAACACTTCAGCAGTTAACACTTCTAGCATACAAACAACTGAAGAGCCTTCCAGACCAACTGAACAACAACAACCAACTCCTATTCCAAGGCCTACAACAACAACAACAATGACTATGCTGAACCCTTCTCCAATTTCAGAGTCCAAAGAATTACTAGAGAAGAGTTTATTTGCAGCCTAAAGAAAGGCTAAGGAGGATGAGATCTAGAACAGTTTGGAAGCAAGGGAAGACATGAGCTTCAATGATAAACTTCAAGCTTATGAAGCAAAGCTGAATAGGCAAGCCAAGATTGAAAAGGTTGCTGAAGAAGACAAAAGACAACAACTGGTGTCTTTCATCACAAAGAACAGCAAAACAAAAGCCTATTCACTCAAAATGCTCTCAATGGATGAGCTAACCAAAAGAGCTCAAATTGTTGCTGACAAACTTGAAACAGGGAAGGATAGAAAAGCCAAGAGAGCAGAGATCATTGAAGAACTGGTAGCTAATGACTATGGTTCAAAAGCCTCTGTTTCAAAGTGGAGAGAAGACAAACTACTGGACTCATACAAGAATTCAAGGCTGCCAAGGCTGCTAATCCAGAGAAGTTCAAAACTTCTAAAGTATCAACTTCAGTAGTTAGAACTTCTGGTGTCAAACAAAGAGCAGCTACCAAGAGAAAGCCAAAGGACAATACAAAGACTGGCTTCAAGATGGTGTTGCTAGAAGGCAACACAGTTGTACATGGAGACTTTGATATTGAAGAAAAGCCTCTGATAACTCAATTTAGGGATCCTTCAACATTTGCTTAACAAATTCAGAAGACTATCACTGACAAACTGCACACAAGGGTAGTGACTGAACATCATTTACCTACTTTCAAATTACCTGATGTGGTGCAAAAAGAAGACAGAAGTGAATCCCACCTGAGAGTCACAGAAATAGAAAACATCCAACACTCAGGAACATCCCAGGGATCCAGCATAGTTCCCTATACTTCGGATTTTGACAAATCTAAAGTGCTGATCATCAGATGGTCCTTTATTGATTCCAACTCAGTATTGGTGACAAAAAGAGATCTTACAAGCAAGGCCTACAAATCCATGAATGAACTGAAGAATCTATCAACTCAGGACTTGCTTACAATTCAACATTTGGAACCTCAAAAGGGATCTCTCACTGATGAACAACTGAATCAACTGAAGAATTCCATGTTCAAAGAAATATGGAAGATTGTGAATGACAGAAGAAAACAACAATAAAGAATTAGATAGGGTTTTGGCTTCATCAATCCAGGGGGAGATTGTTAGGACAAAAAGGATTGAGAAACCACTTTTGCAAACCTTAGTCTAATTCATACTTCTGCAAATATTCTAAGTATAGAACTACTGAAGAAAGAAGACTAAAGTACTGAAGAAGGATTCAACAAGTACTGAAGAAGATAGATCAGAAGTTCTGAAGTCTAACTAGACAAGTTCACTAAAGAACTACTGAAGACAAACTACTCATCAGTAGTTTGTCATTCATCAGCACTTGTACCAGAATCATTCCACCGCCTTATGTTTCAGTAGTTTATTTGTTTATTATTACTTTATCTTTTTATGCAAGTTCCAAGAATGCAACTTGTTGCAACTTGTTACGGACTTGCTTTTTGGCAAGGTTCGTGTATTTGTAAATCTATAAATAGATGGGTTCATCCCTCTGTTTTAGACATCGATTTAAATTGAAACTAAAATCCTTCAAAGCTTATTATTGTCTTCTCCATTTCATTTACTGAGAATCTGTTTGAGTATTTATTATCATTCACATTCAATACTTAGATTCTCAGTAAACTTGTCTTTAGTTTTCAAACATCCAGGGGGGTAATAACTCCTGTTGATAGTGTAACTTTACTTACTTATTCCGCTGTGCAAATCTGATTGAACTTGCTAAACACATAAGTGTTCGCTAGCAAGCAAAACATCAAGAGCATTACTGATCCAACAATTTGAGGCTGCTACTACTCATTTACCACCTAGTGGTGAATCTGAGGACAGAAGTAACATTGCTAAGACCTCATTTGTGGCAACTACTGATGAAGGCTTTATGCCTAAGGTAGGAAATCCCAGAACCAAGAAACAGAGGTTCATGAGACAACTGGGTTGGGCCCAGCTCATGATACAACTGATAATGTCCTCATTGAGGATGTCATCAGGGATTCAAATGATTCCATTAATTTGGATGATGATTCAAACTCCACAAAACATGAATTGACGGCTACTAGTGAAGGTCCTGAATCTGATGTCTCTAAGCTCAAAGAGCTGGTCACACCAGATTAGGTTAAAGTCCACTTGATCCCTGATTCCCCTATAGTGGCATCTTCTGTACAATATGAAGATCACCCAAAAACACACCCCTCACTAACAATGCCTACCCAATTCCCTGGGTCATCAAGCATAGACCTGAACCAACTATGCAGCCTAGATGGTCCCCTATACCAGTTGATGAACACCCTCATTGAATTTCACCTCAAATCTTTCACAGCTGCTTTGGAGTTGTCAACCAAAACTCAATTTGAGGTGATTAACAAAAAACTTGGTGAGCTGTCCAACAAGATTGACAACAACTCAAGACAACTTGCTGAACTCACTGGTAGAACTTCTCAACTTGGCAGGCTTCCAGAAGTGGATGAATCAAAAAAGGGGGAGAAGATTAAGGAACCTAAGGAGTCACTGGAAGCTAGGATAAAAGGAAAGAGTGGCTCTACAACAACAAGAACTGCTAGAAAAAACCAAGAAACAAAAAGAAGATCAAGAAAGGCTTGTTTCTACAACTGATATTGAAGCTGAACCTCCCCAAGGCCATAATGAAGAAACTTCTGAAGAAACTTCTCAAAACTCAGAAAGTACTGAAGACAATCCTTCAGTAGTTGATACTTCTATCAACACTTCAGCAGTTAACACTTCTAGCATACAAACAACTGAAGAGCCTTCCAGACCAACTGAACAACAACAACCAACTCCTATTCCAAGGCCTACAACAACAACAACAATGACTGTGCTGAACCCTTCTCCAATTTCAGAGTCCAAAGAATTACTAGAGAAGAGTTTACTTGCAGCCTAAAGAAAGGCTAAGGAGGATGAGATCTAGAACAGTTTGGAAGCAAGGGAAGACATGAGCTTCAATGATAAACTTCAAGCTTATGAAGCAAAGCTGAATAGGCAAGCCAAGATTGAAAAGGTTGCTGAAGAAGACAAAAGACACCAACTGGTGTCTTTCATCACAAAGAACAGCAAAACAAAAGCCTATTCACTCAAAGTGCTCTCAATGGATGAGCTAACCAAAAGAGCTCAAATTGTTGTTGACAAACTTGAAACAGGGAAGGATAGAAAAGCCAAGAGAGCAGAGATCATTGAAGAACTGGTAGCTAATGACTATGGTTCAAAAGCCTCTGTGTCAAAGTGGAGAGAAGACAAACTACTGGACTCATACAAGAATTCAAGGCTGCCAAGGCTGCTAATCCAGAGAAGTTCAAAACTTCTAAAGTATCAACTTCAGTAGTTAGAACTTCTGGTGTCAAACAAAGAGCAGCTACCAAGAGAAAGCCAAAGGACAATACAAAGACTGGCTTCAAGATGGTGTTGCTAGAAGGCAACACAGTTGTACATGGAGACTTTGATATTGAAGAAAAGCCTCTGATAACTCAATTTAGGGATCCTTCAACATTTGCTTAACAAATTCAGAAGACTATCACTGACAAACTGCACACAAGGGTAGTGACTGAACATCATTTACCTACTTTCAAATTACCTGATGTGGTGCAAAAAGAAGACAGAAGTGAATCCCACCTGAGAGTCACAGAAATAGAAAACATCCAACACTCAGGAACATCCCAGGGATCCAGCATAGTTCCCTATACTTCGGATTTTGACAAATCTAAAGTGCTGATCATCAGATGGTCCTTTATTGATTCCAACTCAGTATTGGTGACAAGAAGAGATCTTACAAGCAAGGCCTACAAATCCATGAATGAACTGAAGAATCTATCAACTCAGGACTTGCTTACAATTCAACATTTGGAACCTCAAAAGGGATCTCTCACTGATGAACAACTGAATCAACTGAAGAATTCCATGTTCAAAGAAATATGGAAGATTGTGAATGACAGAAGAAAACAACAATAAAGAATTAGATAGGGTTTTGGCTTCATCAATCCAGGGGGAGATTGTTAGGACAAAAAGGATTGAGAAACCACTTTTGCAAACCTTAGTCTAATTCATACTTCTGCAAATATTCTAAGTATAGAACTACTGAAGAAAGAAGACTAAAGTACTAAAGAAGGATTCAACAAGTACTGAAGAAGATAGATCAGAAGTTCTGAAGTCTAACCAGACAAGTTCACTGAAGAACTACTGAAGACAAACTACTCATCAATAGTTTGTCATTCATCAGCACTTGTACCAGAATCATTCCACCGCCTTATGTTTCAGTAGTTTATTTGTTTATTATTACTTTATCTTTTTATGCAAGTTCCAAGAATGCAACTTGTTGCAACTTGTTACGGACTTGCTTTTTGGCAAGGTTCGTGTATTTGTAAATCTATAAATAGATGGGTTCATCCCTCTGTTTTAGACATCGATTTAAATTGAAACTAAAATCCTTCAAAGCTTATTATTGTCTTCTCCATTTCATTTACTGAGAATCTGTTTGAGTATTTATTATCATTCACATTCAATACTTAGATTCTCAGTAAACTTGTCTTTAGTTTTCAAACATCCAGGGGGGTAATAACTCCTGTTGATAGTGTAACTTTACTTACTTATTCCGCTGTGCAAATCTGATTGAACTTGCTAAACACATAAGTGTTCGCTAGCAAGCAAAACATCAAGAGCATTACTGATCCAACAATTTGAGGCTGCTACTACTCATTTACCACCTAGTGGTGGATCTGAGGACAGAAATAACATTGCTAAGACCTCATTTGTGGCAACTACTGATGAAGGCTTTATGCCTAAGGTAGGAAATCCCCAGAACCAAGAAACAGAGGTTCATGAGACAACTGGGTTGGGACCAGCTCATGATACAACTGATAATGTCCTCATTGAGGATGTCATCAGGGATTCAAATGATTCCATTAATTTGGATGATGATTCAAACTCCACAAAACATGAATTGACGGCTACTAGTGAAGGTCCTGAATCTGATGTCTCTAAGCTCAAAGAGCTGGTCACAACAGATCATGTTAAAGACCACTTAATCCCCGATTCCCTTAAAGTGGCATCTTCAGTACACTCTGAAGATCAACCAAAAACACCCCCCTCACTAAAAATGCCTACCCAATTCCGTGGGTCATCGAACATATACTTGAACCACCTATGCAGCCCAGATGGTCCCCTATACCAGATGATGAACACTCTCATTTCCAATCACCACAAATCTTTCACAACTTCTTGGGAGTTGAAAACAAAAACTCAATTTGAGGTGATCAACAATAAACTAAGTGAGCTGTCAAACAAAGTTGACAACAATACAAGGCAGGCTTCCAGAAGTGGATGAAGCCAAAAGGGGAAGAAGATTAAGGAACCAAGGGAGTCACTGGAAGCCAGGATAAAGGCAAAAGTGGCTTAACAACAACAAGAGGAAGAAGAAGCCCAAAAAGACTTAGAAGATCAAGATAGGCTTCTTTCTGGAACTGAAGTTGAAGCTGAAACTTCCCAAGGCCTCAATGAAGAAACTTCTTAAGACTCTGAAAGTACTGAAGACAATCCTTCAGTGGTTGATACTTCTATCAACCCTTCAGTAGTTAACACTACCAACATTCAAACTGAAGAGCCTTCTATGGCAACTGAAGACATTCCAACTTCTATTCCAAGACCTGCAATCACTCAAATGCCTGTACTAAGCCCTTCTCCCATCTCAATGTCCAAAGAATTACTAGAGAAGAGTCTACTTGCAGCACAAAAGAAGGCCAAGGAAGATGAGATATGGAACAGTCTAGAAGCAAGGGAAGATTTGAGCTACAATGACAAGCTCAAAGCATATGAAGAAGAGCTAAATAAACAAGCTGCAATTAAAAGAGTTGCTGAGGAAGTCAAAAGAAAACAACTGATGTCTTTCATTACCAAGAACAACAAGACTAAAGCTTATTCACTCAAAGGGCTCTCCATAGATGATCTTACAAGAAGAGCTCAACTTGTTGCTGACAAGATTGCCACTGAAAAAGACAGAAGGGCAAAGAGAGCTGAGATAATAGATTAATTGGTAGCCAACGATTTTGGTTCAAAAGCCTTAGTGTCAAAATGGAGAGAAGACAAATTATTTGACACATATAAAAGATTCATGGCTGACAAGGCTGCAAATCCAGAGAAGTACAAAACTTCTGAAGTGTCAACTTCAGTAGTTAGAACTTCTGGTTCTAGACAATCAAAGCCTGCTACCAAGAAGAAGCAAGAGGAGATCACAAAGACTGATTTCAAGATAGTATTGCTTGAAGGCAATACAGTAGTACAAGGAGACTTTGAGATTGAAGAAAAGCCTCTGCTAACACAATTCAGGGATCCTTCAACATTTGCTTACCAAATTCAGAAGACTATAACTGATAAACTGCACACAAAGGTAATCACTGAACAACATTTACCCACCTTTGATATACCTAATGTGGTGCAAACAGAAGAAGGAAGAGAATCCCACCTGAGGGTCACTGAAGTAGAAAACATCCCTCACTTAGGAACATCCCAGGGATCCAGCATTGCCCCTTACACATTAGACTTTGACCAATCTAAAGTTCTGATAATGAAATGGTCATTTACTGATTCCAACTCAGTATTGGTCACAAGGAGAGATCGTTCAAGCAAGACCTTTAAATCTATGAAAGAACTGAAAAAGCTATCTACACAAGACTTGCTCACAATTCAACATCTTGAACCTGAACAAGGATCTCGCACTATTGAACAACTGAACCAACCGAAGTCTTCCATGTTTAGAGAAATCTGGAAGATACTTGAAGACAGAAGAAGACAATAAAGAATTAGATAAGGTTTTGGCTTCATTAATCCAGGGGGAGATTGTAAGGACAAAAAGGATTGAAGAAACCTTTTTTGCTAACCATAGTCAAATTCCTACTTCTGCCAAAATAGTCTAAGTATGAAACTACTGAAGAAAGAAGACACAAGTACTGAAGAAGGATTCAACAAGTACTGAAGAGTAAAGATCAGAAGTTCTGAAGTCAAACCAGACAAGTCAACTGAAGAACTGCTGAAGACAAACTACTCATCAGTAGTTTGTCACTCATCAGCACTTGTAATAGAATCTTTCCACCGCCCTTATGTTTCAGTAGTTTATTAGTTTATTATTACTTTATCTTTTGTACAAGTTCCAAGACTATAGCCTGTTGCAGTCGTGCTTTTGTAACAAGGTTCATGCATATGTTTGTCTATAAATAGATGGGTTAATCCCACTATTTTAGACATCGATTTTAATTGAAAACTGAAATCCTTCAAAGCTTTTACTTGAAATTCCATTTCATAATCTGAGAATCATAATCTGAGAATCCCACTATTTTAGACATCGATTTTAATTGAAAACAGTAGTTTATTAGTTTATTATTACTTTATCATATACATTCATTATTTAGATTCTCATTAACTGTCTTTAGTTTATAAACATCCAGGGGGAGTAATAACTCCTGTTGATAGTGAAGCTTTATAACTTATTCCGCTGCAAAACTGCTTTGATTAACTTGCAAAACACATAAGTTTTCATTAGCAAGCAACTGATAAAGAGCATACTGATCCAACACTAATGTACTTAATTGCTGGTGTTTGTGCTATCTCAGGAGCATGCGATAACCTTTTTTCATGTGCATAAAGTAGTTGTCATGTGAATAAAGTTAACCTTTGTTCATTACGTAATTAGAAAGAATAGATTACGTAATATATGTCATTACAGTTTATACCTAATTGTATTATACATTACATAATTATGAGTAAAAAATATACCGCAAGAAAAGGCAAAGGTCCATTATACATTTCTGTTCCATTCCAGCTTGCTTTTGTCCGTTTGAGACAGAAAATTAAGTACTCACACCAATTCAATTTTTGATTGATTTTTCATCTGGCACTCCTTTTAAGAACATTTGATTCACTATTGAACTCTTTGTTGTTTGCCCAAATATAGAGTTGTAAAGTACAAGGAAGTTCAACTTGAAAATCCAGTCTTCCCCGTTGCCTTCAATTATTTTATTCTTCACGTTTGAGATTAAAATCTTGCTATGCTCAAACTGGAACTTCCAAATATTCAGTGTGTTAGACGACCCTTCCTTGGTTTGTTCTTTTCATTTACTGTGTGTTTACCCATTGGGACACCGAGGATTTGTTGTACTTTCTGGCTTGTTACTTGAATGATGTAGTTTTCTATATTCACCTCATTTCATCTATCATCATAATTCACCAGTAACCATCTCCCTAATTTTGTTGGCACTATTTTAATGTTCATTGATAAAAAAGCTTCAAATCCCATTTGTTTAATTGCTTTTTTCTGCGCACTTGATAAGTTTTCCATCACCTCATTCATGTTATCAACAAACGCCCTTACCTTTATTCTTATATTTGAGTATAGAACAAATCGATTTCTTGGTGGTGAATTTTGAGGCCGTTCTGGTGCATCAACAAAATCATCATCAATAACTGTTGTGACATTTTGAGGCTGTTCTTGTAGAACAAGTTCATTATTCACTGCATCGATAACTTTTGTGACATTTTTAGGTTGTTTTGGTAGATCAACAAGTTCATTGTTCACTGCAGCTAAATTAAAGTAAAAGATGGCAACATTATAATAATATGGAACCTGTTACAATAATTACGTACCATATGCAAGCTATTACTAAAATCACTAACCAAAGACATAATCACTACTAGTTCATTTACCAAAATTGCGTAACAATGACAGAATCACTACACTTCCATTACCAAAATAACGTACCATAGACATAATCATCATATACTATAGACAGAATCATTACTACTTCCATTACTAAATTCACGTTCTATAGACAGAATCATTATAGTTCCATTACCAAAAGCACGTACCATAGACACAATCATTTTAGTTCCATTACCAAAATCACGTATCATAGACATAACGACATACTACAGATAGAATCATTACTATTTCCATTACTAAAATAACGTGTCATAGACATAAGCATTTTTGTTCCATTATCAATATCAAGTTCCATAAACATAATCACATACTATAGACAGAATCATTACAAGTTTCATTACTAAAATTACGTTCCATAGACAGAATCATTTCTAGTTCTATTACTAAAATCACGTACCACAGATATAATGATTCAAAAATTGACAAAACAAATTTCTATATCCCTAAATAACTCAATATACAAAAATACGTACCATAGACAGAATCACTACTAGTTTATAAGTAAAATCACATAACAACCTACCAAATATCTATAATAACGTACCAAATATCTTAATGAGAAGTCACATACCAATTTTGTTTTTGTTTGAAGGCCTGTCATTGTTTGCTTTGGTTCTCATCTCTGATTTGTCACTAATTTGATCGTTAGTTTTTGTAATTTTGCTTGGCCCTATCAATTAGAAATACGTATTTTGGTACAATATCACAACATATTAACAATATAATTCACATATACTTATTTACCTTCATCGGCGTCGTTTTTTGAGTATCAGTCTCTGTTTTTCTTTTTCTTCCTATAACATGCATAATGTAAATTATTAGATAATTTTTTAATGTAAAATTTGTTAGAGAATAACGTAATGTACTTACTTTCATATATTTTTGAGTATTTCATGATTAATCTGCGTAGAAATGAAGTTGATTGATGATTTTGAACTAGGGTTTTTGCGTTTTAATTTCGTTTTTTGGGGAAAATTTTATGATAAATGAGACTGAACGGTCTCTTTGTTATGACTGTAGAAAAATTTACGAAAATACCTTATTAACTGTCTAATCTCTTATTTATTTACCTTCATCGGCGTCGTTTTTTTGGAGTATCAGTCTCTGTTTTTCTTTTTCTTATTGTAACATGCATAATGTAAATTATTAGATAATTTTTCAATGTAAAATTTGTTAGAGAATAACGTAATGTACTTACTTTCATATATTTTTGAGTATTTCATGATTAATCTGCGTAGAAATGGAGTTGATTGATGATTTTGAACTAGGGTTTTTGTGTTTTAATTTCGTTTTTTGGGGAGAATTTTGTGATAAATGAGACTGAACGGTCTCATTGTTATGATTGTATAATTTGATTGTAGAAAAATTGACGAAAATATCCCTATTAACTGTCTAATCTCTCATTTATTTACTAAATTGCAACCGCCTAATTTGATTGTAGAAAAATTGATGGACGGTCAGGATGCCTTCGTTGCCTTCGCAAGTTTTGTTTACTTTTCCGAGTAACCGCCCCTTGTGTGTGTGTATATATATATATATATATATATCATTTGAGAACTCCTCTAAGTTGCGAGAACTCAAGTGTAAAAAACCTTTACGCCGGTGTAAATCGACGTAAATTAATGTATTTTTTAACAGCGGGGTTTACGTGTTTTTACACCAATGTGCAAAATTTTCTTTTTTTATTTTCGCA
This sequence comes from Ambrosia trifida, assembly GCA_028751855.1. Lineage (NCBI taxonomy): Eukaryota > Viridiplantae > Streptophyta > Magnoliopsida > Asterales > Asteraceae > Ambrosia > Ambrosia trifida. Next base: position 8,337,680 of record CM054133.1, on the reverse strand, counting down.
TTTTACGACGAGTTCTCACGAGTTCTCGCAACTCATCGAGTTCTCAACGGATCCAAGCCCTATATATATATATATATATATATATATATATATATATATATATATATATATATATATATATATATATATGTTTAGGATCCTATACAAAGTACATTTTTCGTGAGAAGTGTGAGAAGGACTAAGAATTGACATGTAGACATCATGTTTTGGATTTAGGAATGATTTTTTAGGTTGTTTTAACTTGAAAAACACCAAACACAACAATCTAAAACACAATACAGTGTATTATAGTCATTAAATTTAAAAAACAGCTAAAACACACTACTTAAAGCTTAAAACACACTGCTAATGTTCTTAGCATGGTGTTTTAAGTTTTAAGCCTAAAATACATTGTTTTCGGGTTTTAATTGTTATGTTTGGTGTTTTTATAGGCAAAACAATCCAAAACATCACGACTATGTTCAAAAAATGATGCCTAAGTATCAATTTTTAATCCTTCTCACACTTCTCACAAAAAAACCACTTTGTACACGATCTCGACCCTATATATATATATATATATATATATATATATAAATATATATATATATATATAGTGGAAGTATAGACAAGAAACCCTTCCAAATGAAAAATCCCTAGCAAACTCATTCCTTGGTCCATATTAAGCCATATCACCTAGTACATTATAATATTCAAAAGGGCAATTTAGTTAATTTTACCATCCCCTTCTTTCTCTTCATATATATATATATATATGTGTGTGTGTGTGTGTGTGTGTGTGTTTCCCCCCTCTCTCTCTCTCTCTTCATTTGTTTTTCAAAAATCAAATGCAGATCATAATATCATACCCTTCTCTCTCTCTCTCTCTCTCTCTCTCTCTCTCTCTCTACCATCCTCTCTCAGTCTCTCTCTTGAACCACCACCACCACCGGCCACCACCTGCATCGCCTCCAACCACTAGAACAACTACCATCGTCATCATCTCGAAGAACAACTGATGCTCTGTTTAGACTTTTCGAGTGATGCTCTGTTCAGATTTTAAAGTAGGTAAAATGAAATCTCTCTCTCTCTCTCTCTCCTCTTCCCTCTCTTTTCTAGATCTGGAGTTGTAGTTGAGATCTAGATCTGGATCTAATTAATAATAAAACTACAAGATATGTTGGCAAAAAAAAATTGTTGCAAAAAAAAAAATGAATCACGTCAGTGATTCAGTGAATAAGAAGTTGTTTCCAAAAAAATGGTTGCAAAAAAAAAAAATGAATCTTTCTAAAAATAATTGTGACATCCGTCACTTTTATCACTATTATTATATATATATACATTTTTTTTATTTCGTACCACCTATCTTGTACGCCACATTTTATCCTCATTTATAATAATAATAATAATAATTAATCTAACCACTCTTAAACCCAACACCAACATAACCCAAATCCAAATCCCTTGGAGCCCAAGCTCAAACCCAATACTCATCCCCTTATTATTACACAGGCCCACAAGTCCAAGCCCATCCCCTTGTCCATCTCCCTTGGCTGCTGCTCAGCCCATAACCCACGAGAGCCCAGAAGCCGGCCCAACTCCCCTTCTGTTTTTAAACAAAAAAAAAATGCCTCTGCCAAGGATCGAACTCGGACAGAGGGCCGGGTCACACACATACCACACGCAAATCACCACTAGGCCACGTTGGTCAGTTGTTTAAATCCCAATTCACTTTATATAAAAACCCACAAAAGAAACCCCAAACTTTCTTCTTTTCCTTGACTGTTCGAGCAGCAGCGATCAACACAAACAACCTGGTCAACATTTGACCTTGACCAAGTTAATCAAGCTCAAAATTTGGAAACCTTAACCAAATTAAATTGGCCATACACGATTAACAGGTCAAAGACGAGCATCTTCCAAGCCAATCCCATTCAAAACCTTCCATTATTATGCTCAATCAAACGCATGGGTCAAAAATTTCCAAGCATACGATTTAAATGTTGTTAGTATAAATTGAGGGCTCCCATCCAAGCTCAAGGTGCCGATAAACAAACCCCTCTCCCTAAAATTTCACACAAATACTCTAAATCGTTGATGCGAGCCGAGTTGACTTTCTGTTTGACCTAGCATAATTGCACGAAATCATTGTTTGTAAGTTCATTTTTCTTCGTGGGTTTTGCTTATCGGCCATAGACGAGCATTAACCCCAACTTTACAGGGGTTAATAATCGTCGAATCATTGTATTAAGAAAACTAGGGTTCTTAGCCATTTGAATTGGGGAAGATGACTTTTATGATCGAAATATAAAAATCTTTTGAAACCCTTTTGAAACAAAACAAACGCACAGATCAGTTGGTTGGCCCCTTCTCACAAAAACTCTGAACCGGCCAAGGGCCAAGGTTCGAGTCCCATCATAAGCATTTTTTTTTTTTTGTAATTCTTTTATACTTATATTTTCTTAATTCTTTTAAAAATCGTTTTAAAATACTAAAACTATTTTATAAATTCTACAAAATTTATTTTATGTTTTTTCACTGATAAAGTTCATCATCCAATTTTTAGTTTTTCAAAAATAATTTATTTAATATATATTATAAATATTACAAGTTTATTCATTTAAAAATTATAAAATTCAATAAAAATATCTAAACGATTTTATAAAATTCCACAAAAATTATTCTAAACTTGTGTAACAATATATATTTCAGAAATAATTTTTATTTCTGAAAAACCATTTGTTTATTATTTTTAATCAATTTTTGTTAGTTTTAATCATAAATAATTCATAATAAATTCATTTTACAATATTTTTGTACCAAAAGTTTACATAAATTATTTCTATTCATTTGGAACAGAAATACAATTTTTAATTCAAAAATTCTTTAATTTTAATATTTTTAGATATTAAAATCATATTTTTGACAATTTGAAATAAATAGATTAAATATTCTATTTTCAAGAAAATAATTTTATTAAAATTATTTTCACACTTAAAACTTTATATTGTGAACATCTTCAATTTGATATTACAAAAAGACCTTTGTTTATTTATTTACCAAATTCCTTTTATTTATTAAACGTTTAAATTCATTAATCAAACGAATACTTATCCCCAATTCGAAGCCCTAGAAAATACTTATAGACTAGATAAACTTAGACTTATTTGTTACATTATACATAGGGTGATACTTGGCAACGTTGGATTATACTTACTTAATTCCACAAGACTTACCACCTTGCTAAGGTGAGTATTACTTACCCCTTTTTTTGCTTTTACAACTTTTGGGGTGATTCATGCACAAGTATACAAAATCTTCATATTCATTTACATATACATTTTTATTCATTTACAATTCATATATGTGTCTTGTTTATCTTTGTGCTTATGTTTGAACATGAACGTAGCTTACATACAAAATCATACATCTAGACATAACTTATGTTATGGTGCTCTTTACACATAGACGTAACTTATGTTACGGTGCTCATTTAGACATAACTTTGTGTTATGGTGCTCTTTTAGACTCACACGTGTTGAGGTGCTCATTATCAATTACATTGTACAAACTTTACATTTGATCTTTGTCTTGTTTGGTTACTTGCGTGTTTACATAATGCATTGGTGATGCTAGACACATGAATTGTACTACTTTTCAAAAACTTATACTATATGTACAAAACTAAGTAGTACTCACCAACATCATATGTTGACAAAATTATTTTCGTGCATGTTTCAGGATAAGCTGCTTGACGCTTCACATAGGACTTTGGACTTAGATTAAATCAATCAATTATCTTTATTTTTGTTGTCTTGTATTTAAATTTCACATGTTGTAAAACAATATTCTATAATCATATATTTACATTTTAGTACCATGAGCTTTTGAACAATCGTCACTACGTGGCACCTCGATGATTCCGCCATCGGTTGGGGTGTTACAGATTGGTATCAGAGCCATGGTTATAGGGAACTAGGTTATTAGATAAAATGGCCTAGACTATAACCGAACCTTCATGCATAATATTTCCTAAATTGCCTTACCCTCATTTCCCTCTACTTTCCTTCTTCTATCTCTCCCTCCTTCTCCATTCTTCTCATCTTTCATCATGGTGCATAGAGATGGTGTCCTACAAGGGAGTGGAAAGTCTACATCATCGTGGGACGAAAGCAGTACCTTTCATGAAGACACTCTTAGGCATAATGCCTACTCTTATTTTTGCTCCTTCAAAGTTGTTGAACTTTAATGAGTGTGATAAGGACACGTGCAATCTGGAAGGGTGGATGCCTGTACACTGGGTTTTCTGGCATAGGCAAGCATAGCGCATAAATCCATTGACGGACCTGTTATGCTTACCTGGGGATTCCTGGAGTGAGTGTCCACTTATAGGCTAAAGCATGTCTTCTTTGATCACCATTGGGTTCAACTCCATTGAAAAGTCAACGTTCTTGTTGGGCTTTACAGCTAGACAAGGGCACTCCAAGCATTTATGCAAGTTTTTCAAAAATACTCTCTCGTTTCATATACAATATCCTGTATATCATGATTTTCATATATTGATTACAAGTTCATACTTTCATAATCATTTGTACAGTTATACACTCACATTTTCTAATCTCATGATTATTCATTGACTGCCACATAGATGTCTGCTCGCCGTATGCTCCGTGATGCCAGCCAACGCACTGTTCGTGCTCCTGGACGACGTTCTGATCGTCACCTCGCATCTTTAGTCGCTGAACAAATTGCCGCAGTGGTCCCAAACCTTGTCAGTGAGATAACCCAGAATAGTAACAGTGCCAACACAGGGAGTACGACTCAATTTCGGTGCACTTTCAAACACTTCAACTCTTGCAACCCCACAAAATTCACTGGTGAGGAGGGTGCTGCTGGTCTCCTCCAATGGTTTGAAAGCATGGAGAGCACTTTTGTGAACAGCGAGTGTCCTGATGAACTCCGCGTTCGTTATGCTACCAGTGTCCTTCAAAAGGGGGCGCTAACCTGGTGGAATGGCGAAAAGCGCAATCGGGGCGCTGATGTTGCTTTATCTTTATCTTGGGCTGAAGTTAAGGAACTCATGATCGCGAAATTCTACCCTAGGAACGAAATCAGGAAACTAGAGGAAGAGTTCCATGGGTTGAAACAAGACAGTGGTGAGAATCTTGCGTATAATACTCGATATCACGAACTTAGCATACTGGTTCCACACATGGTCTCCCCGGTCTCTCGAGCAATCGAAAAATATATCGAGGGATTACCAGACCTGATTCAAGACATTGTCACTGGAGGCAAAGCCACTACGGTGGAAGAAGCCATCCAACTTGCAGCCACTTTAACAGACAAACACGTAAGGAAAGGAAACTTGGTTAGGAAGGGCACCAAGACGTCTACTGAGAAAACCACCCATGCTGTTGAACCATCTAAGACTGTTTTAGCAAAGGCCGCCACTACTACTTTGAACTCTAAGAAACGAATGGGCGATAATCAGAACCATGCTGTAGTGGATCCTGTGACTCAACCCCCTATCAAGAAAGCCTACACGGGAATCCATCCTCAATGCAACACTTGCAAGTATCATCACCCTAAAAATCTTCCATGTCGTCAATGCACTAGATGTGGAAGGTTTGGACACTTTGTCACTACTTGTCGTGTAACAGATTGGACGCAAGATAATCATCAAACAGCTGCCCATGAACCACTACCGATTACTAACGGTCGGGCATGTTATCATTGTGGAGACCCTAACCACATGCGACCTCGATGCCCTGAGTTGAATAATGTAAACCTGGTGGCACATGGACGAGCTTTCAATATCAATATCAACGAAGCAAACGGTCAGGATGACGTTAATCCCACTAGTTAAGCCCTGGATGGAATCTTCCTAAGACTCGATAATCCAATACATGTGTTTTCATTTTCTTGATCCTATTATCATTTTGTACCCAATTTTGTCGCACTCAGTAGCATATAACATCTGGAAATTTCCTTGCATACTATTGTGTACGAACACAGATTGGAAATTTATCATATTTGATTATGTTTATTTTAATCGTAGAAGTTTAAAGACTCTACCTTACATTTGTTAGAAACATTGGGACTTGATTTCCATGAAAATCAAAGTACTAAGAAAACTTGATACTTGATCCTACAGAGCTTTTCTAAAAACATCTTTGTTTGAAACTTGATTTTTCCTTGATTTGACTATCCATTGAACATGATACTCGTGAACTATTTCTATAGGCCACTAAGATAACACTTACACTTAATGGTCGTAGTACTTACAAACTTGCTTACGTGTATGTATTATCCACGCAACTCAGATAAACATTTCATTTAAAGGGCTCCTCGGACGAGTGGTAGCCCATACTTAAATACTGTTATGCTTACAAGTCATTGCAAACCAATACAATTGATCTCATTATTACATGGCCTCATTGCATTTATAACATCTCATTGTAACTCAACGTGTTTGTTGTGTCATCTTCTTGTGAAACCTATTTGCTTTAATGTGTGTTAGATTAGGATCATAGAAGGACATAAAACCCTAATGTAAGGTAAATTGATGATTCCGGTCCGGAACGTAATCATGAATTTACAGGTGCGTTAGGGTAGTGTGAAATTCTATTAGAGTTTTCGGTAGGCGTCCAGTACATTTTCAAGGTATCAAAAGTGTGGTGGGTTAGCTGCGGTACACCCTGTATACAAACACTAATGATGCATTGAAAGTGAGGCTGGAAGTCGGACCAGGAACAAACTCTAGTTACTTGGTAGTTCATTTAATCTTTCTGTAGTCAATCAACTCATGCAATTATTTTAGGAGTCCTAAAACTTGAAGTTTAGTGTCTTACTAGATTCTTATTCTCCTTATTATTCGAGACGAACCTAATCCAAGTCCTTAACTCACACCTATCAAACCTCTTATCCAACTCATTCGAATTTTCCAAACCACAGTTATCTTAATTTTTACCCAAACATCCGAAACCTTATGTTTTAATAACTTCGGGACGAAGTTTCTAAAAGCAGGGGATGTTGTGACATCCATCACTTTTATCACTATTATTATATATATATACATTTTTTTTATTTCGTACCACCTATCTTGTACGCCACATTTTATCCTCATTTATAATAATAATAATAATAATAATAATAATAATAATAATAATAATAATTAATCTAACCACTCTTAAACCCAACACCAACATAACCCAAATCCAAATCCCTTGGAGCCCAAGCTCAAACCCAATACTCATCCCCTTATTATTACACAGGCCCACAAGTCCAAGCCCATCCCCTTGTCCATCTCCCTTGGCTGCTGCTCGGCCCATAACCCACGAGAGCCCAGAAGCCGGCCCAACTCCCCTTCTGTTTTTAAACAAAAAAAAAGAATGCCTCTGCCAAGGATCGAACTCGGGCAGAGGGCCGGGTCACACACATACCACACGCAAATCACCACTAGGCCACGTTGGTCAGTTGTTTAAATACCAATTCACTTTATATAAAAACCCACAAAAGAAACCCCAAACTTTCTTCTTTTCCTTGACTGTTCGAGCAGCAGCGATCAACACAAACAACCTGGTCAACATTTGACCTTGACCAAGTTAATCAAGCTCAAAATTTGGAAACCTTAACCAAATTAAATTGGCCATACACGATTAACAGGTCAAAGACGAGCATCTTCCAAGCCAATCCCATTCAAAACCTTCCATTATTATGCTCAATCAAACGCATGGGTCAAAAATTTCCAAGCATACGATTTAAATGTTGTTAGTATAAATTGAGGGCTCCCATCCAAGCTCAAGGTGCCGATAAACAAACCCCTCTCCCTAAAATTTCACACAAATACTCTAAATCGTTGATGCGAGCCGAGTTGACTTTCTGTTTGACCTAGCATAATTGCACGAAATCATTGTTTGTAAGTTCATTTTTCTTCGTGGGTTTTGCTTATCGGCCATAGACGAGCATTAACCCCAACTTTACAGGGGTTAATAATCGTCGAATCATTGTATTAAGAAAACTAGGGTTCTTAGCCATTTGAATTGGGGAAGATGACTTTTATGATCGAAATATAAAAATCTTTTGAAACCCTTTTGAAACAAAACAAACGCACAGATCAGTTGGTTGGCCCCTTCTCACAAAAACTCTGAACCGGCCAAGGGCCAAGGTTCGAGTCCCATCATAAGCATTTTTTTTTTTTGTAATTCTTTTATACTTATATTTTCTTAATTCTTTTAAAAATCGTTTTAAAATACTAAAACTATTTTATAAATTCTACAAAATTTATTTTATGTTTTTCCACTGATAAAGTTCATCATCCAATTTTTAGTTTTTCAAAAATAATTTATTTAATATATATTATAAATATTACAAGTTTATTCATTTAAAAATTATAAAATTCAATAAAAATATCTAAACGATTTTATAAAATTCCACAAAAATTATTCTAAACTTGTGTAACAATATATATTTCAGAAATAATTTTTATTTCTGAAAAAACTTTTGTTTAATATTTTTAATCAATTTTTGTTAGTTTTAATCATAAATAATTCATAATAAATTCATTTTACAATATTTTTGTACCAAAATTTTACATAAATTATTTCTATTCATTTGAAACAGAAATACAATTTTTAATTCAAAAATTCTTTAATTTTATTATTTTTAGATATTAAAATCATATTTTGACAATTTGAAATAAATAGATTAAATATTCTATTTTCAAGAAAATAATTTTATAAAAATTATTTTCACACTTAAAACTTTATATTGTGAACATCTTCAATTTGATATTACAAAAAGACCTTTGTTTATTTATTTACCAAATTCCTTTTATTTATTAAACGTTTAAATTCATTAATTAAACGAATACTTATCCCCAATTCGAAGCCCTAGAAAATACTTATAGACTAGATAGACTTAGACTTATTTGTTACATTATACATAGGGTGATAATTGGCAACGTTGGATTATACTTACTCAATTCCACAAGACTTACCACCTTGCTAAGGTGAGTATTACTTGCCTTTTTTTGCGTTTTTACAACTTTTGGGGTGATTCATGCACAAGTATACAAAATCTTCATATTCATTTACATATACATTTTTATTCATTTACAATTCATATATGTGTCTTGTTTATATTTGTGCGTATGTTTGAACATGAACGTAGCTTACATACAAAATCATACATCTAGACATAACTTATGTTATGGTGCTCTTTACACATAGACGTAACTTATGTTACGGTGCTCATTTAGACATAACTTTGTGTTATGGTGCTCTTTTAGACTCACACGTGTTGAGGTGCTCATTATCAATTACATTGTACAAACTTTACATTTGATCTTTGTCTTGTTTGGTTACTTGCATGTTTACATAATGCATTGGTGATGCTAGACACATGAATTGTACTACTTTTCAAAAACTTATACTATATGTACAAAACTAAGTAGTACTCACCAACATCATATGTTGACAAAATTATTTTCGTGCATGTTTCAGGATAAGCTGCTTGACGCTTCACATAGGACTTTGGACTTAGATTAAATCAATCAATTATCTTTATTTTTGTTGTCTTGTATTTAAATTTCACATGTTGTAAAACAATATTCTATAATCATATATTTACATTTTAGTACCATGAGCTTTTGAACAATCGTCACTACGTGGCACCTCGATGATTCCGCCATCGGTTGGGGTGTTACAATAATAATAAAATAATAATAATAATAATAATAATAATAATAATAAGCTGTTATGTTTTGGGTTTAGTGAAATAGGTTTTGGGTTTAATGAAATAGGTTTTGGGTTTTGCTAGAATAATAATAATAATAATAATATTTTTTTGGGGATAGTTTTTTGTTGCGCACCAAATGTTTGATCAAATGCTTGAATGAAAAAAAAAACTTATGTTAACCTTTTTTATTTTTTTATTACTATTTTGTTTATGTTATATTGTTTATTGGATAAGGGACATGAGGTTGATAGATCACATGTGATTAAATTGTTTTGATTATGTGTTTTAGGATCCCAACTATAATGTGTTTTTATACACATGTTAGTGATGCGGCTGTGGTAAGTGATGTGGCTGTGGTACGTGATATTTTTTATACACATGTTAGTGATGCTAACACGTGCTAGTATATGCCTAACTAACATGTGTTAGGGTTCATATTAGTTGGGGAGCCCAACTAACATGTGTTTTAGTATATGCCCAACTAACATGTGTTCCTGTTCTAGTGTTGGTTTTTAGGAATAGGCTATTAGGAAGAAGGCGGCATTGGTGTTGTGGCTGTGGTAAGTGATGTTTTTTTATAAAGATTATAAATTTTAATATTCTGGTGAATGAGGTGTTTAAATTAAATTGGTTTCCTGGCTTTATGAAAACTGAAAAAGGGTTTATTCTTTTTAGGGTTCATATGACATACATTATTTCAGGAAAGATATGTTAGTATACGCCCTATCACATGTTAGTGATGTTAACACATGTTAGTATATACCCAACTAACACATGTTTATGAAAACTGAAAAAGGGTTCATTCTTTTTAGGGTTCATATGGCATACATTAGTGATGTTAACACATGTTAGTATATACCCAACTAACATGTGCTACGATTTGTATGACATACGTTATTTTCAGTAAAACATATGTTTTAGAATACACTAACACATGTCATTGATGTCCCATTATGTGTTTTGTAGAGCCCAGCTAACACGTGTTTACTTTTTTGTAGGTGAAGAGATGTTTTGAGTTAAAGATGATGATGAGGATCAAGAACAAAGAATAGCTAGATTTTTTCTATGTTGTTATGATAGTTTGTTTGAAAATTCACAAATAATTATGTTTGTATTAAACGGTTTTTATATGTTTTAGTGTTGATTATTACGATCGTTTTTATCATTTCTTAAATAAATACACATTGTATGTGTTCTTTTAATATGTTATTTTAGTATATGCCTGGTAACACATGTTAGCGATGTCTCACACGAGGTCAGAATTTTTTTTCACAACACTAACGTACGTTAATATTCATGCTGGAAAAAGTGCCATAAAGTAGGAGAGAGGTGATTTGACAAGTGTCAAATCAACCTTTTTAAACCTAGGATTCATAAAATTAAATTATAAAAAATTAATTCAAGATTACCATATTGCCCTTAATCCTATTTTTTATTATGGTGGCCCACTTGCTTTTGAATATTATATAGGAATTAATTATTGACCATTGATCAAACTTGATCAATGGTCACTAGAGGGTTTCTAGGGTTTTTCCAATAGATAGAGTTCCCATATTATCCATACCCTATATATATATATATATATATATATATATATATATATATATATATATATATGTCATGGGCCCACAAATACACATATTAAGAAATCTTTTGTTTGTATGTGTAAAATGACAATAATATCCTTAAATCTTTGACAATGTTTTGTCTTTTAGGGCAAAATTGAAAATTGCATTTCTATTTTTGGAAATGGACATTTAATTTGGGATAATCAAAAATAGAAAGATTGACATCTAAATTGGGACGAATGGAGTATATATATATATATATATATATAAACATTTTGGGCCCATTGGGAGACCGGGCCCGGAGACACAGTGGCGGACCTAGAATTTTTTCCCAAGGGAGCGGAAACTTTATAGTATTCAGTTTCCTAACACAAAATAAAAAAACACCGATCCGATTCGGGTCGGGTCCGGGTAGACCACAAAGGACAAATTAGAGCGTGTTTGCTCTACATATTAGCCATTGTTTTTGTAAAATTAACGTAGCGGGTTATGAACTAGAAAAGAGGCATAATACCAAAAGCTAAACATAGTTATATGACTCTTTCTATTTATTGAAAACAAACCATACAACTCAAATGACTTAAAATAAAATACAATCTAAAGCAACTATTATACACATCAACTCAACCACGGATATAAACAATAAATAAATAAATAATTTAAACAACTTAAAACATTTTCTTCTCCATCTTCAAAATTCAATCATTCTTAAAAAAATTTAATTTAGTGTGCTAATAGAGTTGTTATTGTTTTAATTAATAGCTTTTTGTTTCACTGTCTTTCGATTATCTCATTCCACCTTTTTTTCTACTATCACATCTAAAACTTATCAAAAATTAATATATAATAAATTTAATACAATTATAGATTTAAAATAAATAATCAAACCTGTCGCAAAACCAGATATATATACATGCGTTGATGTATAATATATATAGTCAAAGAAAAAACAAAATTAAAATTTAGATGTTTTTGAAACTAAATTAAATAACTCACAAATGAAAATACATGCAAAATAAGAAACTCAGTAAATATAGCATTACTTGATTTTTTTTTTCTTGAAAGGCTAAATTTATTACTATTTACTCTGACAGTACTTCATATTGACTAAGTGTGCTTTTTAGGTAAGTTTAATTACCAAAAGACCCATCAACCTACTACTATTTACTATTAAATCATCATCTTCCTCATGAGGTATGGCACTCCATATTCACTCAGCCCATCTGAAAAAAATTTCGATGAACCATTTAACTTTATATGCTCTACATCAGACAATCTAGCACGAGTTCACACAAATCCGGCAAGTTTAAGGGGGGCAATTGAAAATTTCTAACGGGGGCGGTCGAGGTTTTCACGTACCTATAACAAAACAATTTTTTTTCAAGGGGGCAGCCGCCCCTCTTGGCCTAGCAGTAGGTCCGCCCCTGCTGAGACATCGCCCACCAAACTGAGGGTGGCATTGGGCGGCGGTGGTCGGTGGTGGTCCATGATTATTGGTGGCAATAATGGTTGTCGACGACGTGTGGTGAAGGTCGGTGGTGGCAGTCGATGATGGGTGGCAGCGGAGATGGTTAGTGGTGGTGGCAGAGGTGGGGATGATGGGTGGAGATGGCGAAGGTGGGGATGATGGGTGGCGGTGGCAGTGGTCAATTGTGGCATTGGGTAGCAACGGTGTGTGGCAGTGGGTGGCGGTGGCGATCGGTAGCCTGGAGAGATCATTGGTTCATTAGTAATCCAATGCCTCTTAAATCACTAGCGCATTATGGGATCAGTTGGGTTGTGGAGCACATGAAAATTCCATAGTTAAGCGTGCTTAGGTGGGAGTAGTATGACGATGTGCGACCTCCTAGGAAGTCTCCACCCGGACAACCAAAACCAAATCCCTGAGCTCCTGGATGTGCAACCCATCAGGTGCAAAGTGGACAGTATTGGTGATGAGAGGAGCCAGATCTTACAAATGGTATGAGAGCCACTTTTATGTCGCTCGGGATGGTGGTGCAAACCTCATCGAGGACGATGAGTCCCTAAGGGGTATGGGGTGGTTGTAACGATACCGAATACCGAGAAGATTATCATGGATAATTGTAACACCCTATGCAAATCCTACATTGGCCTTAGTCAAGAGAGATCCGTAGTTCAAAAGCAATTCTATGCCCCTTAAATAATCAACGCGTTTTTTTGCTTAGTTCGGCTGTGGAGCACATGAAAACTCCATAGTTAAGCGTGATCATGCGGAAGTAATACTAGGATGGGTGACCTCCTGGGGGCAAAGCGAACAATATAGGTGGTGAGATGGTAGGATATTACAAATGGTATCAAAGCCACTTTTGTGCGGTTCGGGACGGTAGGGGCAAACCACATCGAGGACGATGAGTTCCTGGGGGTGGGGGTGATTGTAATGATACCGAATACTGAGAAGATTATCATCGATCATTGTAACACCACAAGCATATCCCATATCAGCCATGGCCAGGAGGGATCATTGGTTTATAAGTAATTCAATGCCTCTTAAATCATAAGCACGTTTTATACTTAGTTGGGCTGTGGAGCACATGAAAACTCCACAGTTAAACATGCTCAGGTGGAGTAGCACTAGGATGGATGACCTCTTAGGAAGTCTTCACCAAGACAACCATAAACAAATCTATGAGTTCCTGTATATCAACCCATCAAGGGGCAAAGCGAGGCAAGCCACCACAGGGCAAAGTGAACAATATTGGTCGTGAAGGGTGACCTTTTGGGAAGTCCTCACTGGAGCAACCATAAACAAATCAGTGAGTTCCTGTATAGGCAACCCATCAAGAGGCAAAGCGAGGCAATCCATTCAGAGGGTAAAGTGAACAATATTGATGGTGAAAGGGGCCATGTGTTACAGCACTCGAACAAACCACGTAGTAGAAAAAGTTACTTAATTAGTAATTTTTTTTTTTTTTTTTTTTTAAGAAGAAGAGTTTATCATTATTTAAGAAGAAGAGTTTATCATTATATTAGTAAATTAATATGTAAAATGTTAATATTGGAGTAGTAATTTGCTCGAAGTGAATATATATAATTGAAAGTGTTAATAGTATATACGTATAACGTATATGTATATGCAGTTTGAGAGACTTGTTATTCTAGCTTGAGAGTGAGAAATCTACATATTGTACTTTAATATTAGAAAGAACCTTGTATTACAACGGAATCAAATAACAGAGTAACAAAATAATCAACTTTTATGCATTCAGCTAACTACTATACTTCAAGAAAACAAGTTCTACTCTAGACCCATTCAAACTTGATTAACCGGCTACTTCCGGTGGGTAATTGTGAATTAGTCTTCAACAAGACTGAGTGTTCACCGTGGAGTTCACTTTATCCAATTGATTAAGGGAAAATCATTTAAATAAACATTGAATACATCTTATTACCAAAATAAATATTGTTATAGGCTAAAATTTAGCCACTTCAAGCTTTAACCGGCTAATATGTAGCCTTTTAATTTATAGTGTATTCGCTGTTATAAAATGGTTTTCAATATAAAGCCCCTAAACTTTAGCCATTTTAATTTTAACCTCTAAAGCTCTCTAAAGTTTAGCCATTTAAATAAAAAATCCAAAATTAATTTAACTCCTAAAGTAGAGTCGTTTTAATTTGAAACCCCTAAACTTTAGCCATTTCAAGAGCTAGGGGTTTTCAATTTAACCCCAAAAGTCCTTAAATTTTAGCCGTTTTAATAAAAAAAAATATGCAAAATAAATCTAACCCACTAAAGTTTAGCCGTCTTTAGTTTCACCCCTAAAGATCCCTAAATTTAGTGGTTCAATATAAATCTAACCCCTAAAATTTAGCCGTTTCCAATTAGCTTATTTTGAACATCATGGCTACACCTTAGCCTAGGGATGAGATCGGTACCCTACCGGTACCGTACCGGTACTGATACCGGAAATACCGGTACCGAAATTGAAGAAAATTGAGTACCGAATACCGTGCCGGTTGTACCGGTACGGTATTGGTATCGGTACCGGTTTTTCGATACTTTACCGCTTTTGTACCGCTTTGGTGTTTTTCATTTTTTTTATATAATCTCCATAAACGATTGGTACGACACTGATATGATACTAGTATATGGTATAATATGCTCATTCCTACCATCCATTGTATGACATTCAACTAATAAAATCAAGATCTAATAATACATGCATATGTGAATATGTTAGTATATGATGTGCTATATCTTAATTCAGTGGACTCTATTTGCCATTGAAAAACAAAATATTAAGTAAAACTCTTTCATTATTAAGTATTAACTGAATGAACAGCTAATTCGTCTAAGTTCAAAAATCAAAAGCAAAAGCATGGTTCGACTATAAATAACAAAATAGAATATGTCTAAACAAATTGCATCGTAATTGATTGAAAAAACAAACAAAAGAGAGATGACATCCATTTAATCATCGGCCCTCACTAATCGCTTTGCATTTTCCCTTTTCCTTTTTCGTTTTGTTGTTTATCGCATCCTCAATCTCTGTGGAAAACCAAGAAAGAAAGTTAAATATAACTTGACAACAAACCATTCAAGAAATAAGTGCTTTACCTATGGCAACGTCGTCATCTTTTAAAATATCGTTTATGTCATCAATTATTGGCTTTCTTGATTTTCTCACCCAATCTTGAGTGCAAACCAAAGCTTCGACAATATTAGTTGATAATCTTGTTCTATATGCGTCTAGGACACGACCGCTCGTATTAAATGCTGACTCGGATGCGACGTTTGAAATTTGAAGTGCCAAGTATCTAATAAATTAATAGACAAAGTTGATAAACATAATTAATGTAACAAAAATGTGAAAGAAGCTTGAAAAGATGAAAACATCTTACCTCTAGCCATCCGAGACACGATTGGGAATCTAATAGCATTTAGTTTTCACCACGTAAGTATGTCAAACCGCTTAGTAAAATCAACTCTTGGCTCTTGTAAGTACCTCTTTAACTCGGTTTCTATTGCAACCGAGTTACTTTCTTCCATAGTTAGAAACTCCGCAAAAAAAGCATTCTCACCATCACATTCCACAATGTCTTCATTACGAATTTCTTGAGATGCCGGGTTATGAACAACCTTACCAAACCTATCTTTGTATGTTTTAAACAAGCCATGTAACCTATTCTCAATCTCTAGCACCATACCCGACACCTTCTTTTTAATGGCTTCTTCAGACATAGGATTTTCTTTTGTTATGTCATACTTAATCAACTTTCTAAAACAATGTTCAAGAAAATATAACTTCATAGTGGGATCCAAGATAATAGCAAAATACATAAGGTCATTAAGCCTGTCATATTTTCCCCAGTACTTATCATATTTCTTACGCATTTCGCCTGCCATTTCATAAAAATCTAGGTGGACCGCCCAATCACGTAGATGTTTGTCTACGTCTAGGATTTCTCTAAAAAAATGTGAGCTAACGGCTTTGAAGATGCCGATACAATCTCAGTTTTGGCCTTGAACTTTTCTAGAAACTCAACCAACACTTTGCACACTTTAAAGTCTTTGTCTTCAGGCATTCTCTCTAACTCAAACTTATAGCTACTATCTTCAAATTCATAAGCCAAAAATGCATCCTTTAGATCCACGGCAATTTTCAACATTTCATAAGTAGAATTCCACCTAGTAGGCATATCACCACATAAAAAACTTGTTTGGTTCAACATTCAAATCTTCCATGAACTTTTTGAACTGAGTTATTCTTTGTGTGGAATTTCTAACATACCTAATGGCTTTTCTCAAACATTCAACATGATGGTTATGTTCCGATAAACCATCTTTCCCAATAAGATTTAAAATATGAGCCATACACCTAATTTGAAAATGTTTCCCCCCATCATACATATTGGGCAATTTTTTCACCAAAAACTTAATCATCTTATCATTACTAGAGGCATTATCAACGGTCATAGTCATAACATTTTTTATTCCCCAGCTATGAATACAATCTAACAATTCCCGAGCCATGTCATCTCCTTTATGACTATCAATGGATCTAAAGTTAATAATGCATTTATGCATTACCCAATCATCATCTATGAAATGACCCGTTACAACCATATAGTTAACCCTCTGGCATGATGATGTCCATGTATCGGTAGTCAAGTGAATGGTATTGGTTGGTTTACTTAAATAAGCCATCAATTTATTTCTTTCCTCTATGTAGTACTTTGCAATATCCTTAGATAATTTATGTCGTGAAGGCAAATTGAACTTTCCATTTAACGCATTAGTGTACTCAACAAAAACTGGATTTTCTACAAGCTTAAAAGCAAGTTCACCAACAACATACAAGTCTAGCAAAGCTTTATTTATTCTGACCTCATCATGTTTCCAAACACTTACGCTACCTTCCCCATTAGCTTCTTTTTTAAACACTAAATTATTTTGTTTTTTCTTAGCAACTACTTCGGGAATCTTAACACAAGTTTTAGCATGACTATTAATACCTCCTGTACCATTTCTGTTCGAATCGGCTCTGATATCAGCTTGACAATACTTACACCTTCCATACTTCCGTTTAACCCCGTCATCTTCTTCCAGGTAAACCACGTCATAGTAACCCCAACACTCGGCCCTCTCCCTTCCAACCTTTTGAACCTTTCTTTGGGTTCCTTTTCCATTTGTTGCTTTCTTTCTTTTGGAATTTGGTTCCACATTACCCGAGTCCAAGTCATTTTCATCAAGTTGGACACAAGGGGTTTCTTCAATAATAGTATCGTCTCCCTACACAAAGACAAAGATAAAAGATGTTATGAATCTTGCATTTAAGAAAATATAAACCAAAAATTTATAATCAAGCCATTAAATATTAAACATACTTCAGTGGATTCCATATTTTTTACTGATGATGAAGATGCCATGAATAAGTCAAACCAAAAGTCTTGTATATAGGGATATCTCTTTGGAATTCAAACCTGAATGAAAAAATACAAAATAATTAAAAAGTAATATTTTTTTTTTCTTTTCAGAAGTAAAAGCACAAACAGAATAAGAATAATGTTTAATATTCTAATCAATTTATCATAATACAAATTGTGGTAGTCGAATCACGAATGTTTATATAAACATCCAAACATAACATTAGTTTTCATATAAACAAAAACTCATGAGCTCATGACCCATAACTCCTAACATATATACATTATTGAAAATTGATGTGAGCTTATTCCACATCATCGTAGTTATGTACTAAAATCATTATCAATAATATATCACAAAAATAACCTATAAAACTATTCCACATCGTAAGTAATTATTTGCAAATCTTTTCAAGGATTTCCAATATGAATTGAATTCCTTTTTCTTTTTCATTAGATATTTAAGCAACTTTAATGAATATTATAAAAAAGTGAATCTCTTTGAATACCTTTTTTTTTGTGGATGGCCTTGTTGAATAATATTGCAGAATATTGATGTTTTTGAAATTGGAATGGTAGAGGGTTTAAAAGATTATAGGTTTATTATAAACCCAACTCAATAATAATAGAAACTTTTGGCATTCAAAATAAAAGTAAATGAGATATATATGGATTATGGAAAGACATATCAATTACATAATTCCTATATAAAACACTTCAACTTTCAAATAAAATTCCGGTATCAATACCGGTTATTACCGGAAAAACCCGGTACCGATACCGTTATATACCGATACCGAAATCTTAAAAATCTAATACCGATACCGGTACCATTTATGATCGGTCGGTACCGGTACCGGTACGGTACCGGTATTTAGTATCATATGCCCATCCTTACCTTAGCCTTTTCAATGGATGATACCCCTAGAATTTAGCCCATAGACATGTTTATTTTGGTTATTAGACATAGTCAATGTTTATTTTCGTTATATTCCCATTGATTAACCTTTTTGGACTATGATTGACTAATTCAAATGTTTTTTCTTCATGTAACTGTGTAAGCTTCCACACCATATAACAAGTTAAGCATGTCACTATCTATGGTACAATTCCTATAGCATATGGTACATTCCATTCTAAAGCAAGTAAACAAGTCATTCACTATCAATACTCACTAGTTGGCTATTATAGTTTTTATATATATTAATGCTCTTCACTAGTGTTTCAATCAAGTATTCAAGCAACATGTTCAACTTCAGCTTACCCTTCTTTTTAGTGATCCCCTTCTCCATCTCCACCACCACCGCGCAACCATACAAAGCCACGGATTGCTTCTTCCTTGACTGCGGTTCATCCGATGCTTCATACTCCAATTCCAACGAGAGATGGGACGGGGATGAGCGTTCCCAATTCATTCCTTCCAACTTCACCACCACCTCCTTTTCATCCACCGCGGATCACCTAGATTCCTCAGTACCCGAAATCCCTTACTCTACCGCTAGAATTATTAATACTTCATTTACCTACACATTTCCTGTCTCCAAAGGCCCCAAATTCCTTCGTTTGCATTTCTATCCTGCCACTTACTCCGGTCTCAACACCAAACATTCTTTCTTCAATGTATCATCCAATGGCTACTTTCTTTTAACCAACTTCAGCGCTTTCCTAGCCATGTCCCATCTCAAAAACACGCTCATCACTTATGCACGAGTCTTTAAAGAATTCCTCATCCATGTAAAAGATTCACAAATCCTAAACGTTACCTTTACACCCTCACCCTACTCATATGCCTTCATCAATGGTATTGAGATCATTTCAATGCCGAAAAATTTGTATTTTGATTCTACCAAAGCTAAATATGTTAATCAGTTCACAGGACCTTTTATTGGTAGCGACATGACATTTGAAAATATTTACAGGCTAAACATGGGTGGGGGACAAATATCCAATAACAATGATACCGGTATGTACCGGACATGGGATCAAGATTATAACTATATATATGGAGCTGCAATTGGGTTAACGCCTATTTATCATAGTCCGATCATGTATACCATGAAGACGCCCAATTATACCTCACCTGAGATAGTTTATCAAACCCAAAGAAGTATGGGCAAACTATCTGACAAGTACAATCTAACTTGGATACTCCCTGTTGATTCTGGATTTTATTACATGCTTCGCCTCCATTTTTGCAACATCATACCACAATACACGAAAACCGGCCAGGTTATATTTAGGATCTATATTAATAATCATACGGCTGAGGATGAGGCTGATCTATTCCACTGGACTAAAGGAACGTGGTATCCTATTTTCAAGGATTATATAGTGTTTGTCTATGACGGAGATGGTACCAAAAGCAAGCAAAATTTGTGGTTAGCGATGCATCCTAGTGACAACTCTGAACTATATCTTGATGCTTATTTGAACGGTTTGGAAGTCTTCAAGCTAAGCAATGACAAAAGTCTAGCTAGCCCAAATCCTGAACTTACTCCTACAACCACACCAACAACGCTGACACCAACCGAAATAAATAGCAATAAAAAAGCTCCATATGCCGCGATAATTGGAGGAACTGGAGGAGCGCTAGTCTTGTTGTCCATTTTAGTTATTCTAGTTTTCCAGCAACGAAGGCGGGTCAAACACTATGGTACTGCTGATGACAAGTCATCATACGACCCAACTTATAGTGAATCCAAATCTTCAAAGTCTGCCCATTCAACGCTCCCATCAGATAGATGTCGTCGTTTTTCACTTACAGAACTGAAAGCAGCTACTAATGAATTTGATGACAATTTCATTATAGGCAATGGAGGGTTTGATAAGGTGTACAAAGGGCGTATTGAAATTGACAATGCTACAACTATTGTTGCAATCAAACGTCTCGACTCATTATCCACACAAGGTTTTCAAGAGTTCCATACATAAATTGGGCTGCTCTCTAAACTATGCCATGTCCAACTAGTGTCCCTGATTGGATTTTGTGATGATGATGGAGAGATGATATTGGTGTATGATTATATGGCGCATGGGACTCTACGGGAACATCTTTACAAGACAAACAAACCTCCACTGTCATGGAAAAGACGTCTTGATATCTGCATAGGTGCAGCCAAAGGGTTACATTATCTCCACACAGGTGCAAAGCGTGCAATAATTCATCGGGATGTCAAGTCTACAAATATCTTACTGGACGAAAATTGGGTTGCTAAAGTGTCAGATTTCGGTTTGTCAAAGATAGGCCCGAGAAACCAACCACAAAAACATGTTAGCTGTAACATCGTAAAATTTCCCCCAAATTTTTATGCGTAAAAACCTTACTTTATACACCTTTATCATTTAGCACACAACTTATATATATATATATATATATATATGTGTGTGTGTGTGTAATAATAAATAATAATAATAATAATAATAATAATAATCACAATAATAATAATACCCACATTTTTTTTAAACTACACCTTTGAAACAAGCCCAACCCCCCTGAGCCCATGGGATACGGCCCAACACTGGCCAGGCCCAAGAA
This sequence comes from Ambrosia trifida, assembly GCA_028751855.1. Classification (NCBI taxonomy): domain Eukaryota; kingdom Viridiplantae; phylum Streptophyta; class Magnoliopsida; order Asterales; family Asteraceae; genus Ambrosia; species Ambrosia trifida. The sequence goes on along the minus strand of CM054133.1, from coordinate 8,315,975 downwards.
GCTGAGCCCACTAGTCCTCATCCCCTTTTAATAGAAAATAAAACAAAAAAAATGGCTTCTGCCAGGACTCGAACCCGGGCAGAGAGCCGGCCAGCAAACTCCCACACACCAAACCACCTGATCCGCACACACACTTTGTTTTAGTTCTAGCCCTTAATTAACTTATCACGTAAACCAGTTCTTCACAGTTGACTTGAAAAGTCAATTGTGACGAACGATACGCTAATTAACCTTCCTTAATCGTGTAATGATGTAAATTTGGTATGAATACGTAATCTCCGGTCCATTACGCGTGGAACCTTCGTGCAATCATCATCAATTCACCTCCATTATAACCAATTCGTCAAGTCAACGTCATTATGAAGGTCAAACATACCAAATCTTTTATCCAGACCATAGCACTATAAATTGAACATTGCTGGACCATCACAACTCGCCAATACATCTTTCTCAACCTCCAATTCTTCATAATTATACTCTGTTCTAGTTATACGATCGCGTTTTTGACTTATTGGGTTGACTGTCCAATCGTGCTCAATACTGCTTTGTAAGTATGATTTTTTTCGATGGGTTTTAACCTTCGGCATTCACACATCAATAGCCCTAAGGTTAATTCGGTTATTGATGTGTGAATTGATCAATTGGAAAAATTAAGGCTCGTGGGTTTAATTGGGGATAAACACGATTTTGCATGTTATATTTATTTTAATTAAAACAGGAACTAACACAACCACTGGTCTGGACCAAGTGGTTGTGTCTGGTGTCATTTTCCTGAGCCACGCGGGTTCGAGTCCCGGCAGTGGCATACCTTTTTTTTCCTTTTTCGTTTTTAAACAAACAAATCCAAATAATTACATATAATACTTATAATTTTATAAATTCGTTTTTAAATATTAAAACTCTTTTATAAATTCTAAAAAAAATATTTTAAGATAATCTGATGAAAAAGTTTCACTCACAATTTTTAGTTTTCAAAAATTAATTTATTTAATATATATAATAATTAAATCAATTTTATTCTATTATATTTATAAAATTCCATTAAAATATCAAAACAATTTTATAAATTTCCACAAAAATTATTCTGAGTTTATATAATGATAAACTTTTCTGAAATGATTTTTAATTCTGAAAAATCATTTATTTAATATTTTAATCAATTTTTGTTAGTTTTAATCATAATTAAATCATAATAAATCCAATTTTTAATATTTTTGCACCAAAATTTTATACAAATTATTTCTGAATATTTAAAACAGAAATATAAATTTTAAACTAATAATTCTTTAATTTTAGTATTTTTAAATATTAAAGTTAAATCTTGATAATTTGTTATAAATAGAATTAATATTCTATTTTAAAGAAAATAATTTTGTTAAAATTATTTTTATACTTTAAACATATTTTTGTGACCATCTTGAAGTTAAATTTTATAAAAAGATTTTTGTCTATTTAAATTACTAAATTTCTCCCATTTATCAAACATTTTTAATATTAATCAAACAAGCAATTATCCCCAATTCGAAGCCCTAGAACATATACATTTGTAGACTAGATAGACTTAGACATATTTATTACCTTATTATAGGGTGATATTTGGCATTGTTTGGGCAACACTACTATTCAATCTTTTCAAGAAGTATAACATTTTGCTAAGGTGAGTTTTACATAGCCCCTTTTCTATTTATCACCATTTTTGGGGTGAAACATGTTACATCATTCTTTATGCAATTCAATCATCAAAGTGTCTATGTGTTTTTCTATGTTGCATTATGTCTTGAACATGACTAGGGTAAGCACAATTCTAGCATAATCATTAACATTGATCAGCCGACGGTATACATTGATAGATCTATTGGACTGACAATCCCACCCGGATACGTGCCTCCTACAAAGGTAGCGTGGGTGTTTGTTACTGCAATATAAACGAGTGAACCATGAGCGTATGGGATGTACCACAATACAACAGTCACAAGGGTTGTTTATGCACTCGATTTACTTCTAGTATGTTTTCACATATGAACTAGATTTGCCATGACACATGAATTGCACAACAATTTTATTCGATTATCAAAACCTATGTAATTCTCACCAACTTTTGTTGACCCAAAAATATTTTCAAAATTAACATGTTTCAGGTAACAATGAAGCTGAGGTTTGAGTTTGCATGAGGATTTATCATGAAGTTATTATTTGAAGTTATTAGAAGATTGTTGCTTATTTGATACCATGTATTTGAATTTCAAGACATCACTTTATTTTGGATTATTATGTTTTGAATAAATTATTTAAAATTCAATTTATACCATATGCGACTGAAACAATCATCGATACGTGACATCCCGATGTTTCCACCATCGGTTGGGGTGTTACAGATTGGTATCAGAGCCATGGTTATAGGGAATTAGGTTATTAGAAAAATAATCTAGTCTATAACCGTAGGATTTAACCAGTACTTGCTTCTTTTACTTGCTATTCTCTATCTCCCTCCTACTTCTTATCCCTACTTTCATCCTTACAAGAAGGTTGCTCTTCATCACTGGATCTACTCTCAGACTAATAGGACAAAATCCACAGGCTTAGCCTGAACTATCTTGAGATCTCGTCGAAGTTCTAGATTTTAATAACGAACACGTGCAATCTGGAAGGGTGAACACCTGTATTCTGAGTCTTCTGTCTAGGCTGGCATTGCGCATATATCCCAATCAGACGAGGGACCCGGATGCCTACATGGGAATTCTCGGGATGAGTGTTCACTTATAGGCTAAAGCATGTCTTCATATGTTATTAGAATTTAGAATCTTTGATAAGTCAACGTTTTCGTTTATTCGTTTTAATAAATGAATAAATGATTACATTCCTTATATTACCTCATTCACTTCATGCCACATTAAAACTTCATTGTGTCCCTTACAGATCATGTCTCCACGTCGCAGCACTCGTGACAATCAAGATGAAGTGAATAGCAACGACCACAACACTAACCACAATAATGGAAGTGATGCCTGTAACACCCCAACCGATGGCGGAAACATCGGGATGTCACGTATTGATGATTGTTCAGTAGCTCATGATAATACATATGTTTAAATAATCCTTTATTACATTACAATATTGAATTACATTAAAGTCTACATCAAATAATCAAACAAAGCTTAAAACTTCAAATATCTCCTCATGCTAGCTCTAGACTTCATGCATCAGTATTTCCTGTTGAGTTTGGAAAAATGGGGGGGTCAACTAGAAGTTGGCGAGAATACATAATCCATGTTAAGCATATAGTTTAAGTATAAAAGTTTAGCAATTCGTATGTCTATCGTAAATTTAAGTCTACATGAATAGTATAATATGTTGACATAATCAAACCTCCGACTAGTTTAGGTCCATCCCGTCATCTACGGTTCACCTTAGTAATATGTTGAACGATAACAATCACCCACGTAACCTATGTAGGAGGTACACGTATCCGGGTGGGGTTGTCAATCCAATAGATCTATTATTGAGTATCGCCGGCTTGGCCATAGCTAATGATTATGTAAATGTTGAAACTCGTTGAAACTCGTTGAAACTGTTGACTAATTCATGAGGCAATAAAGTTTACTACTAGACATGCATGTTGAATTGCTTAAATAATTGTTGCAAGTATAAAGAATCGCATAAACATGGTTACGTAAACTCACCTTAGCAAAGTATTAAGTCTCGAGAAATAGAATATGTGTAGCCCCAAAGTTGCCAATTACAAGAGCTTATAATCAAAGCTTCAATTGTAGAAGTAATAGACTATAGAAGAAAGGTATGAGGGAAAGTTTAATTGGATTTCACAATCACACTTCACCTTACCATCTTAGCCACTTTTTAAATATTCAACACCCTACTCAAATCATATAATCTCCATACTATAAAATAAACTCTTTATCAACTATCTTCACATTCACTATCTCTCACAACTTTGATTCTGCTTCAAGAATTTTTCATCATCCTCTCAAGAACTAAATTCATATCCTTCACCTTCTCACACATGAGCTAGTTACCCATGATAACCAAACTATTGAAACTTGATTGTGTGTTGCATCAAACATAATCCTTAGTTATACATGAGGATTCGACTATTTGCCTTATTTGAACATTTGAAACTAGAATTCATGGAATATAAGCTATTTACTATAGACACACCTAGAGTCATTAACCTTATCTAGGGCAACTCTATTACAACTCGTATGCTATACTTGATGCTTGATTGCTTACATGTACATATTATCAATTTGCAATTCATGTGTGTAATAATTGGTACACTTAATCAAACAACTGATAGAGGATGAAGTACTTGCTCAACAGTTAGTAGAGTACAAAATAACCTACTCAACGATTGGTAGAGGTCATCATGCCTGCTCAACAGTCGGTAGAGGCCCTACAACCTGCTCAACGACTGGTAGAGGCTATCATACCTGCTCAACAATCGGTAGAGGTTCCTACTCACTGACTGGTAGAAGTCTTTTTCCTGCTCAACAGTTGGACTCATTTTTGGATACATGGTTAATCATATTATTTTACATGTGTGTCTAGAGTTATAGAAGGACACAAAACCCTAATGTAAGGTAAATTGGTGATTGCGGTCCGGAACGTAATCATGAATTTATAGGTACGTTAAGGTAGTGTGAAATTCTATCAAGGTTTTCGGTAGTTGACCAATTATAAACCTTAGTTATCTGGTAGTTCATTTAGTCTTTCAATAGTCCATCAACTCATTCCTCTTAGGACTCCTAAAACTTAAGATTCTTATTCTCCTTGCTATTTCAGATGAACCTAATCCAACCCTTAAAACTCACACATATCAAAACTCTTACCCAAATTATTCGAAACAGTTTATTCTATTACCTATAAATTTATGTCATGCCTTAACTCGAAACTTCCCAAACCACCCTTGTCCTAATTTCTACCCAATCACCTTCAACCCTGTGTTTTCAATAAACTTCGGGACGAAGTTTCCAAAAGTAGGGGAGACTGTAACAGTGCAAAATTTTCCCCAAAATTTTAATACATAAAAAGCCCTTATATATATATATATTTTTTTTTTTATTACACCTTTATCATTAATATTATACAAATGTGCCTAAGTCTTTATTTATCCTAACTCACAACTTATATACATACATAAATGTATATAAATAATAATAATAATAATATGATTCTAAATTCTTTTTTTTTCACATACAAGATTTTTTTTTTTTTTTTTTTTAATAAAGCCTTGAGTCAAATAGTCAAAGTCCTAGTCAAAGTCTTAGTCAAACAGTCAAAGTCTTAGTCAAATAGTCAATTCATCATAAAACCTTACTTTATGGTGTTGACCAATTTTAATGGCTAATTGAATCCAAAACTAGTATAAAAACCCACCTATGACCCATTATACTTTGCACCTCTAAATCGATTGTTTCAATCCGATTAAACTTTCCCTCATACCTTTCTTCTATAGTCTATTACTTCTACAATTGAAGCTTTGATTATAAGCTCTTGTAATTGGCAACTTTGGGGCTACACATATTCTATTTCTCGAGACTTAATACTTTGCTAAGGTGAGTTTACGTAACCATGTTTATGCGATTCTTTATACTTGCAACAATTATTTAAGCAATTCAACATGCATGTCTAGTAGTAAACTTTATTGCCTCATGAATTAGTCAACAGTTTCAACGAGTTTCAACGAGTTTCAACATTTACATAATCATTAGCTATGGCCAAGCCGGCGATACTCAATAATAGATCTATTGGATTGACAACCCCACCCGGATACGTGTACCTCCTACATAGGTAACGTGGGTGATTGTTATCGTTCAACATATTACTAAGGTGAACCGTAGATGACGGGATGGACCTAAACTAGTCGGAGGTTTGATTATGTCAACATATTATACTATTCATGTAGACTTCAATTTACGATAGACATACGAATTGCTAAACTTTTATACTTAAACTATATGCTTAACATGGATTATGTATTCTCGCCAACTTCTAGTTGACCCCCCCATTTTTCCAAACTCAACAGGAAATACTGATGCATGAAGTCTAGAGCTAGCATGAGGAGATATTTGAAGTTTTAAGCTTTGTTTGATTATTTGATGTAGACTTTAATGTAATTCAATTTTGTAATGTAATAAAGGATTATTTAAACATATGTATTACCATGAGCTACTGAACAATCATTTCATACGTGACACCTCGATGTTTCCGCCATCGGTTGGGGTGTTACAGATTTTTTTCACATACAAGATTATTTTTTGGGGAAAATTTTGCACTGTTACAATGCCCAACTAGCTGCGATTATTTCCCAACAAATGGCGCAACAAATCACAACTCTGGTTTCTAACTTGTTGGCCCAAGTCATCCCAATGGATGGGAACGGCAATGGAAATGGAAATGAAAATGGCGATGGAAATCACATAAAGAACGGGACCTTAGTTCGGAAAGGTGAGAAAACAAGTATTGTGACCGCGGTAACTACCAAGAACCGGAAGCGTAAGACCAGGGATCCTGATGTAAACCTCACTACACAAGCTTCTAACAAGAAACCCTATACAAGAAACTTTCCATTGTGTAACACATGCAATCGACATCACCCCACTGTTTCAGTGTGTCGCCTTAGCACCAATTGTGGTAGGTATGGCCATCTGGTCAACATATGTCGTGAGTCCCCAAACCCTAGTACCAACCAACCAACCCTGCCCTTAATCGTCCTGGTAAATACAACTATGGTCAATGCTATGAATGTGGAAACCCAAATCACTTCCGTAACCGATGCTCTAAACTAAACCGGGATCAAGACCCTCCAGCCACTTAACAACAAGCCCCATCATTGGAATGTGTTTGCTTTTATTCTATGTATTGACATTTTTTATTCAAGTAATAAATTCGAGTATTATCATAACATCTGAATGCATGCTTGTTTGAATGTGAACTAATTGCTATATCTATAATCATACTTGCTTACTTGTACAACAATTAGTTGACTACCAAACAACCTACTCAACGATTGGAAGAGGTCATCATGTCTTTCCAACAGTCGGGAGAGGCCCTACCACCTGCTCAACGACTGGTGGAGACTATCGAACCTGCTCAACAATCGGTAGAGTCATAAAAGGACGCAAAACCCTAATGTAAGGTAAATTAGTAATTACGGTCCGGAACGTAATCATGAATTTACAGGTACGTTAAGGTAGTGAGAAATTTTATCAAGGTTTTCGGTAGTCGACCAATTGTAAACTTTGTGGTTTCTTTTAACTTCGGGACGAAGTTTCCAAAAGTAGGGGAGACTGTAACATCGTAAAATTTCCCCCAAATTTTTATGCGTAAAAACCTTACTTTATACACCTTTATCATTTAGCACACAACTTATATATATATATATATATATATATATGTGTGTGTGTAATAATAAATAATAATAATCACAATAATAATAATACCCACATTTTTTTTAAACTACACCTTTGAAACAAGCCCAACCCCCTGAGCCCATGGGATACGGCCCAACACTGGCCAGGCCCAAGAAGCTGAGCCCACTAGTCCTCATCCCCTTTTAATAGAAAATAAAACAAAAAAAAATGGCTTCTGCCGGGACTCGAACCCGGGCAGAGAGCCGGCCAGCAAACCCCCACACACCAAACCACCTGATCCGCACACACACTTTGTTTTAGTTCCAGCCCTTAATTAACTTATCACGTAAACCAGTTCTTCACAGTTGACTTGAAAAGTCAACTGTGACGAACGATACGCTAATTAACCTTCCTTAATCGTGTAATGATGTAAATTTGGTATGAATACGTAATCTCCGGTCCATTACGCGTGGAACCTTCGTGCAATCATCATCAATTCACCTCCATTATAACCAATTCGTCAAGTCAACATCATTATGAAGGTCAAACATACCAAATCTTTTATCCAGACCATAGCACTATAAATTGAACATTGCTGGACCATCACAACTCGCCAATACATCTTTCTCAACCTCCAATTCTTCATAATTATACTCTGTTCTAGTTATACGATCGCGTTTTTGACTTATTGGGTTGACTGTCCAATCGTGCTCAATACTGCTTTGTAAGTATGATTTTTTCGATGGGTTTTAACCTTCGGCATTCACACATCAATAGCCCTAAGGTTAATTGGGTTATTGATGTGTGAATTGATCAATTGGAAAAATTAGGGCTCGTGGGTTTAATTGGGGATAAACACGATTTTGCATGTTATATTTATTTTAATTAAAACATGAACTAACACAACCACTGGTCTGGACCAAGTGGTTGTGTCTGGTGTCATTTTCCTGAGCCACGCGGGTTCGAGTCCCGGCAGTGGCATACCTTTTTTTTCCTTTTTCGTTTTTAAACAAACAAATCCAAATAATTACATATAATACTTATAATTTTATAAATTCGTTTTTAAATATTAAAACTCTTTTATAAATTCTAAAAAAAATTATTTTAAGATAATCTGATGAAAAAGTTTCACTCACAATTTTTAGTTTTCAAAAATTAATTTATTTAATATATATAATAATTAAATCAATTTTATTCTATTATATTTATAAAATTCCATTAAAATATCAAAACAATTTTATAAATTTCCACAAAAATTATTCTGAGTTTATATAATGATAAACTTTTCTGAAATGATTTTTAATTCTGAAAAATCATTTATTTAATATTTTAATCAATTTTTGTTAGTTTTAATCATAATTAAATCATAATAAATCCAATTTTTAATATTTTTGCACCAAAATTTTATACAAATTATTTCTGAATATTTAGAACAGAAATATAAATTTTAAACTAATAATTCTTTAATTTTAGTATTTTTAAATATTAAAGTTAAATCTTGATAATTTGTTATAAATAGAATTAATATTCTATTTTAAAGAAAATAATTTTGTAAAAATTATTTTTATACTTTAAACATATTTTTGTGACCATCTTGAAGTTAAATTTTATAAAAAGATTTTTGTCTATTTAAATTACTAAATTTCTCCCATTTATCAAACATTTTTAATATTAATCAAACAAGCAATTATCCCCAATTCGAAGCCCTAGAACATATACATATGTAGACTAGATAGACTTAGACATATTTATTACCTTATTATAGGGTGATATTTGGCATTGTTTGGGCAACACCACTATTCAATCTTTTCAAGAAGTATAACATTTTGCTAAGGTGAGTTTTACATAGCCCCTTTTCTATTTATCACCATTTTTGGGGTGAAACATGTTACATCATTCTTTATGCAATTCAATCATCAAAGTGTCTATGTGTTTTTCTATGTTGCATTATGTCTTGAACATGACTAGGGTAAGCACAATTCTAGCATTAATCATTAACATTGATCAGCCGACGGTATACATTGATAGATCTATTGGACTGACAATCCCACCCGGATACGTGCCTCCTACAAAGGTAGCGTGGGTGTTTGTTACTGCAATATAAACAAGTGAACCATGAGCGTATGGGATGTACCACAATACAACAGTCACAAGGGTTGTTTATGCCCTCGATTTACTTCTAGTATGTTTTCACATATGGACTAGATTTGCCATGACACATGAATTGCACAACAATTTTATTCGATTATCAAAACCTATGTAATTCTCACCAACTTTTGTTGACCCAAATTTTTTTTCAAAATTAACATGTTTCAGGTAACAATGAAGCTGAGGTTTGAGTTTGCATGAGGATTTATCATGAAGTTATTATTTGAAGTTATTAGAAGATTGTTGCTTATTTGATACCATGTATTTGAATTTCTAGACATCACTTTATTTTGGATTATTATGTTTTGAATAAATTATTTAAAATTCAATTTATACCATGTGCTACTGAAACAATCATCGATTCGTGACATCCCGATGTTTCCGCCATCGGTTGGGGTGTTACATTAGCACGGTGGTAAAGGGTAGTATTGGGTATGTGGATCCACAATACTACCGAACCGAACAACTTACAGATAAATCAGACATCTACTCATTTGGAGTTGTTCTCCTTGAACTGTTGTGTGCAAGACCTGTTATGATTCCCGGGCTGCCTAAAGAACAAGTTAGTTTGGCAAAATGGTGGAAGTTTTGTTATCGGAAGGGGACCCTGCACAATATAATAGATCCAGAACTAAGGGATGTCATTGCACCAGAATGTTTAAGGCAGTTCGGAATAGTGGCAGTTAGTTGCTTAAGTGATCAAGGCATTGAAAGGCCAACGATGGACGAAGTAGTTTGGGGACTAGAGTTTGCATTGGAGCTACAAGAGATTGATGAGAAAGCAGTTGTAGAGGCAATGGACATAATAGATGATGATGATGTGCTCATTAATCATCCCCACTAAGAAATGAGAACTAAACTCTATATACTTGTAAATATTATGTGTAATTTATTGCGGACTATAAGATACCCTTTGCGAAGTGATGCGTGTCGATTTCTGGTGCATTCGTTTACTTTGTAGGTAAATTAGCCTTTTTACAATAACTTTCCTATATATGTTATTTCATGTTAGTTGATTATGCGCATCAAAATGATTGCAAAATATATTAATTTAATTAATTGGTTTTAAAATTTTGCAGGCTATGGAGAAAAAAAAATATGTTGAACTATGCAATGAAGTTAACACTTGTGCTGCTCTTTTGTTCATATTATATCCAACAATCAGGAAATTTAAAAAAAAAAGGAAGTGGGCTTAAACTAAATCTTGGAATTGGGCTGAACTTTGCAACTTTGTCATGTGTGCTCAAAGTTCAATGGGCTGCTCCAAAGGAAATAAAAATGGATCAGCCGGCAGTGAGAGGGGGTTTTATAGCAGTTCTACATCGGCAGTTTTCAACTTTATGATGAGATGTTACCGTTGGCGTAGCACCACTTGGGTACTCCTTGCAGATATCTCGGTAACCATAAGAACACCGCCTCCACCGACTCAAGTAGGGCGGGTTATGGCGTTGTGGCACTAAGTGTAGAGGTAGTTTATATGATTCTACCAAGTCTAGGTGTTTAGTAACTAAATTGTTATGAATTGTTATAGGTTATTAATTTATTATCAAACCACAATGATTTTGATCTAACTCAAATATGTAAAACTCGTAATTGGTTTATGCATGACAGACGTTAGATGTCCAATCGAATTTTAATATTTTTATTTGTCAAAATTTCTTAATTTATAGTTTACTTATCAAAACTTTAGAAACCACTTTATAAATAAACTAATGTAAAATTGCGGTACTTAAAAAATAGGATATTTATGAAAGTTGATGTTTCAGTTTTGGATGTTTATACCGCAATTTATAGCCATACAATTGATTATCGCGTTTGAATTATTAACAAAAAAAAAGGCTCTTTTCATGTGCACATCCACTAATTATAGCCATACAATCTCCTCTTTCAACATGCATGTCAATTTCTTTAGGTACATTTCTATCTCCACAACTTAAGTGTATGTATAATACGTCTTATTCCCTAAAGACGAAGACATGAAATAACTTTCCAAGTCTACTCCTAAGTCTTTATATAAACAATAAGTTACTAGTATAATATTAATTTATTATAGTCAATTCTCTTCTTCAAGAATTCAATCAATCAAACTATTCAACAACCATGTTAACCTTTGGCTTACCATTCTTATTTGCGATCCTCTTCTCCGCCACCAGCTCACATCCATACACACCCACTGATCACTTCTTCCCCAGCTGCGGTTCATCCGCCTCTTCATATTCAAATTCCTATAAGTGAGATTGGGACGGTGATGAACATTCTAAATTCGTCCCTTCCAACATCACCACTACCTCCTTCACATCCGCCCCCGACCACCTAGATTCTTCTGTCCCCCAAATACCTTACTCCATCGTTCGAATTTTTAACTCTTCATTTACCTACACATTTCCTGTCTCCCAAGGTCCCAAGTTCCTACGTTTACATTTCTATCCTGCCACTTACTCTAGACTTGACACTGAACAATCTTTCTTCTCTGTATCTTCCAATGGCTACTCTCTTTTAACCAACTTCAGCGCTTTCCTAGCACTCTCCTTTATAAGAAACACCCGCATGGATGCATGAGTTGTCAAAGAATTCATGATCTATGTAAAAGATACACAAATCCTAAACGTTACCTTTACACCCTTAACCAATTCCTATGCCTTCATCAATGGTATTGAAATCATTTCAATGCCTCAAAATCTGTACTTTAACGTTACAACACCGACATTCGTTAATCAGTATACAGGACCCATTATTAATAATGACACGGCGCTTGAGAATATTTACAGGCTAAACATGGGTGGGGGACAAATACCTGGTCAAGATGATACGGGCATGTACAGGACGTGGGATCAAGATAATGACTATATATTTGGAGCTTCAATTGGGTTAACACCTCTTTATAATCATTCAATCATGTATACCATGCAGACGCCCGATTATACTGCACCTGAAACAATTTATCAAAGCTACAGGAGTATGGGCAATCAGTCTGACAAGTACAATCTGACTTGGGTACTTCCTATTGATTCGGGGTTTTATTATATGCCCCGCCTCCATTTTTGCAACATCATACCACTATACACCAAACCCAGGCAAGTTGTCTTTACGATCTTCATTTATAATCAAACTGTTGAGCTGGATGTTGATCTATTCCATTGGACTAAAGGGAGTTGGTATCATGTATTCAATGATTATATTGTATTTGTCAACGATACGAGTGGCCACCCAAGCAAGCGTGATTTGTGGCTTGAAATGCATCCAGGATGGAACACTGAAGCATATCAGGATGCTTATTTAAACGGTTTGGAAGTATTCAAGCTGAGTATGAATCGTAATCTTTCAAGCCCAAACCCGGAACTTGATCCGCATCACCCACTAACAAGCCTTTTGCCTGCCGTGAAAGGGAACAAGAAGACACCAAAATTTGCCAAAATAGTTGTAGGTGTTGGTGGATGTTTACTCTTCCTACTTTGTGTTTTACTTTTTATAGTTTTTCAACGAAGAAGGCGAGTAAAACATCATAGCACTACAACTGATAAGTCATCATGGGGTCAGACTTCTAGTGATGCAACACTACCATCAGATCGTTGCCATCGTTTTACACTACAAGAAGTCAAACTGGCTACAGATGGATTTAATGACAATTGTAGCATCGGTAGCGGAGGGTTTGGTAAGGTGTACAAAGGGTTAATGAACGACTCTACAACCGTCGTAGCAATCAAACGCCTCAACACTTCATCCAGTTAGGGTTTTCATGAATTCCTAACTGAAATATCGTTGTTGTCTAATTGAAAGCGTAGTCTACCTGAGCAATTTTTGTAAAATTATAAGAAGACACCAAAAACACCAATTAGGAATAAAAAAGTGAAGAAACATGTAAACGTAAAGTTATAAGAGGACACCAAAAACACCAATTACGAATAAAAATGTGAAGAAACATGCAAACACTAGTAACCAAACTTGAAATGAAGCAGAGAAGATGACATGTGATACGCGTGTGTGTTTAAATAACAACAACAACTAATCCCTAAATTTCCATAACCGCAAATTCAATCAAGAGATGAAAACAAAAAAGAGGGTCAAATATGTAGCAACTGGACCGACTTTTGCCCAAATCCACCATGGCTGCAACCGCAGTTGCAACAACTAAATCTAAAAGCACAAATATGATTAAAGCCAAGCAACAACTCAAGTTCATGGATAAATTCCAAGAAATAGAAGGTCGACACTGGTTGTATGTATATATCATGTATTATGTCATAGTGGGTAAAAAAAGAAGAAAAAAGAGCCTAGTCCTCACGTGTCGCCATGATGGACCACTCATATTTATAATCAGTTTTTGCAATCGGAAACCCTAACCCCAGTACCACAATCCCCAACCATGGTCAACAACATCGTACAAAGAAGAAGAGAAGAGAGAGAACGGTGTTGGTTGTACCTGTTGACAGTGATGACAAAGACGGTGGTCACCTGGCCTGTTGGAGACGGTGAAGGGGGTGGTGATTCCACCGTCTTCCAACTTCTCTGTCTCTATCTCCCTATAAAGAGGAGAAAAGAAGGCAACACATGTTGGCAAAAAAAAAAAAAAAAAAAAGACACAAATACCCTGGCCAAGAACAAAAATGACGATAATGGTACTGTAAGATAATGAAATACTGAATTAATATTATTGAAAGGTTAGGTTATAATATATAGAGATCACAAGGAACCCTAGAAACCTAACTGAGCCTGTGGGCTTATCCTAATTAACCATAATAATAATAGGGTCCAATACTCCCCCGCAGTCAAAGCGGTAGAAAATCGGACGCTTATACCGAAAGAAAAACATAAATAAAAAAATACATAAAAAAACATACCCGTACTCTTCAATAATGACTTTACTTCCGTCCACAAGTTCCCTATGTTTGGTTTCGTTTCTTATTTCCCATAATGACAAACAAGATCCACTAGATCCCAATAAAGTCGCAATGCATCTTTGTTGGCCATGACATTACAAAATATAAAAGAAAGGATAAAAGAGAGACTGTGGGAAAGAAAAAAGAAAACAAAAAAAAAAGATAAAAGGAAGAACAAATAGACTCCCTACAACTCTTGTCGTGAGGTGGGCTATCAAAGAGATGAAAGAGATGGTGAAAGCCCGGTGAACGTTGTCAGGCGGCGGTTTTGAGAAGAAGTGAGATGCTTAGATCAAAGAAAGATGTCCGACTAAACCGTCATTTAATCTGTTGAGATCGGTGGTAGCGGACCGTGATCCGGATAGAGAATAACGATAAGAAAAGAAATAGAACGGAATAGAGATAAAGCAAAAGAAAGCAACTAAAGATCAGAGGAATGGAACTCAAATAAGAGAAAGGAAAACAATAAATAAAATAAAAAGAAACAGAGGATGTTTGTGGCAAGTGAATGAATCGGTGTTTGACTTTTGAAAAAATAGAAGAAACAAAGGGATGCTGGTGGTGGGAAGAATAGACAAACATAGGCGGCGAAATTGACGGCTATTCACAATCGTCAAAGACAATAGTAGAGCCATTAAATGCTACTGGTAAATACATAAGAATTGTTGTAATGAGTGGATGATGACATCATAAACAATCAAATGCTATGTATATTGTGGGATGATGGAGTTCCGTTTGCAATATTGGAAAACAAAGGAATTGATTGTGGTTGGTGGCGGCTAGCAATAAATCAAACAATTTTGGTGGGCTGTAGCTCCTACTCAAGAAAATAACCGAAGATCAGACAAGAGGCGACACAAGAGTAAAACATGTTGGAAAAAAAAAAGAGGGGATTGAGACTCCACAAATAACGAGGATTTATTCAACTATAACTTGAAAATAGAAAAATAAAAAATAGAAAAGAGAGGTGGGACATGAAACAAACAATGGCTGGACAGGGCGGCGGCGGCAATGGCGGCACGCCACCCTGTCTAGGTTTTTTCTCAAAGTGGCGACAGCTAGGGTTTGATTATTTGTGTATGGCGTGGTGGAGACGGTAGAGAGCCTTGGCTGACTCTGATACCATGTAAGATGGTAAAATACTGAATTAATATTATTGAAAGGTTATGTTACAATATATAGAGATCACAAGAAACCCTAGAAACCTAACTGAGCCCATGGGCTTATCCTAATTAACCATAATAATAATAGGGTCCAATAAAATACTAATATGATGCTTTGCATAGGCCATGGAGTTTACTATACATTTGGTGACCTTTGCATATTACGTTCATCTTGTCTTCGTGTCTTGATAATGCTTTATCGGCACTATTATTATTTTTCACAATTTTCTGCATCTTACAAGTATGGTATTTTTAGTTTAGTTTAGGTACTTTTTGATTCCAACTGTCTAGCTAAGATCCAATGTGAAGAACTCTTTGTGTCTTGGAGATGAGTGTCTCCCTGTAAGAAGTATCTCTATCATATGGGATAGAGATATCAGATATGGTTTGCTAAATCCGACGTTTATAGGCTATGCCAATAGCAAAGTTGTTGATCGGAATATAGTTGTTGTGATTTTATTTTAAAAGGTTTCAGAGAAAATAAAAAAACAATTGTTCGCTTTCCATAAATGTAGTGATGTGTATACGTGAAAGACAAAAGATCAAATACAAACAAAAAAACCGTACGAACGTACGAATCAAATGAAAAAAGGCAGTGGCATTATTGTAAATAACAACAAACTTTTATCTTTTGCATTCTCTTTCTTAGACTTTATGTCACTTTCTCTTACCCCATTTTCTCTCTCTATAAAAGCAAAACATACGTTCAGACTGTACTTCCAAAATTACTCTAGAAACCAAACCATAACTACTTCACAAAAATACTAAGCAAACGCAGATTACTCTACAAAACAATCCATAACTACTTCACAAATTGCTCCACAAAGATATGCAATAACTACTTTAAAAATCACTCTACAACTTCAAAAATTACTCTACAAGAAACATTCAGTCTCTAGTTCTAAAATTACTCCGGAAACCAAACCATTACTACTGAAGAAAAAGTAATTATATAATTACTCTAGTTATAATTACGCTATATAAATACTCTAGAGTAATCAGCAGTTGTTTATAGTGTAGAGTAATTATTGTACAAGTAGAGTAATTTTGTAGCAGATCCTTCTTTCATTTCATCATGTTCTTGTTGATCCTCTGCTTTAAACAAATTCATGTTGTTTCTTTCTCAGCTCCAAGTGTCACAAAAATTACTCTACATAGAACATGCTATACAAAGTTTCACAAAAAGTACTTTACATATAACAGCTTCAAAAGCCTACAACCTTGAAACCTTGTTCTTCATAAAAAAAATAAGAAACATCCTATTTTCTGTTTTAGAAATTTAGCATGAAAAGTTAAAAAAAAATCGTATAAAAATCACGTATTACCTCCGGTTTCCAGATTTTCGATGATATTGAGCTTCATCTTGCTTGATCGTCTTCAATTATGTTGTTAATTTGGGTTTTTTGTTAGGGGTTTTAGAATGAATTTGGTATTTTCTGGTTGGTACCATGGGTTTTTGTAAGAAAAAGAGAGGTTTGTCTATAATTACAAAAATGCCACCGCCCTTTTTTTCTTTTGATTCATACAGTTCGTACGAAAATTCTATTTGTACATGAACTTGACTCTACATGAAATGTGGAATATAAATTTTAATTATTTTTGTCATATATTGAATTAGATTATACCCCGGAGCATTATGGGGTTAAAAAATATAATATGACACAACAATTTTACATATGAAATAAACTAATGTGTTTCACATTTACATGCAGGAACCTAAACAATTACCAATGTATATCTCCAATGTTAACATCTAAGCTAAAATAGTGTATAACTTCGTTGTAAACACTTAAACTTAAACAATATAATTCTAATGTTAACATGTAACCTAAAATAATGTATAACTCTAATATTAATACTTTTTTTTTTTTGAAAAGAGAACTTCATTAAAAAAAAAACAACTCGAAGAGCCCTCAAAGCAAGGACCTACGAGCGTACACAACCGAAACAATTACATCAATCCAAAGGACAAATACACCACTTTTTCCGATCGACCTCTTTACATCTAGTTCTATGGCGAAACCAAAAATACGTCGTGGATTTAATGCTCTCCACTATCTCGGCCGGTCTCCTTTGTTTGTTGTTGAAAATGCGATCGTTTCGTTCATTCCAAATAATCCACATAGTAGTGTAAACTATGCCTCTTAACACGTACTTTCTCTCCTTCGAGTTCGTTTGAGTATCCGGAAGGCGAAGGAGGTCGTTAACATCAAAAACAAAACCATGACTAAGCCGGCACCAAGACTCGATTCTATACCACACCTCTTGAGTAAACACGCAACCGGTAAAGAGATGTAAAGATGTTTCCAAATCCCCTTGGCAAAACACACACAGCGACTGATTGATCGACACTCCTCGTTTGATTAACTCAGCTATAGTAGGTAAACGATTGCGAGCCGCTCTCCAAACCATGACTTTACATTTAAGTGGGACCCAAACCTTCCAATTTATCAGTGGGTTTGAATTGGCCGACTTGAAACTCGCAAACAGCCTCTTAACTGACGCGACTGAAAACTGACCATCTCTAGCGAAACTCCATTTCCACCGGTCCCTACCTTCTCTACAAGAAAACTCATGAATATCGTTCAAAAGGCTAAACAATTCTGAAACCTCATTGGACGAAGTAGGGGTAACACGCCAATCCCACTGCATAACCTTAACATTATTTACCCATTTGAGCCTATTCGATATCGTCGCCCACTTATATCTCTCAATGTTGAAAAGTGTCAGATACACATCTCTAAGTGGGGCGTCTCTTAGCCACGAATCGATCCAAAATTTAACTAATATTAATACTTAACTTAAAACAATGTACAACTAATTATTTAAATAAATGAAAATGTATATTAAAAAGAAAATATATGTTTGGATGAGGAGAAGAGCCAGAAGCAACTATTGCAAGGTGTGATTGAAGCACTGATCTTCAAGATGTGACTTTTTTTTTTTTGGAAATTAGTGATTTTAACCTATTCTGCTTTGGATGAAAATAGAATTCATATTTACTGGTTTGAACATAATTAGTGACTTACTTATACACGATTAATAAATTACTTCAACACGTTGAGTTTTTTTTCTGTATGAACAAAACCCCACAAAAAAATAGTCGTTTTTTTTTCTCCATTTTTTATATTGTACTATGGTACTCGTTAAAAAGATAATAAAACCCTCGTTAATTTGATGTAATTTTTTTCTTTAAAAAATCTCATATATAAAAGATATTAACGTTTAAAAATTATGGGAAGAAAACATGAGTGAGAAACATTCAATTTTGATTTTATTTTTTTTTCTAAAATTACCTAATGCCACATGGAATGCCACACAGCATGCCACATGGCACACTCAAGGGAGAGGTTGGTCTCTTTGAGTACCATGTGAGATTTGTTGCTTTCAATTATTATAACTAGGTGAAATCCCGTGTGAAAACACGGGAAGACTACATCCAACTAAAGCTGGAAATCCATTTATTGATGGGTGTGCTTCTGCGTTTCGTAACCACTGATATGAATGAAATAGCTGATCAGAAACCATTGATGGACATGTAGCCACTGATGAACGAAACAGCTGATGATAAATAAATAGACGCATGAAAAGCTCTGTTGTGATAACACATATTAAAAAGAAACAGATAATCTTAATCTTCAACTAAGAAACAAATAACAATGTTTTTGAGCCTAATCTACAATATTGAAACATATACTCCGTACCAATTTGTTTTATGTACTGTGATTTATAACATCTGTTGAGTTGTCAACAAATGTTCACAAACAAACTATCAGGGCTTAAAACTATTCTCATTTTATTTTATATCCTATTTTACAACAACTGTTGATTTGTTACTGAAATTACTGTACTATTTTCATCCAAAAAAAAGAAGATAGAGCATTATATAATTATGACAAAATATGTAAAATCAAAAATTCAATATATTTAGACGTATAATAATATAAAATACATTTAAATAATTAATCTGTAGTCTTCAACAGTTCTTTTAATCTTTTGTTCTTCTCTTGAACATGGTTTCTGTAAGACCTACATAATTTTTGTATGTGTTTACTAAACTTTTCATTTGTCCTTTTGTTTTTCGTAAGAAATGAAGATGGTGTCCATCACTCGCTTGATACCTTGGTAGCAATTGCCTGATTGATTTTTAGGTCCGTCTTCCAAATGTGGTGTTCAAGTAATCGTGTAGCACCTTCAATTACATCCAGAAACTCTTGCTCTTCGTCATCTTTAAAACATTCCAAAAGGAGTTTCTGAATCTCTGTCATTTCCGACCATTTGCTGTTGTTGGAATTCATCTTAATAATATTCTTATAAGATTGGTAAAGTTATGTAGATGTATATGGTAAAGTTTAAATGGTATGCTATAAGAAGAGATGAAAATGGTATTTTTATAGTAAAAAAATGGATTAACTATAACGAATTTATTAACTACAATGCATTAACTATAATGAATCTATTAACTACAAGCCTTTATTATTTGTGTTGAATACATATCGATTTGACTACTTTCCCACTAAAGCAACGCTTCATATTCAGTTTTTTTTTTTAAATCAAGTTAATTAGTGACAAAAATAAATAAAGTATTTCCTAATATTTGTGCAAATACAAACATATGATGTTTTGACGTTTTTATAATATAATATAATTATGTAAATCCTGTTTTATCTAAATGTGGATACGAAAAGGTTGTGTTGTTTTGTTTTTGTATAAGTTAGTAATAAATAGAATAAATAAAAGTATATTATTTGTGTATATGAATTATTATTGTTAGGTCTAATTGCAAAATATTACTTCTTACTCTTGGGTATAATTGCAATATATGAATTAAAAAAAGTTGAATTTAAATTAAGTTTTAATTTAAAATATGTTGTTATTATGAGTTTTAATTATTACTAAAAGAGCTGTTACTACAAACAGTTGTTCTTTCAACAGTTTTGTTCAAACAGATGTGGGATATAAAGAATATAATCAGCGTTTACGAAGCTCTATTTACTAAACACCAAATCAAGAAGTCAATTATCTGTTGCAAAAATTGCCAGTTTACTAATGCAACTGAACAGACCCGGTGACCAGATGATTTTCAAGATCTGTTAAACAGAACAAATATTGAAAATAATCATCTGTTGTAAGAAAAATCTGTTTAGCAAGATCTATTTCTTTCACAATACCCGTTGATAGATACTGATGAGATGTTTTAATACTGAACAATGTTATAAACACGGAGAAATAAATCAACAGACACAAGCAAAGCTCTGTTAGAATAAAGATATTAAAAAGAAACAGACAATTTTAATCTTCAACTGAGCTTTCATTACTCTATTAAACATAAAAGAAAACTTCTAGCAAACAAACCCTAGAGAATGATCTTTCTTGCCGTTGTCATGAGAACAAAAAACAAACACAAACAAAAGCAGTACGACCACAACAGTTCCTATATAAAAATCATGAACTTGGAAAACACTAAAGTTTCCGATCAGGTTCTGGATATTGTCTCATAAATTGATGTTTTTCTTTGATTGTAAGAATCTTAGAAAAACAACATTTCCAACTACATTACCAACAGAATGTTGGTAATCCATTTTTCTTTGAGTGTAAGAATCTTCGAGAAAACTGGTGGAAGGACATTTGAATGTAATATCATTATGCATATAGGATGGAGAGTTGTAAAGTGGAAAAAGTTGAGTGAATATAAAGTTGGACAATGACTATAAGGAATCCCCCTTTTATATGGTGAATAAACTAATTATCTGTAAACTTGATTTTGAAATATAAGTTGCATTTTAAGTAAAAGATAGTTGGAACTTATTTTTCGGACCTTTTATTGAGAGAAAGACAATTGGAAAAGAAAATTAATTAAATAATATTCTTAATAAACTAAATTCAAAATCGTAATCATTAAGTTTGGAATTCGATCTTTTGTTGAGATAAAATAACAATTTCTTTGACCCATTGTATAGTATTGAAAGATATCCTCATTTTTTTGTATATAATCTGTTTTATAACATTTGTTGACATCTGTCAACAGATGTTCTCAAATGTTTAAAGTATCCTCATTTTATTGTATATCCTATTTTATCACATCCATTGAGTTGTTATCAAAATTTGTAAAACAGTTGAGTTGTTTTAAAACGGAGTTTCAAGGTCGTAATAATTACTTGTCAGTGGCAATAGCTAAAAGTCTATGAGACACGCTGTAGAAACGAAGAATCTGGATTATTTTATTTACAAAATCGGTGCTTATTTATTGTGTATAGTAGTTATTTTTACTATTAAATAAATAAAAATGTTACCGTTAATTAACATTTTAAAATTTTTTATTTTAACCAAACATTAAAAAGTATTTAATTTTACAAAAATTACTCAAAACAAAACTTATAAAAAATATCGTTTTTCCTATAAATATTACTTTTAACTATACTCTTTTTACCGATATATATTAACTTACCAACAAATTTGTTAACCGGCTGTTATAGGATTCAAACTTATTATTGCTACAATTTCAATTTCAAATGAAATATCCGAGTTAAGAAAACTACATGCAAAATGGAAGACATGTAAAAGAACAAATCCAAATAACTCTAAAAACTGCTTTAACAATCTACATACAAAATACAACCAAACATAAAAGAAGTCTTCTAATAAACAAACCCTACAAAATGATCTTCTTTAGCATTCTGATCGGAAAAAAAACACGAACAAACGAAGTACAGTATTCAACTTCTACCACACTTGCATTAAATATGATCACAACTTACATCGACAAGCCTTTGTAGGTAAACATAATCAACTTACAAAATCCAGCCTAAATTTTCTAAACAGGCTCTAAATGTAGTAATAATAGATTGATGTTTTTCTTTGATTGTAACAATCTTCGCAAAACACCAATTCCAAATTCATTACCAACGAATTGTTGCTATTTCATTTTTCTTTGAGTGTAAGAATCTTTGAGAAGACTGGTGGAAGGACATTTGTACATAATATCATTATCTTATTAGATGGAGAATTTAAAGGTGAAAATAGTTCAAGGGATAAAAACTTGTAAAATGACTATTATGATTTCCTCACCTTTTATAGAGTAAATAAACAATCTTTCTATAAAGTTGATTTTCAAGTATAAATTGCATTTCAACCAAATATATACAGTTGGAAATTCACTTTTAGGGTCTTTTATAGAGTGAAACTTTAAGAAGATATGCTGACAAACTTTAAGAAGATATAAAACACAGACAAACTTTAAGAAGATATGCTGATTTCTTGTAACATAACAAACACCAGATGACAATTATGCATCCCATATATGATTACCTAGAGACTTATGGTTTCTCTATAATAAGCATTCTCTTTAATAAGCCCTGGATATGGTAATCAAACGATTCAACTACGTTTCCTTACCAACACGTTTTTACTTGAGTGTAACAATTTTTCCGAGACCATCTATTCCAACCTTATTACAAATCATGCAGAATACTGATGTGAAGACATTTAAACATAAAATCTTTATACCCATGGAATGGAAAATTTGAAATTTGAAAGTGATAAAGTTTCGAATGAGAAAGAGATGGAAAACCAAATAGTACTTCCTTCCCATTTTATAGACTCAGAATGCTGTTAGTTAATAAAATATGAAATGACTATAATAAAATAATGCCGTTAAGTAAAACTATAATAAAATAATATTTTAATAATTTAGGATACTTACTATTACCTAAATGATGTATTATATATTTTTTTTTACAAATCAGGAGATAGTAATTATTACCTAAATGACAGTTGCTTGTATGCAGACTCTTTAATTCCCAAGGGGTACTGTACAATTTTTTTCATTGAAGTGCTGTTGGACTAAAGAGACGTGTAAACAAAATAGATTCACCAAAAGATTTGTACAGACCATATGAACAGATGCATTATTTGTCCATTGCACATGTTAAAACAACTGCAGAATCTTTACAACAGATGTTGATAGAGATGTTTTTTACAAATTTTCAACAAAAGATAATAAACTAACTATTTCTAAACGTCAAAAATCACAAACCATAAACATTATTAACATAAACATAGTAACAACATTACAATTTAATTAATAAATAATAATAAAAAAAGATAATACAATTTAATCTGCTCGTTCGTTCAAATACATTATCCTAGCTCTAATCATTTGTTCTAGATTAAGATGAAATGTATTATGCCTGGTGTTAGTCATTCTTATCTGATCCAATTCTTCCAGAAAATCCAAATCGTTAGAATACTCTATCATCCATCTGTGGTATTTGTACTGCAAACCGTTATCATAGGACACAAGCACCATTTCATACTCATGAACGTAAAACCAACTTACTACACGATATGGCTGAATCCATTCTTCATCAGCAATTATTTCTTCTAACATTTCCATTAACAGCATTTCATCTGAATACTACCTAATATTCCTACCAACTTCATACATCTTTCTCAAAAATTCAAGATCCATTTGTGCAATAGTTTCCCTTGATGCATAAACATATTGTGTATTATTATTCATGTACACAATATAAAGATAACTCTGAATTGAAAATTCCCAGTGTACACTTTGCTCCATTTTGAATGATTTTTTTGTAGACGTCTGATCGATAAATTATTTCAGGTTGACAATTAGAATCAATAAAACACATTTCTTAAATACAGATAAAATACCGCGTGAGTTTAGAAACCGAGTTTCAAGGTCTTCATTATTATTTGTCACTCGAGACTCTTAATATTCTACGTTGTGTGCTGCCGCCGAAAACCATGCCAAAGCCTTAGAAGAGAAGGATTCCTAAGTGGCGAAGGCCCGGTCTGATCTTCAACTTAAAGACAAGGAGTTAATGGCCATGACCTCCCGCGCTTCACTTTTGGAATCTGAGAAGACCTCGTTGGTGAAGGCGAAGGAAGATTGGAGCTTGATATGGGTTATGCAGATTTTCAAGCGCTTTTGGAACGAGCCTAAGGTCGGAGACCAGGTCGTCGCGATTGCTGTTGCACGCACCAACGGGTTTAGTAGTGGCTTCCATCATGCTTTGAATACTAGAAAAATAGATGAGGTGGAGCACTATGGTAGACCCTTGTGGGAGGAGTATGAGGCGAAACTTGCCATATTTGAGCAGATCCAGTTCCCTATCCTTTAGGTGGTTAAGGATTGTACTCGCTTCGCAGACTTGTCTGGTGCCCTCCGTTACTTTATCAAAGAATTTGACTGTCTGGGTGTGGAGGCGCAAAAGAGAGCGGAGCAAGACGAGGCAAAGCGGCTGGAAAGAGAGCACCAGGCATCCAGAGGGGAAGGTGCATTTGGGACAGGCATGATGATATAAAGGAAGAGGAGCGCATTGATTATGACGGCTCCGAGTAGTGTAGGTTTTACTTGTAATACCTTGAATCTTTTTTGGTGTGTACATATCCGGGTTTTTAAGTCTCGCGTTTTAATGAAAGTGCTTGTTTATGTGACACCCGGCAAACTCCGGTTAATAACTTTCGTTAAACTAGTAAGTCTACCTTAGCGCGTCATGCATATTACGTCCTTAACGAGGTCAGTCGAGTCGGTATGATGATTCTAGGAATCATCGGGAGTCGTTATGATGATCCGCGGGGTCATCGGGAGTCGGTCCATAACTATGGGTACAAGGATCGGTGATTCGTGGAATCGCCGGGTTTAATGCACACACGAGTCTCGAGTCCCGGGAATTGGTGAACGGATGTAAACGTGTTAGTTATCATGCATTATATGTTTGGAATCATTATGTGACTTATCGGTATGTGAATACGTGTTTAAATATGTTAAAATAGTGTTTAACGCGCCAAAAACCCGTTCCAGCATCACTGGGGCGATTAGGAGCTGGGAGAACCCCTAATCGCCTATATCATCATGCGAGTAGGAGAAGTTATAGGCGATTGGGACCTAATCGCCTGATGTAACACGCGATTAGGCCCCCAATCGCATATAAGGTTCTGCTACTCGCCTATACTGCAGGGTCCGGGTCAAAACACCTATAAATAGAACCCTTAACTCCCCAAACACCTCTAGAACAACCCTAGCTGCTCCCAAACCACCCACACACCTTGAAACACCTCTGGAACTCTTTTTGCTACGAAAATCACCATCCCCAAGCTTATACACCTTTCTTTAGCAAAATCCAAGGTGTGTTCTTCATCCCTAACCTTTGTAAAGTTGTTATTTTGAGTTCCCCCAAAGTTCCAGACCTTGTTTTACCAAAATGTGTCTTTAAAAACCTTTCAAAAGAGTCCTAAACTAAGTCTACACCTTAATGCTTGCTATATGTGAAGTTTACATGCATATGTTGGTCTTCTTGGTGATTTTAACATGAATGTTTTCAAGATATGATTGTACTTCTGCTATGTAGAGGTTATTAGGAGGGTTGTCTTAGAATCTTAGCCATTATTATGGTGTATTGAAGAAAATGCATATTTTGACCCATTTGTATGTTCTTGAAGATTTAGGATGACTATGGTATGATTGTTGATGCATTGTTGTTAGGATTCATGCTAGGAAGATGTTAGATCAGAGGTTTGATGATTTACATGTTTGTAAAGTTTGAAATCTGATTGTTTCCATTTAAGGAAAGATAAGGTTGGTAGAAGAAACCTAGTACTATGCCATTTTAGGAAATAATTGCATAGAACATGCTAGACCAGTGATATGTTGGGGGTTTTTGCTTGAAATGGGTTGGTAAATGATTTAGGTTTGATATTGGGTGTCGTTGCATGTTTCGGATCTGATTTGGAGGGTTAAACGCGCGAAAACCCATTGCACAGCTGCAACAGGCGATTAGGAATCCTAATCGCCTGAAGCAGGGGGCGATTAGGCATGTTAGGGGGCGATTAGGCCCTGATCGCCTGAAGTGTCAGGCGATTAGGCCCCTGATCGCCTGTTGACCAGGCCTACTCACCAGTTGACTTTCCTAATCGCATGTACTGCTGTCGTGAACGCGTTTTGACATCCCGGAACACGATTTGACACCTAGGAACATGCTAGGAACCCCGGGATACACCCAATGACTTAGTAAGACGTGTTCGGACCTGTTTATGCGTTAATTGGACATTATGCTAGAATAGGTGAATTGTTGCGCGTGCTAAGTGTTTAATTGCATATGTTGCATGATGTCTTGCATTTATCTAACACGTGAAATGTCGGGTCACCAATGGGATGTCGGGTCTTGTCTGGCACGGTCGGTTTAACAGTTAAAGGTGTTTTCAAACGTTTATGGTCACGGTCTGGACATACGGGGACTAGTTAACCCACGGGTTATTAGTCCGGGTACTTACATACATCTTATGATAGGTCGCCGCTATTTGGGGCTATCATAGCACACTGATTTAACTGTTTTCAAGTAACGCGATCTAAGGTGAGTTCACGGCCCCATACTTTATTGGTTTTGCTTTCGGGGTGAGAAACATGCGTATACATTTGGAACACACATTTACATGTTATAAGTTATAAACACACGTTTTCATGTTATACTATGGCTCACATCTTATTACTATACGGTTCATCTAAGTCCCTTAGAAACCACTAATACGGGTATGTAGCGGGGAAATATGGATAGCGCTATTGGGCCTGACAAACCCCACTCGACGGCTGGAGGCCGGGCGGGTGCATGTTGTCTCAATCACACTAGGCTTACCGAAGATGAGGTAGTCTGTAAACAGGGGTATCACACAGTCAGCAATGGTTTCGCCCGTATGAGTAACACACTTGACGCCTAGCTAGCGTACGAACAAGCATAGTATGAACAGTAACAATAACGGTAACGGTAACAGTTTTCAAAGGATTAATGAAACGATTATTGAAAAAGAAAAACCTGTGAACTCACCAGCATTATATGTTGACATTTTTGGCATGTTTTCTCAGGTCGCTAAGGTAGCGGTTATTGGCTAGGCGCGCACGGAGTCTTGCACGGCGTCTAGAAGTCTTGTTGCATATTAAACTATGATTTGGAAAAACTGTAATATGTCTTTTGGTTGTAAACAAGAAATGCTTCTGCTGCTGGTTTATGGCTCAAAGCATAATGTTTTGGTTGTTTCATGGAATGTCTTACGTATTTTCTTACATTTAGTTGTCGTTTGTTGTGACCGTTGACTTGGATCCTGGTGTGTCACGCGCCTCGCGGTAAAACCCCGCATGTGGAAATTTGAGGGTGTGACAGATTGGTATCAGAGCCAATGGTTATAGTGAACTAGGACTGCATGTAGAGTCTA
Source organism: Ambrosia trifida (assembly GCA_028751855.1). Lineage (NCBI taxonomy): Eukaryota > Viridiplantae > Streptophyta > Magnoliopsida > Asterales > Asteraceae > Ambrosia > Ambrosia trifida. The sequence goes on along the minus strand of CM054133.1, from coordinate 8,288,192 downwards.
GTCTATAGCCGAGTCTTGCACACACTAGACGGTCACATACGTATGAGTCGTGTCTTTGGGTAAACATATTAACTTTGTCGGGGTGTCGGTATCCTTAACACACAGTGGCATATTATATTCCTTGTCTTTGTTGTTTCTATCATTACTCTATCCTCCCTTCGGGTTAAAGTCGGTGGGACTTGTTCGACGAACCTTGCACGGCGGTGGTGTACATTGGAGCAGCTTCGGCTCATTCTCGAGATCTGTCCAGGATTCGGACATCTCCCTCCTATGCTCCAATGGACACATCTGCTTACACACATTATCTTGTGCATGTACTCGTTGAAATTTATCTCCAAGTGATTAGTCACTTGGAAATTCCTTGGGTTGGTCGTTTCTTCTAAGTTGAGGGTATAGGGTGGCTTGAGGTTCAAGCTCGGGGCACGCCTAGAGGACCATGTAGAGCAATTTATCATTTCGGGTGCACACGAAATCATAAGTTGAAATGCATGGAAGACTTGGTGGACCTCGCGTTGGGATCAATGGTCACGTTTGGACCCAATCCTTTGTTCCTTTTTGATTCCTGTTGGTTTAGCGTTGGTGATGGACTGAGTGTTTTGTTCTTGTTCTGGCAGAAGATGTCGGGAGCTCGTGGCGGTCGTAGGGGTGGCCGTGCTGGCGGCCGCGGTGGTGGCGGTCGTGGCAACATTAACATGACCCAGGAGGAGCTGAACAATCTGATGCAACAGCATGTGAATGTGGCTTTAGCTGCGTTCCAAGCTGCCCACAACGCTATGGGTGGTAAGTCGATTACTACCTACTCTACCTTGTTTCTGGGTATCTTATTTCCTTCCTTGATTGTTTACCTGAGTGTACTGTCCCAGGTGGCGCTGTCAATCCCCCTCCACCTCAGTGCTCTTACAAAAAGTTCATGGATTGCAAACCCCACAACTTTAATGGGACTGAAGGGGCAGTGGGACTGCTCCGGTGGTTGGAAAAAGTTGAGTCCGTGTTCTCTATGTGCAGTTGCCCGGCGGGCGACCGCGTGAAGTATGCTTCGGCGACCCTTGAGGGTCAAGCTCTGACTTGGTGGAACTCCACCACCCAGACCTTGGGTATTGGGGAAGCCCACGCTATGCCCTGGACAGAATTTGTCCAACTTCTGAAAAGCGAGTACTGTCCGAGGGACGAGGTACAAAAGCTCGAGCACGAGGTCTGGAATCACAAAATGGTGGGGTCCGAGATTGAGGTGTATACGGCTAGGCATAATGAGCTGGCGGTGTTGTGCCCGGATCTGCACACGCCGGAGTACAGGAGGATCGAGCATTATGTTGCGGGGCTGGTACCGGAGGTTAGAGGGTTAGTAGCTGCGGGAAATCTTGCGGTGTATTCTGAGGTTGTTCGGTCGGCTCACAGGCTGACGAATATGAAGGTTGCTGAGGGTGTTTTACCTCCAAGGGGCACCACTGTGAAAGCACCGGTGGACCACAAGAGGAAGTGGGATGGTTCTGGTAAGAGCTCGGGTTCGGGTCAACCGCGGCAGCAGGTGAAGAGAGTTGAAGCGTTGGGATCGTCGTCCGACCAGAAGCAGGGTGGGTATACCGGGAAGAAACCGAGGTGCGATCTGTGTGGGTTTCATCACTATGGGAATTGTGACAGGTTTCGTTGCGAGCGCTGTAATAAGACGGGCCATTTTGCTAAGGATTGTCGGGCCAGTCTCCCAACTCAGCCGGCTCAGGCTACAGGTGCTACTCCCGCTTCGTGGGGAAATCAGGGCTGCTACAACTGCGGGGAAACGGGGCATTTCAAGCGCGATTGTCCTATGATGAAACAGGACAATGACGGAGGCAAAGGGGAACCTGATGCTACTACCGGTACGTCCTTTATTTGTCGTGTTGCTTCACTTTTACTTTGGCTTTCGTACTGTCAAGGGTTTCATATACGTTGAGTTTTATCCGTACTATACGCTGTGTCTACACCTTGGGAGGGTAAGTCCTTGGTTATCGTGCATCGTGTTGCATTTTGTTCGGGTCTCGAGTGTCTAAACTCGATGTGAGGAGGTAGTCTGGAAGCACTGCTTGGACGGTACCTGATACTTCGTTTATACCGATCTCAAGGGTCTTCAGCATACCTCCGGTCGGGTCGGGTTGGTTATGAGACCGCTAACTACAGCCGTTCCATATTCGTGTCGAGGAATTAGCTTCGCGGGTCGGAGTACTCATTCTTAACATCTCTAGTCGCGACCCTTATATCTTCCTGTACTTTCGGGGAACGTTGCCTTGGGCGCTGGATGCTCAGTTGTGTGCTTGGTGGGTCATCTCTTGTGTTACCTAGATTCATTACGGTTCACTTGGTGGGCCGAGACTCTGATGGGTCAGGGGTTCCCGTGTGCTTGGGTTAACACTCATTACTGTCGGAGAGCGAATCTCGGGGCGAGATTCCTTTCAACAGGGGGATGATGTGACGACCGGGAAAATTTTTCTTTTTATCGCTTCGTTCTATTTTGCTTCGGGAAATTTTCGGGACGAAAATTCTTTCAACAGGGGGATGATGTGACACCCGGCAAACTCCGGTTAATAACTTTCGTTAAACTAGTAAGTCTACCTTAGCGCGTCATGCATATTACGTCCTTAACGAGGTCAGTCGAGTCGGTATGATGATTCTAGGAATCATCGGGAGTCGTTATGATGATCCGCGGGGTCATCGGGAGTCGGTCCATAACTATGGGTACAAGGATCGGTGATTCGTGGAATCGCCGGGTTTAATGCACACACGAGTCTCGAGTCCCGGGAATTGGTGAACGGATGTAAACGTGTTAGTTATCATGCATTATATGTTTGGAATCATTATGTGACTTATCGGTATGTGAATACGTGTTTAAATATGTTAAAATAGTGTTTAACGCGCCAAAAACCCGTTCCAGCATCACTGGGGCGATTAGGAGCTGGGAGAACCCCTAATCGCCTATATCATCATGCGAGTAGGAGAAGTTATAGGCGATTGGGACCTAATCGCCTGATGTAACACGCGATTAGGCCCCCAATCGCATATAAGGTTCTGCTACTCGCCTATACTGCAGGGTCCGGGTCAAAACACCTATAAATAGAACCCTTAACTCCCCAAACACCTCTAGAACAACCCTAGCTGCTCCCAAACCACCCACACACCTTGAAACACCTCTGGAACTCTTTTTGCTACGAAAATCACCATCCCCAAGCTTATACACCTTTCTTTAGCAAAATCCAAGGTGTGTTCTTCATCCCTAACCTTTGTAAAGTTGTTATTTTGAGTTCCCCCAAAGTTCCAGACCTTGTTTTACCAAAATGTGTCTTTAAAAACCTTTCAAAAGAGTCCTAAACTAAGTCTACACCTTAATGCTTGCTATATGTGAAGTTTACATGCATATGTTGGTCTTCTTGGTGATTTTAACATGAATGTTTTCAAGATATGATTGTACTTCTGCTATGTAGAGGTTATTAGGAGGGTTGTCTTAGAATCTTAGCCATTATTATGGTGTATTGAAGAAAATGCATATTTTGACCCATTTGTATGTTCTTGAAGATTTAGGATGACTATGGTATGATTGTTGATGCATTGTTGTTAGGATTCATGCTAGGAAGATGTTAGATCAGAGGTTTGATGATTTACATGTTTGTAAAGTTTGAAATCTGATTGTTTCCATTTAAGGAAAGATAAGGTTGGTAGAAGAAACCTAGTACTATGCCATTTTAGGAAATAATTGCATAGAACATGCTAGACCAGTGATATGTTGGGGGTTTTTGCTTGAAATGGGTTGGTAAATGATTTAGGTTTGATATTGGGTGTCGTTGCATGTTTCGGATCTGATTTGGAGGGTTAAACGCGCGAAAACCCATTGCACAGCTGCAACAGGCGATTAGGAATCCTAATCGCCTGAAGCAGGGGGCGATTAGGCATGTTAGGGGGCGATTAGGCCCTGATCGCCTGAAGTGTCAGGCGATTAGGCCCCTGATCGCCTGTTGACCAGGCCTACTCACCAGTTGACTTTCCTAATCGCATGTACTGCTGTCGTGAACGAGTTTTGACATCCCGGAACACGATTTGACACCTAGGAACATGCTAGGAACCCCGGGATACACCCAATGACTTAGTAAGACGTGTTCGGACCTGTTTATGCGTTAATTGGACATTATGCTAGAATAGGTGAATTGTTGCGCGTGCTAAGTGTTTAATTGCATATGTTGCATGATGTCTTGCATTTATCTAACACGTGAAATGTCGGGTCACCAATGGGATGTCGGGTCTTGTCTGGCACGGTCGGTTTAACAGTTAAAGGTGTTTTCAAACGTTTATGGTCACGGTCTGGACATACGGGGACTAGTTAACCCACGGGTTATTAGTCCGGGTACTTACATACATCTTATGATAGGTCGCCGCTATTTGGGGCTATCATAGCACACTGATTTAACTGTTTTCAAGTAACGCGATCTAAGGTGAGTTCACGGCCCCATACTTTATTGGTTTTGCTTTCGGGGTGAGAAACATGCGTATACATTTGGAACACACATTTACATGTTATAAGTTATAAACACACGTTTTCATGTTATACTATGGCTCACATCTTATTACTATACGGTTCATCTAAGTCCCTTAGAAACCACTAATACGGGTATGTAGCGGGGAAATATGGATAGCGCTATTGGGCCTGACAAACCCCACTCGACGGCTGGAGGCCGGGCGGGTGCATGTTGTCTCAATCACACTAGGCTTACCGAAGATGAGGTAGTCTGTAAACAGGGGTATCACACAGTCAGCAATGGTTTCGCCCGTATGAGTAACACACTTGACGCCTAGCTAGCGTACGAACAAGCATAGTATGAACAGTAACAATAACGGTAACGGTAACAGTTTTCAAAGGATTAATGAAACGATTATTGAAAAAGAAAAACCTGTGAACTCACCAGCATTATATGTTGACATTTTTGGCATGTTTTCTCAGGTCGCTAAGGTAGCGGTTATTGGCTAGGCGCGCACGGAGTCTTGCACGGCGTCTAGAAGTCTTGTTGCATATTAAACTATGATTTGGAAAAACTGTAATATGTCTTTTGGTTGTAAACAAGAAATGCTTCTGCTGCTGGTTTATGGCTCAAAGCATAATGTTTTGGTTGTTTCATGGAATGTCTTACGTATTTTCTTACATTTAGTTGTCGTTTGTTGTGACCGTTGACTTGGATCCTGGTGTGTCACGCGCCTCGCGGTAAAACCCCGCATGGGGAAATTTGAGGGTGTGACAGTTTATATATTTCATGCTATGATTGCATTGTGATGTTTTAACTTGTTTAACTGGGTAGTCCCCCAGTGTTAAGTAAAAGGTGCGCGTAAGTATGTGACTTCGCAGTATGACATTAGGGGTTTAAGAACCACGCGCCTTGAAGGATATAGCGCAAACAATAAATAGGACTACAGGTATATAGAAAGCAATTTTTTCATTGATTGGATAAGTACATAGGCGTGGTTTGCCAAGATTACAAGTAACATATAACATGCGCGAAGTTGTGCGGCGTTTCAAGATCGTGGAATTGGTGTACCATCTAATTTTTCGAGTGCGTATGCATCCTTTCCGAAGATCTCTTGAATTTTGTATGGCCCTTCCTAGTTAGGAGCCAATTTTCCTTGCTGCTCTGTGTTGGATGCTTCGTTGTTGTGGAACACGTAGTCTCCAAAGTTTAACTTACACAACTTGACGCGTTGGTTATAGTAGCGCTCCAATTGTTTCTTGTACCTTGCTTCATTGATTATGGCAAGTTCGCGCCACTCTTCAAGCATGTCAAGGTTTAATCGTAGCTCTTCGTCATTGGTTACTTTGTCTGCCATGAGTACTCTTGCAGAAGGACAACCGATTTCGGCGGGAATGATTACCTTGGAACCGTATTTGAGGCTAAATAGAGTTTCACTATTGCTTGTTTTGGTTAGGGTGCGATGAGCCCACAAGACGTGCGGGAGTTCGTCGACCCAACCAATGCGCTTGGTGACAAGCCACACCTTGATGCCCTCCACAATGCTTTTGTTTGCTCTTTCCACTTGATCGTTTCCCTGTGGGTGTGCCACTAAAGTAAAGATTTGCTGGACATCGAGTTGCGCCAGCCATTCTTGTAAGTGCTGGTCTGCGAATTGCGTACCATTATCGCTTACAAGTTGCAACGGGAGGCCGAATCTGCAAATGATAAACTCCCAAATGAATTTCTTGACGTGCGCCCCATCGATCTTTGAAAGCTTCTTCCGCTTCGGGAGTCCACCGGAAGTTTCTCTTTTTTAAGCAATTCTTCAAAGTATCCATGAATTGAAAGGACCTTGAAGGATAGTTGGAGAGGAAGCGGTTGAAAGCCACGAACCGGCCCATCAGTGTTTGAACTTCCTTGACCGATGCGGGGGAAGGCATTCATTCGATTGATTGGAATTTTTCGGGGTTTGCGCGGAAGCCATCCCGCGTGACAATTACCCCGAGGAACTTTCCCTCCTCCATTCCGAATGAGCATTTGCTGGGGTTGAGTTTCATGCGCACTGCGTGCAGCTGATCAAATGTTTTTTCTATATCCCGCAACATATGCTTTTCTTCCCTAATCTTGATCACAAGGTCATCGACATACGCTTCAAGCCGTACGCCGATCTCGTTCATGAAGGCGGTGTCCATGAGGCATTGGTACGTGGAACCCGCATTCAGGCCGAAAGGCATCTTTGTGTAATCAAAAGTGCCCATGTCTGTGCGAAAGGCCATCTTGTCCTATCTTCGTTTGCCATTTGGATTTGGTGGTAGCCCTTGTATGCGTCCAAGAAGAATTTGAAGTGATATTGAGCTAGCGAGTCCACCTTTAAGTCTATTTCTGCCAAAGTGTAGCAATCTTTTGGACACGCCTTGTTCATGTCCTTGTAATCAACGCACATGTGCCACCCCCAGTGGCTTTCCCGACCATGACGAGGTTGGCGACCCAAGTTTGGTACCGAATGGGGCACATGATGCCCGCATTAAGCAGCTTGGTGACTGATGTATTGTAAAATACATCTATTTCCAGTGTAAAGTTTGTGTAATTTTTGAGTCGTTTAGATAGTGTTTTTATTAGTTTTAGGCGTGTACTGCTCTATTTTATTTAGTATAGGTTTTTATATATTTTTATTAGTTTTGTGTCATTTTTATTACTTATGTATTTATTTTATATTTTAGTAGGTGTTCATAAACGTTGGAGCGTAGACGAGAAACTTTGGTCAAGCCAAGAACACCCTATTCAAGCTTGGAGTATAATAATAATAATAATAATAATAATAATAATAATAATAATAATAATAATAATAATAATAATAATAATAATAATAATAATAGTAGTTGGTGTAAAAGGAAAAAAAAGACTAATGCCTCTCGTTAGTAAAAAAAAATAATAATTAAAACATAAAAAAAAAAGAGAAATTAAGAACATGGCTCATGGCCTTGTGTACGGTCGAAGAACGAAACAAAGGCCCAGATTGACTTTTAAAGGGTTTGGCAAGATATTATTAAAGGGGATCTCGACAGCCGCATCAAGACATATTATCTTTTAGAGGGAGCGATATTATTCTTTTGGGGATATCATCACACAGCAGCCGCCAGAAAGAGAAGCAGGTCTAGACAAGGAGCTTTGGAGCGGCTTTGGAGACGGAGAAGGTCCGGGGTGCACTAAAGATATATTATTTGAAGACCCGGGGGTTTGTTTTATCGTTTTTATTTATTTAGAGACATGATGAAATTGTTTTTTATAAACTTTGAATCAATGTTTCTGATTATAACTATGAACTAGACTTTTATGGTTGCTTAGGTTTATGAACTAGACACGTAATTTGCAGTATTTAATGTTTTTGGTTTTTAGTTTTGATGTGTAGAATTACATGACTTTAATTTTATTGTTGGATTTGATATATGTGTGTTGGTGTTAATTTTATTTGAAGTTTGTTTATTGGTTTTGTGGAGGCATGTAGAGATACCCCCTGGGTCTAGAAATCAATCTAGTTCGTCAACTTAGGTTAGCGTGCTAGTATTTGGAGTTGGAGTACGACACAAGTATAACAAACTAATATAATAAATTAACTAAGACGTGCAGTCCATTTTTGAGGATGAGAAATCTAACTCGAGATTGCTAGGTAACTAACTAGGCATTGTTCGGTAGTTGGCAAGCGCTAGGGCGGGAGTCACTACTTGTCCGTGTTTAGAGTCTTCCTAGGTTTTCTTCAGTAGAGTTTAAGTCTGCTTCATAGTTTGAGGGTTTTAATCCAGGAGAAGTTTTAATCTGATTTCTGTGGGATTTCGGTACGCTAGGGCGATCCGGATCCATCTTAGCATTTCTGCACTTGTCCCGCCTTAAGTCTAGTGAGCTATCTTTGACAGGAGGTTTATTAGATAAGAATAGGGTCTCAAGTTAATTACCAGATTCAGGATTTATTGCTAGTGTCTAGGGATTTTGCCTAAGTAACCAGCCTTCTTCCTATCCAATTTCTCCAAGTTCCTAGTTCCCATAAGCAGCTGAGGTTACTTTATTTATATTTAGTTTCTTTTAAGTTTTTAATCATTAGTTTAACCCCCCACATAAGTATATATTTATTTAGGCTAGTATTCAGTATAGGTTGTGATCTAGAGTTGCATTCGCGTCTTTGGGTTCGATACTCGGTCTTATCTGTTTACTGCTTTGCGACCGGTACACTTGTTGTGCGTGTGTAGTTTTTAGGTGAGTCGTTTTAATTAGAACTTGTGTTATTTATATATATACATTTACATACATCAAGTTTTTGGCGCCGTTGCCGGGGACGCAATTGGCACTCTTGAGAATTATCCGATCCGTTTCTGGTCTACTATTTTGTGAATAATTTTTGCCTTTATTTTTTTTCTTATTATTATTATTTTTATTTGTAATATATAATTTTTTTAATCATGTGCGAGATCTGCGGAGGACCCCATTTTACCATAAGATGCCCTCATTCATATTCATTGGGGTATTCCACGAATTATTACGCTAACGAGTATTTGCAGCCGCAGCCATATCAGTCATACCAGCCTTCATACCCACAGGCTAACCGGTGGTTCAACCCTGCAACATCTGAGTCACTAGATAGAATAAAAAGTCGGCCTGGTCGTCTACAAGCTGAGATGTATGAGGAAAGGCATGGTGGTAGCTCGTCAGAGTATCCACCTAGCCAACATTTGTATCCACATCCCGATTATCGGGATGTCTCGTCTCACACTAGGCCCGACTTTGCCGCCCTTCTTGATAAGAAAGACGCCTTCCTTGCTAATCAACAGCTCATGCTCGAGGATATGCGTTCTTTGCTATCCATGCGCACCGACTATTTGAGGGAACAAGATGCGGCACTTGAGAGGCTACAGGCTCAGGTGGATGAACTGAAGACCATAATGGACGTTGAAGTCCCACCTCCAGTTCAGCAGGTTTATTTCACATATGATGATGCAGACGAGATGGTAACACTTACATTACCTAATTGTATTAGGCCCATTGCTGAAACTGTTTGTCCTTACTCATCTGATTCTGTGCATGATTTAACTGACACATATGATTCTTTACACTTGTCTTGTGAGGATGACATTTTGCAGGATTCAGGGTTAGAGCCAGAGACCATAATGGACGTCTTAGTCCCACCTTTGGTTCAGCAGGATGAACAGCCTTGCCAGATCTCTAGTTCAGCAATATATCCTTGGGGGGCAGATGAATGGAGGAAGGCTGAGGAAGATATGGATTTTTCAAAATCCACTGGCTGGCTGTTTGAGGAAGAAGTGGTGGAAGAGGAAGACACCACTGACCTGCTTGAAGAAGCAGCTGATGGGGAAGCGGAGTTTGGTGACGAGTTAGTTGATTTGTCAACTCCAGAAGTGGACAAAGCTTTTGACCAAGTGTCACCAAACAAAGAAGATGAGAAAGAAGTAGTGGTGGTGGAAGAAGAAGAACACCACAGCCGGCCCGTGCAGGCATTGGATATTACACTGCTACTAGTGCCACCACCATGGCCACCACCACAGGAGAATGCGAAGAGGCACCTGGACCGACACAGGGTGAGGGTCAGAAGTTGCAAAGACAACAAGTCCCCTCATTACATGCCAAGAATCAGGTTTGGTCCAGGTAAATTTAAATATTGGTGGCCCGACCCATTTAAATTCGATAAGATATTTTTCGATTCCACTAATGTAATTTTGCTAAATAATATGGACCGGGTGGATCGGGTCCAGATAAAAGAGAAGCCCCCTGATTAAGTTTAAGTGTGTGGAGGCTCTGTAGAGTTTGTAAATTTATATTTATACCTATTTTTTTTCTAGCTTTTCATTTTTTTTATTTGTGGTCGTTCTTTGGTAGTAGTTTGTAGGTTTTTATCTTTCTATTTTATCTTTGTTTTTTGTGTCTTTGAGTCAGTTAGCAGGTTTACGTGTTTGCTTAGGTAGAAAAAAATTTCACCATGAGCGGGTCCCATGTATTATCTTTATATATATTTTATGACTGGGAGTTTTGGTAAAGGTTTGGGTAACAAGAGAATTTTTCTTAAAAAAAAATTAATTAACTTTCTCTGAAAAAAAAGACAATTCACGTAATGTGAGGAGTCTGGGCTGACCTGTTCGCCTCATGCGACCAGCTATTACCCCGGAAAGTTATATTTTTCTTCGCTTGCAACGCATGTTGTGATCACCAGTGTCCTTCACATTTAGCGAGAACCAGATTTTTTTTTCTTTTCTACCCATTTGGTTCTACCACCATTCACCGCTATTTTGACAAGCAGGTACATCTTCTTGTTTGTTGTTATTTTATGAGTCTAAGTTAGTAGTTTGAGTCTTTTTATTTTTGTGTAGTTCGGTATTATGCTCGGGTTTTGTTTGTTTCATTTTGTGCTGGTTTGGATTGTACCGCTCGTACTCAATCTCCATTCGGGCGATTCTGGAGCTGTACGTTATATTGAAGCAACCCGAGAGTTTACCATTGTGTCAGAGCCGATCGCGACCAAAATGCTATACGATCAAGCTGGATTGGACTAATGTTTTGGAACTTACGAAGAAAAAAATTAACCAGCTAAGTCCTTTCCAATTTGCCCTCATCTCTTTATTTCTGTATTCGGAATTAATTTTTTTTGTTTTGTGTCGTTTTCTATTCCTACATCGAGGACAATGTAGAGTTTAGGTGTGGGGATGGAAACTCTTGTTTAATCTGTATATAGCGTCGGTTTGAGTCCAAGAAAAAAAGAAAAAAAAATGAAAAAAATTAAATTGAAAAAAAAAATGTCCCTGATTTTGAAGTTTGCATTATAAAATATGGAAAATGATAGGTAAAGTTAGGTGTTCGGTTTTCAAATAGTATGTATAATAAGAGATTAATATTGATTGAAAACGTGTCTGATTTGGGATATGTGGGTAGGCTCGGCCGGTAGAAAGGTTTCCTTTGAAAAGTAATAAATTAATTATGTTAGGCTATTTTGTGGGTTCTCATCTAGGAGAAACGGGGAGACCGAAACCGCCAAAATAGTATAAGAAGCACCGTTATAAGTAGAAAACCGTTAGAATTTCTAATCACTAAAAAAAATAGAAATCAAAGCAAAAATGCTGAAGCTTAAGGTGCCTGGACACTGGGATAGCGACTTGGATTGGTCACACCCTCTGAGTTAAGTATGCTGAGATGAAAAAAAAAATGCTGAAGCTTAAGGTGCCTGGCCACTGGGATAGAGACTTGGATTGGTCACACCCTCTGAGTTAAGTATGCAAAAAAAAAAAATGATTTTAAATTCTCTTGGTTTTCTACATAAGACGGTTGGGAAATGGTCAATTGGTCGTTCCTTTAGCTTCATAAGCTTGAGGCGGGATTAGGAGGAACTGTGGCTTCCTTCGAGTGAGACCCTAGATAGACTAATTAACATGAACTTAACATAAATAAAAAGGGGCTTGGAAACCGGTGTGGGTTTAAGAGGATCAATATACCTGCAATCGCAATCAACACGTTAGTAGATTATTAATTAAGTAACCTATGTTTTGAAACTGGATGTAAACTTAACTGTGATTCCATAGCATAATTCTTTTTTAGGGACGAAAAAGAGATAAGTGTGGGGATATTTGATGTATAGTAAAATACATCTATTTCCAGTGTAAAGTTTGTGTAATTTTTTAGTCGTTTAGATAGTGTTTTTATTAGTTTTAGGCGTGTACTGGTCTATTTTATTTAGTATAGGTTTTTATATATTTTTATTAGTTTTGTGTCATTTTTATTACTTATGTATTTATTTTATATTTTAGTAGGTGTTCATAAACGTTGGAGCGTAGACGAGAAACTTTGGTCAAGCCAAGAACACCCTATTCAAGCTTGGAGTATAATAATAATAATAATAATAATAATAATAATAATAATAATAATAGTAATAATAATAATAATAGTTGGTGTAAAAGGAAAAAAAGAGACTAATGCCTCTCGTTAGTAAAAAAGATAATAATTAAAACATAAAAAAAAGAGAAATTAAGAACATGGCTCATGGCCTTGTGTATGGTCGAAGAACGAAACAAAGGCCCAGATTGACTTTTAAAGGGTTTGGCAAGATATTATTAAAGGGGATCTCGACAGCCGCATCAAGACATATTATCTTTTAGAGGGAGCGATATTATTCTTTTGAGGATATCATCACACAGCAGCCGCCAGAAAGAGAAGCAGGTCTAGACAAGGAGCTTTGGAGCGGCTTTGGAGACGGAGAAGGTCCGGGGTGCACTAAAGATATATTATTTGAAGACCCGGGGGTTTGTTTTATCGTTTTTATTTATTTAGAGACATGATGAAATTGTTTTTTATAAACTTTGAATCAATGTTTCTGATTATAACTATGAACTAGACTTTTATGGTTGCTTAGGTTTATGAACTAGACACGTAATTTGCAGTATTTAATGTTTTTGGTTTTTAGTTTTGATGTGTAGAATTACATGACTTTAATTTTATTGTTGGATTTGATATATGTGTGTTGGTGTTAATTTTATTTGAAGTTTGTTTATTGGTTTTGTGGAGCTAGGCATGTAGAGATACCCCCTAGGTCTAGAAGTCAATCTAGTTCGTCAACTTAGGTTAGCGTGCTAGTATTTGGAGTTGGAGTACGACACAAGTATAACAAACTAATATAATAAATTAACTAAGACGTGCAGTCCATTTTTGAGGATGAGAAATCTAACTCGAGATTGCTAGGTAACTAACTAGGCATTGTTCGGTAGTTGGCAAGCGCTAGGGCGGGAGTCACTACTTGTCCGTGTTTAGAGTTTTCCTAGGTTTTCTTCAGTAGAGTTTAAGTCTGCTTCATAGTTTGAGGGTTTTAATCCAGGAGAGGTTTTAATCTGATTTCTGTGGGATTTCGGTACGCTAGGGCGATCCGGATCCATCTTAGCATTTCTGCACTTGTCCCGCCTTAAGTCTAGTGAGCTATCTTTGACAGGAGGTTTATTAGATAAGAATAGGGTCTCAAGTTAATTACCAGATTCAGGATTTATTGCTAGTGTCTAGGGATTTTGCCTAAGTAACCAGCCTTCTTCCTATCCGATTTCTCCAAGTTCCTAGTTCCCATAAGCAGCTGAGGTTACTTTATTTATATTTAGTTTCTTTTAAGTTTTTAATCATTAGTTTAACCCCCCACATAAGTATGTATTTATTTAGGCTAGTATTCGGTATAGGTTGTGATCTAGAGTTGCATTCGCGTCTTTGGGTTCGATACTCGGTCTTATCTGTTTACTGCTTTGCGACCGGTACACTTGCCGTGCGTGTGTAGTTTTTAGGTGAGTCGTTTTAATTAGAACTTGTGTTATTTATATATATACATTTACACACATCAGTGACCTGCTCGTTCATTGCCTTTGTTTTCTCAGAACCCGTGCTTCGCTTTTTCTAAAAGACCGGCTCTACCGATTGGTATACGTTGAGCTTGTGTTCTGCGATATCGCAGGGAAGCCCAATCATGTCTGACGGGTGCCAAGCGAAGACGTCCATGTTTGCGATAAGCAGTTTTTTTTAGATGATTGCAGATGGTGTCCGAGATTACATTACTAATGACCACCGTTTGCTCCGGAAATTTATGGTTGAGAACCCATTTTTTCGGTTCAGTGCGAGTCTTAACCATTTTTGGCGGTTTGGCATTGTCGACTGTATGACAATCCTTGTTTCCCCAAATAAAGGCGATGCCTGTGCGGGTCGAGAAACCAATTATTTGATGTGGTGTTGAGGCATTCGCGTTGAAACGCGCGAGACCTTCCCACCCGAGCAAGATATCATGATAGGACGTCATTGGCAAGACCATGAAGTGACATACCTCCGTAAGCTCATGCTTGCCATCTGCCAATATGACAGAAAAAGAGATCATGCCATGTGGCATGATAGTTTCTTGAATAAATCTAGAGATTGGCTCATTGACTGGTATGAGCCTGGCTTTGTCTTTGTCATCAAGCTGTTGAAAACACTGATCATACATGATGTCAGTGTTGTTCCCGCTGTCCAGGAACATGTATCGCGTGTGATAGTGTCCAAAGACTACGGTGATGACTAGTGGGGTGGTGGAGGATGCGTCACCACGAAGTTTTGGAGGGATAACATCAGCTTCCTTCCAAGAGTCATCATTCTGTTCCACCCGGAATCGCTTTCCCTGGTGGTTCTTGTTCTTTTTGGCCTTGGTCATGTTACATTGGTGGCGCCGGGTGTGTGTGACCATGTGATTTTGTAGATCTTGGATTTTCTTCCGCGACCCCTCAGCATGGTTGTCCTCGTTGTTGTTCCCCCGCGCACTTTTGTGCACGTTTTTGACCAAGTGTCCAAGCTGCCCTGACTTCAGCGCTGACTCAATCTCCATCTTCAGACTGTAGCAATTGTCTGTAAGATGTCTAAAGCCATTGTGGTACTTGCAGAACTTTCTTGTATCCATGTTTTTGCGCTTTCCGAGAACCTTCGATTCCCTAAAATTGATATGTTCTGGCTTGAGGACTTGGGACAGTGTTTTTGTGAGTGGGGTCCAATTGTGGTTCTTCTTTGAGTTGTCATGCTGGTCCCGCGATTGCTTGTTGGAGAGGAGCTGGCGGGCTTCGTTAGAGGAGGAGTATTTTCCTTCTTCCGCGGACCCTGAAATTCGTGTCCACACGGAGTCCCCTTGTTTTTGTGATTATTATTATGGTGGTTTTGGGAGCCGTGCATTTGGCAGAAATATCGTTCAGAAGCCGCGAAGATCTTTGCCGCACGAATAAGTTTATCCCAGGATTATGGGATGCTATCTTTGCCCGTGAGTAGGGCTGTTCAAATCGCTCGCCGCTCGTGGCTCGCTCGTTCGGAAAATGCTCGAAAAATGCTCGTTCGAACTTCCGCTTGATTGTATATGAGCTGATCGGTTCGGTTCGGTTTGTAAATGAGCCAAGCACGAGCAAAGGTACGCTCGACCCGGTTTGGCTTGAATAAATTTTTATTTATTTAATAATAAATTTACACACAATTTATAGATAAATTTATGACTTTATATATAACATTCTATTAGATTTGACTCAATATATGCAAACAAAATATAACTAGCCCACTTAACTCAATAAAAAATTTAATACTAGATTTAATAGTTAAACAATAAATCATGAGGTGACAGTCTTGACATCTTTATGTTATTAGTCGTTCATCGCTAATTGTCGCTTGATATCACACCTACGTCACAATGCAACAACTGTTTTCTGACGTATGCTCATCATCTCACCAGCCTCAAAATAAGTCTCATCCTTGGACACTAGGATCTCAATATTAGTGTTATCATCGGACATTTCGACCTTAGTTGTCACCCGACAATGAAAACATTGAAGGAAACATCCCAATTTTATGATCATCCATATTGCTCTCTACTCGATTCTCGCTCGGCGCTCGCTCGGAAAATTTGCGCTTGAAGAATGCTCGTTCGGTTTTCGGCTCGATTTTAAACGAGCCGCTCCGCTCAGTTCGGTTTGTAAATGAGCCAAGCACGAGCAACGCTCCGCTCAGATCGGCTCGGCTCGTGAACAACCCTACCCGTGAGACATTTCATGAGCTCCTCGCTGTGCACGTCTTGGATGAAGGCTGCGCGGGTGAGTTCTTCTCCGCACCCTATCTGTAGGGCTTCTCTTTTATATCTAACAATGAAGTCTTCGATAGACTCATTGTCGTTGCGCTGGCATAGCAGATTGTGCTCCTTGTCTTTCTTATGTTTCCGTAGGTGATGTGACAACCTGCACCCTTCACTTTTCATAAATGTGCATAATTGGTCCCTCAACTATCTCAAAATTTTCCTTTTTAACCCTCGTATTTTACTAGGACCAAAATTCATAATTAAATAAAACTTATAATTTTTATAAGTAAAAGTATGCACGCTTTATACTCACATCTACACCCGAGCACGTATATTTCAGACCTTAATACTCAAAACCCTTAACTTTCGGTCCTAAAACAACTTAGAAACCGAAGGAAATAAGTCCGGAACTTAAAATTGATTTAATTAGAAAAATTGATTTTTTTAGATCTCGCGGTCGCGGAAGGAATTGTAAACCTCTCCGCAGTACGCGGAGAAATACAGTCGAAGTCCCAGTCAAACATGTCACTTTTAGTCCATGGTCAAATGTGGCCTTTAATTCGAGTCAAAACTCATCTTTATGATGAAGACTAAAGACCATAAGTTTCACTAATGGTCAATTCTCCATTTAAGGGCTTTCATGTCAAGAATTCATCACAAACTAGTATAAAACCACTACTAGAAAATAAGACTAATGCAACTTTTTAAAAGTAACATTTTTAAATGAGTTGCATTTGATTCTAATGCAACTTTGATGAATAGAAAGGTTGCATTAGAAGATCTAATGCAACTTTGATGAATAGAAAGGTTATAATGCAACCTTTTTGGTAAAAGAGTTGCAAAATTATATTGCATTTGCAACCTTTTAATTTAAAACTTGCAAGTTTTACTATATAACGCAACTTTTGTTATAAAGGTTGCATAGTGTAAAACATAAATACAATTCTTATTTTCAAGGGTTGCATTGTTAAAAGTTAAATGTAAAATTTATTTTAAAAGTTGCATCTAGCATACACGAAGCTATGTCTTGACATAAATACCTATTGGCTCACAAACTTTCACGAGCGAAAAATGTTAGGTTGAGAAATTCAACTAACACAAAAAAAGTATATAGAAAGTTTTAATTTGTAAGGAGTAAAAATATTTATAAATTTTGTTATAATAATAAAATAACATTGAAAAAAAAAATATTAAAGAACTACGTTTTGAACTAAAAGAAAAATGATAATTTTTCCAATGGATATGTTTCTTTAGATTAAATTTATATGATATCTTAAGGCAAATTATTATTTCAGTGGTTTGTTACTAATTTTGACAGTGATAACTTTCATCAAAAACTAGTACACAAAAATTAAAATATTTTGTTTGTTTAGGTACCTTTTTTTTCGTAATATAATATAAGGAGTAAAGTTTGCTAATTATTTAATTAATAAAAATAAACACTACTACACCCTCTTCTCTATTAGTCTATCACCTTTGCACTAGAAGCCCTAATTTTCATCTCACATTCAAGACGAATTGGAAGCTTATTTTCTTGATATTTTTCGGTTTTTGTTTCATCATTTTGGGATATCAAATTCGTTAGTTTTTCTAATTCCTTTTGCATGTTGATTCATTATTATCAGTAGAACAATAGCCCTCTACTTGTTATATCGATTATAGTCTCTAAGGGCTTCGATTGGATTCTAAGGTATTAGGATGTATCTGTTATTTTTCAAATTAAAAAAACTTGAAAACTTTAAAAATTCATAACTCGTTGGTTATTGAACTAAAAATCAAGAAATTTAGTATGATGGCTTATATGATCATTTAGAAATTGTAGAATCAGTTTTGGGATTTTTAGCCACTGTTGGATCAGTATTGCTCTTTTGTATGAACTTGCTAGTGAACACTTAGGAGTTTAGCAAGTTCTTGATCAGTGATAGCACAGCGGAATGTTATGAGTTTAAAGCTACACTTATCAACAGGAGTAATAACTCCCCCTGGATTGAAAAACTAATAAATGATAAGTATTTATTGAGAATCTAAGTATGAATGAGAATGCAACACTTAGACAGATTCTCAAAAAATATGAAATGCAAATAACAATAATATGTGTTGAAGGATTTCTGTATTAAAATCAATGTCTAAAACAGAGGGATGAACCCTTCTATTTATAGACTTTACAAATACATGAACCTTGCCAAAAAGCAAGTTCAGAAACAAGTTGCAACAAGTTGCAGCATTGGAACTTGTACATAAAGTAAAAGTAATACTAAACTAATAAACTACTAATACAAAGGCGGTGGAAAAGATCTTCTCGTAAGTACTGATGAATGACAAACTACTGATGAGTAGTTTGTCTTCAGTAGTTCTTCAGTAGAAATGTCTGGTTTGAACTTCAGAACTTCTGATGACTTTTCTTCTTCAGTACTTGTGGAATCTCTTCTTCAGCAGTTTGATCTTTCTTCTTCAGCAGTTCTATACTTAGAATATTTTGACAGAAGTGAATTAGACTAAGGTTTGCAAAAGTGGTTTCACCAATCCTTTTTGTCCTAACAATCTCCCCCTGGATTGATGAAGCCAAAACCTTACTAATTCCTTATTGTTCTCTTCTATCCTTCACAATTTTCCATATTCCTTTGAACATGGAATTCTTCAGCTGGTTCAGCTGTTCATCAGTGAGAGACCCTTTCTGTGGTTCCAGATGTTGGATTGTAAGCAGGTCTTGAGTTGATAGCTTCTTCAGATCATTCATCGACTTATAGGCTCTGCTTGTCTGATCTCTTCTTGTCACAAGTACTGAGTTGTTATCAGTAAAGGACCATCTGATGATAGGTACTTTAGACTTGTCAAAGTCTAAATTGTAGGGAACCATGGTGGTACCCTGGGATTCTCCTGAGTGTTGGATGTTTTCAACTTCAGTGACTCTCAGGTGGGATTCACTTCCTTGTTGTTGTTGCAACACATTAGGTAGTTGAAAGGTTGGTAAATGATGTTCAGTAACTACCTTAGTGTGCAGTTTGTCTTTGATGGTTTTCTGAATTTGGTAGGTAAAGGTGGAAGGATCCCTGAATTGTGTGATCAGAGGTTTTTCTTCTATGTCAAAGTCAGAATGGACTACTGTACTACCTTATAGTAGTACCATTCTGAAATCAGTCTTCACATTCTCCTCTGATTTCTTCTTTTGAGTAGCTTGTCTTCTTTGAACACCAGAAGTTCTAACTACTGAAGTTGATACTTCAGCAGTTTGAAACTTCTCTGGATTTGCAGCCCTTGCAGCCTTATATTTTCTATAAGTGTCCATTAATCTTTCTTCTTTCCATTTGGACATAGAGGCTTTTGAACCATAACCATTTGCTACTAACTCTTCTATCATCTGAGCTCTCTTGGCTTTTGCATCTTTACTTGTTGCAAGTTTGTCTGCAATAAGTTGAGCTCTTTTTGTCAGCTCTTCCATGGAGAGTCTCTTTAATGTGTGTGCTTTGATTTTGCTGTTCTTAGTAATATAAGACATCAGTTGATGTCTTTTATCTTCCTCAGCAATCTTGTCTAGGCTAGCCTGCCTTTGAAGTTCAGCTTCATAAGCCTGTAGCTTGTCATCCAGGCTTAAGTCCAAATCATCCCTTTCTTCCAGAGTTTTCCAAATCTGATCTTCTCTGGCTTTCTTTTGGGCTGCCACTAAACTCTTCTCAAGAAGTTCTGCTGATTGAGAGATTGGAGAAGGATTTAGTACAGTCATAGTGGTAACTGTTGTAATAGGCCTAGGAGGAACAGGAGTTGGTTGAGTAGGTTCAGTTGATCTGGAAGGCTCTTGTTCAGCAGTTTGAGTTTTGGAAGTGTTAACATCTGATGGGTTGACAACAACTGAAGGTTTGTCAACTACTGAAGGATTGTCTTCAATACTTTCTGATTCTTCATCAGAAGTTTGTCTATCAGAGGTTTCTTCATTGTGCCCTTGGGATTCATCAGACTTTTCAGCATCTTCTACTTCTTGAATAGAGACACCAAATTGTTGGGCCAGTTTTTCTTTTCTGGCTTGATCTCTTTGATCTCTTTCTAGGATAGCCAATCTTGCCTTTCTCCTGGCTTCAAGTGACTCCATAGGTTCCTTAGATTTCTCCCCTTTTTTGGCTTCATCAGTTTTTGAAGTTGAAGCTTGGGAGTACTGACCTGTAAGATTAGCAATCTGTTTGCTGTTGTAGTCAATCTTGTTGGACAGATCGTTCATCTTTGTCTGTATCACCCCAAATTGATTCTTTATGGACAGCTCCAAGTTAGCTGTGTATGTTTGGAAGTGATTCTTGATGAGGGTGTTCATCATATGGTATAAGGGACCATCTGGGCTGCATAGCTGGTTCATGTCTATGCTTGATTGCCCAGGGAATTGGGTAGGCATTTGTAGTGAGGGGTGTGTTTTTGGTTGATCTTCTTGTTGTACAGAAGATGCCACTCTAGGGGAATCAGGGATTAAGTGGACTTTAACCTGATCTGGTGTGACTAGCTTCTTGAGCATAGATACACCAGGTGCAGGACTTTCACTTGTAGCCATCAATTCAGTAGTTTGGTGTTTTGAAACATCATCCAAGTCAATGGAATCATCTGAATCCCTGATTACATCCTCAATGAGGACTGTATCAGTTACATCATGAGCTGAGCCCAACTTAGTTGTCTCATGTACCTCTTTTTCTTGGTTCAGAGGATTTCCTACCTCAGGCATTAAGCCTTCATCAGTAGTTGCCACAGTTGAGGTCTTAGCTATGTTGCTTCTTTCCTCAGATCCACCACTGGGTGGTAAATGAGTAGTAGCAGCCTCAAAAGTACCAAGAGTTTCTAAGTTTGGGCTTAGAGACCCTGGTTCATCCTCATCTCTTTGGTTAGGGCTTTGAGTGTCCACATCCATGTCAAATTCTGAGGCTATGTCCCCTGTTTGATGTGGTTGTTGGGGACTGACATGTGTAGATGGGACATTCTCTTTTAGCCCAGAGAGAAGTTTGGCTATTTCAAAATCTGGTTCAGAAAGTTGGGGTGCTGGTTCAGTAGTTTGGGCAGTGGGTTCAGCAGTTTCAAAAGAAGCATCAATAGGAATGGTTTTCTTAAGTATTTTTCTTTTGAAAAGAATTGTGATTGGTGCTCTTGGTGGGGTTTGAGATGGATGAGACTGAGAGGATGTTTCAGTCACATCTTTAAGAAGTGCAGATTGCACAATAGGTTGTTCAGGCATCTCAACCTCCTGAACAACTTTTCTTTTTGCTTTGGTGGGTTTTTGTTTTTGTACCTTGGGTTTCTTGGCCTTTGGGGGTGTAGGTTTGGAAGATGAGGTTTCCATGGGGACTGGTTCTGGTTCCCCTTGGTCATCTTCTGGCCAGGCAGCCTGTTTGTTGTGCCTAGAGTATGCTTGTGAGGTTAAGGGTTTCAAAATTTCAGTTTTACCCACAAGCACCTCATCACCCAGTTCTTTGATTATGCATTGCATAATGAACCTTGGGTATAACAAAAACTTATTTTTAGTGTTATTATGATGTAACACCAACTCATTAAAGAAAAGTTTTGATGCCCTGAAATTTGTTTCATTCACAATGGAATGAAAAATTGGTTGAAAGGTTGAGGGCATATGGTCATAAGACCCTGTTTTAGGACTCAAACACATAATTATATAATGAAACAAAAGTTTGTATTTTGGTTCAAAATACTTTTTAAAGATGGTAGCTTGTGAGATAGTACCTTGATAACCACATTCAGTCATGGTTAGGTGGATTGCAGAGTTGTCAAACTTTTCAGGGGCATTTACATCATTCAACCCCAGTCTGTTTGCAAGTGTGGCCGGTGTGATGGCCATTTGTCTCCCTTTAATTGTTGAGTTGAGAGAGATAACCTCATCTTCCACCATCACTGTCTCAGCGTTAGCCCAGAACTCATTGAGAGTTTCAGGATGTATTGGTGGGTCTATTGTGAGAGCGGTGAAATATTGGGATTTGACGACGAGATCAATGATCTCATCGTATTGGGACCAGCCTTCTTGTTTTTCTAAGTAGGCTCTGAGATTGTGTCCCTGTTTAAGAACTAAAGCCATGTGGTTTGTGTGTGTATGAATCGAACAGTGTTTTTGCAGGTTCAGGGTTTGAGAGCTTTCTTGAGATAGAGGGAGGGAATTTTTGTTTTGAATGGATAAGTGTTGAAAAAGGTATTTATCAGAAGTTTTACACCGCCTAGAACTTCTTTATCAGAAGTTTTAAACCGCCTAGGTCAAACTTCTGATGTGGGAAAAGTCTGATTTGCCCTTTTTGACTAAACTGCTGATGAGGAATTATTTGCATCAGTAGTTCCCACTTTCTCTTCAGTAGTTTTGAACAGCTGATGAGAGATACTTTATAAATACTTTATTCATAACTTCTGAAGGTTGTTTTATCAGAAGTTAATCACTTTTCAGAAAATATCCCTATACTGATGTTTTGTTCATCAGTAGTTTCTCTCTTGTTTGTTTTCAGAAGTTTTTCAATTTTTGAAAACAGATGTAAGTGAAAAATAAAAAATTTGTGCAGAAAAGTAAAGAGAAACACTTACAAATTTAGCATCCCTAGCATGGATACTAACTTCTGAAATGTTGATGTGTCAAGGGGTTTAGTGAATATGTCAGCTATTTGATTAGCTGTTGCTACATGTTTCACTTCAATCTTGCCTTTTATAAAATGATACCTGATTTCAATGTGTTTAGTCTTTGAAAACTGAACAGGATTTTGAATGATGCTAATGGCAGATTTGCTGTCTACAAGCAATGGTGTCTTGGTCTCTTTGATTCCATAATCAAGAAGTTGATATTGGAGCCATTGTATCTGTGATGTACAACTTGCAGCTACAATGTATTCAGCTTCAGCAGTTGAAGTTGCAACAGATGTTTGTTTCTTTGATTGCCAGGACACTAGACAGTTTCCCAAGAATTGACAACCACCAGATGTTGATTTTCTTGACATTTTACACCCTGCATAGTCACTATCTGAAAAAGCTGATAACTTGGTATTGCTTGAAGCATGATACCAAATTCCAAGAGTTGGAGTTCCTTTCAGATATCTGAAGATTCTTTTGACTGCAATGAGGTGTGATTCCCTAGGAGCTGATTGATATCTAGCACAGACACATGTTGAAAACATAATATTTGGTCTAGAAGCAGTTAGATATAAAAGGGAACCTATCATACATCTATACATGGTTTGATCAACCTGTTTTCCTTGATCATCTGGTTCAACTTGTGTGGTTGGTGTCATGGGAGTGGAACAAGATTTACCGTCTTGTAAAGAAAATTTGTTTAGTAATTCTTTAACATATTTTGATTGATGTATAAAAGTTCCATTTGATTGTTGTTTAATCTGCAGTCCCAGAAAGTACTGCAGTTCTCCCATTGTACTCATCTCAAATTTTGATTGCATGAGTTTCTTAAATTCATCACACAATTTTGTGTTTGTTGAACCAAAAATGATATCATCAACATATATTTGAACAAGTAAGACATGATTTCCAACATGTTTTATGAAAAGAGTTTTATCAATGGCACCTCTTGTGAAGTTATTTTTGAGTAAAAAGGTTGAAAGTGTGTCATACCAGGCTCTTGGAGCCTGTTTGAGCCCATAAAGAGCTTTGTCTAGTTTGTACACCCACTCAGGATGAGAAGGATCCTCAAACCCAGGTGGCTGACAAACATACACTTCCTCTTTTATCTTTCCATACAAAAATGCACTCTTAACATCCATTTGATAAACTTTTATTTTGTTGGAAATGGCATAGGCCAGAAATAACCTGATGGCTTCAAGCCTTGCAACTGGAGCAAAGGTTTCATCATAGTCAATTCCTTCTTCTTGAGAGTAACCTTGTACTACCAGTCTTGCCTTGTTTTTTATTATAATACCAGCTTCATCTTGTTTGTTCCTGAAAACCCATCTTGTGCCAATTGGTTGCTTGTTTGGTGGTAAGGGACAGATTTCCCAAACCTGTTGCATGTTGAATTGAAGCAATTCATCTTGCATTGCTTGCACCCAATTGTTGTCTTTGAGGGCTTCCTGGTACTTCTTTGGTTCCAACTGTGAAATAAATGCTGAGAAGAGACAAAAGTTGGAAAGCTGGTTTCTTGAAAGAACACCTGATGCAATATCACCCATGATTTGATCAAGTGGATGGTCTTTGTGTTCGATCAGTTGTTGTAAACCACTGACAGGTGTTGGTGGCTCATGTTCTTCAAACAAACTACTGAGGTCTATTATATCTGGTTCAGCAGTTTCAGTGTCTTCAGTAGTTACAGGTGCTGAAGCAGATGTTTGAGTTTGTTCCTCAGTATTTGTTGAATCAGAAGTTTGTGAAACTTCTGATGGTTTTGAAGTTGAATTAATGACTGTTTGAGGAGTCCATGGTGCTGGATCCTCATCCTCAAACCTTTGATCACCATAATAAGTAGGTTTGGATGAAGTGACGGTCTTTTCAGGTCCAAAATGGAAGTTGTCAAGGTCAAAAAGTTCAGCAGGATGTGCTGGAATGAGAGTGTGTTTTGACTCATTGAACTTGACATTCAGTGTTTCTTCTACTATCCTGGTTCTTGAGTTAAAAACCTTGTAGGCTTTTCTAGTTGAAGAATAACCAAGAAAGTAACCTGAATCAACTTTGGCAGCAAACTTTTAAATAGATTCCTTAATGTTCAAGATGAAACATTGACACCCAAAAGCCCTGAAAAAGGAGATAAGGGGCTTCATGCCATGAAGAATTTCATAGGCAGTCTTTGAATGTCTCTTGACAATAAGGACTCTATTTTGAACATAACATGATGTGTTAACTGCTTCTGCCCAAAAGAATAATGGTAGGCCAGAATCAGCTAACATTGTTTTTGCTCCTTCTATTAAAGTTCTGTTCTTTCTTTCTACCACACCATTTTGTTCAGGAGTTCTGGGAACACTGAATTGTCTAATAATCCCTTTAGACAAACAGAATTCATTCAGAGTTTTGTTCCTGAACTCTGTCCCATTATCACTTCTAATGGTGTTGACAGGTAGAGAGTATTGCTTCTCTACTTGTAAAATGAAGAACTTGATGATTTCAGTAGCCTCATCCTTGGAAAATAAGAAGAATACCCATGTAAATCTTGAGTAGTCATCAATGATGACTAAGCAGTACTTCTTTTTACCAAGGCTCATGATTTTTACAGGCCCAAATAAGTCCATATGGAGTAGTTGAAGACATGCAGTTGTTTTTGATTCTTCAATAGACTTATAGGAGGACTTATGCTGTTTTCCCTTTAAACAGGATACACAGTGTTCTTCACACTGGTATACTTTTAAGGGTAGACCTCTGACCAAGCCCATTTTTGTGACTTTATTTATGGTTTTAAAGTTCACATGGCCAAGTCTCCTGTGCCAGAGATCAGTTTCTGAAGTTGATGCCTTTGAGAAGAAACAGGCAGTGTTGTTCAGTACTTTGTCTTTCTCAATGTCCACTGCATAGACATTGCCACATCTTTTGGCTATTAACAAAGTGTGATCTTCAATGATCTTCTCTATCAACTTCTGGCCTTCTGGTGATATGATCTTGCATGCTGTTTTTGTGAAAAAGGAAGAATATCCTTTATCACACATTTGTGACACACTCAGCAAGTTGTACTCAAGGTTTTCAACCAGATTGACCTTGTCAAACTGTATTTTGCCAGAGGAGACATTTCCATGTCCTAGCACATATCCCTTAGCATTGTTCCCAAAGGATACAGATCCATCTCTTTGACTGATAAAATTGTTTATCAGGTATCTGCATCCTGTCATGTGCATTGAGCCTTCACTTTCTACATACCAAATGCTATTTAAGCCTCTGGAAACTCTCTGCACAAGATAGCAAATTAGTTAGATTTAGGAACCCAAGCCAGTTTGGCTTTGGGTTTGCTCTTGAGAACATTTACAGTTTGTTCTTGACCAAGTTGAGAAATCCATGTCTTTTTGGCAATGGATTTTTCATTAAGAACAATGGTGGTATCCATTTGAGGACCACCATCAACTTTGGTCATCAGTAGTTGTACCAAGTTTATGAGATCTTTAATCTCAGCAGTTTGTGAAACTGCTGATGATTCAGGTCTAACTACTGAAAGAGAATTTTGAGAAAAAGATCTTTGTTGAGATTTTGTCTTTTTCTGAGAAAAGGTGTTTACTGGTTGTTGTTTCTTGGGAGAAAAAGTTTTTACAAAATCATTTTTGATTTGTTTTCCCACAACCAGTTGTTGATTTTTCTTGTTGAACTGAATACCTTTTCTATATCTGCAAAATCCTATCTTGTGGTTGAACAGACCACAGATTTCACATTCTTTTGTCTTTTCTTTCAAAGACAAGTTTCTGACTGTATTGATTGGTTTTAGGTCATCAGTAGTTTTCAGGTTCTCAACTCCTGATGTAGTTGAAACTACTGATGGCTTAAAGTCAGAGTTAATCAGTACTTCTGAAGAACTTTCTTTGTGTGTTTTTAGAAAGTTCTCATGGAAAGATGTGCATTCTTCCTCTTCAGAAGTTTCACCTGAAACAATTTTTCTCCCATCTTCAGTAGTTTTGGGGGAAAAATCTGTTGGTGTTTCAGTGTGATTGTACCCTATGCCAAACCTAACATTTGAAGCACTTTGTTTGTTTAGCAATAATTGGTACCCCTTACAAGATTCAACCCATTTTTCACATATGACCTTGGTGTCAGCAAGCTCTTGTCTGACATTTCCTAGGTCATTTATCATGATTTTATTTGTGCTTAGGTTTCAATAGTAGTGTTAGTTAATTTAGAGACTTCTTTTGTTTTTGCAGAAAGTTTTCTTTCTAAATCACATTTCATCTGAGTGAATTTTCTCTCAAAGTCATTTGCTTTTCCTTGTAAGTGCACATTAGTCTCTCTTATGAGAGCAAAAGATTCTTTGCAAGAATTTGAACACAGTTTTGTCAAAGATTCTTTTGATACCTGTGACAAGGCAGATTTTGAGGTGCATCCCTCAAATGCCATTAAGGAAAAGTTCTTTCTGCCATTGTCAGGCTCTCCCTAGTTGATGTCAAACATCTTGTTGTCTGCATCAGGATTACACTCTGTGGTGTCAAAAGGAAGACTGCTCCAGTCAACATACCCTGAAGTAAATAAACTTTGTTGAGAGGGTTGCTGAAGCTGTGGAGGTTGTTGAGCAGCTGGAAAGGGAGGGATTGATTGTTGGCTCTGCATCTGTTGAGCAGGCATCTGTACATATTGTACTTGTGGCACATATTGGTGTTGTGGAGCTTGTGCCTGTACAAAATGTGCACTCCCTTGTGTTCCATTATTCCTGTTATAATTGGGGTTAAAATTGTTTCCAGACTGAGATTGGTTAAAGCCAGAGCTTCTACACTCTCTAGCAAAGTGTCCCAACTTTTGACACTTGTGACGTCTAAGTTTAGATTTGTCAAAACCAATTTTTGTTGAACTGTTGAGTCCTGGAAACTTCCTTCCTGACCTTTTGTAAAATTTATTTGTTTTTAAACTTAACATGGCCAGTTGGTGCAAAATATCCATTTCTTCTAGGTCATCACTACTGAAATTATTTAAATCGTCCATGATAAAACACATGTTATCAGCAGTTTGACCAAAATCATTATTGTCATAACCTGGGAATGATCTTTCAGATGAGATCCCAGCAGTTATGTCAATATGGTCAAAAGATCCAAAACTATTTGAACAAGTTGGTGAGTCTTGTCCCAATAGTGCTGTACTACCAGGTAGATAGTCATCAGCAGTTTTGCCAGAACTTTGTAACTTTTTCTTTTGATCAATTTCTCTTTCAAAAGTAAGTAATCTCCCATGAAGTTTTGTAAGAGTGAGGGAGCTAAAGTCTGGTGAAGATCTTAAGACTATAGAGTATCTTTTCCATTTTTCAGGTAAAGACCTTAAAAATCTTTGAAGCACAGATACAGTTGTGTAGGTCTGACCATTTAGTTTTAGCTAAGATATTAATGAGGAGAATCTTTCAAATTGTTGTGTTAAAGTTTCCCCATTAATGTGAGCAAAAGTTTCATATTGTTGAGCCAGGATTTCTCTGGTGTTGGCAATCACCTCTTCAGTTCCTCCAAACTGTTCTTTGAGGCAGTCCCAAAGCTCTTTGGCACTATCACAATGTAATAGGCCAGAGTAGATATCATTTGGGAGTGCCATTGCCAACATAGAGAAAGCTTTAGCATCAAGCTCAAGTTTTAGGAAATCATCATCTGTATAGTCTTTTGGGTCTTTTGGAATCTCTTCTTTAGTTTCAAGATTAATATTTACTGGTTTATGAGGACCATATATCACAGATTTCCAGCAACCTGTGTTGGTCTGTGATAAGGTATGTGCCATTCTCCTTTGCCAGATGTTATATTCATTTCTTACTAGCATAGCAGGTTTATTGGTAGAACCAGTATTATGAGGATCCATTTTAAAGAGTATTGATTTGTCAAATATCTCTTAAAGTGATGGATGTTGATAAAAGTGAGCTTATAATCCTTTATTGAATATCAATAATAGCCTGTGTCTGATTCTCAATGTGTTAGATTGATATGTGATCAGATAAACCAGTGCTCTGATACCAATTGTTGGATCAGCCACTGGTTAATATTTTTAATTAATATAAGATTATTTAAGTTAGTAATTATTGGTAGCACTTTTGGTTATGAAAATTTGTCAAAAAATGTTTCATTGTGCTAAGATAATTATCATGACATTTTCCACCAATTTTGACATGGATTCCTATGTTGTTTAATTTTTATTTAATAAATAGATTTTATACAAATAATATTTATACTAAATTTATTTTAATCTCAAAAATCCAATAAAATTTGTTTTAAGGTTTCTAAGTTAGTAAGATTGAGATTTCACAAAAGCTTTTATTTTTAAAATTGATTTATATTTATTTAGGAATTATGTCATTTTTAATCATGATTAATTCATATAAAATTTTAAACAAATAATTTTGACATCAAAATAGGTGGAAGTGTATATAAATATGTTAGGATAATTATCATATCAAGTTACTTTTGTTTTAAAACATTTTTGTATTTTAACTAAATTTTATTTGTTGATTTAGTTTTATACAATTAACATTCTTAAATGTATTTTATGTATTTTCTGAATAAAATATATTATTTCAACCTTGGAAAATATTTTTGATCCATAAACTAAACTCATGATATTATTTTCATAAGACATGGTAGCAACTGAAATAGTTTGTATTTTTGCCATTATTATTATTACTTAAAAATCCCAAATATAGTCGTAACATCCTAAGTGCCTTAGAATAAGAACCCTAGACTTTATTAAGCTTATTTACTTATTTTGGGATACTCGAAACATTAGGTTGAGGCTTGAGATTGCTCACATTTTCACGCTCGCTTAGTCATCTAGTTATTTGGCGAAAGTGAGTATATCTTTCCCCTTTATCATGTTTTACTCTTTTGGGCTATTCATGTACACTATGACTAAATGTTATTCTTTCATTAAATGCAATTCTCATGTGTGTTTGCTTTATGCTAATTTGTGTGTCTATGACTTGTCAAAATCATTAACATTTGAGAGCCTGGCATTTCAATGAATAGTACTATGGTATATACCCTCTCGTTGACTTACGTGTTCGAGTTAAGTCCTTGGTCATTGTTATGTGATTCATTATACTAAAAAATGGTTTTCAAAGTGGTTGTTTTATTCTTGATTCTTGATACTTGATTCTTATGGTTGATTTTGAACAGATATTACTTATCACATAATTGCAAATGGTACCGCACATAAATTGCTAAACACTTTTATTACTATATATTTATTCAAATCAGGGTATGCTCACCAATACATTATATGTGTTGACAAATTATTTCGTACACGTTTCAGGTTATTTTGAGACGTTTCTTTTATGCTTTTGGATTTATATTTAGGCTTGTTTTCATTGTATTTCAGTTTGACTTGACACTTTAGAATCATTGTATCTTTGTATTTTATTTCAATGTAATAAACTATTGATTCAATATATCAATATTTACACTTTAGTACCATGAGCTATTGAACAATCGTCACTACGTGACACCTCGATGTTTCCGCCATCGGTTAGGGTGTTACAGGTGGGAGAAATGATTGCTAAATTTGGCGGTAAGATCGTCGATGTACGTAATGCTCCCCGCGGAGAGATTATCAAACCAGACTTTGGCGGCCCCGGTCAGCGTCTGGGCAAACATATGATACCAAACTTGAACTGGCCAGTGTACCGAACTCCCTGCGCACTCAAAGTCATGAATATGATCGTTAGGGTCACGCAGGCCATCGTACTTGCCGATGTTGTTAGGGATCTTCGCCTGTTTTGGAATAATAGTCGTCGTGATACAAGGCACGAACTTTGACTTTTCTGCAAAAGATTTTGGTCTGTATGGTTTGACTAAATCATCATCCACGTTCGTGTGAGTTCCGAACGTGGCTGTGGCGGAGCTCGAATTGTGCATGTGACTCCGTACCTTATAGTCTCCGTCGCTGGAGAACTCATAGCCAAGCGACGCGTTTATTTCTTTGCCCTTATGACTCCTATGGGGAGGTGAGTCATAAGTCATAGTTTTCCCCCATTTTCTTTGTTTGTTTCATCAGTATACGCTGATATTTGGCTTTGTTTTTTGCATTCTAGCGAAAAAGCCACTCGTTGGGGTCAACTTCTGTGTTGTTGTCCTGGTCAGTGTCACCGTCAGCATTATGCACCACGAAAGTGGGTTTTTGATGACGGGAGGTGGCTTTCATAATGATTGTGGCAGGTGTTGTGGTGTTCCCCCGAGTTGGACTTGTGGGTCCTTGTCGGATGGGTGAGTATAAGTGTTAGGGTTGGGTTCAGTCATTTGGGTGGACTAAAAGATGAAAAGAAAGGTGTTCTAGCTGGTATGAATGGCGCCGATGAAGAAACAACGAGTATAACCTATCCTACAAGACGGATAAGTTTGGTTTGATACTCGTGTTCGCTTAAAATATAATCCTTCGCTCACACTAATAACCGAAACTGAACCCTAGGAGGTGATACAAAAGTGTGAAGTGTGTGGTGAAAGTAAGTACACGAAGATATAAGTGGTTCAGTCCAGCTCGACCTACGTCCACTATGAAAATAGATATTTTTTATTACTTGAGAAATACAAAGATAATGTTACAAGTATTACAATACTCAATGATAACTTTCTTGTGTAATATTCTATCCTTTTGAAAAGGAGAGGAGACTTCCCTTTTTATAAGGAAAGCATGGGCCGACAACTGTGGCCCATGGTTGAAGTGATCCTTTTGGGCCCAAGTTCTGGGTCCAAATATCCTCGACCCAAGAAATGGGCAAGAATCATGTGGTAATTAATGCTGATGTGAGAGAAGGCATGACTTGGTATGCTGGAATTCCACGTGGCACGACGTGATTTGGCACTGACGGTGCTTCCTCCTGACACAGCATGGTTGACCAGCTGGTGGCGTCTGATGCGACGTCTGGCAGCAGACAAACATGCTTGTACAGTAGGTACTGTACACAACAGCATGGTGGAAGCATGGGAGCAG
Source organism: Ambrosia trifida (assembly GCA_028751855.1). Classification (NCBI taxonomy): domain Eukaryota; kingdom Viridiplantae; phylum Streptophyta; class Magnoliopsida; order Asterales; family Asteraceae; genus Ambrosia; species Ambrosia trifida. Next base: position 8,256,617 of record CM054133.1, on the reverse strand, counting down.
TCACGTCACTGTTCATAGTTCCGATAATATTATTCATACTAACTTATATAAAAACTATGATTTTAATCATCTCATAACATATTAATCACATACTACTCACAGTGTGCACATAATTCGTAGAACTTACATACTGACTATTTAAGAAGTAATTCGCATAAACGTGTAATTCACATAAACATGTTAATTTATATTCATCATCATTCAATTGCACATATGATCATGCATGCTTGACAAATCACCAACGTTCGGGATACAGGACTCGCGTGTGTGTCAAGACAAGGGTTTTCCTAACCATAACGTACGTTAATGTCACCTAACATATGTTATTGTTACATAACATCCTGAAGGACCTGTTTAACTAACCCTAGCTAAGTGTTTAACCACGTATGATTATGGAAATTAACTAGAGTTCAGTAAAAGAGTTAACATGAAAATGCGGGGTGTCACATCATCCCCAAGTTGAAAAGAATTTCGTCCCGTAATTCAGCAAGTAAACAGTAAAGTCAGCTAGAAAAATGTGTGCTTGGTTCCCGGATGTCGCATCATCCCCAAGTTGAAAGGAATTTTGCCCCGAAATTCACTTTGAGATAGTTGCTTTACGTTTAGCGTTCGATCTATGTTCAGGTTCAAGTTCATAAAAGAGGTGTGGGTATTTAAGCCGCATTTGATCTCTGCGTTCCCACGTGTATTTCGGTCCTAGACCGGAATTCCATCGCACCTTAACAATTGGTATTATGCTCTTCCTGAGTTTCTTGATGCCCCGCTCAAGAATCTCCACCGGTTCTTCCACGAACCGTAGCTGATCGTCCACCTGGATCTCCTCCAGTGGCACCACCAGTGTTGTATCCAATAAGCATTTCTTTATATTCGATACGTGGTGTACATCGTGTACCCCATTAAGTTCATTAGGCAGGTTCAACCTGTAAGTTACTGGACCGATGCTTTCGACAATCTCGAATGGTCCAACGTATTGCGGGTTCACCTTTCCCCATTTTCCAAAGCGTATCACACCCTTCCATGGTGACACCTTTAATAGTACCTTGTCCCCAACCTGGAACTCAAAGGTTTCCTACGCTTATCGGCGTAGCTTTTCTGTCGATCACGAGCAGAGCCATCCGGTTTTTGATTTGCACTATCTTCTCAGAAGTATCGTGCACAAGTTCGGGACCTGCTAGCTGGCTATCCCCAACTTCAGTCCAGCAGATGGGAGACCTACACTTGCGTCCATAAAGTGCTTCAAAAGGCGCACACTGTATCGAAGTGTGGTAGCTGTTGTTATACGAGAATTCAATCAGAGGCAAGTGCTTATCCCAACTGTTGCCAAAGTCCACCGCGCACGCTCGTAGCAGATCTTCCAATGTTTGGATGGTACGTTACTCTTTCCATCCGTCTGTGGGTGATAGGCTATGCTCATATATAAGCGAGTCCCCAAAAATGAGAAGTGAATCGCGTATCGCGATAAGATATAATAGAAGTAGGCCCTCCATGCCTAGAGACTACCTCTTTGACGTAGAGATTTGCTAGTTTCTCCAGCCAGTCCGTTTCCTTTATTTCCAAAAAGTGTGCCGTTTTGGTTAAACGATCCACGATAACCCAAATCATGTTATGACCCGTTGGCGTTCTAGGAAGCTTTGTGATAAAACCCATAAGAATTCCGTCCCATTTCCACATAGGGATTTCTGGTTACTGGAGTAGGCCTGAAGGTTTCTGATATTCAATCTTTAACCTTCGCACAAGTCAAGCACTTACTAACATAAGTGGCTATCTCAGCTTTCATATTTGGCCACCAGTAAAGAGTTTTAAGATCTTGGTACATCTTGTCCGAAACAGGATGTACCGAATATCGAGAGGTGTGAGCTTCATCGAGCACCAATTGTCTGAGATTCCCAAAACGTGGTATCCAGACTCGATTCATAAAGTATTGAAGACCATCCGTCTTCAGTTCCAAGTGCTTATCAGCACCATGTAAAGTTTCAAGCCCGATGTTTTCTTCTTTCAAAGCCTCGCCCTGAGCTTCACGTATCTTATCAGGAAGATTAGAATGTATAGTGAGTTGTAAAGCTCGCACCCGTTTGGGTTTCGTTTCCTTACGATTGAGGGCATCGGCTACTACATTAGCTTTCCCTGGATGATATTTGATGGCACAGTCATAATCATTCAGAAGCTCGACCCATTGACGTTGTCGCATGTTCAGCTCCTTTTGATCGAATATGTGTTGGAGGCTCTTGTGGTCAGTGAAGATCGTACACTGCGTCCCATAGAGATAATGCCTCCAGATCTTCAGAGCAAAAACCACTACTCCCAGTTCCAAGTCATGGGTGGTGTAATTCTTCTCATGAACCTTTAATTGTCGTGAGGCATACGCGATCACCTTATCACGCTGCATCAGCACACACCCTAGCCCTTGGATAGACGCATCACAGTACACCACAAAGTCCTCTATACCCTCAGGTAATGATAGTATGGGTGCACTGCAAAGCTTTGCCTTTAACAATTGGAAAGCAGATTCTTGGGCATCTCTCCACTTGTAGGTAATACCCTTCTGTGCTAGAGCAGTGAGGGGTTGAGCGATCTTAGAGAATCCCTGATGAAACTGCGATAGTATCCCGCAAGACCAAGAAACTGGCGCACCTATGTCGGAGTCTTAGGAGCCTCCCACTTTTTAATAGCATTAATCTTGGCGAGATCAACATGTATTCCTGCCTCGTTAACCGCATGTCCAAGAAATTGGACTTCTCGAATCCAAAAGTTACATTTAGAGAATTTCGCATATAACTGCTCATTCCTCAAGAGTTCCAAGATCAGCTGCAGGTGTTGCTCGTGCTCTTCCCTGCTCTTGTAATAAATCAGTATGTCATCTATGAACACTATGACGAATTTGTCCAAATAGGGCTTGCATACCCGGTTCATTAGATCCATGAACACAGCCGGTGCATTCGTTAGCCCAAATGGCATCACCAAAAACTCATAATGCCCGTAACGAGTTCGAAAGGCTGTCTTCGCCACATCCTCCTCTCGGACTCTCAGCTGATGGTATCCTGACCTCAAGTCAATCTTAGAATAGAAACTTGAACCTTGAAGCTGATCAAATAAGTCATCAATACGAGGTAATGGTAGTGGTTCTTAACCGTTACTTTTTTCAACTCCCGATAATCAATACACACGTGGAAACTCCCATCCTTCTTGTTAGGACAAAAACGATTGGTGAAACCACTTTTGCAAACCTTAGTCTAATTCACTTCTGTCAAAATACTCTAAGTATAGAACTGCTGAAGAAGAAGGATCAAACTGCTGAAGAAGAGATTCAGAAGTGCTGAAGAAGAAAAGTCATCAGAAGTTCTGAAGTTCAAACCAGACACTTCTACTGAAGAACTACTGAAGACAAACTACTCATCAGTAGTTTGTCATTCATCAGTACTTACAGAAGATCTTTTCCACCGCCTTTGTATATCAGTAGTTTATTACTTTAGTATTTCTTTTTGCTTTATGTACAAGTTCCAAGACTGCAACTTGTTGCAACTTGTTTCTGAACTTGCTTTTGGCAAGGTTCATGTATTTGTAAAGTCTATAAATAGAAGGGTTCATCCCTCTGTTTTACACATTGATTTTAATACAAGGAATCCTTCAACACTTATTATTGTTATTTCCATTTCATGTTTATTGACAATCTGTCGAAGTGTTTCATTCTCATTCAATACTTAGATTCTCAATAAACACTTATCATTTATTAGTTCTTGAATCCATGGGGAGTAATAACTCCTGTTGATAAGTGTAGCTTTAAACTTATAAACATTCCGCTGTGCTATCACTCATCAAGAACTTGCTAAACACTTAAGTGTCAACTAGCAAGTTCAACAAAAGAGCAATATACTGATCCAACAATTGGTATCAGAGCACTGGTTTATCTGATCACATATCAATCTAACACATTGAGAATCAGACACAGGCTCTTATTGATATTCAATAAAGGATTATAAGCTCACTTTTATCAACATCCATCACTTTAAGAGATATTTGACAAATCAATACTCTTTAAAATGGATCCTCATAATACTGGTTCTGCCACTAAACCTGCCATGCTTGTAAGAAATGAATATAACATATGGCAAAAGAGAATGGTACATACCTTATCACAGACCAACACAGGTTGTTGGAGATCTGTGATATATGGTCCTCATAAACCAGTAAATATAAATCTTGAAACTAAGGAAGAGATTCCAAAAGAACCAAAAGACTATACTGATGATGATTTCCTAAAACTTGAGCTTGATGCAAAAGCTTTTTCTATGTTGGCAATGGCACTCCCAAATGAAATCTACTCTGGCCTATTACATTGTGATAGTGCCAAAGAGCTTTGGGACTGCCTAAAAGAACAGTTTGGAGGAACTGAAGAGGTGATTGCCAACACCAGAGAAATCTTGGCTCAACAATATGAAACTTTTTCTCACATTAATGGGGAAACTTTAACACAGCAATTTGAAAGATTTTCTTCATTAATATCTGAGCTAAAGCTAAATGGTCAGACCTACACAACTGTATCTATGCTTCATAGATTTTTAAGGTCTTTACCTGATAAATGGGAAACATACTCAATAGTCTTAAGATCTTCACCAGATTTTAGCTCCCTCACTCTTACAAAACTTCATGGGAGATTACTTACTTTTGAGAGAGAAATTGATCAAAAGAAAAAGTTACAAAATTCTGGCAAAACTGCTGATGACTATCTACCTGGTAGTACAGCACTATTGGGACAAGACTCACCAACTTGTTCAAATAGTTTTGGATCTTTTGACCACATTGACATAACTGCTGGGATCTCATCTGAAAGATCATTCCCAGGTTATGACAATAATGACTTTGGTCAAACTGCTGATAACATGTGTTTTATCATGGATGACTTAAATAGTTTCAGCAGTGATGACCTAGAAGAAATGGATATTTTGCACCAACTGGCCATGTTAAGTTTAAAAACAAATAAATTTTACAAAAGGTCAGGAAGGAAGTTTCCAGGACTTAACAGTTCTACAAAAATTGGTTTTGACAAATCTAAACTTAGATGTCACAAGTGTCAAAAGTTGGGACACTTTGCTAGAGAATGTAGAAGCTCTGGCTTTAACCAATCTCAGTCTGGAAACAATTTTAACCCCAATTATAACAGGAATAATGGAACACAAGGGAGTGCACATTTTGTACAGGCACAAGCTCCACAACACCAATATGTGCCACAAGTACAATATGTACAGATGCCTGCTCAACAGATGCAGAGCCAACAATCAATCCCTCCCTTTCCAGCTGCTCAACAACCTCCACAGCAACAGCAACCCTCTCAACAAAGTCTATTTACCTCAGGGTATGTTGACTGGAGCAGTCTTCCTTTTGACACCACAGAGTGCAATCCTGATGCAGACAACAAAATGTTTGACATCAACTGGGGAGAGCCTGACAATGGCAGAAAGAACTTTGCCTTAATGGCATTTGAGGGATGCTCCTCAAAATCTGCCTTGTCACAGGTATCTAAAGAATCTTTGACAAAACTATGCTCAAATTCATGCAAAGAATCTTTTGTTCTCATAAGAGAGACAAATGTGCACTTACAAGCAAAAGCAAATGATTCTGAGAGAAAATTCACTCAGATGAAATGTGATTTAGAAAGAAAACTTGCTGCAAAAACAAAAGAAGTTTCTAAATTAACTAACTCTGCTATTGAAACCCAAGCACAAATTAAAATCATGATAAATGACCTAGGAAATGTCAGACAAGAGCTTGCTGACACCAAGGTCACGTGTGAAAAATGGGTGGAATCTTGTAAGGGGTACCAATTATTGCTAAACAAACAAAGTGCTACAAATGTTAGGTTTGGCATAGGGTACAATCACACTGAAACACCAACAGATTTCTCTCCCAAAACTACTGAAGATGGGAGAAAAATTGTTTCAGGTGAAACTTCTGAAGAGGAAGAATGCACATCTTTCCATGAAAACTTTCTAAAGTCACACAAAGAAAGTTCTTCAGAAGTACTGATTAAATCTGATTTTAAGCCATCAGTAGTTTCAACTACATCAGGAGTTGAGAACCTGAAAACTACTGATGACCTAAAACCAATCAAAACAGTCAGAGACTTGTCTTTGAAAGAAAAGACAAAAGAATGTGAAATTTGTGGTCTGTTTAACCACAAAACAGAATTTTGCAGATATAGAAAGGGTATTCAGTTCAATAAGAAAAATCAACAACAGGTTGTGGGGAAACAAATCAAAAATGATTATGTAAAAACTTTTTCTCCCAAGAAACAACAACCTGCAAAAACCTTTTCTCAGAAAAAGACAAAATCTCAACACAAGTCTTTTTCTCAAAATTCTCCTTCAGTAGTTAGACCTGAATCATCAGCAGTTTAACAAACTGCTGAGATTAAAGATCTTATGAACTTGGTACAACTACTGATGACCAAAGTTGATGGTGGTCCTCCAAAGGATACCACCATTGTACTTAATGCAAAATCCATTGCCAAAAAGACATGGATTTCTAAACTTGGTCAAGAACAAACTGTAAATGTTCTCAAGAGCAAACCCAAAGCCAAACTGGCTTGGGCTCCTAAATCTAACTGATTTGCTATCTTGTGCAGAGAGTTTCCAGAGGCTTAAATAGCATTTGGTATGTAGAGAGTGGAGGCTCAATGCACATGACAGGATGCAGATACCTGATAAACAATTTTATCAGTCAAAGAGATGGATCTGTATCCTTTGGGAACAATGCTAAGGGATATGTGCTAGGACATGGCAATGTCTCCTCTGGCAAAATACAGTTTAACAAGGTCAATCTGGTTGAAAACCTTGAGTACAACTTGCTGAGTGTGTCACACATGTGTGATAAAGGATATTCTTCCTTTTTCAAAGACAGCATGCAAGATCATATCACCAGAAGGCCAGAAGTTGATAGAGAAGATCATTGAAGATCATACTTTGTTAATAGCCAAAAGATGTGGCAATGTCTATGCAGTGGACATTGAAAAAGACAAAGTACTGAACAACACTGCCTGTTTCTTCTCAAGGGCATCAACTTCAGAAACTGATCTCTGGCACAGGAGACTTGGCCATGTGAACTTTAAAACCATAAATAAAGTCACAAAAATTGGCTTGGTCAGAGGTCTACCTTTGAAAGTATACTATTGTCAAGAACACTATGTATCATGTTTAAAGGGAAAGCAGCATAAGTCCTACTATAAGTCTATTGAAGAATCAAAAACAACTGCATGTCTTCAACTACTCCATATGGACTTATTTGGGCCTGTAAAAATCATGAGCCTTGGTAAGAAGAAGTACTGCTTAGTCATCATTGATGACTACTCAAGATTTACATGGGTATTCTTCTTATTTTCCAAGGATGAGGCTGCTGAAATCATCAAGTTCTTCATTCTACAAGTAGAGAAGCAATACTCTCTACCTGTCAAAACCATTAGAAGTGATAACGGGACAGAGTTCAGGAACAAAACTCTGGATGAATTCTGTTTGTCTAAAGGGATTATTAGACAATTCAGTGTTGCCAGAACTCCTGAACAAAATGGTGTGGTAGAAAGGAAGAACAGAACTTTAATAGAAGGAGCAAGAACAATGTTAGCTGATTCTGGCCTACCTTTATACTTCTGGGCAGAAGCAGTTAACACATCATGTTATGTTCAAAATAGAGTTCTTGTTGTCAAGAGACATTCAAAGACTGCCTATGAAGTTCTTCATGGCATGAAGCCCTTATCTCCTTTTTAGGGCTTTTGGGTGTCAATGTTTTATCTTGAACATCAAGGAATCTATTTCAAAGTTTGCTGCCAAAGTTGACTCAGGTTACTTTCTTGGTTATTCCTCAACTAGAAAAGCCTACAAGGTTTTTAACTCAAGAACCAAGATAGTAGAAGAAACACTGAATGTCAAGTTCAATGAGTCAAAACACACTCTCATTCCAGCACATCCTGCTGAACTCTTTGACCTTGACAACTTCCATTTTGAACCTGAAAAGACTGCCACTTCATCCAAACCTACTTATTATGGTGATCAAAGGTTTGATGATGAGGATCCAGCACCATGGACTCCTCAAACAGTCATTAAGTCAACTTCAAAACCATCAGAAGTTTCACAAACTTTTGATTCAACAAATACTGAAGGACAAACTCAAACATCTGCTTCAGCACCTGCAACTACTGAAGACACTGAAACTGCTGAACCACATATAATAGACCTCAGTAGTTTGTTTGAAGAACATGAGCCACCAACACCTGTCAGTGGTTTACAACAACTGATCGAACACAAAGACCATCCACTTGATCAAATCATGGGTGATATTGCATCAGGTGTTCTTACAAGAAACCAGCTTTCCAACTTTTGTCTATTCTCAGCATTTATTTCACAGTTGGAACCAAAGAAGTACCAGGAAGCCCTCAAAGACAACAATTGGGTGCAGGCAATGCAAGATGAATTGCTTCAATTCAACAAGCAACAGGTATGGGAAATCTGTCCCTTACCACCAAACAAGCAACCAATTGGCACAAGATGGGTTTTTAGGAACAAACAAGATGAAGCTGGTATTATAATAAAGAACAAGGCAAGACTAGTAGTACAGGGTTACTCTCAAGAAGAAGGAATTGACTATGATGAAACCTTTGCTCCAGTTGCAAGGCTTGATGCCATCAGGTTATTTCTGGCCTATGCCATTTCCAACAAAATAAAAGTTTATCAAATGGATGTCAAGAGTGCATTTTTGTATGGAAAGATAAAAGAGGAAGTGTATGTTTGTCAGCCACCTGGGTTTGAGGATCCTTCTCATCCTGAGTGGGTGTACAAACTAGACAAAGCTCTTTATGGGCTCAAACAGGCTCCAAGAGCCTGGTATGATACACTTTCAACCTTTTTACTCAAAAATAACTTCACAAGAGGTGCCATTGATAAAACTCTTTTCATAAAACATGTTGGAAATCATGTCTTACTTGTTCAAATATATGTTGATATCATTTTTGGTTCAACAAACACAATATTGTGTGATGAATATAAGAAACTCATGCAATCAAAATTTGAGATGAGTACAATGGGAGAACTGCAGTACTTTCTGGGACTACAGATTAAACAACAAACAAATGGAACTTTTATACATCAATCAAAATATGTTAAAGAATTATTAAACAAATTTTCTTTACAAGACTGTAAATCATGTTCCACTCCCATGACACCAACCACACAAGTTGAACCAGATGATCAAGGAAAACAGGTTGATCAAACCATGTATAGATGTATGATAGGTTCCCTTTTGTATCTAACTGCTTCTAGACTAGATATTATGTTTTCAACATGTGTCTGTGCTAGATATCAATCAGCTCCTAGGGAATCACACCTTATTGCAGTCAAAAGAATTTTCAGATATCTGAAAGGAACTCCCACACTTGGAATTTGGTATCCTGCTTCAAGCAATACCAAGTTATCAGCTTTTTCAGATAGTGACTATGCAGGGTGTAAAATGTCAAGAAAATCAACATCTGGTGGTTGTCAATTCTTGGGAAACTGTCTAGTGTCCTGGCAATCAAAGAAACAAACATCTGTTGCAACTTCAACTGCTGAAGCTGAATACATTGCAGCTGCAAGTTGTACATCACAGATACAATGGCTCCAATATGAACTTCTTGATTATGGAATCAAAGAGACCAAGACACCATTGCTTGTAGACAGCAAATCTGCCATTAGCATCATTCAAAATCCTGTTCAGTTTTCAAAGACTAAACACATTGAAATTAGGTATCATTTCATAAGAGATTGCTATGAAAAAGGCAAGATTGAAGTGAAACATGTAGCAACAGCTAATCAAATAGCTGACATTTTCACTAAACCCCTTGACACATCAACATTTCAGAAGTTAGTATCCATGCTAGGGATGCTAAATTTGTAAGTGTTTCTCTTTATTTTTCTGCACATCTTTTTTGTTTTTCACTTACATCTATTTTCAAAAATTTGAAAAACTTCTGAAAAGAGAGAAACTACTGATGAACAAAACATCAGTATGGGGATATTTTCTAAAAAGTGATTAACTTCTGATAAAACAACCTTCAGAAGTTATGAATAAAGTATTTATAAAGTATCTCTCATCAGCTGTTCAAAACTGCTGAAGAGAAAATGGGAACTACTGATAAAGATAATTCTTCATCAGCAGTTTAGTCAAACAGGGCAAATCAGACTTTTCCCATCATCAGAAGTTTGACCTAGTCGGTTTAAAACTTCTGATAAAGAGGTTTTCAACCTAGGTGGTTTAAAACTTCTAATAAAGAAGATCCAAGCGGTTAAAAACTTCTGATAAATACCTTTTTTCAACACTTATCCATTCAAAAAACAAAAATTCCCTCCTTCTCTCTCAAGAAAGCTCTCAAACCCCAGAACCTGCAACATCGACACTGTTCGATTCATCAACACACACACAAACCACATGGCTTTAGTTCTCAAACAGGGACAAAATCTCAGAGCCTACTTAGAAAAACAAGAAGGCTGGTCCCAATACGATGAGATCATTGATCTCGTCGTCAAATCCCAATATTTCACCGCTCTCACAATAGACCCACCAATACATCCTGAAACTCTCAATGAGTTCTGGGCTAATGCTGAGACAGTGATGGTGGATGATGAAGTTATCTCCCTCAACTCAACAATTAAAGGGAGACAAATGGCCATAACACCGGCCATACTTGCAAACAGACTGGGGTTGAATGATGTGAATGCCCCTGAAAAGTTTGACAACTCTGCAATCCACCTAACCATGACTGAGTGTGGTTATCAAGGTACTCTCTCACAAACTACTATCTTTAAAAAGTATTTTGAACCAAAATATAAACTTTTGTTTCATTATATAATTATGTGCTTGAGTCCTAAAACTGGGTCTTATGACCAGATGCCCTCAACCTTTCAACCAATCTTTCATTCCATTGTGAATGAAACAAATTTCAGGGCATCAAAACTTTTCTTTAATGAGTTGGTGTTACATCACAATAACACTAAGAAAAAGTTTTTGTTATATCCAAGGTTCATTATGCAATGCATAATATCTGAACTGGGTAATGAGGTGCTTGTGGGTAAAACTGAAATTTTAAAACCTTTAACCTCACAAGCATACTCAAGGCACAACAAACAGGCTGCCTGGCCAGAAGATGACCAAGGGGAACCAGAACCAGTCCCCATGGAACCCTCATCTTCCAAACCTACTCCACCAAAGGCCAAGAAACCCAAGATACAAAAACAAAAACCCACCAAACCTAAAAGAAAAGCTGTTCAGGAGGTTGAGATGCCTGAACAAACTATTGTGCAATCTGCACTTCTTAAAGATGTGACTGAAACATCCTCTCAGTCTCATCCATCTCAAACCCCACCAAGAGCACCAATAACAATCCTTTTCAAAAGAAAAAGACTTAAGAAAACTATTCCAATTGATTCTTCTTTTGAAACTGCTGAACCCACTGCCCAAACTACTGAACCAGCACCCCAAATTTCTGAACCAGACATTGAAATAGCCAAACTTCTCTCTGGGCTAAAAGAGAAAGTCCCATCTACACATGTCAGTCCCCATCAACCACATAAAACAGGGGACATAGCCTCAGAAATTGACATGGATGTGGACACTCAAAGCCCTAACCAAAGAGATGAGGATGAACCAGAGTCTCTAAGCCCAAACTTAGAAACTTTTGGTACTTTTGAGGCTGCTACTACTCATTTACCACCCAGTGGTGGACCTGAGGACAGAAGTAACATAGCTAAGACCTCAACTGTGGCAACTACTGATGAAGGCTTAATGCTTGAGGTAGGAAATCCTCTGAACCAAGAAAAAGAGGTACATGAGACAACTGAGTTGGGCTCAGCTCATGATGTAACTGATACAGTCCTCATTGAGGATGTAATCAGGGATTCAGATGATTCCATTGACTTGGATGATGTTTCAAAACACCAAACTACTGAATTGACGGCTACAAGTGAAGGTCCTGCACCTGGTGTCTCTAAGCTTAAGAAGCTAGTCACACCATCTCAGGTTAAAGCCCACTCAATCCATGATTCCCCTAGATTGGCATCTTCTATACAACAAGAAGATCAACCAAAAACACACCACTCACTACAAAGGCCTACCCAATTCCCTGGGCAAGCAAGCATAGACATGAACCAGCTATGCAGCCCAGATGGTCCCCTGTACCACATGATGAACACACTCATCAAGAATCACTTCCAAACATACACAGCTAACTTGGAGCTGTCAATCAAGAACCAATTTGGAGTGATCAAGACAAAGATGAACGATCTGTCCAACAAGATTGACTTCAACAGCAGACAGATTGCTACTCTTACAGGTCATTTCTCCCAACCCTCAACTTCCAAACTTGATGAATCCAAAAAGGGGGAGAAAATTAGGGAACCTAAGGAGTCATTCGAAGCCAGGATAAGGGCAAGAGTGGCTATCCTTGAAAGAGATCAAAAGAATCAAGCCAGAAAAGAAAAACTGGCCCAACAATTTGGTGTCTCTATTCAAGAAATAGAAGATGCTGAAAAGTCTGATGAATCCCAAGGGCACAATGAAGAAACCTCTGATGGCCAAAGTTCTGATGAAGAATCAGAAAGTACTGAAGACAATCCTTCAGTAGTTGACAAACCTTCAGAAGTTGTCAACCCATCAGAAATTAACACTTCCAAGACTCAAACTGCTGACCCTTCCAGATCAACTGCTCCTATTCAACCAACTTCTGTTCCTACTAGGCCTACTACAACAGTTACCACAATGACTGTGCTAAACCCTTCTCCAATTTCTCAATCAGCAGAACTACTTGAGAAGAGTTTAGTGGCAGCCCAAAAGAAGGCCAGAGAAGATCAGATCTGGAAAACACTGGAAAAAGGGATGACTTGGATCTAAGCCATGAAGAAAAACTTTAGGCTTATGAAGCTGAACTCCAAAGGCAGGCTAGCCTAGACCAGATTGCTGAAGAAGATAAAAGACATCAACTGATGTCTTACATTACAAAGAACAGCAAAATCAAAGCCCACACATTGAAGAGACTCTCTGTGGAAGAGCTGACAAGAAGAGCTCAACTTATTGCAGATAAACTTGCAACAAGTAAAGACACAAAGGCCAAGAGAGCTCAGATGATAGAAGAACTGGTAGCTAATGGTTATGGTTCAAAAGCCTCAGTGTCCAAATGGAAAGAAGAAAGATTGGTGGACACATATAGAAAATATAAGGCTGCAAGGGCTGCTAATCCAGAGAAGTTTCAAACTGCTGAAGTTTCAACTTCAGTAGTTAGAACTTCTGGTGTTCAAAGAAGACCAACTACACAAAGAAAGAAATCAGAGGAGAAAGTGAAGACTGATTTCAGAATGGTACTACTAGAAGGTAGTACAGTAGTCCATTCTGATTTTGACATAGAAGAAAAGCCTCTGATCACACAATTCAGGGATCCTTCCACCTTTGCATATCAAATCCAGAAGACCATCACAGACAAACTGCACACCAAGGTAGTAACTGAACATCATTTGCCAACATTTCAGATACCTAATGTGATGGAACAACAGCAGGGAAGTGAATCCCACCTGAGAGTCACTGAAATTGAAAACATTCAACACTCAGGAGAAACCCAGGGTACCACCATGGTTCCCTACACTGTAGACTTTGACAAGTCTATAGTACCAATCATCAGATGGTCCTTTACTGATAACAACTCAGTACTTGTGACAAGAAGAGATCAGACAAGCAGGGCATATATGTCGATGAACGAACTGAAGAAACTATCAACCAAAGACCTGCTTACAATCCAACACTTAGAACCACAGAAAAGGTCTCTTACTGATGATCAACTGAACCAGCTCAAGAATTCCATGTTCAAAGGAATATGGAAAATTGTGAAGGACAGAAAAGAACAATAAGGAATTAGTAAGGTTTTGTCTTCATCAATCCAGGGGGAGATTGTTAGGACAAAAAGGATTGGTGAAACCACTTTTGCAAACCTTAGTCTAATTCACTTCTGTCAAAATACTCTAAGTATAGAACTGCTGAAGAAGAAGGATCAAACTGCTGAAGAAGAGATTCAGAAGTGCTGAAGAAGAAAAGTCATCAGAAGTTCTGAAGTTCAAACCAGACACTTCTACTGAAGAACTACTGAAGACAAACTACTCATCAGTAGTTTATCATTCATCAGTACTTACAGAAGATCTTTTCCACCGCCTTTGTATATCAGTAGTTTATTACTTTAGTATTTCTTTTTGCTTTATGTACAAGTTCCAAGACTGCAACTTGTTGCAACTTGTTTCTGAACTTGCTTTTGGCAAGGTTCATGTATTTGTAAAGTCTATAAATAGAAGGGTTCATCCCTCTGTTTTACACATTGATTTTAATACAAGAAATCCTTCAACACTTATTATTGTTATTTCCATTTCATGTTTATTGAGAATCTGTCGAAGTGTTTCATTCTCATTCAATACTTAGATTCTCAATAAACACTTATCATTTATTAGTTCTTGAATCCATGGGGAGTAATAACTCCTGTTGATAAGTGTAGCTTTAAACTTATAAACATTCCGCTGTGCTATCACTCATCAAGAACTTGCTAAACACTTAAGTGTCAACTAGCAAGTTCAACAAAAGAGCAATATACTGATCCAACACTTCTTCTTAACAAATAGAACTGGAGCTCCCCATGGCGAAGAACTAGGTCTAATAAAGCCCCTATCCAATAGCTCTTGGAGTTGGGTAGACAGTTCTTGAAGTTCGCCCGGTGCTAGGCAGTATGGTGTGCGTGCAACTGGAACTGCTCCAGGTACAAGATCAATTTGAAACTCCGCTTGACGAACAGGTGGTATACGAAAAGCTAACACGAATTACACACGTTAACCACCTCAAGTCGTTTATTAGCGAGCAGCTGATATGATCTCATGTGAATCTTCTAAAGATAAGTTAGTCATCCGTTAAGAGTTTTCTAACCTCACTAATCAAGGAAAGCAATACCGAATACACAATACAACCACCGAGACTAGCATAAAGTAGAACATTTCACAACCTATTCCATTTTACCAACTTTGAACACAAATCTACTAAGATCGCTATTTCTACCAAAATAACTAGCAAATATCATTAACCGTGTCAAAGATCAGTAACGGCACCATTAAGCTTTTAAAACCCTTTTTACGTGCCGGTAAGCATTTCTAATCATTATTCGACTGACTTTAACCAAACCAATACCTGGTTACAGTTTCATGGTGTAAACTTATTAACAAGTTAACTAGTCTACTACCGGATAATTAAACGGACGGTTTTTCAACATGTATCCGCCTAACACATTCGATAATCATCAAAGTCATTCAAATATAACTACAAACCCATTAACAATGAAACAAGGTTGCACTATGATCATCAAGATTCAGACATGAAAAACGCCAAATTCATACAAGACATGATTAACTATAGAAACGATTGTTTAACATACTACATACTAATGTTCTTGCCCGTAGGCGTACGATAAACTAAATAAACATCACAATAAGCATACAAAATCATATTTGGATCCTAAATGGATTATAAGATCAAACCATAGAAATGTGAATGTGATGGATTGGATGATGATGGAGGGATCGGATGGCTTCCCGAGCTCGTTCCACGCCTGTGCAGCACTTCGTTAGCCTAGAAAATCGCCGAACTTTGACTCCAGAAAACCCAATACCACATCAGTGAGCTCTGATCTGTTTTTATAGAACTTTTGATTTTGTGCACGGTCGTGCACTTTAACTTTTTGATGTGACGTGCAAGTGGGCAAGTGGCTATGTAGTCTCTAAAAATATCTTTGATTCCCGCACGGTCGTGCACCTGGAGTGCACGGTTGTGCGGGTCTGGTGGTGTCCGGGTGCTAGGGCTGCACTGCCTGGTGCACTAGCAGTGCACCCGAGAAGCTGAGTCGCAAGGGCACCTGCACGGTGGTGCTGATCGTGGTGCCCGAGATCCTGATGTGCACTCCGAGTCGCACTAGCAGTGCACACCCTCTGTGTCCGAGCCAAGTGAGCCCGCACGGGCGTTCACAAATCGTGCACGCCCGTGCACAATTTCCAGACTTAGCTGACTTTGCAGCAACTTTCCATTTGGTCCAGATTTCGCTCGGTTTCTTTGACTTTGTCCGTGGGATGTCGTTTAAGACCTGCAATAAACATACGAGCGGTTAAGTACCGAATTCGTGCAATTATGGTCGAAAACGCGTAATTTGGGAGTTTAATCGGGGATTTATATATGTATATTTTAACGTATATCACCCCTCCTCCCGGTCCACAACCACCAACCCGTACCATGCGCACTCGCGCCATGGACGGCATATCCAAACCCAAGCACCATTTCAACCTCCACACCACCACTATGGTGCCTATTCGCAAGTTCCCACAGGTTGCCTAGTCCTCACCCAAATGGCTCACTACCATGACCAATGAATTTAGTGCACTTATTAAAAATGAGACTTGGGAGTTAGTTCCTCGTCAACCGGATATGACTATTATTCGGTGTATGTGGCTTTTTAAACATAAGTTTCGTTCAGATGGTAGATTGGAAAGGTACAAAGCTCGACTGGTTTGTGATGGTTGCAGCCAACAGGTGGGTGTAGATTGTGGTGAAACCTTCAGTCCGGTCGTTAAACCGGCGATGATTCGCCTAATTCTTACATTGGCTCTCTCACGCTCTTGGGCCATAAATCAAGTGGATGTTACCAACGCCTTCCTACATGGTAACCTGGAGGAAACAGTTTATATGCATCAATCCATGGGGTTTCGGGATCCACGATTTCCTGGTCATATTTGCAAATTGAAGAAATCTCTATATGGCTTAAAACAGGCTCCACGCGCCTGGTACCGGCGTTTTACTGACTTTCTCTTGTTGCAGAGGTTCACACAAAGCAAGTCTGACAACTCTCTGTTCATTTATCATCATGGTCAGGATACCGCTTACCTGCTCCTTTATGTGGACGACATCATCCTCACCACATCTTTTGACGCACTTCGTGGACGTCTTATGAAATCCTTATCTGGCGAATTTGCCATGAAAGATTTGGGTCCCTTATCTCATTTTCTAGGGTTCTTTGTCACACGGATGGGTGACAGCATGTTCTTATCTCAGCATTCATATGCCAACGACATCATACATAGGGCCTCCATGGACTCCTGCAAACCGGTTGCTACTCCGGTTGACACCGACTCCAAGCTTGGAGCAACTTCCTCAGCCCCATTTAATGATCCAACCACTTTTTGTAGTTTGGCAGGCGCACTTTAGTATCTTACGTTCACACGGCCAGATATCTCATATGCAGTTCAACAGATATGCATGCACATGCACTCTCCATCTGATGATCATTGGAATGCTCTTAAGCGGATCATCCGGTATATATAGGGCACTACAGATTATGGTCTCTCTCTCCATCCTGCCCCAAATATTTCTCTTCGTGCATATACTGACGCTGACCGGGCAGGATGCCCTGACACTCGCCATTCTACTTCTATCTACTGTGTATATCTTGGAGACAACTTAATCTCCTGGTCCTCCAAAAGACAGCCAACAGTCTCTCGCTCCAGTGTAGAAGCTGAGTACAGAGGAGTCGCTAATGTTGTTTCTGAAATCTGTTGGATCCGTAACTTGATGCTCGAACTGAATCAACCGCTCCTCAAGGCTACTCTTGTTTACTGTGACAATGTCAGCGCAATTTATCTATCCGGTAACCTTGTTCAGCACCAGCGGACCAAACATATTGAACTGGACATTCACTTCGTTAGAGAGCAGATACAATGGGGGTGTGTTCGTGTCTTGCACGTCCCTTCTCGCTACCAGATCGCGGATATCTTCACCAAAGGATTGCCTCGAATCTTATTTGATGATTTTCGCTCCAGTCTCAACATTCGCCAACCTCCTGATTCGATTGTGAGGGTGTAATAGCAATTATCTTGTAAACATAGTAAATTCGTTAATCATAGGAAATGTTGTTGTACACCATTATTAGTTTCCTATTATATTGCCAATCTCTGTAGTTATATATTGATCTTGATTAATGAGAATTATTCATTCAGTCAAATTACCTCTTCCTATAACATTACCCTATTTTTACTAAGTATGTGGTTTTTTTTATTGAGCCGGGGGTCTCATTGGAAGCAGCCTCTCTATTCTCACGGGGTAGAGGTAAGCCTGTCTACATCTTACCCTCCTCGGACCCTACCTTAGCTTTTGCAATTAGTGGGATTAACTGAGTATGATGATGATGATCAGGTTGTTTTTTTACTAAATTTGTATGTCCTCTGTGAGCGTTAGAAAGATATTGAACTTAATACGCTTGTGTATTTACATTAGTCTCTTTTGTTTTCCTATTATTTACAAAAGTGCCATGACGTTCTTTTTTTTGAACACACCATAACCACTTGATATTCCTGTTCCGTGGAGACACATTGTTTATCCGGTGAGAAATTCAAGAACCGAATAAAACACTTGTACATAGTGCATTAATGATTTAAAGTAAGAGAGAAAGATAATAAGTTAGGCTATAGGGTGTGATTCACTAATCACTAGTGGATACTACATCACTATCTCCCACCTTAGCACCACGTCAAACTACCTTCATTATATTTCATGCATTTTCAGTTTACGTTCATAATTTTATATATATTGTTATTTGTTATTAGTTTTGTACAATTTATTAGTAATTATTATTGTATGATTTACAAATACATATGATGACAATAGTGATACAACAATATTATCTTCTTTAAAGTTTAGATGGACCATAAAGGTAGCAATGTCACGTTCTATGGTCATAAGTATGAATGCATATTTCCACACCAAACATAAAGGTAGCAGTGTACAACTCCTATTGCACAATCTCAACTAGTGTAGAATTCCATCTTATTAATTATTATTGCAGTAGACCGCTAATACCGTTCCAGGTCAAATCCACAAATTCATCTTAAGCAAACTGACAAGCCATTACCTATCACTGGTTGACTGGGTCTGTTACAACATAAGAACAATAAGTAATGTTGTTCTCTAAGGTTTCAACTAATCAATCATACTATTCAAGCAACATGTTCTTCTTCAGTTTACCATTCATATGTGTTCTCCTCTTCTCCATCCGAACTGTACAACCATACAAAGGCACCGATAACATCTTCCTCGACTGCGGTTCGTCCACTACTTCATATTCAAATTCTGAACATTCCAAATTCGTGCCATCCAACATCACCACCACTTCCTTCTCATCCGCCCCCGACCACCTAAATTCTTCTGTCCCCAAAATCCCCTACTCCACCGCTCGAATTTTTAACTTCTCTTCCTTTACCTACACGTTTCCTGTCGCCCAAGGTCCAAAAATCCTCCGTTTACATTTCTATCCTGCCACTTACTCGGGTCTCAACACCGAACATTCTTTCTTCAATGTATCGTCCAATGGCTACTCTCTTTTGACCAACTTCAGCGCTTTCCTAGCCCTGTCTTTTCTGAGAAAGACCAACACTACTGATGCGCTAGTCGTCAAGGAATTCAACATCTATGTAAATAATACACAAATCCTAAATGTTACCTTTACACCCTCACCCAACTCATATGCCTTCATCAATGGTATTGAAATCATTTCAACGCCTAAAAAACTGTATCACTCAAACCCGAAACTTATTCCTACAACCACACCAAAAGGACAGACACCAGTCGTTATTGGGAGAAGAAAACTCCATATGCCATGATAATTGGAGGAACTGGTGCAGCCTCTGCCTTGTTGTTTGTTTTAGTTTTATTAGTTTTCTGGAGAAGACAAGTCAAACATTATGGTGCTATGGACGACATATCATCAGATGGATGCCGTCGGTTTTCACTTAAAGAGGTGAAAGCAGCTACGGATGAATTTAACGACAGTTTAGTTATAGGCAAAGGAGGGTTTGGTAAGGTGTACAAAGGGTACATGGACAACGCAACGATGGTTGTTGCAATCAAGCGGCTAGACTCATCATCAAGACAAGGTTTTCAAGAATTCCGTACAGATCAATTGGGATGTTGTCTAAGCTACGCCATGTCCAACTAGTGTCTCTAATTGGGTACTGTGATGAAGAGGGAGAGATGATACTAGTGTATGATTATATGGCACACGGGACTCTACGAGAACATCTCTACAATAATGCAGATAAACCTCCTTTGTCATGGAAAATACGTCTCGAAATTTGCATTGGTGTAGCAAAAGGATTGCATTATCTCCACTCGGGTGGAAAGCGTGCAATAATTCATGGTGATGTCAAATCCACAAATATCTTACTGGATGAGAATTGGGTTGCTAAGTTGTCTGATTTCGGTTTGTCAAAGCTAGGTTCTGAAGATCAGTCAGAAACACATTACACAGTGGTGAAGGGTAGCTTGGGGTATGTTGATCCTGAATATTGTTGGACACAACAACTGACGAAGAAGTCTGATGTGTACTCATTTGGAGTGGTTCTTTTCGAAGTGTTGTGTGCAAGACTTGTTATCGTCGAAGGGTTGAGAGACGAACAAGCGAATCTGGCTGAGTGGGGCAAAACTTGCTATCGAAAGGGAACCCTACAAGAAATCATTGATCCAAAACTAAGAGGTGAGATAGAACCTGAATGTTTGAGGAAGTTCGGAGATGTAGCTAGTAAATGTTTGCACGAAGATGGGAGTGAGCGACTTGCAATGGAGGAGGCGGTTGAGCAACTAGAGATTGCATTGCAACTACAAGAAGATGCCGAGAAAATGGATGGTCACTAGACTATAGGCAAAAGGTCAAGAACTTACATTTTTCAAGTCATAACTTGGCGTGTAGAGGGGCGCTTTTCATGCCCATTACCTTGTACAAAATTTTTTATTAATGCTCATAATCATTAAAGCTTATGCTCAGGTGAAACACAAATAGAAGCCACATACAATCAAAAAATGAAATGACTACTGAGATCAAATTTCAACCCACAAGCGCCTAAAAGTAGCCCATAGATTTGAGCTAAAATCATAACATCAATATTTTGGAACAATCCGATTGATCAAATAACTCGACACTTTGCAAGAATCCATGATTGTATCTGTAGTCGAGTCTTTAAACTTTAAAGTGTCAAGTGGAATACTGAGTAGTGATAACAAATTCATCCAGTGACTTGAACTAAACTATTGTCCTTTGTCTAGGACAGGTCCATTGCTATCAGTCCCATGACCTAAAAGCCTACATAAATGATTAAACATTCATGTTCTTATATAATGCAGAAAAATACAAACTAAGAAACATAAATAATAACTCCTCACCTCCATATATATAGTGCATTGACTGAAACCATAGCCCTCTGTAAAGCCCACCACATAATCTTTTGCAGCAACCTGTATCCTGGTCTTTGTTCTTTACAACAAACATGGAACAACATAAAACTTAGTGTTATCAAGTTTGCATAACATGGAACAACAATATCAAAGCACGGAACAATCAATATAAACCATATTAATATTAGAGATGCACCAAATTCTCATTGTTATAATTGTATATTTTGGATATGTATTTTCATGTCAAAGTCATAGTCAAAGTTGTTATTACTATTTAATATTTGTAGCTTATGTCTTTTCTTCATTGTATATATATCTTGTATGAATTATGAATAAAATGTGGTTGATCATTCTCTTATATGGTATTAGAGCATTCTTGCTCCAACGAGTACCGATCATCCTCTCTTTTTGAAACAATGTCTTATTTTTCTTAATCTAAGTCACAAATTCCATGCCAACTTTCAACCCTATCTTCTACTTTGCTTCAAAACACTCATGTGTTTCAATACCTTAGCCACTTATGTGCTTCTTACATCTTCTACTATGCCGTGATCACCACCACCCCTAAATTTCTTTAAAATATCCCATATTATTTCTTTTTTATCTCCTCTCCAATATCTCCAAAACTTACATCTACTAACATCTTCAAAACTCTAATCTCATCCCCTCAACATTTACTTACCTCACTATTACACTTTGTTACTCCTTCAAAGTTCAAACATAACTCATTCTCCTTCTGCCTGGTTTTGCAAAACCTAAAACTCTAAATCATTTTTGTGTGCCACAACCTTTATGTTTCGGGCCAACTCTACCTTTAATCTTCTATCACCTATTCCGTTTACCCTCTGATCATTCTTCTCTATTTCTCTTTTATAGCTTTTAAGCATCTCTATTTCATCCATACAAGAGATGCACCAAATTCTCATTTATTCATCTTCTTCACCTAGAATATTAAAAAATGTATTTTCTCTTGATTCAGCTACTTAATCAACTTTATCTTTCTTTACATCTTCAACTTCATCAACTTCTTCTCTTGCTCAAACAACAACATCATGCGGGGCGTATTAGAGATGCACCAAATTCTCATTGTTATAATTATATATTTTGGATATGTATTTCCATGTTAAAGTCACAGTCAAAGTCTTGGTCAAGGTCATAGTCAAAGTTGTTATTACTATTTAATATTTGTAGGTTATGCCTTTTCTTCATTGTATATATATCTTGTATGAATTATGAATTAAATGTGGTTGATCATTCTCTTATAATTAAAAATTCAAGATTCATATGCAATTAATTTCCTACATATTTTAAATTTGAACTATAAAAAACATCCAAATGGAAGATTATTATCTTGATATAGTAGAATATTAATAATTTGTCAAGTGGAACGACGGATTGGTCTCCTATCCCAGTTAGTATGGATTTTTTTTTAACCTTTCATTATCTCTCTTACATTAAGAGTTAACTACAATTTGAGAAGTTTGTGTTGAAATGCAGTTTCAGTGTTTATTTTGGTGAATTTTCTCTGAGTCTTTCACGTTTTCAATTTCAATTTTGCTCAATTAGGTTCGTCTTAGGGATGAGCTCGGGACGGTATCGGGTGGAACCAATACCGATCCTGAAAATACCGATACCGAAAACATACGGTATGGTACTGGTATGGTATCGGTATTTTGCCATAAAATACCGATACCACACCGACCCCGTACCGATACCGAAAATACCGAAAACCTCTAAATGTGAGTACCGATACCGATACCGAACACCCTCGGTTCGGTAGGGGATCGGTTCGGGATTGGTATCGGTATCGGTTCGGTTTTCAGTGCAATATGTTCATCCCTATTCGTCCCGACAAACGTTGTCGCTAGGGGTGTTCAAAACCGGATTATCCGGTTTTCGGATATCCGAAAATTTTGGATAGTGAATATTGATATCCGAATCCGTATATGAAATTTCGGATATCCAAAAATCGGATATCAAAAATTTCGGATTCGGATGCGGATTATCCAACGGATATCCGAATCTAAAAAAAACTAAAAAAAAAAACAATTTCCTGCTTATATTAAAAGCAAACCAAACCTGCTTAATTAAAAGATTCAAACTAGTATAAACATTCAAAATAATTCAAGGTTTCCAAGCACAAACATTCAAAACAATTGAAAGTATCAAATTCAAAACAAATACAACGATAAATCAGACGAAAACAACGCTTTAATCTATGGATCTAATTCTATATGATTTTATGTATTGTACTATCAAAACTACACAAGCCAATAATAAGTAATACCCATAATATAGTTTTGATTTTATATTCGGAAACAGAAAAGAAAAAACAAAAGGATTTGTCCATGGTTTTATATTCGGAAACAGACAAAAGGATTTGTTGATGGTCGATGACTGTATATAATTTATCGATGGTCGATAAGGAAACCGAAAAAAACCAACAGATTTACTTGATGGTCGGAAGTTGGGACGTTGGAGGATGGAGGGTGGCTGGCTGGTTGGTGGGAGGAGAAGTCGGGTAGGTGATGTTTGTTATTAGGTTATGGTGGAATGGGGATAAAACTTTGTATATATAATTATATATTATTTATATTTATTGATTTTATTTTTTTTATGTAAGACCCTAAACCTTAAACCTGAGATTAACATTTAAACTTTCGAGTTTAGGCCTTAACTAAAATCACTCCTGATTAAATTTTTGTTATTTATGAAAAAACACAAACAATTATGATTGATACGTTATTGGATTTAACAATTTTAACAACTAAAACTTATACTAAGTTTTCGCGTTTTAAACGAGATTTCTTGTAGCGGAAGCTTTTGAGTGTTCGGGTACGTTCCGTTCTCCTCGCGACTTGATTCTTGCTCCGGGACTTTCATCGAACGTTTACCTAGCACCATTACATGAAGAATGGTTAGTTGATTGATTATAACACCTTTAGAATAGTTAATACGTTGATACGCGTAAAAAACGGAACGAATTTGATCAAATGACCAAACAAACAAATTGGGAGAGTTTCACCTAGTGGGTTCTATCCACCCTTTTTCAGTTTTCAGTTTGGCCTCTTTTCCTTGTTTATTTTCCTCAATCGTTGGGTGCTTTTAAAACTAAGTTCAAGCCCCTTCCTAAGGGCAATTGGAGACTTGTTTAATACCATTTAATGAGCTTGTAAAATGCCTGATTACCATGTTTTAAAAACCCATTTCAGCTTAACTAATATCTATGCAACCTTCACCCAAATCGACTTGTTAAGGCCATAAGTTATACAAAACCTTATTTGACCATTCAAGATGCATAACAAACATATTGTCAACCCTTTGGACACTTGTTTAACTAAAAACATCATCCGGTTTGTTTGTTATAACCCGGTTCTTAGAATTAAATACTTATTTCGTTTTTACCCAAATCGATCCATTAAGGCCATGGGCTATTCAAATCACTATTTGATCGTTTAAAAAGCATAGCAATCATATTGTCAACCCATTGGACACTTGTTTAGCTAAAAACATTGTCCGATTTGTTTCCTTATGACCTGGTTCTTAGATTTAACCTTTAGTGAATCTTTAAAAATTCCCAAAATACCCTTACAGGCAAGTATTTCTTATTTAACCATCCATGGTGACACTACTTGATTTGAATTCATTGTTTTTGACTCAATAACTTGTTTGAAAACCTCTAAGCCCTCTCGGACTTAGTTTGACCACCAACACATAGTTTCACCATGGCTTTAGTCATGCTTAGCGCCAAGGCGCGCATTAAGCTTAGTTAGAATAATACTTACCGAATTGGCCTCCACACCTCATACGGGTGTGAGTTATACCCGTTTAACGTCAACCAAAGGCTTTTCATTTGACCAAGGACTTACCGGTGAAGTCGACCCATATCCATACCTTGCATCTTTTGTCATGACCTAGGCATCAAATACATATTTTCAAATGTGTTCACCTGCAAACGTTCTAATTTGACAACATTAATCTCTCGGGACCCAAATGGTGATACATCACCATTTGACCAGCTAACTTGAGATTATTAATGCTTAGAATACAAACTTTGAATGTTTGGTTCAAATGATGAGAAGATCACCATTGATCCGTTTAGGCTCATAGTTCATAACACTATGACATTCCGGCCATTAGCTATGGGGAAAATGGCAATCACACTTGACCCATTTACCCAAAATGCATAACTACATTATTCAAGTGATTTTATCTAAAATCTTTGAGTTTACCAATAAATGATATATCAAATATATACATATTTGAAAATAAAACCCAACAAAAGTATATCGGATATATAATCGGGTAAATGGGTACAAGTAATCGGGTCCGTTAAACGGGTACACCACCATATCCCAAACCTGTGAAAAAATAAAAACTAATTCAAACTCGATCTCATACCTGAAACCAACCTCATCACAAATGTGTTGGGTTTCAGATTTACCGATTAGGGTTTAGCGAATAGCCATGAACCTTGTAAATTATATGAACACCATCTAGAACATGTTACTTCAAGGAATACAAAACCAATCCAACACTTGCACACTTGTATTTATAGATGAAATCAAAGCCCCCTTGCAGGTGTGCGTATATAATGCATATATGTGTGGGCCCTTGGGGTAAAAGTAAAATTGCACTAATTTGAGCGTTATTTTACTCATTTCATGAAAATAACGTTAAAACGACGGAAGGTTAATTATGCATCATGTGGTGGTGTTGATAGCCAAAAGACAATGGGGTACATGCCAATGGCGAAGCTTGACCCGAAGGTTCGGGGGGTCGGAAGTCACCAGGGGTAAGAAGTCACTAGTGTCGGGGGGTCGAATCCCTGTATTCCAAAATTTTCTATACGAATACTATATAATCGGAACTTATGCGCGAAAATTCGGGGGAGGGGGTCGCCCGCCCCAACGAAGCTGCGCCACTGGTACATGCACCAATCGGGTTTGTCCCGATTTCTGAGTGTTTTGTGCCTTATGTCCAAGGCTTGATGTAATACTACTATCGAGTCTTACCGGAAGCAGCCTCTCTATTCCTAAGTTGTAGAGGTAAGACTGTCTACATGTTATCCTTCTCAGACTCTATATTAGCTTTGCTAATGATGGGATTTACTGAGTATGATAGTGATAGATAATATTTTAGCAAAGTCTTAACAAACTGCCAGATTCTCAAACGAAGGGCACTGATTTTGAACGTTTTTTATTTGTTGAATTACGTTTTGATTGCAAAATGCTTGGATCATATGACCTTCAACTTTTTTTTAACGATATACTTCATTAAAATAACAGCACAACCTCAACAGAGGCCGCCACAAAACCTTACAATATATACAACGGATATGTTATCCAACTATTCCACTCTACATTTTTTAATCTAGAGCGGTGTTTAAACCAAAGAAATGACATACGTTTAACACTAACAACCACCTCAATGACTTTAGGCGAGGACCCGTCAAACACCTTCTTGTTGCGTTCCTTCCACAAAGCCCGGCACGATATCATAATAATCCCCCGAATAATATTTTTCCCCCACTTAGAAACCTGGATACTATCCTGAATAGACATCGATCCAGAATACCGAATATTGCACCATTTTAACACAGCCGCCCACATGTCATCCGCGAAACCACAATCGATCATAAGATGCTAACCTGAATTTGCAGCAACTCTTCAATAGACATCGATCCAGAATACCGAATATTACACCATTTTAACACAGCCGCCCACATGCCATCCGCGAAACCACAATCGATCATAAAATGCTTTAAATACTCATCACACACCTTGCACATCGGACAGACAATATCTGGAATATTCACTTGCCTTCGAACTAAAGTCGTATGGGTCGGGATTCGATCTTTCTCAATCCCCCACATAAGCATATTAACTTTTTTAGGAACCCATGTCTCCCACCTCATAAACTGCTGCATCGGACTGTACCTATTTTTCGTTGGGCGCTTTTTAACTGCAGCTACCGAAAAGCAATTTTTATTCTCCGAGTCCCACAACCAGTTATCTTTAGCTTCAGAGAACCAAATTTCTGACAGCACACTATTTAACTCCTGCAGCTCAGTAATGGACGCTACTGTATCAGAACATAGCGCAGTATTATCAGCCACCATAGTCGATCCATTCTCCTCTTTAAGTCTGTCCCGAACTGTACAATTCTTATGTTTTTCATAGACCTGGCAAATTCAACCCATCTAGTTGAGTTTGAGTTGTTTTGGGGTTTAAAATTTGACCTTGTGGGTTAAAATGGGTTTAGTATAAATTTCAAGGGGGTTAGGATGGGGTAATTTTAAATGTAGGAAATAAGTAAGTGGGTCAGGATGGGTATGTCAAAAAAAAAAATATATGGGTCAGGATGGATATTTTTAGATAATCATATACAAATCTGAATTAAAACTCACCCAACACCAAAAGCGTTGATGCCTACTAGAATTCAATATCAGTAAAAACAAAAAATTATATCTTTTGCATTTGTTGATAAACCAGTCGGTTTGAAACCGTTCGGGTCTTTAACGGACGGCAATGTCGAAACAACACGGGTCGTTAACAAGACCGATCTCATCAAAACGGTTCGAGTCGTTAGCAGGCTTAATCGAGTCCAAACGGTTTGGGTTGTTGACCGGCCCATTCGGGTCGAAATGGTCTGGTCGTTGACAGGCCCGGTCGGGTCGAAACGGTCTAGGTTGCAAACGAGAACGGTCAAGCCGAAACAGTTCGGGTCGCTAACGGGCCCGGTCGGGTCGAAACAGTACGGGTCGCTACGGGACGGGTCAGGTTGAAATGGTCTGGGTCGTTACCGGGCACGATCGGGTCAAAACTGTCTGGGTCGCAACCGGGCCCGGCCGGGTCGAAACTGTCCGGGTCAATACAGGACGGGTCAGGTTGAAACGGACTGGGCCGTTACCGGGCCCGGTCTGGTCGAAACGGTCCGGGTGGTTACCGCGCCCGGTCGGGTCGAAACAGTCCGGGCCGCTACCGGTCCCGTCGGATCAAAATGGTCCGGGTCGTTACTGGCACCGCCAGGTCGAAACGGTCCGGGTCGCTACCGGGCACGGCCAGTTCGAAACGGTCCAGGTCAGGTTGAAACGGTCTGGGTCGTTACCGGGCCCGGTCGGGTCGAAACGGTCCGGGTTGTTCCCAGGCTCGGTCGGGTCGAAACAGTCCGGACGTTGCCGGGCCCGTCCAGGTCGCTACCCGGGCCCAGCCAGTTCGTAACGGTCCGGGTCAGGTTGAAACGGTCTGGGTCGCTACCTGTCCCGTCGGGACGAAACGGTCCGGGTCGTTACCAGGCCCGGTCGGGTCGAAACGGTCCAGGCCGCTACCGGTCCCGTTGGGTCGAAACGGTCCGGTCGTTACCGGGCCCTGCCGGGTCGAAATGGTCCAGGTTGCTACCGGGCCGGCCAATTCGAAACGGTCCGGGTCAGGTTGAAACCTTCTGGGTCGTTACCGGGCCCGGTCGGGTCGAAACGGTCCGGGTCGCTACCGGGCCCGGCCGTGTCAAAACAATCCGGGTCGCTACGGAACGAGTCAGGTTGAAACGGTCTGGGTCGTTACCGGCCCCGGTCGGATCGAAACGGTTCGGGTCGTTATCGGGCTTGATCGGGTCGAAACGATCCGGGTCGTTACCGGGCCCGGCCAGATCGCTATAGGACGGGTCAGGTTGAAACGACCGGGTCGAAACGGTCCGGGTCGCTACGGGACGGGTCAGGGCGAAACAATTCAGGTCGCTACGGTGCCCGGCCGGGTCGTAACGGTCCGGGTTGTTATCCATCCCGATAGGGTCGAAGCGGTCCGGTTCAAAATAAATATTTCAGATCCCTTAAAATTTTATTTTTAAGTTTATTTTTGTTTTTTTTTTTAATTTTTATTTTTTTTTCATTTTTATTTTTTTTATTGTTATTTTAAAATTTTAATCTATTTTGATGTGAACCTATCCTAATCCCCATCCATACCCAAACCCATCCTGACCCAACCCATCCTAACCTATTTTTTTAATCTACCCATCTTGACCCAAACCCATCCTAACCCAAACCTATCCTGACCCAACAACCAACCCAACCCAATCTACCCATTTTGCCCCCATAGTTTTTCACCAACAAAAAGATTCAACTAATCTTTTAATACAACTAGTGGTATGATAATCGGCGCGTTGCGCCGAGCAATTCCCTGAGGTACGTGTGCGGCGTCGAAACCTAAGTAACTCAAATTTATGCTGTCGTTGGAACTTAGGTGACTCAAATTTTCATTTCTAAACAGGATTTACACCAAATGTACATTAATACGCACAAATACGTGTTGTATTAGTTTAACAAAAAATTAGACATTAAACGAAACGGATGAAGAATTGCATATTTGTAATATTTAAAGTCATTAAAAGGTATAAAAAATAGTTTAATACTTGGATAACATGGATAGTACTAAGACATTATCTATTTCCATTTTTTAAATTGAAAAGCTAATAAACATATCTATATTTTATAAATTCTGTATAATACGATAAATATTTTGTGTTGACCATATGTTCTGAAATTCCACTTATACAAATAAAACCATTGTTGCCCATGGTATTTGTTTTACCAGACAAACAATTACTTTAGCTGGCAGACTACCATCTCCACAATCCAATGCATCTTCTTCAACCCCAACCCTCTTCTAGATCTAACCTAACCCAACACCACCATGTTACGCAAAATCCGTCAGCCACCCAACATTAACCGGCTCTGGCACGAACTACTTAACACCCAAAATATTCCACTATATCAAAAAAAGCATTGTTTTCAAATTCATGTCTTGTTTTTGGTGTCGATTTGCGTTTTCTGGCATCAAATGTTAACAATCTGAATTAATGGCGTCACCATGAGCAGGTTACAGGTGGTTGTAGTGATGGTCGTCAGCGGAGTTAACCTCCGGCACCGAAACATTCAGCACCATGGCCACCTTACTGTGGCGTATGGAAACAGCGAAGATGCCAGAACGAGTCCCAAATTCACAAACACTGTCCGTTGCCTAGAATACCGTTTCCTACCGTGAACCGTTATGATGGTACGACAGCAAGCGGTGGAGTTGTCGTGATGAGGTGGTCCGATTCATGTTGACAGCTGCACGCTGCGGAGAGGGTTTATCACTTTTTTGAGGGCTTTTGGCTGTATGTTTTTCTTTTTTGATTTTTTGGGTTTTTTAGATGCGTGTTGTATTAGTTTAACAAAAAATTAGACATTAAACGAAACGGATGAAGAATTGCATATTTGTAATATTTAAAGTCATTAAAAGGTATAAAAAATAGTTTAATACTTGGATAACATAGATAGTACTAAGACATTATTTATTTCCATTTTTTAAATTGAAAAGCTAATAAACATGTCTATATTTTATAAATTCTGTATAATACGATAAATATTTTGTGTTGATCATATGTTCTGAGATTCCACTTGTACCAATAAAACCATTGTTGCCCATGGTATTTGTTTTACCATACAAACAATTACTTTAGCTGGCAGAGTACCATCTCCACAATCCAATGCATCTTCTTCAACCCCAACCCTCTTCAAGATCTGACCTAACCCAACACCACCATGTTACGCAAAATCCGTCAGCCACCCAACATTAACCGGCTCTGGCACGAACTACTTAACACCCAAAATATTCCACTATATCAAAAAAAGCATTGTTTTCAAATTCATGTCTTGTTTTTGGTGTCGATTTGCGTTTTCTGGCATCAAATGTTAACAATCTGAATTAATGGCGTCACCATGAGCAGGTTACAGGTGGTTGTAGTGATGGTTGTCAGCGGAGTTAACCTCCGGCGCCGAAACATTCAGCACCATGGCCACCTTACTGTGGCGTATGGAGACAGCGAAGATGCCAGAACGAGTCCCAAATTCACAAACACTGTCCGTTGCCTAGAATACCGTTTCCTACCGTGAACCGTTATGATGGTACGACAGCAAGCGGTGGAGTTGTCGTGATGAGGTGGTCCGATTCATGTTGACAGCTGCACGCTGCGGAGAGGGTTTATCACTTTTTTGAGGGCTTTTGGCTGTATGTTTTTCTTTTTTGATTTTTTGGGTTTTTTAGATGCGTGTTGTATTAGTTTAACAAAAAATTAGACATTAAACGAAACGGATGAAGAATTGCATATTTGTAATATTTAAAGTCATTAAAAGGTATAAAAAATAGTTTAATACTTGGATAACATAGATAGTACTAAGACATTATTTATTTCCATTTTTTAAATTGAAAAGGTAATAAACATGTCTATATTTTATAAATTCTGTATAATACGATAAATATTTTGTGTTGATCATATGTTCTGAGATTCCACTTGTACCAATAAAACCATTGTTGCCCATGGTATTTGTTTTACCATACAAACAATTACTTTAGCTGGCAGAGTACCATCTCCACAATCCAATGCATCTTCTTCAACCCCAACCCTCTTCAAGATCTGACCTAACCCAACACCACCATGTTACGCAAAATCCGTCAGCCACCCAACATTAACCGGCTCTGGCACGAACTACTTAACACCCAAAATATTCCACTATATCAAAAAAAGCATTGTTTTCAAATTCATGTCTTGTTTTTGGTGTCGATTTGCGTTTTCTGGCATCAAATGTTAACAATCTGAATTAATGGCGTCACCATGAGCAGGTTACAGGTGGTTGTAGTGATGGTTGTCAGCGGAGTTAACCTCCGGCGCCGAAACATTCAGCACCATGGCCACCTTACTGTGGCGTATGGAGACAGCGAAGATGCCAGAACGAGTCCCAAATTCACAAACACTGTCTGTTGCCTAGAATACCGTTTCCTACCGTGAACCGTTATGATGGTACGACAGCAAGCGGTGGAGTTGTCGTGATGAGGTGGTCCGATTCATGTTGACAGCTGCACGCTGCGGAGAGGGTTTATCACTTTTTTGAGGGCTTTTGGCTGTATGTTTTTCTTTTTTGATTTTTTGTGTTTTTTAGATGCGTGTTGTATTAGTTTAACAAAAAATTAGACATTAAACGAAACGGATGAAGAATTGCATATTTGTAATATTTAAAGTCATTAAAAGGTATAAAAAATAGTTTAATACTTGGATAACATAGATAGTACTAAGACATTATTTATTTCCATTTTTTAAATTGAAAAGCTAATAAACATGTCTATATTTTATAAATTCTGTATAATACGATAAATATTTTGTGTTGATCATATGTTCTGAGATTCCACTTGTACCAATAAAACCATTGTTGCCCATGGTATTTGTTTTACCATACAAACAATTACTTTAGCTGGCAGAGTACCATCTCCACAATCCAATGCATCTTCTTCAACCCCAACCCTCTTCAAGATCTGACCTAACCCAACACCACCATGTTACGCAAAATCCGTCAGCCACCCAACATTAACCGGCTCTGGCACGAACTACTTAACACCCAAAATATTCCACTATATCAAAAAAAGCATTGTTTTCAAATTCATGTCTTGTTTTTGGTGTCGATTTGCGTTTTCTGGCATCAAATGTTAACAATCTGAATTTATGGCGTCACCATGAGCAGGTTACAGGTGGTTGTAGTGATGGTCGTCAGCGGAGTTAACCTCCGGCGCCGAAACATTCAGCACCATGGCCACCTTACTGTGGCGTATGGAGACAGCGAAGATGCCAGAACGAGTCCAAAATTCACAAACACTGTCCGTTGCCTAGAATACCGTTTCCTACCGTGAACCGTTATGATGGTACGACAGCAAGCGGTGGAGTTGTCGTGATGAGGTGGTTCGATTCATGTTGACAGTTGCACGCTGCGGAGAGGGTTTATCACTTTTTTGAGGGCTTTTGGTTGTATGTTTTTCTTTTTTGATTTTTTTGGGTTTTTTAGATGCGTGTTGTATTAGTTTAACAAAAAATTAGACATTAAACGAAACGGATGAAGAATTGCATATTTGTAATATTTAAAGTCATTAAAAGGTATAAAAAATAGTTTAATACTTGGATAACATAGATAGTACTAAGACATTATTTATTTCCATTTTTTAAATTGAAAAGCTAATAAAGATGTCTATATTTTATAAATTCTGTATAACACGATAAATATTTTGTGTTGATCATATGTTCTGAGATTCCACTTGTACCAATAAAACCATTGTTGCCCATGGTATTTGTTTTACCATACAAACAATTACATTAGCTGGCAGAGTACCATCTCCACAATCCAATGCATCTTCTTCAACGCCAACCCTCTTCAAGATCTGACCTAACCCAACACCACCATGTTACGCAAAATCCGTCAGCCACCCAACATTAACCGGCTCTGGCACGAACTACTTAACACCCAAAATATTCCACTATATCAAAAAAAGCATTGTTTTCAAATTCATGTCTTGTTTTTGGTGTCGATTTGCGTTTTCTGGCATCAAATGTTAACAATCTGAATTTATGGCGTCACCATGAGCAGGTTACAGGTGGTTGTAGTGATGGTCGTCAGCGGAGTTAACCTCCGGCGCCGAAACATTCAGCACCATGGCCACCTTACTGTGGCGTATGGAGACAGCGAAGATGCCAGAACGAGTCCCAAATTCACAAACACTGTCCGTTGCCTAGAATACCGTTTCCTACCGTGAACCGTTATGATGGTACGACAGCAAGCGGTGGAGTTGTCGTGATGAGGTGGTCCGATTCATGTTGACAGCTGCACGCTGCGGAGAGGGTTTATCACTTTTTTGAGGGCTTTTGGCTGTATGTTTTTCTTTTTTGATTTTTTGGGTTTTTTAGATGCGTGTTGTATTAGTTTAACAAAAAATTAGACATTAAACGAAACGGATGAAGAATTGCATATTTGTAATATTTAAAGTCATTAAAAGGTATAAAAAATAGTTTAATACTTGGATAACATAGATAGTACTAAGACATTATTTATTTCCATTTTTTAAATTGAAAAGGTAATAAACATGTCTATATTTTATAAATTCTGTATAATACGATAAATATTTTGTGTTGATCATATGTTCTGAGATTCCACTTGTACCAATAAAACCATTGTTGCCCATGGTATTTGTTTTACCATACAAACAATTACTTTAGCTGGCAGAGTACCATCTCCACAATCCAATGCATCTTCTTCAACCCCAACCCTCTTCAAGATCTGACCTAACCCAACACCACCATGTTACGCAAAATCCGTCAGCCACCCAACATTAACCGGCTCTGGCACGAACTACTTAACACCCAAAATATTCCACTATATCAAAAAAGCATTGTTTTCAAATTCATGTCTTGTTTTTGGTGTCGATTTGCGTTTTCTGGCATCAAATGTTAACAATCTGAATTTATGGCGTCACCATGAGCAGGTTACAGGTGGTTGTAGTGATGGTCGTCAGCGGAGTTAACCTCCGGCGCCGAAACATTCAGCACCATGGCCACCTTACTGTGGCGTATGGAGACAGCGAAGATGCCAGAAGCGAGTCCCAAATTCACTAACACTGTCCGTTGCCTAGAATACCGTTTCCTACCGTGAACCGTTATGATGGTACGACAGCAAGCGGTGGAGTTGTCGTGATGAGGT
This sequence comes from Ambrosia trifida, assembly GCA_028751855.1. NCBI lineage: Eukaryota > Viridiplantae > Streptophyta > Magnoliopsida > Asterales > Asteraceae > Ambrosia > Ambrosia trifida. The sequence goes on along the minus strand of CM054133.1, from coordinate 8,221,768 downwards.
GGTCCGATTCATGTTGACAGCGGCACGTTGCGGAGAGGGTTTATCACCTTTTTTGAGGGCTTTTGGCTGTATGTTTTTCTTTTTTGATTTTTTGGGTTTTTTAGATGTGTGTTGTATTAGTTTAACAAAAAATTAGACATTAAACGAAACGGATGAAGAATTGCATATTTGTAATATTTAAAGTCATTAAAAGGTATAAAAAAATAGTTTAATACTTGGATAACATAGATAGTACTAAGACATTATTTATTTCCATTTTTTAAATTGAAAAGCTAATAAACATGTCTATATTTTATAAATTCTGTATAATACGATAAATATTTTGTGTTGATCATATGTTCTGAGATTCCACTTGTTCCAATAAAACCATTGTTGCCCATGGTATTTGTTTTACCATACAAACAATTACTTTAGCTGCAGAGTACCATCTCCACAATCCAATGCATCTTCTTCAACCCCAACCCTCTTCAAGATCTGACCTAACCCAACACCACCATGTTACGCAAAATCCGTCAGCCACCCAACATTAACCGGCTCTGGCACGAACTACTTAACACCCAAAATATTCCACTATATCAAAGAAGCATTGTTTTCAAATTTATGTCTTGTTTTTGGTGTCGATTTGCGTTTTCTGGCATCAAATGTTAACAATCTGAATTTATGGCGTCACCATGAGTAGGTTACAGGTGGTTGTAGTGATGGTCGTCAGCGGAGTTAACCTCCGGCGCCGAAACATTCAGCACCATGGCCACCTTACTGTGGCGTATGGAGACAGCGAAGATGCCAGAAGCGAGTCCCAAATTCACTAACACTGTCCGTTGCCTAGAATACCGTTTCCTACCATGAACCGTTATGATGGTACGACAACAAGCGGTGGTGTTGTCGTGATGAGGTGGTCCGATTCATGTTGACAGCAGCACGCTGCGGAGAGGGTTTATCACTTTTTTGAGGGCTTTTGGCTGTATGTTTTTCTTTTTTGATTTTTTGGGTTTTTTTAGATGCGTGTTGTATTAGTTTAACAAAAAAATTAGACATTAAACGAAACGGATGAAGAATTGCATATTTGTAATATTTAAAGACATTAAAAGGTATAAAAATAGTTTAATACTTGGATAACATGGATAGTACTAAGACATTATTTATTTCCATTTTTTTCTATTGAAAAGGTAATAAACATGTCTATATTTTATAAATTCTGTACAATACGATAAATATTTTGTGTTGACCATATGCTCTGAGATTCCACTTGTACAAATAAAACTATTGTTGCCCATGGTATTTGTTTTACCAGACAAACAATTACTTTAGCTGGCAGACTACCATCTCCACAATCCAATGCATCTTCTTCAACCCCAACCCTCTTCAAGATCTAACCTAACCCAACACCACCATGTTACGCAAAATCCGTCAGCCACCCAACATTAACCGGCTCTGGCACGAACTACTTAACACCCAAAATATTCCACTATATCAAAAAAAGCATTGTTTTCAAATTCATGTCTTGTTTTTGGTGTCGATTTGCGTTTTCTGGCATCAAATGTTAACAATCTGAATTTATGGCGTCACCATGAGCAGGTTACAGGTGGTTGTAGTGATGGTCGTCAGCGGAGTTAACCTCCGGCGCCGAAACATTCAGCACCATGGCCACCTTACTGTGGCGTATGGAGACAGCGAAGATGCCATAAGCGAGTCCCAAATTCACAAACACTGTCAGTTTCCTAGAATACCGTTTCCTACCGTGAATCGTTATGATGGTACGACATCAAGCGCTGGAGTTGTCGTGATGAGGTGGTCTGATTCTTGTTGACAGCAGCACGCTGCGGAGAGGGTTTATCACTTTTTTGAGGGCTTTTGGCTGTATGTTTTTCTTTTTTTGATTTTTTGGGTTTTTTAGATGCGTGTTGTATTAGTTTAACAAAAAATTAGACATTAAACGAAACGGATGAAGAATTGCATATTTGTAATATTTAAAGTCATTAAAAGGTATAAAAAATAGTTTAATACTTGGATAACATAGATAGTACTAAGACATTATTTATTTGCATTTTTTAAATTGAAAAGGTAATAAACATGTCTATATTTTATAAATTCTGTACAATACGATAAATATTTTTTGTTGACCATATGTTCTGAGATTCCACTTGTACAAATAAAACCATTGTTGCCCATGGTATTTGTTTTACCAGACAAACAATTACTTTAGCTGGCAGACTACCATCTCCACAATCCAATGCATCTTCTTCAACCCCAACCCTCTTCAAGATATGACCTAACCCAACCCCACCATGTTACGCAAAATCAGTCAGCCACCCAACATTAACCGGCTCTGGCACGAACTACTTAACACCCAAAATATTCCACTATATCAAAAAAAGCATTGTTTTCAAATTCATGTCTTGTTTTTGGTGTCGATTTGCGTTGTCTGGCATCAAATGTTGATAATCTGAATTTATGGCGTCACCATGAGCAGGTTACAGGTGGTTGTAGTGATGGTCGTCAGCGGAGTTAACCTCCAGCGCCGAAACATTCAGCACCATGGCCACCTTACTGTGGCGTATGGAGACAGCGAAGATGCAAGAAGCGAGTCCCAAATTCACAAACACTGTCAGTTGACTAGAATACTGTTTCCTACCGTGAACCGTTCTGATGGTACGACAGCAAGCGGTGGAGTTGTCGTGATGAGGTGGTCCGATTCATGTTGACAGCAGCACGCTGCGGAGAGGGTTTATCACTTTTTTGAGGGCTTTTGGCTGTATGTTTTTCTGTTTTGATTTTTTGGTTTTCTTTGATGATGATTATTGGCGGATGTTGTGGTTTGAGGATGGGGATGGTGGTTGCCGGCTGTTTTGGTTTGACGGTGGGGACGGTGGTTACGGGGGTGTTTTTAAGGGGGGTTTTGATGATGATGATTATGAAGGTGGACGGTGTTTGTCGGTAGGAGCTTTTTGAGGGTGGTGGTTGACGGTGGGTCGTTTGAGGGTTTTGTGCCTTTGCGACGGCTATGGTTTCACAGACTCATTAAGGAAGAGGGTATGTGTGAGAGAGGGGAAAATAGATGTAGAACAGCAGAAGTGTGAAGATGAGGCTTGATGGTCTATAATACAAATCACCCTGCTAAAACAAAAAATTACAGTAGTGCCATTTTACTGTTTAAATTTTCTCTCCGTTTAATATATATAGAATGCGTAATCAAACTTTCAATTTTTTTTTATTTTAAATTATTAAATTTGTGTTATTGGCCAAAATTTAGATTGCACTTTATACAAAAAAAAAAAAAACAATATATAGAAAAAATAATTTGATGCTTCAATAAAAAATCCAAATCCAGATCCACTTCCTACTTCTCATAAAGGGACCTTTTAGACCAATTCAAATGGCTTTTTTAAAAGCATAAAAGGAGCATTTAGACCAACTTATATGGACCTTATAGAATTCATATCAAAGACGAAGACTTCCCAAGGCTACTCTTACAATATGTGACTAGCACTATCCTAATATAAATAATAACAATAATCAAGATGTTTCTTCAAGAATTTAATCGGTCATATATTATCAACCATCATGTTCGCCTTCGGTTTACACTTCTTTTGTGTGCTCCTCTTCTTCACGGCCATCGTTCAGCCATACGAACCCACTGATATTATCTTCTTCGACTGTGGTTCATTCACTTCTTCCAATTCCAATTCGGACCAAAGATGGGGCGGTGATGAGCGTTCTAACTTTGTGCCTTCCAACATCGCCACCACCTCCTTCTCAACCACCCCTGATTACATAAATCCCTCAGTTGAGGATGTCCCTTACTACACTGCCAGAATTTTTAATACTTCTTCATTTACCTACAAATTTCCTGTCTCCTCCCAAGGTCCTAAATTCCTTCGTTTGCATTTCTATCCAGCCACCTATTCCAACTTTAATGCAAACCAGTCTTTCTTCTCTATATCATCCAATGGCTTCTCTCTTTTAACCAACTTCAGCACTTTCCTGGCTGCATCCTACCTGAGCAACACCCACATCGTCAAAGAATTCTTGATCTATGTAGAAGATACAAAAATCCTAGATGTTACCTTTACACCCTCATCCAACTCCTATGCCTTTCATCAATGGTATTGAAATTGTTTCAATGCCTCAAAATCTATACTTCAATAGAACGGAAAAATATGTTGGGATGACTACTGGGCCCATTGTTGATAACATGATGGCGCTTGAAAATTTGTACAGGCTAAACATGAACGGAGGACATATCTCAAGTAATGAAGATACGGGTATGCACAGGTCATGGGATCAAGATGATAACTATATATATGGTGTTAGAAATGAGTTATCGCCTTTTTTTCATAATCAGATCAAGTATACCATTGAGACGCCTAATTACACCGCACCTGATGTTGACACAGAACTATGATACTCACACAAATAATAAGATGAACACTCAAAGATTAATCGACACAGATTTACTTTTTTTTAACTGAATAAACTTGAGAGTACATCAACAACCTACAACTCAATGAACTTAAATAGGAAATAACTCAAACGGCTAAACATCAAAATAGGAACAACCCTGAAGACTAGGATAACATAACAACTTTGGCAACAGCCACTTATTCAAACAAACTTGACCCGTGAATCATGTGCATGCATGCAACACGTGCATGAACTTGAATTATTTCTCAACAACCCCCCCCCCCCCCTTAATTCAAGTTCTCTCATTCCAAGCATTTTTCTGAACTTCAAGAACTTATCTTTGCATAGAGGTTTGGTGAGAATGTCTTCCACCTGAACATCTGTGCTACAAAACTCCAATGAAACTTGTTTTTGAGCCACCATATCCCTAATGAAATGATGTTTCAACTCAATGTGCTTTGAATTCCCATCTACAATTGGATTCTTTGATAATTGTATGGCTGAACTGCTATCACACCATATAACAGTACATTCTTCACAATCAGCATGCAAATCATTCAGAATTCTTTTCAACCATATTGCTTGACATGTTGCACTAGTGGCTGAGATATACTCAGCTTCAGTACTTGAAAATGTTATGGGGTTTTGCTTCTTAGTACACCATGAGATTGCTCCACTTCCCAAATTAAACACATTGGCTGTAACACTCTTTCTATCATCTAAACATCCTGCCCAATCACTATCTTTACATCCTTGTAGTAAGATGTTCTTGTTCTTGTCATACATGAGCCCAAACTTCAGTGATCCTGCAACATATCTTAGCACTCTCTTTGCTGCTCCAAAGTGCATTTTACTAGGAGCCTGCATATATCTGGACAACACATTCACAGAGAAACTAATATCTGGTCTGGTATGCTGCAAGTACATAAGTCCACCTATTAAACTTTTGTACATTGCAGCATCAGCAGCTCCTGTTCCATCTTCTCTCTTCAGTTTTTCATAAGCATTCATTGGTGTTTCTTCAGCTTTGCACCCTGACATCCCAAATTTTAACAGCATCTCTTCAGCATACTTCTTTTGCCCCACAAATATTCCATCTTGCCTTTGATACACATCAAGCCCAAGAAAGAATTTGAGAAGACCTAAGTCTTTCATCTCAAAATCTTCCATCATACCCCTTTTGAATTCTTGTATCAGTTACTCACTATTGCTTGTATAGATAATGTCATCCACATACAAGCTTACATACATTACACCTTTACCTTCAACTCTTTTAACAAACAAAGTAGGCTTATTATAGCTTATTGCAAGACTATTTCTGAGGAAATATGCATCAATCCTGGAGTACCATGCTCTGGGAGCTTGCTTAAGGCTATACAAAGCCTTATACAATCTGTGAACCTTCTGGTCCTGATCCTTTACCTCAAAACCAAGAGGTTGCTCAACATAAATTTCTTCTTCTAGCTTTCCATTTAGGAAAGCTGACTTCACATCCAGCTGGAAGATTGACCATCCTTGTGCAGCAGCAGCAGCAAGAACAGTTCTGATGGTTTCAAACCTGGGCACAGGTGCAAAAGTGTCTTGAAAGTCTACTCCTTTCCTATGTGAATAGCCTTTTGCCACCAACCTTGCCTTATACTTCAGGATCTCTCCTTTTGGTTCCAACTTTGTCTAATACAACCACTTCAATCCTACTATGTTCTTGTTAGGAGGAGCATCTACAAGCTGCCATGTCTCATTCTTGTCAATTGATTTAATTTCTTCCACCATTGCACTCCTCCATTCTTTCTTTGTCATTGCATCCTCAAAACACATAGGATCGCTAATGTTCAAGGCAAATTCACATACCATGTATTCTTCCATTGGTGAAGTTTGATCATATACTTCACTAATGGACCTTGTCTTTATAACAGCTGGTGAAGCATCAGCAGCGGCTTCAACACCTTCATTTAAACCTTGAACTGAGGGGTCTGCTGAATTGCTGCTTTGACCTTGATCATTAGTGTTCCCATTTTCATTTCCAGCTGATCTTGTTTCAGTTTGTTCATCACCTGCATAGTCACCTGCATCATCAATAAATTTATCAAAGACACTTAAGTCCCAAATGTTTGTTTTTCTCATTCTTTGCCTTGGACCAATCCCACTCTTTATCTTCAAAACACTTAATATCCCTCCTGGATATAATCTGCTTAGTCAATGGGTTGTATAACCTGTACCCTTTTGAAGGATAAGATGAGCCTATTAGAATTCATTTAGCAGATGTAGCTTCAAACTTTGGTTTCACCTGTCCAGGTTTCAAACCAAATGCTAGACTGCCAAACACCCTAAGGTCTTCCACTTTTGGTTTATGACCAGTCCAGATGTGGAGGGGTGTCTTGGTATCTAAGGCTTTGGATGGACTTACATTCATAATATGAACAGCTGTGGAAACAGCTTCTGCCCAAAAATAACTCGGGAGACCCTTAGCCTGCAACATACATTGTGCCTTTTCAACCACAGTTCTATTTCTTCTTTCACTTACACCATTTTGCTCAGGGGTATAGGGAGTAGTTAGTTGTCTTTTGATCCCATGTAATTCACAAAAGGACTGAAACTCATGTGATAAGTACTCCCCAGCTCTGTCACTTCTTAACACTTTAATAAACTTGCCACTTTGTTTTTCAACTAAAGCCTTGAAAACATTAAACTTACCAAAAACTTCATATTTCCTTTCAAGAAAATAGACCCATGTCATTCTTGAAAAATCATCTATAAAGAGTAAAAAAATACCTGCTGCCCCCAGGCTTTTGACTGGCATTGGTCCACACACATCTGTGTGGATCAGTTCAAACACTTGTGTGGCTCTCTTTGTACTGGATTGAAAAGGCATCTTATGCATCTTCCCTAGAGCACATCCTTCACACTGCCCAAACTCCTTCATTTGTGGAAGTCCATTTACCATTTGTTTGTTGTGCATCCGTTGTAAAGCCTGGGCATGTAAGTGACCAAGTCTACAGCGCCAGAGCTTGGTCTCTTCATGAACCTTTGATGAACTGCTTCCCTTTACTTTAGTAGCATCCAGAGGAAACATGTTATTAGTAGCAAGCTGAACTTTCATCAATTCTGATTGTGTTTCCTTATGGATTATAGAAGAAGCATCATTATCATATATCAAGGCATAACCCTTTCCCATTAGTTGCCCTACACTCATTAAATTATACTCCAGATTTGGAGCATAGTAAACATCATCAAGATACTTAAAATTACCATTTGTCATACGAATTTTAATTGTGCCTTTCCCTTCAACAGCCAGATTCTTCTTGTCACCAAGCTTAACATCCAGTTTGAAAGCCTCATCAAGAGTCACAAAACTTGACTTTGCACTTGTCATATGATTAGAATACCCAGAGTCTATAAACCACAGACTTGGGTTCTCAGATCCACTGGCTGTAAGGGCCATAAACAGGTAAGGGGTCTCTTCATTTGTCTGATCATCATCCTCAGCATTTGCTACTTTGGCCTGACCTTCATCATTGAACCAACAGTCACGCTTTACATGACCAAATCTATTGCACTGATAGCATTGTGGTCCTTTATTCCTGTCATCATTTGGCCTGAATCTTCCTCTTCCTCTTCCTCTATTAGCACCTCTACCCCTTCCTCTTGTACCTTGATCATAATTCATTCCCCTGTTTGGTTGAAAGGCATGTAAAGCCTGTTCATCACTCTTCTCTTTATCAGCAATCTTCACATCACCATTTGTCCAGCAGTTAAGTCTTTCCTCCTGAGATTGCAATGATCCCATCAGCTTGACAGGTGTCAAGGTAGAGAGATCATATGCAACCTCAATTGATGGGACAACAAAATCAAACTTGGCTGTGAGACTTCTCAGTATCTTCTCTACAATCTTTTGATCAGGTACCTCTTCACCATATGAACGTTGTTGACTCACAATTGCCATAACTCTGAAAAATAATCTCCAACAACCTCTCCCTCCTTCATAAAGAGGTTTTCAAATTCTCTTCTCAAGCCTTGATGTTTCACAGCCTGGACCTGTTAATCCCCTTGAAATTCCATCCACAGAATATCCCATGCTTGTTGGGAAGATTCAGCAGATGCAATTCTTGAGAACAAAGTGTCATGGACACCTTGTTGGACAACAGTCAAGGCTTGAGCATCTCTCTTCAACTCTTTTCTGGTTTCAGCCACGTTTTCACCATGTTAGCAACACCTATATTCACAAGATCCATAAATCTTTTGATCTAAGAATGGTTCTCATCCGAACATTCCAATGCTCATATCCTTCACCTTTGAAAACTGGAATGAGGTTTTGGTTGGTATTGATTTGGGAAGTGGATTCAGTCATGGTTTGATCGACACACAAGCTCTGATACCATGTGTTGGCACACAACTATGATTCTCACACAAATAATAAGATGAACACTCAAAGATTAATCAGCACATATTCACTTTTTATTAACTGAATAAACTTGAGAGTACATCAACAACCTACAACTCAATGAACTTAAATACGAAATAACTCAAACGGGTAAACATCAAAATAGGAACAACCCTGAAGACTAGGATAACATAACAACTTTGGCAACGGCCACTTATTCAAACAAAATTGACCCGTGAATCATGTGCATGCATGCAGCACGTGCATGAACTTGAATTATTTCTCAACACCTGAGCCCATTTATCAAACCCAGAGGAGTATGAGCAAACTGTCTCAAGAGTACAATCTGACTTGGATACTTCCTGTTGATTCTGGGTTTTATTACTTGCTCCGACTCCAATTTTGCAACATTATACCAAAATACAAAAAGAAAGGTGATGTGATCATTAGTATTTTCATTAATAATCAAACAGCTGAGGAGGCAGCAGATCCATTCAACTGGACTCAAGGTAGCGGGTATCCAGTATTCAAGGATTACATCGTGTTTGTCGATGATGCTGATGGAACCCGTGGCAAGCAAGATTTGTGGCTAGCGATGCATCCTAATCCCCGTCTGAACTATATGCTAATGCCAATTTGAACGGTTTGGAAACCTTCAAGCTGGGCATTGACCGAAATCTGTCTTGCCCAAAACCGGAACATAGTTTTACAACCACACCAACAGGAAGGACAGCAATTGTAAAAGGGAACAAGAAGAAAACTGCATATATCATGATAATCGGAGTTGGGGGAGCCTTATCCTTGTTGTCTATTTTCATTTTTATAGTTTTCTAGAGAAAGCGAGTCAAGCACTATAGTGCAGCCGACAACATGTGTCGTCGTTTTTCACTTAAAGAAGTGAAAGAGGCTATCAATGAATTTAATGACAGTTTTATCATAGGCAACAGAGGGTTTGGTAAGGTGTACAAAGGGGACATCGACAACCGTACAACAATTGTTGCAATCACACGGCTCGACTCATCATCCAAACAAGGTTTTTAAGAATTTCGTACAGAAATTGAGATGTTGTCTAAACTACGCCATGACCAACTTGTATCGTTGATTGGATACTGTGACGATGAAGGAGAGATGATACTAGTGTATGATTATATGGCACACGGGACTCTACGGAAACATCTCTACAACACAGACAAACCGCCTATGTCATGGAAAAGGCGCCTCGATATTTGCATTGGAGTAGCCAAAGGGGTGCATTATCTCCACTAGGGTGGAAAGCGTGCAATAATTCACGGTGATGTCAAATCCATAAATATCTTACTTGATGAAAACTGGGTTGCTAAGTTGTCTGATTTCGGTTTGTCAAAGCTAAGCCCCGAAGATCAGTCAGAACCACATGGTAACACTACGGTGAAGGGTAGTTTGGGGTATGTTGATCCCGAATATTGTTGGACACAACAACTGACGAAGAAGTCTGATGTGTACTCATTTGGAGTGGTTCTTTTTGAAGTGTTGTGTGCAAGACCTGTTATCGTTACAGGGTTGATAGACGAACAAGTGAGTTTGGTAGAATGGGGCAAGACTTGCCATCGAAAGGGAACGCAACTAGAAATCATTGATCCAAAAATAAGTGGTGAGATCGCACCTAGGTGTTTAAGGAAGTTTGGAGATGTGGCAAGTAAATGCTTGCATGAGGAAGGGAGTGAGCGACCTGCAATGGAGGAGGTAGTTTTGCGACTGGAGTTTGCATTGCAACTACAAGAAGATTTCGAGAAAGTAGAGGTAACCGGAATACAAAAGCAAAAAAGCATCATCACATATTCTAAACAGAATAGAAAAGAACCAAATAAGAATAATATAATTTAGTTCTGCATGCAAGTAAGAATTACAAAAGTAACCGGAATCAGTTGAACAAGCAGTACCAACGATGGAGATAAATTATTAACAAAATGGTAGTTAAAAATATTTTGATTGACTACATGTATGAAGGAGAACTCCAATATTTTGTTTAGCAATAACTTATTATTATTATCTTTTGGTCATCATGACTCAAACAAGAAACAATATTGCTCTGAAAGGAAAATTGCATACTCAAATACTCGGAAGCAAGCATCATGGATGTTCCCTAAGCTGATGTGCTAAAGAATCATGGACCGATGCCTCGACAGAAATTCTGTTCCAGCCATCTTCTGCAATCAATGCTTTTGTAACTTGAAGTATAGATGATCCCTTTTTTTCATGCCTTGTTACCTTGTACGAAGAATTATTAATGGCATCAAGGGTTAAGCCATGTTGCAAAAAAAAAAAAAAAAAAAAAAAAAAAAAAAAAAAAAAAAGACCAGGAACCCCAAACTTAAAAAAAAAAAATGAAAATACTACATTTCACATAATGGGAAATGCCATTAATGGAACAGAAATCAAAATTTAAACTATAAGTGTCGGTTACGTTTTACTAATTTATTTTCATATTTCTTTCTGTCTCAAATATTTTGATTTGTATAAAAAATTTTGTTATGATCAACAACAATAATAATTGACCACGTCGTCGTCGTCCGGCTATTGATACCTTTTGGTCTCTGGCACCGAAGCTATCCGTTTTTTGGACCAGGGTCTAACGGGTTATCGATGGCATTGTCTCGACCGCGCGGGGGGGGGGGGGGGGGGTGTGTTTTCAGTAGAATAGGGTTCGCCATACAGAAAGGGGTGGTGGCGCAGCTTGTTGACCGCCTGCCTATTATTTTGAAGTGATTTTTGCTTTTATGGAATGAAACACGTGTTTTATTATTATTATTATTTAGAAATTCATATGATGAGAATAGTCATACAATTGATTATCCTCTTTGGACCATTTAGTACTATTCTGATGCATTTTTTTTTCACACCAAATATTAAGTTAAGCATGTCACTATCTATGATACAGCTCCTATTGCACAACTTGTAACCAAGTGTAGAAATCCATCCTATTATTGAAGAAGACCCAATACTCCTTTCAGGTCTACTCTTAAAAGTCTTAAGCAAGGAGACAAGTCATTCCCTCTCACTAACTGTAGGATTCCATCTTATTAATGCTCTTCTCTAAGAACTTAATTAACCAATCATACCATTCAAGCATCATGTTCTCCTTCACCTTACCGTTCATTGTTGTACTCCTCTTCTCCATGACCATCGTACAACCATACGAACCCACTGATATGATCTTCCTCGACTGCGGTTCATTTACTCCTTCCAATTCAAATTCGGACCAAAGATGGGACGGTGATGAACATTCCAAATTTGTGCCTTCCAACATCACCAACATATCCTTCTCATCCACCCCTGATTACATAGATCCCTCAGTTGAGGATGTCCCTTACTACACTGCCAGAATTTTTAATACTTCTTCATTTACCTACTCATTTCCTGTCTCCTCCCAAGGTCCCAAATTCCTTCGTTTGCATTTCTATCCAGCCACCTATTCCAACCTCAATGCAAACCAGTCTTTCTTCTCTGTATCATCCAATGGCTACTCTCTTTTAACCAACTTCAGCGCTTTCCTAGCTGCCTCTTACCTGAGCAACACCCGCATCGTCAAAGAATTCCTGATCTATGTAAAAGATACAAAAATCCTAAACGTTACCTTTACACCCTCATCCTACTCCTATGCCTTCATCAATGGTATTGAAATTGTTTCAATGCCTCAAAATCTGTACTACAATAGAACGGAAAAATATGTTGGGTTCCGTAGTGGACCCATTGTTGATAACATGATGGCGCTTGAAAATTTGTACAGGCTAAACATGAACGGAGGACATATCTCAAGTAATGAAGATACCGGTATGCACAGGTCATGGGATCAAGATGATAACTATATACATGGTGATAGAAATGAGTTATCGCCTATTTTTCATAATCAGATCAAGTATAGCATGGAGACGCCTAATTACACCGCACCTGAGCCAGTTTATCAAACCCAGAGGAGTATGAGCAAACTGCCTCAAGACTACAATCTGACTTGGATGCTTCCCGTTGATTCTGAGTTCTATTACATGCTACGCCTCCATTTTTGCAACATTATACCACAATACACGAAGAAAGGTGATGTGATTTTTAGTATTTTCATTAATAATGAAACAGCTGAAGAGGCAGTTGATCTATTCAGTTGGACTCAAGGTAGCGGGTATCCTGTATTCAAGGATTACATTGTGTTTGTCCCTGACCAAAATGGGAGACAAAGCAAGCAAGATTTGTGGCTAGTGATGCATCCTAATCCCCGGTCTGAACTATATTCTGATGCCTATTTGAACGGTTTGGAAACCTTCAAGCTGAGCATGAATCGAAATCTTGCTAGCCCAAACCCGAAACTTAATTTTACAACCACACCAACAGGGAGGACAGCAACCGTAAAAGGGAACAACAGGAAAACTCCATATGTCATGATAATTGGAGGAGTTGGGGGAGCCATAGCCTTGTTGTCTATTTTAGTTTTTATACTTTTACGGAGAAAGCGAGTTAAACACTACGGTGCTGCAAACAACAGGTGCCGGCATTTTTCACTTAAAGAAGTGAAAGAAGCTACCAATGAATTTAATGACAGTTTTATCATAGGCAACGGAGGGTTTGGTAAGGTGTACAAAGGGGACATCGACAACCGTACAACCATTGTTGCAATTAAACGGCTTGACTCATCATCCAGACAAGGTTTTCAAGAATTTCGTACAGAAATTGAGATGGTGTCTAAACTACGCCATGACCAACTTGTATCGTTGATTGGATATTGTGACGATGAAGGAGAGATGATACTAGTGTATGATTATATGGCACACGGGACTTTAAGGGAACATCTCTACAACACAGACAAACCTCCTATGTCATGGAAAAGACGCCTCGATATTTGCATTGGAGTAGCCAAAGGGTTGCATTATCTCCACTCGGGTGGAAAGCGTGCAATAATTCATGGTGATGTCAAATCCACAAATATCTTACTGGATGAGAACTGGGTTGCTAAGTTGTCTGATTTCGGTTTGTCAAAGCTAGGCCCCGAAGATGAGTCAGAAGCACATGGTAACACTGTGGTGAAGGGTAGTTTGGGGTATGTTGATCCCGAATATTGTTGGACACAACAACTAACGAAGAAGTCTGATGTGTACTCATTTGGAGTGGTTCTTTTAGAAGTGTTGTGTGCAAGACCTGTTATCGTTACAGGGTTGATAGACGAACAAGTGAGTTTGGTAGAATGGGGCAAGACTTGTCATCGAAAGGGAACCCTACTAGAAATCATTGATCCAAAAATAAGTGGTGAGATCGCACCTAGGTGTTTAAGGAAGTTTGGAGATGTGGCAAGTAAATGCTTGCATGAGGAAGGGAGTGAGCGACCTGCAATGGAAGAGGTCGTTTGGCGACTAGAGTTTGCATTGCAACTACAAGAAGATGCCGAGAAAGTAGATGGTCATGAGAAAATGGATGAAAATCAAGAAGTTTCATTTATCGTGTAGAATTGTAAAGGGAACCTACCAAAATAAGTTTCAGTGTCATACACCATAACTATGTCAGTCATATATCAAACATAATACAGTTACAAAATATCTTGGTTTATAATGGTGTATGAATTCTTATATGTGATGTAGTTATACTGACAGTCTAAACCAAGAGATCCTACTGCCACTTAGTCACATACTATTGATGTATGTGTATGATGGAGAAATCATTTTGTCTAGCAATAACATGATCATGATCTTTTTGTTATTATCTTTTGGTCATCGTGAAGGTTTCATACTCAAATATTCAGAAGCCTCCCCATGCTGATGTGCTAAAGAATCTTGAACAGATCCCTCTATAGAAACTTTTCCAGCCATATATCTTCAATCAACATTTTAATTACTTGACATGTATAGGACCTCTTTTCATGCTCCATTACCTTGTAAAAGAACTATTAGTAAACATCAAATCTGTGAATCAATAAAATCAACATTTTGTAACAATCCGATCTAGCAAATACGCTTGAAACTTTGCAAGAATCCATGATTTTACATATAGCCGAGTCTTTATAGTGTAAAAATTAAAATCTCTATGTTTTTAAAAGTCTCTAGTGTGTATATGATAAACAAATATAATGTTCATTATATGTAAAAATTAAAATCTCTATACATAAAAATCATGTTGGTGGAATTGGAAAATCAATCTGAAATTCAAGTCTTGTCTTTAGAACGAATAATTTTTTTTAATATTTATTCACTAGATTATCCCCCGGGTGTTTTCCTGAAATAGACAAATCTAATATGAAGTGACAAATGTGTGTTCCGTAAAAAGAATAGGTTGTTTTCCGAATTTTTTTTAAATGATTAACACTGATAACTAATAAAACCTACTTCTAATTTTACGTGTGCACATTTTGTTGGAGTGAAGTCTCTGCACAACTTTGTCACTTTTTCAAAAAATTTTAAAGCTGTGATGTGAACCTGAAAAAAAACAATCAAATTGGTATATAATTATATCGTGACGATGATTGATTTAAGAGGCGTGCATAGTGGGGTGATTAATTATCACTTATCAACTAGAGATTTACTTGGTGTCTAAGAATTATAGGCTACACCTAAACGGTTTAGCAACCTTTGTAATCAATGTTCCTAGCAACATTAATCACAATACCCAAAAAAATAGATTATTACCAAACGTAGTTAGCGGGTTTTATATGTAATAATAGCTTAAAAAGCATATATACAATCTTAACATGATTAGTGAATCGGCTAGACATGATTAATGAATTACTTAAACACATTGTTTTTTTTTCTACATGAACAAAAACCACTAAAAAGTCGTTTTTTTTTTTTTTTGGAAAATTGGATTGTGATAATCCCACATTTATGTTGTTGGCCAATAATAATCCCATCTAAGTTTATTCTTTCCACTGGTCCCACCTTTAAATTTTTTTATCATTGCACCCGCCGTTAAGTCACACTAACGACATTAGCTTAAATTCACAATTGTAGGTGATTGTACACCAGATCTGAAAGATGGAATCGAGACGATGATATTGGTATGTTCAATTGCAGAAACGAGCATGGTTTGATGGGTTTCAGGTTGATGTTCTTGTTGGAGGGGATGACCGGAATCGACAATTAAACCATCAAACCATGCTCATTCGACAAATGAACATACCAATATCATCATCTCGATTCTCTCTTTCAAATCCGGTGAACAATCGCCTAAAATTGAGAGTTTCAACTAACGGCGTTAGTGTGACTTAGCGTCGGGTGCAATGAGAAAAAATAAATTAAAAGGTGGGAGTAGTGGAAAGAATAAACTTAGGTGGGATTATTATTGGCCAACAACACAAAGGTGGGATTATTATTGGACAACAACATGTGAACTCCGGTCCACGATTTGAATTCCAACGAATTTAACAATGCGGATTTTACTCCGATGAAGGCTACAAATCTTATAATCAAGCATTTCAACCGGTTCCTCCACAATACGCAGACGATCATCAACCTTGATCTCTTCGAGAGGAACAATGAGAGATTAATCAGCCAAACACTTCTTCAGATTAGAAACATGGAAGATGTTATGAACACTACTGAGTTCCACTGGCAAGTCAAGTTTGTATGCCACCGGTCCAATTCGTTCCAGAATTACGAACGGTCTGACACCACCAGGATTTAGTTTGCCATGCTTCCCAAAGCGTATAACGCCCTTACATGGAGAAACTTTCAAAAGTACCCTTTCGCCAACCTGGAACTCCAAAGGTTTGCGACAACGATCGGCATAGCTCTTTTAACGATCCCGAGCTGCTGCCATACGGTTATGAATCTGTATGATTTTCTCCGAAGTTTCGTACATAAGTTCCGGACCAGTGAGTTGACTCTCACCCACCTCGGCCCACCAAAGAGGAGACCGGCATTTCCGGACATAAAGAGCCTCGAACGAAGCTGTCTTAATGCTAGAATGGTAGCTGTTGTTGTAAGAGAACTCCACCAACGGTAGGTGACTCTTCCAACTCTTGCCAAAATCGATAACGCATGCCCGAAGCATGTCCTCTAACATTTGGAATGTCTGCTTACTTTGCCAATCAGTTTGCGGATGATAAGTCGTACTCATATCCAACTGGGTACCCAAAGATTTATGCAGAGCCTTCCAGAAATTTGAAGCGAAACGAGAATCACGATCGGAAATCATAGAAATAGGTACCCCATGCCGAGAAACCGCTCCATACTGTCAGTTCCCTTAATAGCCAGGAAGTGTGCTGATTTTGTCAACCGATCGACAATCACTCAAATGGTATCACAACCACTGGGTGACTTCGGATGTTTGGTTACAAAATCCATCGTGATCCGTTCCCACTTCCATTCAGGAATCTCAGGTTGTTAAAGAAGACCAGACGGTTTCTGATACTCGACCTTGACTTTTGCACAAGTCAAACAGTTGCTCACGTATGAAGCTATATCAGCCTTGATGTTTGGCCACAAATAGAGTATCTTTAGATCCTGATACATCTTATCGGATTCAGGGTGAACAGAATACCGGGATTTGTGAGCATCATCCAAGACAAGCTCCCGCAATCCCCCAAATAACGGAACCCAAATACGTTCTGCAAAGTAGTGTAGGCCATCAGACCTAAGTTCAAGGTGCTTATCGGCACTATGCATGGTTTCAGCTTTAAGGTTTTCCACCTTCAAAGCTTCTTGTTGTGCTGAACGGATCCGGATAGGTAAACTAGAATGGATGGTAAGCTGCAAAGCTCGAACACGACGAGGTTTAGCGGATTCCTTCCTGATTAAGGCATCTGCCACAACATTCGCCTTGCCAGGATGGTACTTAATAACGCAATCATAGTCGTTAGGGAGTTCAACCCAGCAATGCTGCCGCATGTTCAACTTCTTCCGATCAAAGTGATGCTGAAGACTCTTGTGATGGGTGTAAATGGTGCACTTGGTACCATACAAGTAATGTCTCCAGATCTTTAAAGCGAAAACAACCGCACCCAATTCCAAATCATGGGTGGTATAGTTCTTCTCGTGAACCTTAAGTTGATGAGAAGCATAAGCAGTAACCTTCTCGTGTTGCATCAACACAAAACCGAGACCCTGGATAGAAGCATCACAATAAACAACGAAATCATATGTACCCTCAAGTAAGGATAAGATAGGCGCAGAAAATATTTTAAGCTTCAGTGTTATGTCTGAAACGCTGATTCCTGCGAATCACCCCAGTCAAACATTCTGTCCTTCTGGGTAAGAGAGGTGAGGGGTTGAGTAATCTTCAAAATCCCTCATTGAAATGACGATAGTAACCCGCAAGACCTAGGATTTGCCACACCTAAGATAGCGTCTTTGGTGCTTCCCAGTCTTTAATGGCTTCTATCTTAGCTAGATCGACATGAAGTCCTTTTTCATTAACCACATGACCTAGGAATTGAACTTCGTGTAACCAAAAGTCACACTTTAAGAACTTAGCATACAGCTGCTCTCGCCTCAAGAGTTCCAAGACTAGTCGCAAGTGTTCCTCATGGTCCACCTTGCTCTTGGAATATATTAGAATATCATAAATAAACACAATGACGAATTTATCGAGATAAGGCTTACAAACACGGTTCATCCAATCCATGAACACCGCTGGTGCGTTGGTGAGACCAAAAGGCATGACCAAGAACTCAAAATGGCCATAACGAGTTTGAAAAGGAGGCTTTAGAATATCGGCTTCCTGCACACGCAATTGATGGTACCCGAACCTCAAATCAATCTTCGAATAAAAGCTAGAACCCTGGAGCTTGTGTAATTATTATTGATATAAAAATAATAAAAGATTTCTTAAATATTATTTCAAATATTTTTATGAATTAAACTTAATATTATTAACCTTCGAAAAATGCATGTGTTAGAAAAACCAAACTTATATTTTTTTATAACACATGATAGTAAAAATTCATAATTTTCGCCATGTTCGATAAACTTAAAAACCCAAATATAGACCTAACATCCTAAGTGCCTTATAATAGAAACCCTAGACACTTATAAGTTTAAATACTTATTTTGGGAACCCTTTAAACTTTAGGTTGAACTTTTGGATTTGCTCGCTTATGCTCGCTCACTTAGTCAAGTTACTAATTGTCGAATGTGAGTATATCTAAACCCCTTTTACTGTTTTACTCTTTTGGGGTGAATCATGTATCATTATTATTAAACTTACTTATAATCTTTATAAAGCAATGTGCTCATTGATATATTTTGTGTGAATTGTATGAACGATTTGTCAAAGCCATTAACCTTTGGGCCGCACCTAACAATGAATAGTACTACGAATTATATCCCTTGATTGACTTACGTGAACGAGTTAAGTCCTTGGTCATTGTTATGGTTTTTATTGAACGATGTATGAACGCTTGTTGAACGATGTGAGGCTTGATTTTGACCCTTTTACATATTACAAATATCATAGCACATAAATTGCGAAATACTTTTTGAACGAAATGGGTATGCTCACCAATACATTATATGTGTTGACAAAATTATTTTGTACACGTTTCAGGTTATTTTGAGGCGTTTCTTTAAGCTTTTGGATTCATATTTAAGTTTTGACTTCATTGCGTTTTAGTTAGACTTGATACTTTAGAATCTTTATATTTTGTATTTCATTACAATGTAATAAACTATTTATTTAATGTATTCAAGTTTACACTTTAGTACCATGAGCTATTAAACAATTGTCACTACATGGCACCTCGATGATTCTGCCATCGGTTGGGGTATTACAATAGGGGCTCCCCACGGGGAAGCACTATGTCGAATAAAACCCATTTCCAGGAGTTCCTGCAACTGGTTGGATAATTCCTACATCTTGGGAGGTGCAAGACGATAAGGAGCTCAATCAATAGGGGTTGCAGCAGGTGCAAGATCAATACCAAAGTCAACCTGACGATGAGGAGGAAGACCAGGCAAGTCTTCAGGGAATACATCAGGAAAATCACGAACCACGGGAATATCTTCAATCTTCTTCTCATCCACAGATGACGCAGAAACAAGATACAGAATGGCAGAATAAGCCTTCCGAAGATACTTATGGGCTTTCATACAAGAAATGATACTCAAAGGAGCACCGCTTCTCTCACCATGCACCGAAAGAATCTCTCCATGGGGGAGAGGAATCCGAATAACCTTATCAAAACAAACGATCTCTACATGATACAACGATAACCAATCCATGCCCACAGCAACGTCAAAACTATCCAAGGATACCGACATAAGGTCAATAGAGAAGGACAAACACGAAAGTTCTAAGCGACATTCCCGAAGAACATGCGTCACCTCGATTTTGTTACCATCAGCCAATTCTATCAAGTACTTAGCCTCTAAAGGTGTAGGTACTATATCAAGCAACTGACTAAACCCTACCGATATAAAACTCCTATCGGCGCCCAAATCAAACAAAATAGAAGCATAGCGATCGTTAAGAAGGAACGTACCGGTAACTGTGTCTGGGTCTTGTCGGGCTTCCCCCGAACCAATGACGAAAGCACGTGCATTCCTGCCACTGCCTCCGTTGTTCCTGTTACCACCGTCATTCGTACCACCATCACTCTGCTTCAGTTTAGGACAATCCCGCTTAAAATTCCCAGCCTGACCACAATTGTAACAGCCCTGGTTAGGCTGAGGAGCTGCTGGAGGAACAGTCTTGTCATTCAGATGAACCCGACAATTCTACACCTCATGCCCCAGTTTCCCACACCGCTGGAACTGAAACTTGCGGCACTAACCATTGTGCTGATAGTTACACTTGTTGCACTTAGGGTAACTACCATTATAAGAACCAGATCTCTGCCCAGACGGGGTTCCAGATGAAAGGGGTAGAAGAATCAGACTTCTTCTGCTGTTGTTGTGGTTGAGATGGAGCAAAATTCTTCACAGAGCTATCCCACTTACGCTTGTTGCTACCCGGAGTCATCGAAGCTGCACCCCTAGGTGGCAAAGCACCCTCTTGAACCTTCTGATTTGTCAGCTTGTGAGCCAACCTGATCGTCCCCTGAAGAGTAGCTGAATCATTAGCGGTCACCAATCCGCGAACCTCTTGCACAATCCCAGCAACATAAAACTCAATCCTCTTAAACTCTAGAGTGGACGAGTCCAAGCACATAATAGCCAACACATGATGTCTAGCTGGTAAACTCCTTAATCTCCGATCCAACCATTTGATGGTTCCACAATTCATATTCCAACCTCTTGATCTCATCCCTAGGAAAGTACTTCGTCTTCAACCGAGACACAAACTCAACCCATGGCATACCATTGGCTTCCACCAAACCCATAGTCTAACAATAGAGTTCCACTAAGTCAAAGCCGGACCTTCCAAGGTACCGATAGCAAACATCACATGGTTCTCAGCACGACAACCACACATAGCAAACGAAGACTCAATCTTCTCCAACCACCGGAGCAGTCCCACTGCTCCCGCCGACCCAGAGAAACTGTGAGGCTTGCAATCCATAAACATCTTGAAGGTGCAAATAGGAGGAGGTGGGTTAACAGCATTACATGTACCAACACACCAGATGAAACAAAACGGATACACCACACAAGATAAAGATAAGAGTAGTAGTAATCAAATTACCACCAAAGCCTTGCTGAGAAGCCTGGAAAGCAGCAAGGGCATTAGACACCTGTTGCTGGATCAGGTTATTCAGTTCATCATAGGTCTTGGTAACGTTACCACGAACCCAGCGTGACCACCACTGCCGCCACGACGTCCACCTGTGCGACCACCACCATGAGCTCTAGACATCCTCTGGAATCCAAAAGAATAAGAGATCCAGATTCGTCACTAGTATCAACCACTAGTAACTATGATATAGAATCATCCCGATCTAATCGATTCGTATCAACTACGAACCATCCGATCAAAATACCCATGCTTATAAGAATCCCCGAATGGGTAATCATTCTGAGGTGTACTAAATCCAGTACAAGTGCAAGATAGTGTGTATAAGCGAGTGCGTCCATTGGAGCAAAAAGGAAGATGTCCAAATCCTAGACAGGTCTCAAGAATACGCCGAAGCCATCCAAAGTGCAATACCGTCATGCAAGGATCAACAAGCTAGCCTCTTCGTCTTCAAATCTAGAAGAAGAAAAGATAGAAGATAGATATAACCAAAGATAGAATAGATGATGTAACACATAAGTATGATGATGATATCGACACCCCGACAAAGTTAGTATGTTCCCCACTTATAACGACTCATAAGTGTATGACCGTCTAGTGTGTGAGACTCGGCCATAGAGCAAACTCTACATGCAGTCCCAGTTCACTATAACCATTAGCTCTGATACCAATATCTCACACCCTCAAATTTCACTTGTGGGGTTTTACCGCGAGGCGCGTGACGTACCAGGATCCAAGTCAACGGTCATAATAAACGACAACTATATGATATGAAAATAACGTAATAAAACCAACCATGTAGTTTTAAAAGCTCCACAATACCAAAGACATCAGCGGAAGAAAAATAAGTTTACAAAACCGTAGTTCAAAAGTAAGTAATTAAAACCAAAGAAAGTTCCAAATATGTATGAAAAGATGAGACGCAATGAGACCCCAATGCGCCTAGACTTCCTTCTACCTTAGCGAGAGAAAACATGCAATGTTAGTCAACACATACAGTGCCGGTGAGTCACAGAGATAAAGTTTGCAAAAGTGTGTAACATTTGTAAAACGAAACCCAACAATCCTTACATCTATACCTGATGCTAGCTAGACATCGTTACATGATACTAAAGTGTCAAGAACCACTGCTGAACGTTAGAATGCCTCAGTACCCGCCACCGGTCATCACCTGGTGTCGTAAGTTAGATAGGACAAATATGCCCCTGTCCGACCGCCAGTCGAACCGAGAGGGGCTTGCCAGGCCAAATAGATCTATTCACACTTTCCCCGCTATGTGTCCTCATATTAATGGTTCACTAGAAGTTAGGAGGACTTTAATGATGAAATGTAACTTAGTATCCATGTGATACAATGTAATATGTTGGTCTAAAAGTTCGTAAGTTTGTACCGCATGGTTTTCCCCCAGATATGAAAACAGTAAAGAATGGGGTTGTGGCACTCACCTTAGTTTGTGTCTTCTAAAATAGAATTACTGACACGACCAGATAGTCCCAAATATTGGCGACCTATCATAAAGTTTGTATAAGTGTTTTGACTAATAACCCGTAGGTTAACTAGTCTCCGACTGTCCAGATCATGACTACGTATGTTTGAAATGTGTTTGAACGTTGACCCGACACACTAGATAGACTTGACATCCCGTTGGTGACCCGTTACACAAGTTGATCAAGTATATATAATTTACACACAAGGTTTATGCATAAAACACTTAGTTTGTATCAAAAATCGCATTTATGAAGTCGTGGGGTCAAATCAGGTAAGAATTTAGTTGCTTTGACCTCTTAGAGGGTTGAATGGGTTGATTCGGTTTTGGTTCGACCTTTTCTCAACTAGTTGGACCTCCCGTGGGTGCGAACCAGTTAATTTCTGGTTCAACCCAATTGATGAAAATATTCAATAAACGCACAAAATCGCATCAAAACAGTCCGAAAACATCACGAAACATCATAAATCACAGCAGTTGATTACATCTAATCTATCCCCATAAAACCCTACCAATTATATCCCGAAATCCGTTCGTTTCATGAAGGAATCATAACTTACCCAAAATGGCAAACTATAGAAATGTCACATCAATGCATGTAATCTTTACCCTAAATGGAAACTTATCAAAATTACCTCATAAACATGTTATTATGCTCAGATTAATCATGTATATGAAAACCCCAAATCATATCATCAACAATACTATCAAGAACAAACCCTAGATCTAGCATAAACCCCCCAAAATGGGTAAAACATCATTAATCATCAATTACACCCTATAATAACTATAAATCATCATCTAAAATATTCATAGATCATTATCCTATCATCTATTCATCATTCAAACATCATATAACACATAACATTTCATTTAACATCATTAGCACATGGATTTTTGTATGGAAACTCATTATTAATGAAGAGGTTTTGTTTAGAAAGGTGTTAGAATAAAACTCCCTTGGATCAGATCTGGACACTTAGGGTTTGATAAAAACGAATGAAAAACGATTAAAAAGGTTTTAGATCAAGAACACACCTTGAATCTTCTCTTATTTATGATGTAGAACGTGTTTTTATGTTAGGATCTGAAAAACGAGGTCAAACACCCCTCCTTACAGGTTTGGGGTTTATAGAGAGCATTTAGGGGCAGTTTAGGGTTGTGAAATGATGAAAAAATTGCAAAGTATGGTATTTATAGTCAGGGTTGGTTCGCACCCTCGCAGGGTCGAACCAGTGCCCATTCGACCTTTACAAGGGTCAAATGAACCTTCATGTCCTTTGTTCGACCTCCCTATAGGTTGAACCAGATTTCTGGATTCCAATTCTCTACGACTTTGTCGTTTTAACCCATTTCAACACATGTTAACACATTCTAACACATGAACATGCAATTCTAACATATGTTAAGTATGTCTAATCATATAAACACCATGTAAACACGTATTTACACATTGCACATCATATATGGAACAATTCATGTTTATTATTTAATCCAATTCATGTAATTTCACCAACAACGGGACTCAAGACTTGTGTATGCGTATGATACCCCCAATGATCCTCTGAATCATTGAACCCTGGACAATACGTAAATGTAAACCGACTCAACTGACCTAGTCAAGTACATTAGATAAATGATTTCGCTAAGGTAGACTTATATATGTGTAAAAGTATTAACCTGAATATGTCGGGTGTCCCAAAAGTCATATAATATTGAAATATAAGTCGACATTACAAATAAATAAAAAAAGACACCTAATATTAAAAAAAAACTTCTAGCTATAGTTGTTTTGTTAATGACATTATTATATTTAACATATGTTGCTGAATAAATATATTAATAATATTTCTAACAACTGTTAATAGCAATTATTAAGTTTAGTAGAGTCAAATTATATTAACAGACCTAACCTATGTATAATTCTGCAGGTATAATCATAACATATAGCTTCCTTTATAAGCATAAGAATATCTAAAAAGTAAATTTAGTTAAATTTTATAGAATAACCAATATTTTTATAAATAATCAAACAGTGTTTGGATTTATAATGAAATTCAGCGTAGAATATTAAGAGTCGTGAGTGACAAATAATAATGACGACCTTGAAACTCGGTTTATTAAACTCACGTGGTATTTTATTTGTATTTAAGTAATGTTTTCTATTGATTGTAATTATCAATCTGAAATAATCTATCGATTAGACTTCTAGAAAAAAATTCGATTCAAAATGGAGCATATTGTACACTGGGAATTTTTTATTCAGAGTTACTGTTATATTGTGTAGATGAATAATAATACACAATATGTTTATGGATCAAGGGAAACGATAACCCAAATGGTATTGTATTTTTGAGAAGAATGTATGCAGTTGGTAGGAACATTAGGTTAAGGTATTGTGATTAAATGCTTTTAATGGAAATGTTGGAAGAAATAATTGCTGATGAAGAATGGATTCAGCCATATCGTGTAGTAAGTTGGTTTTACGTTCATGAGTATGAAACGGTGATGGGTCATATGATAATGGTTTGGTGAGTAGATACCACACATTGATGGTAGATTATTCTAATGATTTGGATTTTCTCAAAGAACTGGACCAGATAAGAATGAGTAACACCAGGCGCACCACATTTCATCTTAATCTAGAACAAATGATTAGACTTAGTATAATGTATTTGAATGAACGAGCGGAACAATTTATTGAAGATTAAATTGTATTATTTTTTTTTTCATTTTTCATTTATTAATAAAATTATAATATTATTAGTATATTTATAATTTTTATGGTTTGTTATTTTTGAAGTTTATAAATACTTGATTTATCGTCTGTTGATGAGAATTTGTAAAGAACGTTTGTATCAAAATCTACTGTTAACATTCCTTCAGTTGTTTTAATATGTGCAACAGACCATTAATTCATCTGTTCATGTAGTCTGTATAGATCTTTCAGTAAATCTGTTTGGTTTAATCGTCTCTTTAGTTCAATAGTACTTTAATAAAAAAATTGTACAACAGACCCTTTGGAATTAAAGACTCTGCTTACAAGCAAGCGACATTTTGGTAATAATTGTGTACAGTCCTGATTTGTAACAAAATCTCCATTAAAGATTTAGACCATCGATTGTCAAAATCATGATTACTTTTTTGAAACTTAGTTTGTTTACTTTTGTATTATTTTGAAATTTAATAATAATATTAACTATTTTAAATTATTAAAAATATTATTATATTATAGTCATTTCATTTTTTATTAAATAAGGGTCTTCTTCAGTCTATAAAATGGGAGTAAACTATTATTTAGTTTTCTATCTCTTTATCCCTTAAATATTTGTTGTTTTTAAATTTTCCATGCCACATGTATAATGATTTTTTTTAAATGTCTTTACACCATTGTTGTGCACCATTTGTAATGATGTTTGAATGGATGGTCTCAGAAAATTCTTGCACTCAAGTAAATACGTGTTGGAAGGGGAACGTGGTTGAATCATTTGATTACCATATCCAGAGCTTATTAAAGAGAAGGCTTACTATAGATAATTCATAAGTCTCTCACTAATTATACATCGGATGCATAATCGTCATTTGTTTTTTGATATGTTAGAAGAAAGCAACATATCTTCTTTATGTTTTGTCAGTGTTTTATATCTAATTTCTTAACTCGGATTATGTAAATGTATTACTTAGTAAAACATTGTTTGTTATACCTAATGTCTATTGATAGACAAATATCTTAGTAATATTTCTAACATCTGGTCATAACAATAATTGAATTATTCAGAGCGAAGTTATATGAATCTTCCACTATAAGCTTCTCTTCAGTGCTTTCAGCAAGTCATATATTAATCTTACGTTATAAGTTTTCCTTGAAACTTCCATTATAAGCTTCCCTTCATTTATATGGGACTTTACAATCTATTTGTTTGATGAACATTTGTAAGTAACTTTACTGGAGCTCCTACTTTCAATACTAATTTATAATTTATAATTACGTAAATTAGTACTGAAAGTATGAGCTTCAGTGATGTTACTTACAAATGTTCATATAAATTAGTATTGAAAGTATCATCTCTAGTGATGTTACTTTTGATTCAATTGAATATTTTCGACATTGAAGATGTCTCCTTCTAGCATTAAATAAAAGTGAAGAACAAATACTTGAATAAGTAACTCTGATTGTATATTCCACAAGCTGTTTTTCAGTAATTGCTAAATCTATGTTGTTGTATCCAGGGTGAAAAGTATGAAGACCTTGAAGATTTTAATTTGTGATAAGGAAAAAAAAATTTGTACAAACATCCCTAATGTGTGGTTTTGTAAGTTGAATTTTTTATGTTGTTTCTTAACAAACAAATTAAATTGTTTATGTTGTTTGACAAATTTGATGACAAGTCAATAGATGTGATAAAATAGAACAGGATATATATAATAAAATGAGGATATTTTAAATACTGGGTGACTTTTGTGTGACAACATCTATTGACAACTCAATAGATGTTATAAACCTAAGTATATACAACAAAATGAGGATATCTTTCAATACTGTAGAATGGGTCAATGAGATTCTTTTTATCTCAACAAAGGCTTGAATTCCAAACTTAATGATTATGATTTGAACTTACATTATTAAGAATATTATTTTATTATTTTTGTGTTCTAATTGTCTTTCACTCTATAAAAGGCCCCAAAAGTAAAGTTCAAGTTTATATTTAGTTCAAATTAAACTTATATTTGAAAATTAAATTTACAGATAGATAGTTTATTCACCCTATAAAAGGAGGGGAAATACCAATAGTCATTTTTCAACTTTATATGCCTTCAACTATTTTCACTTTAAACTCTCAATCCCTTATTCATAATGATATTACGATCAAATGCCCTTCCACGAATATTCTCAAAGATTCTTATGGTCAAAGAAAAATGGATTACCAACAATCCATCAGTAGTGAACTTCGAATTGACGTTTTTTGAAGATTCTTAGAGTAAAAGAAAAACATCAATCTATTATTACTACATCCAAATCCTGTTTAGAAAATTTAGCCTGGGTTTTTAAACTTCATGATGTTTAACTAGAAAGATTGTCGACGTTTGTTGTGATTATATTTAATGCAAGTGCGACAGAACATGAATACTGACCTTCGTTTGTTCGTGTTTTCTTCGATGTCTATGGCAAGGAAGATCATTCTCTAGCATTTGTTTGTTAGAAGC
The DNA here is from genome assembly GCA_028751855.1 of Ambrosia trifida. Taxonomy (NCBI): domain Eukaryota; kingdom Viridiplantae; phylum Streptophyta; class Magnoliopsida; order Asterales; family Asteraceae; genus Ambrosia; species Ambrosia trifida. The sequence continues at coordinate 8,193,677 of CM054133.1, read as the reverse complement.
GTTCTTTTATGTTTGCTTGCACTACAACAAAAAGGGCTTTTAAGGACCTTTTGTGTGGGACGCTTATAAAATGGGGTCCTAAGAAACTATTTAATAGGATGAATGAACTTTTGGGGTCATTTTATAATATACGCTTCTAAACCGGTGTCCTAAAAGCTATCTAATAGGATGGATGATTTTTCGGGGTCCTATTATCATGTAACTTAATAAGACACTTAAAATGCAGATCCTAATAAAGTAATTTATAAGACATTTAGTTCTTGGTGTCCTATTATGTGGTAATGTAATACGACACTTGATCACGAGGGGTCCTATTATAACATAACTTAATACGACACTTTGTAGTTAAGTCATAAATGTTCGATGTTATAGGACCCTTTCTAGTCGAAGTCATGTTAGATCATAACTTAATAGGACACTTGACACATGGGTCTTATAACTTTAACCTTTATAGGACGCTTGATCATTTTGATGTTATTATAATACACCGTAATAGGACACATGATATTTGAGTCATAAAACATTAGTTTTATAGAACGCTTATTCGCTAGAGTTTTATTATAACGTAACTAAATAGGACACTTAACACTAGGGTCTTATAACTTTAACCTTTATAGGACACTTAATCATTGTGACGACCAAATGAATTTCTTGTAACTTTGTAAGTGTAGCCAGTTGTACTATATATTCACATCAACTAATGATTAGTGTAGCTAAAAACTATTTCTAAACGCACAAATAATTTTTTTTTTTCGTTTTAAGTGTGACTATTTCCTAACCTATGGTCAAATATAATTATTTTCCCATGACGTTTGTTACAATTCCTTTACACAACAAAATACCAACTGAAGATTGTGTGACTAATGGGTTTCTAAAGTCACATGAAATTTGTTTATGGTGTGGCCAATGGCTTTCTAAAGTCACATGAAAGTTGTTAATGGTGTGGCTAATAGATGTCTAAAGTCACATGATATTTGTTAAGTGTGACTAATTACTAAGCTTTGGTCACATATCATTTGATTTTTTAATGATGTTTGCTATCATTGTGTCATACAAACAAAACAAAGTTACAACGGTGTGGTTATTGATTAACCTTTAGTCACACATAATTTTGCTTAACCATGACATTTGTTATCATTCCATCACGCAAAACAAGACAAAATAAACCGAAGATAGTGTGACTATTGACTAACATTTGATCACATACTTTTGTTAGGGTTCTATGTGGTCGTTTTCTTTTAATTAGCTATTTTATTTTCATTTTTGTAAAATAAAAAAACGCAGTAAAAATGAGATAATATAAAAAGCAATTGATATTAACAATAATAAACTAAAATTCATACAAAAGTTTTCAATTTAAATACTAAAAAGTTGAAGTCTTGTTCTACGTATGATGAACCACCTGCATCATTGCTAGCAGCACTCGCTCCAGTTACACAATTGCACCATTAAGATACTCATGAGCATCGCTTACATCTAAGATCAAAGGATTTTGAGTGATTTAAGTAAAGGTATGACTAGACATCCAATTTACACTTTTATTTATCCTGCAAGTTAAAAAATTGCTATTATGAGTATAAATTCCTTCAAATTATTAATTTAAGCTTAAAATTCAATAAGAGTCCAACAGGAGACCCATAATCCAAAAGTTCTTCATCTTGCTTTGCTTATTTCTTCTTTAAGCATTTCTCCCTCTTCTGCATCAAAGTCCTCTACTTTAACTCTTTCGGCTCTTTCGTTTCTTCTAGTGGTGTTAGATGTCATCACCTGTTCTACATCAAAGCGTTTAACCACAACAGCAATTCCCATTAAGAACATAATCCAAATAATATCTTTATTTTTTATAGAATAGAGAATATAGATAATCATATGCTTATTGATTTTTGCATATGTGATTAAAGCAGTCCATTTTTTCCTAGCAATAACATAGTTTTAAAAACATGCTTCACGCAAATCTGGGTTCAGTACATAACAACAAACCTGTTCTGAATTTTTCTTACATAAAGCATAAATCCAAGTTTCAGCTAAATCATGCTTTTGATGGTTCTCCACCGCAAAGAAAATTCTGCCACTTGTTGACGCACATTTGAGGAGTGAATGATGTCTATGTGGTATCCTGGCTAGGCATGGGAGACCTCTGATTAATGATGACTGTGTAAATACAGTTGACTTGAACCCGCCCCACTTCATATAACATCTGTATTGTTGCAAATTCAGCCCCATGTACAACTTTAAAGAACGCACATTGTAATAACGCCCAATCGCCTATTTTGCTGCACTACCACAATTCAAATAAGCCATAAAAAAAACTTATAATCAATTGAGGTTCAACCATACAAAACCATCAAAAGGTCATAACAAATAAGTCTAAGTGGATCACCCAAACCAATTTGATCTCAAATTTATCCGACCACATTCACCCATTTTGCTACACTCTCACAAACCATACAAGGCCATGTGTAGTGGTGGGTGAAATTTGTGGGTGAAAGGGGCATTAAAGGGGCATTTTTTGAAATGTGGCAACGTGGGGTCACTTGGTGGGTGAAATTTGGTGTGGGACATTTTTTGCCATGTGGCATGTGGGCCACATGCCAATTTATATTTTTTTTTTATTTTTAAAATTTAAATAAGAAAACTAGTATAGAATTTAAATATTTAACTAAAATAAACATAAAAAAAATTACATTAATTCACTAAATTACCTAAAATTTTAAAAAAATACGAAACATAAAAAAATACGAAACATAACACTAAACATTAATAATTAAACAATAAAACGACGAATCATTTGCAATGATTGAACATTGGCGATGGCGAAGTCGGTTCCGAACTGCTCCCGATAAATGTCGTTTGTGACCTGAATTCCCATTTGTGGGCTAATGCCAGGGTTTGCGTCAATCATGGCTTCATAGAGGGTGTTCCATCTCCTACAGTTATTGCGTATGAGAGACCACCTATGGGCGATCTCATCAATGTTGTGATTGTTTGTTTGGCTAAATCGATTATATTCATCCAACACATTGCGCCGAAAACCCGACCTATTGCTTGACGGATTCGCGTTGACATTGATCCAGGCCGTCATCAACTGGATCTGCTCATTGTTAGTCCACGGTGCCATTAATCCGACCTAGTGTTTTCAAAGCCCCATAAGACATATGAATGCTTATGAAAAGAGTAGAATGTTGAATATTCTAGAGAACGAAAAAAATTACAAGCCCTGGGAGTGAAAAATACTGCTAAGTCTTTGAAAAGTCTAGTAGAGCATGTTAAACAAAGAAAAATAAAAAGAAACCAATTGATACCAGCGAGAAAGATGTTGGTGTTGAGCAAGATTATTTAAAAGAAGTTGCTACAAATATCTCTAAAAAGGTACTAATAACAAATTTGGATAACATAATGTCTTTATGTTTGTTTTCTAACCGTTTGACTTACAGAAACATCCAAGATACATTGCTCCGCAGTCCATGAACAGATATGCTTATTTAGCACAGAAACGAGTTATTGCTCCTAATGTCTCTCATGTGCTAACATCTGCAAAATCTCATACGCAAAAGGGATAAGTGATTGACACAAGGAGGCCAATAAATAGTAGTGTACCAGAGTCTGACGAAGGCCACATGAGAGGGTGATCAATTGTAGCTAAAAGAAAGTTATTTGCAGTCAACAACAATGATGACCACAGGGAGCGTGACATGCTATTTCTGGTACCTATGTTTTCTATTTTCAAATATTTTATATATGATATTCAATTAGTATTAAGTTTGATTCAATTAACTGTTTTCGATGCTTACTGTTTTTGTAACTATATATATATCAATTAAGAACAAGATGTCGCTGAAGATGACGGAAATAAACACATGGATGGTTTAGAAAATGAGATCGATGAACTGGTTGATGAAGAGCTTGAAGTTCACAACCAGAAAATGAAGCAGGTTTATCTAATTTACTTGATTGCTTCATTTTTTTGTTTCTCAATACATATATTGTGTGACACATGATAAATATATAAGAAATTATAATAAAACTAAGAAAACGTACAGACTTAATATATTGACTTTCAATTTATATAGTATTTTTAATGTATACATGTACATTGTAAATCATGTTCACTTTTTGTAATTCGAAATGTACGTAAAAGAGTGAGAGGACCTACGCGTATGCCAGAAGTTTGGGCCCAAGAAAAAGGGGATAGAATTCCTATTTTAGTTAATGAACTTGGACAACCTATTGGTGACAAAAGTAGTAAACTAACCCATTTCATGGTGATAGGCAATCCCATCATATTAGCCTTCAAATCATCCAAGCATATTTCTCTATTCATTACTCATAACCCTTTCAAGGAGTGGAAAGTACTGTCCGATTTATAAACCATGGAATAAAGTTAAGGACACCAAAAAACAAACGTTGCTCGACTTCATAAAGGTACATAATTAAAAATATGTTTGTTGATGAATGACTTAAGTATTTGTTTTCTAATGTGACATGTTTCATTTTTAGACAAAATTTGATATTCCAGAAGATGCTAAAGGCTGGATATTGCAATCATTTGGGAAGAAGGTCAAGAACTGGAGGGCAAGAGTTAAGGATCGCTACTATGATCCGTCTTTGTCACCTCAGGAACAAATAAGTTTTAGGCCAAAACAAGTGCAAAAAAAAAAACAATGGAGGAGACTTGTGAAGTATTGGAATAAAACAAAGTCTAAGGTATGAAATACCCTTACACTTCAAATATAAATTCTCAAAATTTGGGATGTTACAATTAGTTTATTTCTCATTATGATATTTTATTTTTCTATTGAAGATGGTAAGTGAAAAAAAAAACAAGGCGAATCGGTCAAAAAAGAAGATGGTGCAAGTTACGGGTAAAAAAGTTATGCTCGAGTCCGTGAAGAGCTAAAGGTAATTGTATGAAATAGTGCAATTCTTAATGTAGCATGTCGATATCCATTGTTACTATTTATTTTCTTTTTATTCAAACATGCATCTTTGGGACAAGATCAAGTCGATTGGAAATGTTTCGTACATGTTTCTCCAAACATGGAACTACAAAAAATGTGGAAGCTGCAAATGCAATTGTAAGTAATATCTTATATATTCATATACATATCTTTTCTTTATGTTCTTGATGTTGCTAAAAATAAATATCTTATTTTGTATCTAATACAGGTACAGATGCAACAACTTAGTTCTTATCTTCCTGATGGTATGATCGATAAGCCTGGATCAGATGATGTTTTTTTCTAAAATAATGGGGAAAGATCGAAATGGTGATGCAGTCATGTATGGTCTGGGTGTTCGTGCTTCTGATGTTTGGGGTGTAACACCAAGTCGTTCAACATGTCGTAGAGAAAACATCCAATTGAAGTCTAAATGTGAAGAACTTACTAGTACCGTGGTCCGGCTACAAGCCCAGGTATCGGAGATTAAAGGGTGTAGGGATGGTCTAGTGTTCCACCTCTTACATTACCACATTTTCCTATTGCAACCAATGGACCTCCAAGTTTACGGGTATTTTTCTATATAAATCTTTATTATTATTTTTTTGTAAAATGTTACTTGTACTATTGTGACTAGAATTTGATATATGTTTGTTGAAAACTAAAATCTAGGTGGGAGATGAAGTTGTTCTCAAAAGCATTCTAAACTCTACCAAGATTGTAGCAAGAGGATCGGTAAAGAGCTTGGACCCAAATGAGCTAGTTGGTGGTACAGAGATTGGACCAGAATGGTGTGAGGTAAACGTTCAAGTAGCAATAAAAATAGATGAAAAGTTGGTGAGACCATATGGGTTATTTTCCACAATTCAAGATTGTATTGGTGCCTCCATTGCATGGCGTTGTCCTTTCATCTCGGTATGTATTTATTAATCTTGTGATACGAATAATTTTAATAATCTGGAACTTAATGCTTATACATGGATGGTTTATTTGTAGGTAGTCCGTGAGGATTGAGGACGCATGATGACTCATGATTCTATGCTGCTTGTTTCTTTCATTGCTTTTAATTTCTTTGTTAAATGTTACAAGAGTTTATGTTGGATAAATTTATGTTTAGTGTTTTTGTTATGAATATGCTTATTTGAAATATAATAAAGTTTTTTTTCTTTCATTAGTTGATGTTATATGTATCATAAAATGGTGTGTGTGAATGTTTAAAAAAAACGTTGTATCATATGACTTGTTAGGACTTTGAAATTTTGTCCTATTTAACTTGTTAGAGCATTGTAAAAGTGTTCGAATATGCTTTTCTTAAGACGCTATATTGTTTGTTCATTGATATATTATGCGACCATAAAAATGGTTTCATAATCTTATTTGAGATATTAGGATCCCTTTTTTGGTACTAATGCTCCGATAATGTTACATCATAAGGGTCCTATAAATTAATTTTTTAGGACTTTTGTATGTGTATTAAAATATTAAAACTAGGTAAGCACATGTTAAAACCTTGTAAAAGTGTCCTAATATGTTTTATTAGGAGTTTTTTGGGACATATTATGCGACCATAAACTTGGTTTCATAATCATATTTGAGATATTAGGACGCTTTTTAAGTTTCGTGACTTATTACGACCTCCTTACATGAAACGCTTTTACCGTTGGTCGTATTAAATAAAAGATCCTATAAAATAACATTTTAGGACGCTTTTGTGTGTACTAAAAAACCATTTTTTTTGTAGTGTTGTATTTTTTATGTAGTTTGTTAACTTGGATATTGTAAATATGTTAATTCAAATCAAAGCAGTTTTTTTTTTTAAGAATATTTGGAGTTTTCCTTTACATGTCTTCCATTTTCTATGTAAATTTCTTAACTCGGATATTTCACTGAAATTAGGATTGTCTGTTTCTTTTTAATATCTGTTATCCCAACATATATTTCCAACTTCTTTTGATTTATCTCTTCGTGGTGGTAACACCCTTCAGTATTAAATTTGTAGTAACAGCGGTTTCGAAATATCTCCTTAACTGACCCACGATAATTGAATTCTTAATTTGGTATTTACCAAACAGACCATAACTTTTGGTTTGTTTATGTTTTTTATATTTTGGCAAGTAATTGTTTAAAAAAAAGATATACTCTTCCCGTGTTTTCACATGGGGTTTCACCTAGATGTTTAGGTATTTATATATTTTTTAGATGTTTGAAGTTTTGTTTAGTTGTGACTGTATAGAAGTTACCTAAATTTTTCTCTCAAAATGAAGTAGAGGCGTTGATATTTAGGGGTTTCGTCTGTCTGTTGATTTATCTTTCCGTGATTATAACACCTTTAAGTATTAAACATCGGATTAGTACTATTAACTGGTATCGTGACAGGAACATATCTTACTAAACAGATTTTTCTTACAACAGACGATTGGCTTCTTGATTTCGTCTTTAGTAAACAGACCTTAAAATATGATATAGTTTTCCCGTGTTTTCACACGGGATTTTACCTAATAACTATATATAAAGGAAATCACAGATGATGACATGATATTCATTGAGGCCATTATCCCCCATTAAGTGTGTCAAAGTGGCATATTGTGAGAATTTTAAAAAAAAAAGTTATTTTTTCTCTCTCAAGTGCATGACACGTGCACTTTCCCCCACAATTTTTGAACATTAATAACATTTTTATACGATATTTTTCTTTTTGAAAAATAATACACCAAATTAATGAGTGTTTTATTATCTTTTCAACGAGTACCATTGTGCTATACAGAAAAAAAACCCGACTTTTTTTATGTAGTGATTAATGAAATAGATACTTAAAGTATATATTTGTAGAGAAAATAGTCTGAAAACATGATATATTACTATCCTACAATCTTTTTAGTCGATAACAGTTAGATCGTGTTTATTTATCTTTAAAATGGATCTTCGGTGCTTACCTATTGATTGTTTTATTCAGTGAAATTTAACAGGTATGTCAATCATTAACATATGCTCACTTTAAACATCATAATCACCTACCATCATCATCATCATGACATCCTTTGATACCAATTTGTTTTTTTTTTTTTAGGTTCACATCGCAATTTTAGAGTGTATTGAGAAAGTGACAGTTGTACAGAGACGAGTGTTGATCATTTATAAAAAAAAATCTAAAAAATTGTATATTTCTTTTATAGTACACGCATTTTATCACTTTATATTAGATTTGTCTATCCCGGGACGCTCCGAAAGATAAACTAGTGTATATATAGTTAGGGACGGATCTAGAAGGTTAGCAGGGGTAACGTTTGTTACCCCTCAACTTTTTTGGCGCATTGTATTTTTAGTGTATTTTTATTTTTTTTACGTGTTTTGTATTACGTTGCCCGTAAAAATTATGTAAACGTTACCCCTGAAATTTTGGTCTAGATCCGCCACTGTATATAGTTGAGATCATCTTAGAGACGTGCTAACGACTTGCCCGATTCTAAAATAAAACACTGATTTTGAACTCAAAAGTTTTTATCTTCGTTTTTGTTTGATTATGTAATCGTTTAATTAGATGTTAGTCTTACTAAACAAAATTTAGAAACCACTTTAATTATGCAATTGTCACTAACTCTATATAATATATATTTCTTTGAATGCATTTTATTCCTAACGCAAAAGTCAGAACACCAACGAAGACTCAAGACTTTCCAAGTCTACTCTTATTATAACATATGACATAACAATAATCAATACTCTTCTCCAAGGATTCAATCAATCAACCATCATGTTCCCCTTCAGTTTACCATGCTTTTGTGTGCTCTTCTTTTCCATCACCATTGCAAAACCATACAAAGCCATCGATCACGTCTTCCTCAATTGTGGTTCATCAACCGCTTCTCATTCTAATTCTAATTCTAATTCTAATTCTAATTCTAATTCCAATTCCAATTCTGACCTGAGATGGGAAAGTGATCAACATTCCAAGTTTGTGCCTTCCAACATCAACACCACCTCCTTCTCATCCGTACCTGACGTCCCCGATTCCTCTGTCGATGATCTCCCTTACTCGACAGCTAGATTTTTTAACACGTCTCCATTTACCTACACATTTCTCGTCTCCTCCAAAGGCCCCAAATTCCTCCGTTTACATTTCTATCCTACCATCTATAGACATCGCAACACCTACGATGATCTCAACACGGAACAATCCTTCTTCGATGTATCATGCAATGGGTACTCTCTTTTAACCAACTTCAGCGCTTTCCTGGCTGCCTCGTTTCTTGCAAAGACTCACTCAAATGCTGGAATCAACCTTCCCCATATTCCTCACGTTGTCAAAGAATTCCTGATCTATGTAAATGATACACAATTCCTAAACGTTACCCTCACACCCTCAACCAACTCACTTGCCTTCATCAATGGTATTGAGATCATTTCAATGCCGAAAAATCTGTATTTTAAGGATAAGGGCCTGAACTACGTAGGAAGGACTAATGGACCGGTTATTGACAACCACACGGCACTTGAAAATGTTTACAGGCTAAACATGGGTGGGAAACGAATATCCGTTAAAGACGATACAGGTATGTACCGATCATGGGATCAAGATACTAACTATGTATATGGATCTACAATCGGGTTAACGCCTGTTTATCATAGTCCGATCATGTATACCATGGAGACGCCAAATTATACCGCACCTGAGTTAGTTTATCAAACCCAGAGGAAGATAGGCAATCACTCTGACAAGAACAATCTAACATGGATACTTCCGGTTGATTCGGGGTTTTATTACATGCTCCGGCTCCATTTTTGCAACATTATACCACAATCCACAAAGAAAGGAGATGTGATTTTTAGTATTTTTATTAATAATCAAACAGTTGAAGATGAGGTTGGTGTATTTAACTGGACAAAAGGTAGCGGGTATCCTGTATTCCTGGATTACATTGTGTTTGTCAATGATACTGATGGTCGCCGAAGCAAACAAGATTTGTGGCTAGCGATGCATCCTAATCCCAATCATGACGATTCTGGTGATGCTTATTTGAATGGTTTGGAAGCCTTCAAGCTGAGCATGAATAATAGTCTTGTTAGCCCGAACCCGGAACCTAGTTATACAAGCACTCCAACCACAAGAGGAAACGTCCAAGATCTTTATTTTACAAACATACCAATCGTAAAAGAGAACAAACAGAAAACAACTTATGTCATGATAATTATAGGAATTGGTGAAGCCGTAGTCTTCTTGTCTTTTTTAGCTTATATAGTTGTCCGCCAACGTAGGCGAGCCAAACACTATGGTGCTGCTGACGACAGGTCATCAGCTCGATGCCGTCGTCTTTCACTCAAAGAAGTGAAAGCAGCTACTGATGAATTTAATGACAGTTTTATCATAGGCAACGGAGGGTTTGGTAGGGTGTACAAAGGGTACATGAACAAGGCTACAACCATTGTCGCAATCAAACGACTTGACTCATCATCCAGACAAGGCTTCCAAGAATTTCGTACAGAAATTGAGATGTTGTCTAAACTACGCCATGTCCAACTAGTATCATTGATTGGATACTATGACGACGAAGGAGAGATGATACTAGTGTATGATTATATGGCACATGGGACTCTATGGGAACATCTCTACAACACAGACAAACCTCCAATCTCATGGAAAAGACGCCTCGATATTTGCATTGGAGTAGCCAAAGGGTTGCATTATCTCCACTCGGGTGGAAAGCGTGCAATAATTCACGGTGATGTCAAATCCACAAATATCTTACTGGATGAGAACTGGGTTGCTAAGTTGTCTGATTTCGGTTTGTCAAAGCTAAGCCCCGAAGATCAGTCAGAACCACATGGTAACACTACGGTGAATGGTAGTTTAGGGTATGTTGATCCCGAATATTGTTGGACACAACAACTAACGAAGAAGTCTGATGTGTACTCATTTGGAATGGTTCTTTTTGAAGTGTTGTGTGCAAGACCTGTTATCGTTACAGGGTTGATAGACGAACAAGTGAGTTTGGTAGAATGGAGCAAGACTTGTCATCGAAAGGGAACCCTACTAGAAATCATTGATCCAAAAATAAGTGATGAGATCGCACCTAGGTGTTTAAGGAAGTTTGGAGATGTGGCAAGTAAATGCTTGCATGAGGAAGGGAGTGAGCGACCTGCAATGGAAGAGGTCGTTTGGCGACTAGAGTTTGCATTGCAACTACAAGAAGATGCCGAGAAAGTAGATGGTCATGAGAGAATGTATGAAAATCAAGAAGTTTCATTTATCGTGTAGAATTGTAAAGGGGACCTACCAAAATAAGTTTTAGTTTATACACTATAACTATGTCAGTCATATATCAAACATAATACAGTTACAAAAGCACAAAAAACATCATCACATTATTAAACAAAATAGGTACAATCAAATATCATAGTTTTCAATAGTGTATGAATTCTTATATGTAATGTAGTTATAATGACAGTCTAAACCAAGAAATCATTTTGTGTAGCAATAACATGATCTTTTTGTTATTTATCTTTTGGTCATCGTGAAGCGTATGTCAATGACGACTCAAACAAGAAACAAAAATGTTTAGAAAGGAAGATTTCATACCCAAATATTCAGAAGCAAGTATCATGCATATTCTCCATGCTGATGTGCTATAGCATCTAGGACCGATCCCTCTCCAGAAACTTTTCCATCCATCTTCAATCAACGCTTTAATTACTTGTAGTGTATACGATCTCTTTTCATGGCCACCTTGTACAAAACTATTAATAAACATCAAATCTGTGAATCAATAACATCAACATTTGGTAGCAATCCGATCTAGCAAATACGCTTGAAACTTTGCAAGAATCCATGATTGTACATATAGCCGAGTCTTTATAGTGTGTGAGAGGAGTAGTGTCATACATTGTAGCTAATTGCTCACAAAACAGCACTAGACAGGGATAGACCGAACCCTCTGTAAAGCCTTCTGATCCCATCCTGTTTCAGAACTTTACAAACAACATCCAGATTACTGGCATAGCTCGAATGGCTCGAAATCCCTTAAATCATAATTCTTTAACTAATCAGTTGGCTTTCAACATTTAGACCATATATACACACAAAAACTAAGAGAAATGAAAATTAAGTGGAAAAGATTGGTCAAAAGGGAACGATGGATTGGTTACTTTTCAGAATTAATATAGGTTTGAGGGAAAGATCAAATGCTGATGAAGGTACAATCGGAAGAACTCTAAACAAGGATCAAAGCATAACCCGAACAGTGCCCATAAACGACCATTTCCTTAACATTAAGAAGGGTTCTTGGAATTGAAAGATAAGAGTCTCTTGGGGTACGTCATGATTCATTCTCAAGTTCGTTCGTTTAATTTTTTTTTTAATGGCCAACAAATCAATCCCAGGCACTCTTGAAGTACCCACTAGATAAAGGAGTAATCCAAGAGTAACTGTTAGGACAAAGAGGATTGGTGAAACCACTTTTGGAAACCTTAGTCTAATTCACTTCTGTCATTTTGGCTAAGTATAGAATTACTTAAAAGAAAACAAGAAACTGCTGAAGAGAAGATATGAGAAGTGCTGAAGAAGAAACTTCATCAGAAGTTCTGAAGTCCAAACCAGACAAGTTCACTTCAGAAGTACTGAAGACAAACTACTCATCAGTAGTTTGTCATTCATCAGCACTTAGCATCAGATATTTTCCACCGCCTTTTGCATCAGTACTTTTATTGTTTATTATTACTTTTAGCTGTATTTGTTAGTTTCAATGTTGCAACTTGTGCAACTTGTTTCTGTTGTTTCTGTACTTGCTTTTTGGGCAAGATACATGTATGTAAACGTCTATAAATAGGAGACTTCAACCTTCTATTTTAGACATTGATTTTTAATAGAAAAATCCTTCAAACACTTTCACTGTTCTATTCCATTTCAGTATTTATTGTGAATCTGTCTAAGTATCTAATTCTCATTTACTGCTTGGATTCATAATAAATACTTGTCATTATTAGTTTCAATCATCAAGGGGGAGTAATAACTCTTCCTAAGTATAAAAAGTGTTGCTTTAACTTATACATTCCGTTGTGCTTATAATCTGATATACAAGAGCTTGCTACACACTTAAGTGTCAAGATAGCAAGTTCTTACTTAAACAAAAGAGCAAACTGATCCAACAATTGGTATCAGAGCATTGGTTTATCTGATCACATATCAATCTAACAAATTGAGAATCAGACACAAAGCTCTTATTGATACTCAATAAAAAGATCAAAAGTTCACTTTTTATCAACATCCATCACTTAAAAGAGTCATCTGACAAATCAATACTCTTTAAAATGGATCCACATAATACTGGTTCTGCCACTAAACCTGCCATGCTTGTGAGAAATGAATACAACATATGGCAAAAGAGAATGGCACATACCTTGTCACAAACCAACACAGGTTGTTGGAGATCTGTGATAGATGGTCCTCACAAACCAGTAAATGTCAATCTTGAAACTAATGTTCAGGTCCCTAAGGACCCAAAAGAATATACAGATGATGATTTCCTAAAACTTGAGCTAGATGCAAAAGCATTCTCTATGTTGGCAATGGCTCTCCCAAATGAGATATACTCTGGCCTTTTACATTGTGAAAGTGCCAAAGAACTCTGGGATTGTCTTAAAGAACAGTTTGGAGGAACTGAAGAGGTGATTGCCAACACCAGAGAGATTTTAGCTCAACAATATGAGACATTTGCTCATATTAATGGGGAAACTTTAACTCAACAATTTGAAAGATTCTCCTCATTAATATCTGAGCTAAAGTTAAATGGTCAGACCTATACAACAGTGTCTATGCTACATAGATTTTTAAGGTCTTTACCAGATAAATGGGAAACATACTCCATTGTTTTAAGATCCTCACCAGATTTTAGCTCCCTCACTCTTACAAAACTCCATGGGAGATTACTTACTTTTGAGAGAGAAATTGATCAAAAGAAGAAATTACAATCATCTGGTAAAACTGCTGATGACTACCTACCAGGTAGTACAGCACTTTTGGGACAAGACTCACCAACTTGTTCCTATGGATCTTATGACAACATTGACATAACAACTGGGATCTCATCAGAAAGATCTTTCCCAGGTTATGACAATGATGACCAAAGTCAAACTGCTAATAATCTATGTTTTATCATGGATGATTTGAAAAACTTTAGCAGTGATGACTTAGAAGAAATGGACATTTTACACCAACTGGCCATGCTAAGCATTAAAACTAACAAGTTTTATAAAAGGTCGGGAAGGAAATTTCCAGGATTGACCAGTAATACAAAAATTGGTTTTGACAAATCTAAACTGAGATGTCACAAGTGTCAGAAGTTGGGACACTTTGCTAGAGAGTGTAGAAACTCTAGCTTTAACCAATCACAATCTGGAAATAACTATAACCCCAATTATAATAGGAATAATGGAACTCAAGGGAGTGCTCATTTTGTACAGGCACAAGCTCCTCAACAACAATACATGCCACAAGTACAATATGTTCAAATGCCTGCTCAACAGATGCAGAGCCAACAATCAATCCCTCCCTTTCCAGCTGCTCAACAACCCTCTCAACAAAGTCTTTTCACCTCAGGGTATGTTGACTGGAGCAGTCTCCCTTTTGACACCACAGAGTGCAATCCTGATGCAGACAACAAAGTGTTTGACATCAACTGGGGAGAACCAGACAATGGCAGAAAGAACTTTGCCTTAATGGCATTTGAAGGCTGTACTTCAAAATCTGCATTGTCACAGGTATCAAAAGAATCTTTGACAAAACTTTGCTCAAATTCTTGCAAAGAAACTTTTGCTCTCATAAGAGAGACAAATGTGCACTTACAAGGTAAAGCCAATGATTTAGAAAGAAAATACACACAGATGAAATGTGATTTAGAAAGAAAACTGTGTGCTAAAACAAAAGAAGTTTCTAAATTAACTGACTCAGCTATTGAAACCCAAGAACAAATTAAAATCATGCTAAATGACCTGGGAGATGTCAGACAAGAGCTTGCTGACACCAGGATCACATGTGAAAAATGGGTGGAATCTTGTAAGGGGTATCAATTATTGCTAAACAAACAAAGTGCTTCAAATGTTAAGTTTGGCATAGGGTACCATCATGTTGAAACACCAACAGATTTATCTCCCAAAACTACTGAAGATGGGAGAAAAATTGTTTCAAATGAAACTTCCGAAGGGAAAGACTGCACATCTTTCCATGAAAACTTTCTAAACAGAAATCCTGGCATTTTCAAAGAAAGTACTTTAGAAGTATTAACAAAATCTGACAATGAGCCATCAGTAGTTTCATCTACATCAGGAGTTGAGATCCTGAAAACTACTGATGAGCAAAATCTCTACACCAATGTTAGAAATTTGCCTTTAGATCAAAAACAAAAGGCAAAAGAGTGTGAAATTTGTGGTCTGTTCAACCACAAAACTGAATTTTGTAGATACAGAAAAGGAATTCAGTTCAATCAAAAAATTAAACAACAGGTTGTGGGAAATCAAATCAGAAATGATTATGAAAGAATCTTTAAACCCAAGAAACAACAACCTGAAAACACCTTTTCTCAGAAAAAGATAAAATCTCAACCAAAATCTTTTTCTCAAAATTCTTTGTCAGTAGTTAGACCTAAATCATCAGCAGTTTCACAAACTGTTGAGATACAAAATCTAATGAACTTGGTACAACTACTGATGACCAAGGTTGATGGTGGTCCTGAAAAGGATACCACCATGGTTCTTAATGAAAAATCCATTGCCAAAAAGACATGGATTTCTCAACCTGGTCAAGAACAAACTGTAACTGTTCTCAAGAGCAAACCCAAAGCCAAACAGGCTTGGGTTCCTAAATCTAACTAATTTGCTTTTATGTGCAGAGAGTTTCCAGGGGCTTAAACAGCATATGGTATGTTGATAGTGGAGGCTCTATGCACATGACTGGATGCAGATACCTGATAAACAACTTTATCAGCCAAAGAGAAGGATCTGTATCCTTTGGGAACAATGCTAAGGGATATGTGCTAGGACATGGCAATGTCTCCTCTGGCAAAATACAGTTTGACAAGGTCAATCTGGTGGAAAACCTTGAATACAACTTGCTGAGTGTGTCACAAATGTGTGATAAAGGATATTCTTCCTTTTTCACAAAGACAGCATGCAAGATCATCTCACCAGAAGGCCAGAAGTTGATAGAGAAGATCATTGAAGATCATACTTTGCTGATTGCCAAAAGATGTGGCAATGTCTATGCAGTGGACATTGAGAAAGACAAAGTATTGAACAACACTGCCTATTTCTTCTCAAGGGCATCAACTTCAGAAACAGATCTCTGGCACAGGAGACTTGGCCATGTGAACTTTAAAACCATAAATAAAGTCACAAAAATGGGCTTGGTCAGAGGTCTACCTTTGAAAGTATACCAGTGTCAAGAACACTGTGTATCCTGTTTAAAGGGAAAACAGCATAAGTCCTCCTATAAGTCTATTGAAGAATCAAAAACAACTGCATGTCTTCAACTACTCCATATGGACTTATTTGGACCTGTCAAGATTATGAGCCTTGGTAAGAAGAAGTACTGCTTAGTCATCATTGATGACTACTCAAGATTCACATGGGTATTCTTCTTATTTTCCAAGGATGAGGCTGCTGAAATCATCAAGTTCTTCATTCTACAAGTAGAGAAACAATATTCCCTATCTGTCAAAACCATTAGAAGTGATAATGGGACAGAGTTCAGGAACAAAACTCTGGATGAATTCTGTTTGTCTAAAGGGATTATTAGACAATACAGTGTTCCCAGAACTCCTGAACAAAATGGTGTAGTAGAAAGAAAGAACAGAACATTAATAGAAGAAGCAAGAACAATGTTAGCTGATTTTGGACTACCCTTGTACTTTTGGGCAGAAGCAGTTAACACATCATGTTATGTTCAGAATAGAGTTCTTGTGGTCAAGAGACATTCCAAGACTGCCTATGAAGTTCTTCATGGCATGAAGCCCCTTATCTCCTTTTTCAGGGCTTTTGGGTGTCAATGTTTCATCTTGAACATCAAGGAATCTATTTCAAAGTTTGCTGCCAAAGTTGACTCAGGTTACTTTCTTGGTTACTCTTCAACTAGAAAAGCCTACAAGGTTTTTAATTCTCACACCAGGATAGTAGAAGAAACATTGAATGTCAAGTTCAATGAGTCAAAACACACTCTTATTCCAGCACATCCTGCTGAACTCTTTGACCTTGACAACTTCCACTTTGGACCTGAAAAGACTGTTACTTCTTCCAAACCTACTTATTATGGTGATCAAAGGTTTGAAGATGAGGATCCTACACCATGGACTCCTCAAACAGTCATTAAGTCAACTTCAAGACCATCAGAAGTTTCACAAACTTCTGATTCAACAAATACTGAAGGCCAAACTCAAACATCTGCTTCAGCACCTGCAACTACTGAAGACACTAAAACTGCTGAACCAGATATTATAGACCTCAGTAGTTTGTTTGAAGAACATGAGCCACCTACACCTGTCAGTGGTTTACAACAACTGATTGAACACAGAGATCATCCACTTGATCAAATCATGGGTGATATAGCTTCAGGTGTTCTTACCAGAAACCAGCTCTCCAACTTTTGCCTATTTTCAGCCTTTATCTCACAGTTGGAACCAAAGAAGTACCAGGAAGCCCTCAAAGACAATAATTGGGTGCAAGCTATGCAAGATGAACTGCTTCAGTTCAACAAGCAACAGGTCTGGGAAATCTGTCCCTTACCTCCAAACAAGCAACCAATTGGCACAAGATGGGTTTTTAGGAACAAACAAGATGAAGCTGGTATGATAATCAAGAACAAGGCAAGACTGGTAGTTCAAGGGTACTCTCAAGAAGAGGGAATTGACTATGATGAAACCTTTGCTCCAGTTGCAAGGCTTGAGGCCATCAGGTTATTTCTGGCCTATGCCATTTCCAACAAAATTAAAGTTTATCAAATGGATGTGAAAAGTGCATTTTTGTATGGAAAAATAAAAGAGGAGGTGTATGTCTGTCAGCCACCTGGGTTTGAGGATCCTTCTCATCCTGAGTGGGTGTACAGACTGGACAAAGCTCTTTATGGGCTCAAACAGGCTCCAAGAGCCTGGTATGATACACTCTCCACCTTTTTACTCAAAAATAACTTTACAAGAGGTGCCATTGATAAAACTCTTTTCATTAAACATGTTGGAAATCATGTCTTACTTGTTCAAATTTATGTTGATGATATCATTTTTGGTTCAACAAACACAAAACTGTGTGATGATTTTAAGAAACTCATGCAATCAAAATTTGAGATGAGTACCATGGGAGAACTGCAGTACTTTCTGGGACTGCAGATCAAGCAACAAACAAATGGAACTTTTATACATCAATCAAAATATGTTAAAGAATTATTGAACAAATTTTCTTTAAAAGACTGTAAATCATGTTCCACTCCCATGACACCAATCACACAAGTTGAACCTGAAGATCAAGGAAAACAGGTTGATCAAACCATGTACAGATGCATGATAGGTTCCCTTTTATATCTAACTGCCTCTAGACCAGATATTATGTTTTCAACATGTGTCTGTGCTAGATATCAATCAGCACCAAGGGAATCACACCTTATAGCAGTCAAAAGAATTTTCAGATATCTGAAAGGAACTCCAACACTTGGAATTTGGTATCCTGCTTCAAGCAATACCAAGTTATCAGCTTTTTCAGATAGTGACTATGCAGGGTGTAAGATGACAAGAAAGTCAACATCTGGTGGTTGTCAATTCCTGGGTAACTGTCTAGTGTCATGGCAATCAAAGAAGCAAACATCTGTTGCAACTTCAACTGCTGAAGCTGAATACATTGCAGCTGCAAGTTGTACATCACAGATACAATGGCTCCAATATCAACTTCTTGATTATGGAATCAAAGAAACCAAGACACCTTTGTTTGTAGACAGCAAATCTGCCATTAGCATCATCCAAAATCCGGTACAGTTCTCAAAAACCAAACATATTGAGATCAGGTACCATTTCATAAGAGATTGCTATGAAAAAGGCAAGATTGAGGTGAAGCATGTAGCTACAGCTAATCAAATAGCTGACATCTTCACAAAACCCCTTGACACATCAACATTTCAGAAGTTAGTATCCATGCTTGGAATGCTAAATTTGTAAGTGTTTATTTTATTCTTCTGCAATTTTTCATTTTTCACTTACAAACAGACAAAAAGTCTGAAACAAAACTTCTGAAAAGAGAGAAACTACTGATGAACAAAACATCAGTATGGGGATAATTTCTGAAAAGTGTGTAACTTCTGATAAAATAACCTTCAGAAGTTATGAATAAAAGTATTTATAAAAACATTTCTCATCAGCTATTAAAACTACTGAAGAGGAAATGGGAACTACTGATGAAGTAATCCTTCATCAGCAGTTTAGTCAAAAGGGCAAATCTGACTTTTCCCATCATCAGAGGTTTGACCTAGTCGGTTTAAAACTTCTGATAAAAAGATTTTTAACCTAGGCGGTTTAAAAACTTCTAATAAAGAAGATTCAAGCGGTTAAAACTTCTGATAAATACCTTTTCTCAACACTTATCCTTTCAAATTCAAAATATCCCTCTTTCTCTCTCAAAAACTCTCTCAATAACCTAAACCTGCAAATCAACTGTTCGATCAAACCCCAAACCACATGGCTCTCGTTCTAAAACAGGGACACAATCAAAGAGCCTTTCTTGAAAAACAAGAAGGCTGGTCCCAATACGATGAGATCATTGATCTTGTCGTAAAATCCCAATATTTTACTGCTCTCACAATAAACCCACCAATTCACACTGAAACTCTAAATGAGTTCTGGGCAAATGCTGAGACGGTGACGGCGGATGATGAAGTCATTTCCCTCAACTCAAGAATAAAAGGGAAACCACTGACTATCACACCGGCCACACTGGCAACAAGACTGGGCCTGGATGATGGAACTGCCCCTGATCATGTTGCTAATTCTGATATTCACCTAACCATGACAGAGTGTGGTTATCAAGGTACTCTCTCCCATGCTACAATCTTCAAAAAATATTTTGAACCAAAATACAAGCTTTTGTTTCATTATATTATTATGTGTTTGAGTCCTAAAACAGGGTCTTATGACCAGATGCCCTCTACTTTTCAACCAATATTTCATTCCATTGTGAATGAAACCAAATTCAGGGCATCTAAATTATTTTTCAATGAGTTGGTGTTACATCACAATAATACCAAGAAAAAGTTTTTGTTATACCCAAGGTTCATTATGCAATGCATAATAGGGGAACTGGGTAATGAGGTGCTTGTGGGAAAAGTTTCAACTTTAAATCCATTAACCTCACAAGCATACTCTAGGCATAACAAACCAGCTGCCTGGCCAGAAGATGATCAGGGAGAACAACAACAAGTCCCCCTGAAGCCCACATCTTCCAAACTCACACCACCAAAAGCCAAAAAGCCCAAGCCAACAAAGATAAAAACCCACCAACCCAAAAGAAAAGCTGTTCAGGAGGTTGAGATGCCTGAACATGCTCATGAGCAGTCTGCTCGTCAAATAGGTGAGACTGAAACACCCTCTCAGTCTCATCCATCTCAAACCCCACCTAGAGCACCCATAACTATATTATTCAAAAGAAAAAGACTTAGAAAAACCATTGAAACTCACTCTTCTTTTGAAACTGCTGACCAACCAATTTCACCTATTGCCCAAACTACTGAACCAACCCCTCAAATTTCTGAACCAGAGGCAATAGAAATTGCCAAACTTCTCTCTGGGCTAAAAGAGAATGTCCCATCTGATTATGTCAGTCCCCTACAACCACAACAACCAGGGGACATAACCACAACATCAGACATGGATGTGGACATCTCTAGCCCTATCCCAAGAGATGAGGGTGGACCAGAGTCTTTAAACCCAATTTTAGAGACTCTTGGGGCATCTGAGGCTGCTACTACTCAGTTACCACCCAGTGGTGGATCTGAGGATAGAAGTAACATAGCTAAGACCTCAGATGTGGCAACTACTAATGAAGGCTTAATGCCTGAAGTAAGAAATCCTCAGAACCAAGAACAAGAGGTTCATGAGAGAACTGAGTTGGGCTCAGCTCATGATTTAACTGAGACAGTCCTCATTGAGGACAACATCAGGGATTCAGATGATTCCATTAATTTGGATGATGTTTCAAAAACCAAAACTACTGAATTGACGGCACTTTATGAAGGTCCTGTTTCAGGGGTATCCAGGCTCAAGAAGCCAGTCACCCCTGCACAGGTTAAAGTCCACTCAATCCTTAAAACCCCTAGAGTGGCATCCTCTGTACAACATGAGGATCTCCCAAAAACACACCCTTCACAACAAATGCCTACCCAATTCCCTGGGCAAACAAGCATAGACCTGAACCAGCTATGCAGCCCAGAGGGTCCCCTGTACCACATGATGAACACTCTCATCAGGAATCACTTCCAAACATACACAGCTAACTTGGAGCTGTCTATCAAGAATCAATTTGGAGTGATCAAGACAAAGATGAATGATCTGTCCAACAAGATAGAATTCAACAGCAAACAGATTGCTCATCTTCAAGGTCAAATCTCCCAACCCTCAACCTCTAAACTTAAACTTGATGAATCCAAAAAGGGGGAGAAAATCAGGGAACCTAAGGAGTCATTCCAAGCCAGGATAAGGGCAAGAGTGGCCATCCTTGAAAGAGATCAGAAAGATCAAGCCAGGAAAGAAAAACTAGCCAAACAGTTTGGTGTCTCAGTGGAAGAGATTGAAGCCACAGAAAAAGAAGATGAGACCCAAACCTCTGAAGAATCCCTAAGGCATAATGAAGAAACTTCTGATGGCAAAAGTTCTGATGAAGAATCAGAAAGTACTGAAGACAATCCTTCAGTAGTTGACAAACCATCAGCAGTTATCAACCCATCAGAGGTTAACACTTCCAAACCTCAAACTGCTGACCCTTCCAGAACCACTGCTCCCATTCAACCAACATCTGATCCTATCAGGCCTACAACAGTTACAACAATGACTGTACTAAACCCTTCTCCTATCTCTCAATCAGCTGAATTATTAGAGAAGAGCTTAGTTGCAGCCAACAAGAAGGCCAGAGAAGATCTGATCTGGAAAACTCTGGAAGAAAGGGATGATCTAGACTTAAGCCATGAAGAAAAACTTCAGGCCTATGAAGCTGAACTACAAAGGCAGGCTAGCCTTGATGAGATTGCTGAACAAGACAAAAGACAACAACTGGTGTCTTACATTACAAAGAACAGCAAGACTAAAGCCTACACACTCAAGGGACTCTCTATGCAAGAGCTGACAAGAAGGGCACAACTGCTTGCAGACAAACTGGCCACAAGCAAAGAAGGAAAGGCCAAGAGAGCCCAGATGATAGAAGAATTAGTAGCAGAGGGCTATGGTTCAAAAGCCTCAGTATCCAGATGGAAAGAAGAAAGACTGATGGATACTTACAGAAAATACAAGGCTGCCAAGGCTGCAAATCCAGAGAAGTTTCAAACTGCTGATCCTTCAAGATCAGTAGTTAGAACTTCTGGTGTATCAACAAGAAGGCCTGCTACTCAAAGAAAGAAAGCAGAGGACAATGTCAAAACTGATTTCAAAATGGTACTACTTGAAGGAAGTTCAATAGTCCATTCAGATTTTGACATTGAGGAGAAACCTCTGTTAACACAATTCAGGGATCCTTCCACTTTTGCCTACCAAATCCAAAAGACCATCAAAGAAAAGATGCATACCAAGGTAGTGACTGAACACCATCTCCCAACTGTTTAGATGCCTGATATGCAACAACAACAACAAGGAAGAGACTCCCACCTGAGGTTAACTGAAACAGAAAGCATCCAACACTCAGGACCATCAACCCAAGGGACAAGTCTGGTTCCCTATTCCTCTGACTTTAACAAGTCAAAGGTACCTATCATCAGATGGTCACTTACTGATAACAACTCAGTATTGTTGACAAGAAGAGACCTTTCAAGCAGGGCTTACAAGAAGATCAGTGATCTGAAGAAACTGTCAACACAAGACCTGCTCACAATTCAACATCTAGAACCACAGAGAGGATCTCTATCTGATGGACAGTTAAACCAGCTCAAGAACACCATGTACAAAGAGATATGGAAGATTGTTCAAGACAGAAGAAAAACATAAGGAATTAGTAAGGTTTTGGCTTCATCAATCCAGGGGGAGATTGTTAGGACAAAGAGGATTGGTGAAACCACTTTTGGAAACCTTAGTCTAATTCACTTCTGTCATTTTGGCTAAGTATAGAAGTACTGAAAAGAAAACAAGAAACTGCTGAAGAGAAGATATGAGAAGTGCTGAAGAAGAAACTTCATCAGAAGTTCTGAAGTCCAAACCAGACAAGTTCACTTCAGAAGTACTGAAGACAAACTACTCATCAGTAGTTTGTCATTCATCAGCACTTAGCATCAGATATTTTCCACCGCCTTTTGCATCAGTAGTTTTATTGTTTATTATTACTTTTAGCTGTATTTGTTAGTTTCAATGTTGCAACTTGTGAAACTTGTTTCTGTTGTTTCTGTACTTGTTTTTTGGGCAAGATACATGTATGTAAACGTCTATAAATAGGAGGCTTCAACCTTCTATTTTAGACATTGATTTTTAATAGAAAAATCCTTCAAACACTTTCACTGTTCTATTCCATTTCAGTATTTATTGTGAATCTGTCTAAGTATCTAATTCTCATTTACTGCTTGGATTCATAATAAATACTTGTCATTATTAGTTTCAATCATCAAGGGGGAGTAATAACTCTTCCTAAGTATAAAAAGTGTTGCTTTAACTTATACATTCCGCTGTGCTTATAATCTGATATACAAGAGCTTGCTACACACTTAAGTGTCAAGATAGCAAGTTCTTACTTAAACAAAAGAGCAAACTGATCCAACAATTGGTATCAGAGCATTGGTTTATCTGATCACATATCAATCTAACAAATTGAGAATCAGACACAAAGCTCTTATTGATACTCAATAAAAAGATCAAAAGTTCACTTTTCAATAAGGGAGGAAAAGTTGTTTTCAAGAAGTCAGAAATTCTAGCTTTTGGCTTTTTTACACTAATAAGCTACTTTTTAAAAAACAACTTATTGACTTTTCCCACGACAAAAGCTAATCCAAACACTTTTTTAGAAATTCCTTTTCAAAAAATCACAAGTCAATAAGCACTTCTAACTAAAAGCACTTTTAAAGTTAAATACGCAATCCCAAACACCCTCTAAGCCACTTCATGGAAATAAACTACAACATGGTATGTACGTGGGGTACCCCCCGGCCCCCCTTTATTTAACACATGCACAAAACAATTAAAAAAACCCTAATTAGTCCTAGGGCTGTGCAAAGGGTCTGGAACCGACCCAACCAGGACCCACCAGAACCGTATGCCCTTTTATTGTTGAAATTAGGAACCACCAACCGAACCTTAAAAGGCTATATGGTTCCGGGTATTAAAGGTTCTGATGGGTCGGGTAAGGGGTCTGATCATCTAGAACCTTTTAATGTAATAGCCACTTTTAGAGGATTACATATTCCTATTCCTCTACGAGGCTCGTAAAAGAATTCTCCCTATTGTTCTAACACGTAGTTACCTAAATCGCTCAAGTAACCACGAATTTCGTATTGGTACGAACTGTACCCAATCGGAATTCGCTTCGTACCTATTGCTCATGGTACGTCGCTCCGATTGTGATGGTTCGTCGTTCCATATGAACAAGAAATCGTGATCCAATTGTGATGGTACGTTGCTTTAGTTAGACCTAAAATTGCAAATTTAATCGATTGAAGGGTTTTTTAGAGTGAGTTGTTCTTGGAAACCAAGAAGAAGAAGAAGGAATAGGAGACTGTGAAGAAGAAGAAACAGGAATAACTTACCAGGAAGAAGAAGAGCGGCTGTTTAAAACTTAGGGTTAGATAAGTTTTGGAATTTAAACATTTAGCCCTTTATCTTTCAATAATTTACATCTAGACCCTAAACTTTTACATAGAAAAAGGTAAAATTAGTTTATGTATTTATAAATAGCTATTTTTTTTTAAAAAAAAAAAATCTACATCGTACCAGACTTCATGGTACACCGTACCGTACCGGATCGTACCGAAATGAGCCTACCCCCTCCGTACCGAATTCGTCCAGCCTAGCGAATTGCGTATTCGTACCGCGTTCCCGTACCAAAGCGGACCGCGATTTAGGTAACTATGTTCTAACAATAGCTCATGAGTTTCTTTTTTAAGTCACTTTTCGTTTCTCGACTTGTGTTTTCGTAACAATTTTGTCATTCTCATTACTCGAATCATTATATGAATCTGTTATGTATACATCATAAATACACACACGCATCAAAGCGACATACATAAATATTTACTTTAAATTTGGATATAATATATATTATATAATAGGGAAAGTATAAATTGAAAACCCACTCGAGTTAAGAAAACTCTGAAAACTCGTCAAAAAACCATCTAAAAAAGTTTTTTTTTTTTTTTTT
This sequence comes from Ambrosia trifida, assembly GCA_028751855.1. Taxonomy (NCBI): domain Eukaryota; kingdom Viridiplantae; phylum Streptophyta; class Magnoliopsida; order Asterales; family Asteraceae; genus Ambrosia; species Ambrosia trifida. The sequence continues at coordinate 8,168,184 of CM054133.1, read as the reverse complement.
GAAAAAAATACACAAAGTAACATACATGTTTTTAAGCGTTTTGGGCCAAAAAAATAAAAAAAGCGCCGAACGAATATTTTTAAAAAAAATAAACAACGCAAACTTTGTAACAGCGATGTTAACATATGTTAAAAAGCAGAAACATATGTTAACAACGCTGTAACATATGTTAAAAAGCAGAAAACATATGTTAACAGCGCTGTTACAAAGTTTGCGTTGTTTACTTTTTTTAAAAATATTCGTTCGGCGCTTTTTTTATTTTTTTGGCCCAAAACGCTTAAAAACATGTATGTTACCTTGTGTATTTTTTTCAAAAAAAAAAAAAAAACTTTTTTAGATGGTGTTTTGACGGGTTTTCAGAGTTTTCTTAACTCGAGTGGGTTTTCAAAATATCCACCCCCTTATATAATATATCACATCTATGAATATACATCAAGCCGGAAAATATTTCAAGAAAAATACATTGTTATTCTTATAAATAATATTTTTAATATTTTATTAACGTTACATGAAATCGATTACAATAGCACGTAAAAACGAGTAGTGAAAAGATTAAAAAAGATTATTTTTTATTTTTTTAATTAAAATCAAAACGGTTCATGTGGTTCTTATATTAGAACCATGGGTTTGGAACCGACCCGACCCGGAACCGATAATTCATATGAATCTAGAACCGGAAACCGACCCATATATTTAAAAAGGTTCGAGTCCAAGGTTCTCGCGGGTCGGATCCAAGGTTCCTGTGGGTCCGAACCACGAAATGTTCACCCCTAATTAGTCCTAACTACATGGCAAGAGTGATATGAGAAACACATCATTCTACCTCGGTTAAATCAACCTCGTCCTCAATTGTGAAAATCGGGTTCATTCGCGGAGTCTATGATCATCATTGGTTGTGGTTTAAGCTAGTGACCTGACTTATATGTTTCATCACCATAATTACATAATCCCTTAGCATGACGAACACGTATTTTGGCACTAGTGAAGCGATGGACTAGGTTAAGAACTGGAGCCGAAAGGGCTAGCCAGGGTTGGGAGCCGAGCCCAAAAGACCTGTAGTGCGTGGGTCTTCATGGGAATCTAAAACCCGGGCCAATTTCACTTTCTCTTCCATGAGATGTGACATACCAATGGCATCGGACAATGAACGTGGAAACTTCACCTTCACTTTCTCCCACGATTTTTGAACATTAATAACATTTTTATACAACAATTTTTTTGAAAAAAAAACACCAAATTAATGGGCGTTTTATTATCTTTCCAACCAGTATCATAGTGCTATACAAAAAAAAAAAAAAAAAAAACCCGATTTTTTTATGTGGTGATTAATGAAATATATATACTTAAATTATATATGAGTAGAGAAAATAGTATAAAGACATGAAAAGTTAGTATTATACAATCTTTTTAGGCGATATCAGTTAGACCATGTTTATTTATTTTGAAAATGGATCTTCTTTGCTTACCTATTGATTGTTTTATTCAGTGAAAATTGAACCGGTATGTCAATCATTAACATATGTTCACTTTAAACATCAGAATCACCTACCATAATCATCATGACATATCATTTGATATCAATTTGTTTTTTTTTTTTCAGGTTCACATCGCAACTTTAGACTGTATTGAGAAAGTCACAGTTGAACAGAGACGAGTGTTGATCCTTTACAAAAAAAAAATTTAAAAAAACGGCATATTCCTTTTATAGTACACGCATTTTATCACTTCATATTAGATTTGTCTATCACATGACGCTCCCGGGGGATAAACTAGTTGATGGATATTTACCTACATGCTTTCCTTATATCCTTATACCTACCCTCCTTCCTTATATATACATATATATTTTTGTCATTTTACTTGAATAAGTTAAACCAAACACTTTTTACAAAATAATTTATTGGCTTATTGTTTTTCCTCATCACATAAGTTAATCCAAACATTTTTTTAAAAACTCATTTTTCAAAATTCATAAGTTAATAAGACATTTTAATTAAAAGTCGTTTTAAACTCAAATAAATTTATCCTTGTCCTTGCAACCCACTAATCTATCAACCAAAAACAATTCACATCTTGTACAACACTTAACCAGGGAGTCTCATAGTGCAACAATTTATTAATAGCATTAATAATTAATAATATTATTTATATGTTCCCACTCTCTTTTTCAAAAAAAAAACGCATTGGGGTACCTTTCTACCCTCGAACCATTTGGAATAAATATTAAGTGAGGGGTTGAATATGTCAACATTCCATAGCTAAAAATCTGGTGACATGTGTTAACGGGTCAATAATAATGGTGGTTGTTTGCATCATTGAAAGAATCGCTAGTAATCTAAATCAAAACCAGGTAAGTTATCAAAGTGAACGGTTATCGGCAAGGCTCCTTGTCTAAAATGATGGGCTTGCGTTACTTGATAAACCGGGTGCAAACTTGGTTGTTTGGGACTGAAATTTACAGCCAAAAAGGAAGGCATTTTTTCCTTTGGAGCTGTAACTTACGGCCTAGGACCGTAAGTTACGGTCCAAACAATCGGCCTTCAACCTTGTCCCACAGCCGTACTTGGCCGTAGGCTACAGCCTGATGATCCAAAAGAACACAACAACAGTGAAGGTGGCTACCGTAAGCTACGGCTAAGGAGCCGTAGCTTATGGCGGGTTTTCTAACCCAAGCCCAATATTGTTTTATGCAATTTTAACATACATTAATACAATACTAACATACGTTAATTCAGTGAAAACTTGTTATTTTCAATTCTAAATGGGTTTTAATGAATGTTTGACCCTAGATAAGGCATGTAGTAGATACGGAAGATGACGAGCTCGCTTCTCTTTTGAAGATCAACGCATACGAAACCTCGATGCTTCCGCAACCTATGTTCTTTTTTATTGGGTTCAAGTTTCATTAGACTACTTAATAGTTATTCGAATGTTTTTCCAAACTTGTTATGCATCTCAAACTTGCTCCAAAAGATGTATTTTTGTGAATTCAATGTTTAATGGAATATGAACCCGATTTATAAAGGTTTTAATGTCAAATCTTAGTTAAATTTTTGAATGGGTCTTACAATAAATTTGATAATATGTTGAATGAGATTAGTAAGGAACCAAAACGAGTTAGGATACTTTTATTTATGAGAAAGTATTTGGCACAAAGTACCTTAACCTAATAAGCGTAAGAAACCACAATATCATGACACGTGTAAACTGCAGTTAGGATTCATATAATCGTTCCTGGTTAAGTCTAAGGATATTTTAGACATTTTGGTTTATAACTACTTCCCATGTAGTCACGATATCATTTTCCGTTTTTCATGTGAATGATTTTCAAATTACTTCTCGATTCAAATATAGATTCAAATACAGTAATACTTATTGCATCTACGACCTAAACATCTTCTCCTTTTTCATACAATTGAAGACATTAACGACATGACATGTATTCGATTTTCGTTATTAGCAGTAGTATTGCAATTCAGTTTCCAATAATTAATAATAAATTCATAATGCTGATTATGTTTATGCAGATTTAAACATATCTCCTGATGATTCGATTGTAGATGTTGAAGATTCAAATGTAGATGTTGATAATCTTGTATTCCATGATATTAGTCCTTATGCTATGTTTTTTCAATCAATTTCTAAATGTTGTTCACAATTGATAATGAGATTAAGTTTTTTTTATTGATTAGATCGGATTACATAAGAAACAAACGATCAAGGAGGTAGTGAAGAGAATGAAGAAGGAGAATATTTTTGATGATCAAGAAGAGAATAAAGAAGGAGAAGATCTGATTACATACGTGCGTTTTACATTTAGAACGTGCATTTTTATTAAACATACATGTGTTTTGCATTTTTATCAATAACTTTTACTGTAACGTGCGTTTTGTGAACTACGTGTGTTTTTATTGTCTTTGTTTCCTCGGTAACTTTTACACTTGTGTTTGTAAAGATACAAATGAGTTTTAATAGTTTAATAAGTTCGTTTTAATAGTTTAACAAATGCGTTTGTTAAAAACATTAACAAGTGCGTTTTTAGAAACAACGTGCGTTTTTTTAATACCAATAATTAAAAAAAAAAAACAATAACAATAATTCACGTGATTTATACTTGTCCCCTAGTTCTTCTTATTTTCTTTATTTATTACTCACCCCTAGATAATTTTTACACCACACACTTGAAACACAAGCTTATCTTTTTGTCTCCAAATAATATCTTCTTCACCACCACCATCTTCATCATCAAGATCTCAGATGATAAAGAGGATTGAAAAGCAAATTGCAAAGGATTATGCTTGTGAGAGTCGTCTAACCGATAACTTAAACATGATAAATGAAGGCATGAGTAGGAGAGGTGAGATTACGAAACTTCTTATGTGGATGCTTGACTCAAGTCTTCATGAACTAGCAGTCATGTTCATGATTGATGCTAAAAAAGGGATGTCACTCTTGTTGAAGAACTTACCAAAGCTATAGCCCTTTTGAGGTGTTCTATTGAATTCAAAATTCAGTTCCTAAAATCTTTTCAAACCGTCTGGTGCTATTTGTACCCAGTAGGGTTGTGTTGTGTACGTCATTTCCGTTTGTGTTCTCTATTTGTTTTTTATGTAATGTGTCGCTGAATAAAGTCCAATCATTTTATACTGATTTGGCTTTTAAATAAAAAAAATCTATATAACGTGCGTTTAAAATGATTCTGCATTATGTACACGTGCGTTTTAACTATCTGCCGATTTACTCAAAACAAATAAAATGCATTTTTTTTACCAATAGCATAAACCATAAAACGTATTCAGAACAATAAAATGTGTGTTTAACCGTTATCTAACAAAAAACCTAACAACTTTGTTCAAATCTTATCCATTCTCTTTAACATCTTTGGTTTAGCATTCTCCATCATCTTTCTCTTGTAAGCCTTTTAGCAAACTTGTGAGCTTCTTCAATAATCTCATCCCTCAGCCTGTTGTGATCAGAAAGTATAATCTTAACTAGGTACTTGAAACGCAAAGCATCCAACTACTTTTTCTGTAGATCTAATTCACATGCAACACCACAGTTCCAAATTTTTTGTCCTTTAAAAGTTTCCATTTGTCGCATTGCGAATATGCCACAATCTTTCTGTTTTTTTATAGTCCTCCTTGGCATTTATCTCCTTTCAATATTTGTTGTTTCAAGGTTCTCAATGCCTATGCTTCAAGGACAAGTTGTTAGCAAGCAATGGCACAATGTTTGTCTCTACATACCTTTTTCAAAAATAGTTCGTTATGAAAATATTTACACTTAGCATTGCAATAGGCTCATTATATTGGTTTTCCTTCCATCCGGCCTTTGTTCTTTTGAGACATTCAATCGGGTATGAGCACTAATCCATATTTATAATTTCTACCTTCAACAGTCAACAAAAACATTTGATTAATAGTTGTTGATTTTGTAATCTCCTCGAACACTGTGTTCCATAACACCAGAAAATTCAACTTAAACATTCGACCACATTTTTCTAGTTGTGACATCAGTGATAGGATCATTGAAACATTTACTTTATTTGTGTTGAATTGAGCTTTGAACTCATCTATAGTAGAATCAGCACCCTTCCTTGGTTTATTTTTCTCTAGCACTGGTTTCTTGCCCATTGGGATGCCCAAAGCTTCATGTACCATTGAAGCTGTGATCTTGATTTTCCAATTCCGGGTATTTCTTTTCTCATCATAGTTGGCTAACAACTAGTAAGCTAAATCTGTTGATATTGAATCAATGTTCATGTTTAGCACAAATCCAAATCCGATGGTCCTCACATCTTCTTCTTGTTCTTCTATATAATCCTTGATGCTATTAATAAAATCAGAAGAAGAGCACCTCAGTCTTAGTTTCTTATCTCTGTACTCAACAAGTTTTCTTTCCTTTGGTTTCTATACCTTCTTAGGATCCTTGTGTTTTAGTTTTTTACAAGGTTTCTCAAAATCTTCATCTGATTTTGGTTGAACATCTGTTTTTTATGTTTTATCCTTTGCTTCATCCTTTCAATTTCCTCATCCAAATCTTTCGCTGCATCTTTATGTTTTTTTAATCCTCTCTTTGATACTTACAGGATTATTTATAGGTTGTTCGAAATCATCATCTATAGCTTCTTCTGTTACCTGTCCTCTAGATAGTTCAATTTGTGAAAAAAAAACATCAATAACAAGTTTAGAAGAACAACAAACGCACGTTTATACGTACTAACATAAAAAAACAGACGCACCTTATAACCTACAGGTCTGACAGTTAATTAACTGTCAAATGACAGTTATGTGGTGGGTATATAACTACCCAGTTGACCCATGACTAGACCCATATACACTTTGACATTTACTTGTTTGACAGTTAATTAACTGTCAAATGACAGTTATGTGCGGGGCGCCGTGCCCAAGAATCGACTACTCGACCTCCAGCAGCCCCCGCCTTCTCCCGATGCGCGGAAACCCGAGCCCCACCCGCCCGAAGGCACGACAGTGTTATAGAACTCGGTAAAACCTCGTCGCCCGTCAGATTCGAACCGGCGCCACCCGTATTCGATCTTCACCCGGATACCAAACCATAAATGTTGAAAGTGTGAATTGAACCCATAATCACCTAAGTGAACATAAGGCCTCTCCACCACTCCACCACTAAGTGACCATTTTAATACATACAAACTGATTCTAATCAGTGTCTAATTTGATGACCAAGAGTATGGCCAACAAATGAGAAAATATTTTTAAAAGCAATTTTTACAAAACTGTTCTAGAGAAAGTGTTCGTTTTTAATTTTTTTTTTTTTTTTTTTACAGAAACTGTTATTTACTTTTTTTAATAATGACTTTTTACACGGGAGAATATGACAGGTTTTGATATTTTCTCTCCGTATGTGTAAAAACAAACCAATTCAAATCAAACTTAGCGGCAATAAGCAAACCACATATTCTATAGACTTTTCGCTTACGCAACCATATACGAAAACATATAATCAATCACTATACGTAAATATCCTCTACAGCTAGCCCTTATAAATGTGAATTTCTTTTAACAAATAACATTATTCAAAAAATCTTTTTTAATATATAGTATAGCCTTCATATTAAAAATGATTTGCATGATGGATCACTCATGATTTTAAAAAGACATTGTTTTTCCCTTTTTAACGTGTATTAATTTAATAACATACCAAGTTTACAAATTATGCTATAGATATGTCAATTAGTAACGGTTCTTTCTTTCCAAAATTCATCTTTAACTCATTTATGTATCTTTAATTTGATTTTTATCCTTATCTATACTACTATATAATGGGTACTTGATGGCTAAGAAGGTAAATTTACATCTTTTTTAAGATGGCATATCAAGAGTCTTAGTATAAATCTATATTTTTTGTCCAATTTCTTCCTTTTATGCCCTCTTGTACAACATTCAATGCTAATTGTATATGTATCTAATACATACTTTATATCCATCTCAAGATGTAACTCACCCTCATAAAACACAATAAATATTAATTGAATGCTTAATATTAAGACCTTCTCATGTCTCAAAAATTACATGCTTCCCATTCTTCTCATTTCCAACCATAGAGAAATAGAATGTTCTTCCAATTTATCTTTGAAAAGGGAGGACCAAGCATGTGGACATAGGTTAGTGCCTCTTACTAGCAGGCTTTAATGGATGCGCGCAAGCATATCGAGCGTGAAATGGAACGATTTATGATTTGTGAAAAGGAGACAAAGACGAAAGCTTTCTACCTGGGTCATCAGCCTAAAACGGTATGTATTGTATTATTTTTTTTCCAATAAAATATTGAGCTTTGGCATACACTTTTACTTTGTATTGGCTCAGTAACTTCATTTGATAAATTGTAAAATATTTGAGATTTAAATTAATTATCGTAAAGTTTCTTTGTTGATGATCTTTTGTAGGACCCAAATGAGATAGCCAAGTCAGGGACTAGAGATGGTTGAACAATATGGTATGGAATTATTTATCCAATCTAATGGCCTGCTCTTTTTTTTTTGCTCGAGTTTCGGTCTTCTATTATTGTTAAGTTAAAATTTATATTTAGGAAATTAAAACAATGAGAGATTTAAAGAGAATGTGTTTTGAAACAGACGCATCAACTTAATTGATACATGACATTCATATTGTATATAATGTTATCTTTGCCGTAAGACTCGCTAATCTTATCATGTAGCTTTTGGGGTTTTATATCTTTTTTATTGATACTAGATATTTGATTTAATTATTTTGTTCCTCATATCCACCAAGTATAGCTTCAATCTAACTATATAGTATTTTCCAAATAACTTTCTATAAGTCGTTACATGTGCAAACCTTTTTAACAATTGGATTTGGCATATAGGCTCATTTTTTTGTTTTGCTTTTAATCAGAACTATATGTTCAGGACATGGAGCTAGGGGTGTGAATTAACACGCCATCAATCCAACACAAAATTTTTAGTTAGGGTTTAGTCTAAATGGACTCGGGTCAGTTTAATATTGGTGGTTGATGACGTAGGACCCCCACCGACATAACCGAGTGCACGACACCGACTGGATGGAGCAACTTGTAATAAATTGTAAAAATTAATAAACCTTACGGAACTCGAACAAAAGATGAACCCGGAACGGAAGGACAAAAGGTAAAACGAAAACACAAGAGATAATAAGATAAACCTATAAAACAAAGCTATAACCATAGGATTAATATTAGACGGCTTTAACATAATGGACATATCCACAGGGACAGAAAAGGATACGGACAAACCAATGGATAACAGCAAATGACGGCTAGGACCTATCGGACATTTCCGGAACACAATAAATAACATAAAAACCATAACCAAATCTACCGGAACAGTAACCTGGTTATTGTTCCAGCCGACCTCATCATCACCTGTAATTAATGCAAGTGCATTGAAGATAACTATAAATACCGACCTACCTCGGTTGTTGAAAAAAACTATAGAACTTACTAGGGGTTGAATAAACTACATACAATGAAAAAAACTATAGAACTTACTAGGAGTTGAATTTTTTGACTGCATCATTTTTAACTCTGTATTACATTTTAAAAATCTATGTTATAAAGCTTTTTTTATATACAACATAGTTTTATAAATGTCGAAATATCACACAGTTATATAAAGTATCCAACGGTAGTTTTACAAACTTATTCAAGGTACTCAAGAACTCATGGATACTAAATAATTTATAACTAAATATTAGGTTGTTGCTTCCTACATACTTAGTATCACCATAATGAATCGTCCATAAATACCTTATGACTTTTAGTTTAAAATTATTATATATGTAAACAAAGTTTACGGGTGCAGCCCCTCCGCAACGCGCGGGTTCCTGCTAGTACTATAAATAATACACGCATTGTTTTTGTACGTTTTATTTTTCATTAACATGTCTTCGACGACATTTTATTGTCATTTTTCTCACTGAACTGACTTTGTTATATGCATATGTATTCACATTCGAGAATGAAGTAAGCGGTAAGTGTGTGCTTGGTATATATCTTCTATCTTCTATCTATATAATAAATGAAAACACTAGGGTTGAATCCTAGATTTTGAGAGGGTCTTCAAGGATCCAAATCCTAAATGGGGCTCCATGAAAAAGTATTATATAAACCTCTTTTTTTTTTTTTGTCAACATCCATTTGTATGTTACAACATCTTCCTCCTTCCTATCCTAATAATTCCTTTCTCATTCCTCATTCCTCTTTCATTGTTCTTTTTGCAAGGTATGTTGTTCATCAATCTTACATGAATCTCGAAATGTTTTTGATAATTTTTCTGCATTTTGATTAGATTGATACATAATGTTTGCAATCATCTTACATAAAAGATAAACACAATCGGTTTCTATCATTATTTTTCTACAAAGATAAATCACAATCGTATAGCTATCAACCTTCTACAAAATATGTAATTATCAACACGTTTTCTTATTAAAATAACTATCTAATCTGTTTTCGATTATGTTTCTGACACTGTATGAAATCCATACATAGCGGTTTACTAACATATTAAACCAAACAGAAATACAATCATTTTATTTCGGATTTATTTGTAATGATCAGAATCTTTTTTTTTATTAACACCATTTGATAATCTGTTTAGGATCAAGTCTCTGCTTTGGATTAAATCGACACACAAGTAATTCTGATCAGGTTTAATCATTGATGATATGATTGTGGTTTTAATAACAGATTGCAATTGAAATCAGTTTCGAGTATGTGTGAATATAAAAAAAGATTATAAAAAAACAAAATACAGGATTTCATAAAAAAAGATAATTGAAATCAGTTTCGAGTATTAGTGACTTTATAGATACTTTAACAAAAGTTTGTTTTACAGACGAAGAACAGGATTTCATTAGGACAAATAACTTCATTATGGCTTATCACAAGGGTGACAAATTCTTCAAGGTTATTCATGACCCTTCCGCACGAGTTTTGGTATGACGTTTCTAATTTTTTTTTAAGTAAAAAAAGCTTATTCATTATTATAATGTTGTTTTTTACGTGTTTGTCCAGACATTGCCGAAATCCATGAACAGGTTTTTGTTATCTAAAAACTTACGAAACAACAACATTAAAGTTTCGACATACCATGGTCAATCTTGGTTTGTTTTGTTAGAATTTATAGATGATGAATTCTGCTTAACAAATGAATGGTCAAAAGTTGTACATGATTTATGCTTCTCTATGTTTTACGTCATATTCGACTTTATTGCTCCGAATACTTTCATGATGGAGCATTACAATCATTCTCCATCCATGCAATTGGATGTGTCATTCTGCAAAATGATTGAACATGAATTGACGACACCTATGGTAAGTGCCATTAAGTTCGATACTTTATATTACATGTTTTTAGTATCTTAATTTGTCCATATTATTTGATCACAAATTTTGCTTTCAGGTTATACCTTACTCCTTTATTAATAAGCATTATCCCGATGGTGTCCCTAATGTTCCAATCACTATGTATGTAAATGATTTACATCAATGGAACGTTGCAATAGAAAGGATTGGTCGTGATTATTGTTTTTGTAATGGTTGGCTGAATTTCATAAGTGATCTTCGTCTCCAGGTTGGTGAACTACTTTGTTTAGAAAAAAAAGAAATTGGCGTGTTTAATGTTACAACTTTCAACAAGAATGGTCGCCAAATGAAATTATTCAAAGTTTTGACTAGGTATAATGCTTGACATGCGGCAGTTATGGTTTGAATGCTTGACTTTGACTAAATTCAATCAATACATAATGTTATAACAATAATAACAATGCTAATTCGGATGCTAATTACCCTCCACTCTTTCATCCATTTCTTATTATTGAATTGATTGAATACCTATATAATGCTTGACATAACATATAAAGAACATTTAGTTAAATAACATTGAATAGATCAAAAAAAAAATCACAACTAACTATAATGCTTGACATGCGGCAGTTATGGTTTAAATGCTTGACTTTGACTAAATTCAATCAATACATAATGTTATAACAATAATAACAATGCTAATTCGGATGCTAATTACCCTCCACTCTTTCATCCATTTGTTATTATTGAATTGATTTAATACCTATATGAAAATATGAATACCTATATAATGCTTGACATACGCCAGTTAATCAAGGAATGCTTGACGTTGACTAAATTCAATCAATACATAATGTTATAACAATAATAACAATGCTAATTAACCTCCACTATTTCATCCATTTCTTATTATTGAATTGATTGAATACCTATATAATGCTTGACATAACATATAAAGAACATTTAGTTAAATAACATTGAATAGATCAAAAAAAAATCACAACTAACTATAATGCTTGACATGCGGCAGTTATGGTTTGAATGCTTGACTTTGACTAAATTCAATCAATACATAATGTTATAACAATAATAACAATGCTAATTCGGATGCTAATTACCCTCCACTCTTTCATCCATTTGTTATTATTGAATTGATTGAATACCTATATGAATATATGAATACCTATATAATGCTTGACATACGTCAGTTAATCAAGGAATGCTTGACGTTGACTAAATTCAATCAATACATAATGTTATAACAATAATAACAATGCTAATTCGAATGCTAATTAACCTCCACTATTTCATCCATTTCTTATTATTGAATTGATTGAATACCTATATAATGCTTGACATAACATATAAAGAACATTTAGTTAAATAACATTGAATAGATCAAAAAAAATCACAACTAACTATAATGCTTGACATGCGACAGTTATGGTTTGAATGCTTGACTTTGACTAAATTCAATCAATACATAATGTTATAACAATAATAACAATGCTAATTCGGATGCTAATTACCCTCCACTCTTTCATCCATTTGTTATTATTGAATTGATTGAATACCTATATCAATATATGAATACCTATATCAATATATGAATACCTATATAATGCTTGACATACGCCAGTTAATCAAGGAATGCTTGACGTTGACTAAATTCAATCAATACATAATGTTATAACAATAATAACAATGCTAATTCGAATGCTAATTAACCTCCACTATTTCATCCATTTCTTATTATTGAATTGATTGAATAACTATATAAACAAGTCAAACCAATTCACATACGATTGTAATAAGACACGTTGAATGCACTTTGAGTAATCGCAAAGATATATTATTAGGTTAATTTCTGTTTCTCATCTTTAAATACATAAACATTATTTAGTCAAATTTTGATTTGTTGTGTTATTGAAGTCATCTATTGGTTTTTACATTATTTTTTTCCAGTTAACAAGATCAATGGCTGCTGTAGATGCAAATGAGTTTACAATGGTTAACCAAATTCATGTAAACCGTAACGGTGTGGCGTTAAAGCTAAAGATTATTCGGGTTTGGCGTCTACCCGATCGTCGCAATCCTAATGATGTGTACTCAATTGAAATGATCCTATGTGATGAAAATGTAAATCTCAACAACACGTTTTTTTCTTTATATCCTATTATTTTTAAATTTCATAACTTTTTTTTTTTTAGTTGTGATGTTTTTAATTTTAATGTATATGAATTTTCATATATGCGTACATTAAAATACATCAATTACGTAGATACATATTTATAGTGTTTTCTTATTTTTTTTTATAATTAACAGGGTGACAGGATTCAAGCGAATGTATTTAAGCAGTTGTTTTTTAGATTTGAGAGGTTTCTGACTGAAAATTCTTCTCTTATTATAAGAAATCCAGAAGTTGGGGTCAATTCCTCTAAATACAAGTATGCTCCAAACCCAAACAAACTCTGCTTGAATATGAATACTCAAGTTTCCGAATATGATGGTTTCCAAGGTCCAGATTTTGGTTTCTCTTTTGTGCCCTTTCAAAGAATTCTGGATAGGGAGGTTGATGAATATGTTACAATAGGTATATTTCGTTCTAATAGTCTTTTTTTCATCACAACCAAACCATAATAATAGTTTTATAAGTTATGTTTCATTAATGTTTATTTTATACTTGATCTTAGATGTTATAGGACATGTTAACAAGTTCTTCATCAATGATGATAAAGATAAAAAGGTTGTCGCTGATAAAAAGAGGTTAACAATGGAAATTCAAGATATCGAGTATGTATTCTTTATTTATTTATTTTTTGTTTGCATTTTATATACAAAAAAAATTACGTAGCTTTATAAATTGTGTATTTATTTTTTACTAAAATAATTTGTACTTTTTTGAAGGGGCTTGCGCATCTATTTAACGTTGTGGGATAGTTATGCCATGGAGATGTCTAAATATGTTGCAACTCATCAAACAGAGAAAGAATTTATAATAATAATGCAGTTTGGCCGTTTGAAGTTTTATAATGGTTGTATAATGTTAATAAATATATATAGTTATATTTATATTTATAGCTACATTATAATTTGAATTATAAATTAAGTTCTAACTTCTAAATTTTCTTATTATTAAATATTTCAAACTCGGAATTATAAATTGAATCATTAAAACACAAGCCCACTACCTTCTCTGTATGCTATGTATCTATTTCTAAAACATGTTGCTAACTTGCAGCTCAAAAAGCAACATATGTGCCATGAAAAGTATTTCCAAAATGATTCGGATTTGTCGCTAACAAAGTTATAAAATCCAACACGATTTCAAACATAAACACAGCATCGAAGTTTCTGTTATTTAATGGAAATAATAACAATCAAACGGTTTAATAATTACCTAACAGAGTCGTTGTCGTCCGATCCTTCATGCTCGTGTCATTATTTCTGTTCCTCTCTTAGTCTCTGTCATGTTTACAATTTGGTGCGGCTGGTTTTCTCAATATAACTAACCCTAGATCTGAAAAGAAAATAAGAAGCAACTTTGTTATCTGTTTTTCAGGTGGATCCATAATTAGAATCGGTGTATGTTAATACAAACCATAAGTCCATCAACATTCAGCCCAATTCCATATGCAATAACTGAAAAAATGCAGGCCCTATAAAACTTACGGCCCAAAACTCTAACACATATTATAAACATACAAAATCCTAACAAACCAATAGTTTCTTAATGTTTAAATAAAAGTTGTAAAAGGCCATTTGCACACAAAGTATATCTTCCGTTAGTAACATTTTTTTAGTTTAACATCCATCATTTAAACGGATGACTGTAAGAGCCCGTCGGTTGATTATATTAAAATTTTTTTAAAAAAAACCCAAATCACAAATTGAAAGCACATTTCTTTTATAAACCAGGGGCAGTAGAAAGTTTCCTTATTTTTCAATAATTTTTAGTATATTTTTCTTTAATTTTTCAGGTATTACTTATTGTATTCAAGAAAAACATATATTTTACAATGTCCGATCCCCCAAAGTATGATTTTTGTTTACCGAAATCTAAAGTTGGTGACCTGAGGCGTAAATCTAACGGTAATAATTAATCTTTGTTTTTTTCTTTTACATTTGGTTAAACATGTTTGGAGATATCAATACCGCAACACCGACGTAATTTATTATGTTTCATCTTATACCTTTAATTCTTAATTTTTGATTAAGAAATAATAGTTTTTATTGTAATTTTTTTGTTTAGTGAGTCTTAATATCTCTGAAAGACGTAAACGGATGAATGCATATTTGGATAGTATAAGTTCAAATGTCTTAATATCTCTAAAAGACGTAAACGGATGAATGCATATTTGGATAGTATAAGTTCAGATGTCGGTTGTTCATCAACAGTACTAATGGTCTTTGTTTAGTGGGTGTCTTACTAACATCATTTCAAGATATTCTTAAAGTTGATGGGAAAGTACAATCATCTTTTAGGGATGCATGCTACGCAATGGGACTCCTGGATGATGATACAGAATATGTTGAAGCAATAAAGGAAGCGGCTTTTGCAGGTTCTGGCCCTTATCTAAGAAACTTATTTGCAACTCTTTTTGCGTCCAACAGTTTGTCAAGACCTGACATTGTGTGGGAGGAAACATGGAATTATTTGTCTGATGACATTTTACGCAAGAGAAGAATAGATTCAAACTGTCCAGGTTTTTAACTTTTTTTTAATATATTATTACTTTAAAATAGATTTTCTAGAATTTTTTGGACATATACTAAATTGTAATGATTCATAATTATTAGGAATGTAAATTATACTATTTTTAATGGTTCCACATATTCAATTATTCATTTTATATGTTAATTTTATTCTATATATTCCATTCTAACACAATTTTTTTCCCAGATTTGATCCTTTCAGACGACGAACTTAAGAATTTAGCTTTGCTTGATATTGAGAAGTTCT
Source organism: Ambrosia trifida (assembly GCA_028751855.1). NCBI lineage: Eukaryota > Viridiplantae > Streptophyta > Magnoliopsida > Asterales > Asteraceae > Ambrosia > Ambrosia trifida. Next base: position 8,152,376 of record CM054133.1, on the reverse strand, counting down.
TATTGCGTAATAGTTGAAGTCTACGACATTTCGTAGGTATGCCATATCCTGAGAATGAGTTTCTATCATTATTAGACAATCGTCTTATTTGTGAGGAGTTGGGCTATGACTCAAACAGTTTGGTTGAAGAATTTGATTCTCAGTTCTCTTCTTTAACAGATGAACAAAAAAATATTTATAATTGTGTAATTAAATCTGTTGAGGAAAAAAAGGAGGGGTTTTTTTTGTTTATGGTTACGGTGGTACGGGTAAAACATTCCTATGGAAGACTCTATCTTCATCCATAAGATGTAAAAGAAAGATTGTTTTGAATGTTGCTTCGAGTGGTATCGCTTCTTTGCTATTGGCCGGTGGTAGGACAGCACATTCCAGGTTTCGTATTCCTATAAATCTAACTGAAGATTCTATGTGCTACATACCACCTAATAGTGATGTTGCACAGCTGGTTAAACAAACTGACTTGATTATATGGGATGAAGCACCCATGACTCATAAACATGCTTTTGAAGCACTAGATCGAAGTTTAAAAGATGTATTTGGTGTACATGCTGATGAGTCGTCTGATTTGTTATTTGGTGGAAAGGTTGTTGTGTTTGGGGGTGACTTTAGGCAAATTCTACCAGTTGTACCAAATGGAACTAGGCATGACATTGTTAATGCCTCTTTAAGTTCATCATACATTTGGCACAAATGCACTGTTTTAGAGTTAACAAAAAATATAAGGTTGCTTTCTGGAAGCTGCAGTTCTGATATTGAGGAAACTAAAAAGTTTGCATCTTGGCTTCTGGACATAGGAGAAGGAAAGGTTGATACAATAAGCGATGATCAGGATGTTATTTTGATACCTGATGACTTACTTATTTCTCAATCTTCGGAACCTGTTTCTGATTTGATAGCCTTTGTTTATCCTTCACTTTTGGATAACATCCACATTCCGACTTATTTTCAAGATCGAGCTTGTCACACCCTCAAATTCCACTTGCGGGGTTTTACCGCGAGGCGCATGACAAACCAGGATTCAAGTCAACGGTCACAATAAACAACACTATATGCATAACACAATACTCAAAAGATATAGTTATAAAAACATAAACTGTAGCGGAAGCTTTAAATGTTTACAACCCAAAAGACACAGTTCAAAAGTTTAATGAAGACCATGCTCTAAACCCTAGACGCTCGTGCCGACTCGTGCGCCTAGATCCAGTTGTTGCTACCTTAGCGACCTGAGAAAAACATGCCAAAAGACGTCAACATATAATGCTGGTGAGTTCACAGGTTTGTTCAAAAATGTTATCCAAACGTTACCATGTCCATACTATATCAATGCTACCAAGTACGCTAGCTAGGCGTATGTATTATTACTACTACGATTGGAAACCATTACTGGACACGTTTAGCAATGTTTAGCATGTTTAGCAGCCCGTAATGTTCAGCACGATAATGTTCCTGTTCGAGACAATATGCACCCGCCCGGCCCTCCAAGCCGATGAGTGGGGCAGGTCACGCCCAATAGATCTATCCACATTTCCCCCGTTGTGCAAACCCGCACATTCATGGTTTCCCCCGGGACTTTCCAAAAGATCGTATAGCAATATAAAGTTAAAACCATAGTATGACATATGTTACCAAAACTGTTTAGCGCATGTTTTCTCCCCCAAACGTTAAAGCATATAAAAGTGGGGCCGTGAACTCACCTTAGATTGCGTTCTTCAATTATAAGTAAAGATGTTTAGCCCTTGATAATCCCTCTACCGGAGATCTATCAAAATGTTCACATAAGTGTTCCGACTAATAACCATAAGGTTATCTAGTCCCCGATTGTCCAGATCATAACCAAGTATGTTTTAAAACGTGTTTAAATGTTTAACCGACACACTAGACCGACCCGACATCCCGTTGGTGACCCATTACCCTAACTAATCAAGTACACATAGATTACACGCAAGGTTCAAGCATAAAACACTTAGTTTGTATCAAAAATCCCATTTTTGTTAACGTAGGGTCGAATGTAGTCCTGGGAGGTCGAAGGTGGCCTTAACTGGTCGAATGTGGCTTTGAACCTCCACCTTCGCCCCTTTTCTTCCCACCTTCGCCCCTTTTAGTTCATTCGCCCCTTTTTGTTTCCAGGTTCGCCCCCTGGAACCCACCTTCGACCGTTCGAGTGGTCGAAGGTATTCCAGGTTCGCCCCTGATGTCAGATTTTTCCAAAAACGCGTCGAAAAACATCCGAAAACATCACAAAACATCACGAGTTACAGCAGTCAAGCATCATTAATACATTCCTACGAAACCCTACCAATTTTACCCCAAAATCTATCCGTTTTACAAGTTTCCTAAAATAGTAAATTATAGAGATGTCACATCACCATGCATGAAAATATTACCCAATTAGGAAACTTTCTGAAATCGATCAATAATCCGTCCATCATACTCGAATCATCATGAACAAGAAACCCTTATCATAACCTTATCATAATCATCCAAAAACAAACCCTAAATCTAACTAAAAACCCCTTTAATTGCCAAAACACCATCAACAATCAAAGGTAACATGTTTCAATCATAACCCATGCCCTAGGTTGTCGTCATATCATCTATACAACAAGTAATCATCAAACAATGCATAATATCATACTAACACATGTTTATTTGCATAAAAACTCATTGTTTATGAATAGGTTTTGGTTAGGAAAGGTTTTTATTCATAAAATAGGTTGATATCAGATCTAGACCCTTGGGGTTTAGATTAAAACAAGTCAAAATTGTTTAAAAAGGATTTGTAATGAAGAACACACCTTAGATCTTCACTTGTAATGATTTAGAGAGTTAGGTTATGAAAAACAAGCTCAAAAACTCCTTCCCCAATGATAATAGCTGATAGAGAGTGTTTGGAGGCGTTTAGGGTTTGTGAAATGGTGAAAAATGGCTAAGGATGGTATTTATACCCAGTCCAGGTTCGCCCATTTTATGTGGTCGAATGTGGAACTTTTCCACATTCGCCCATTTGTAATGGTCGAATGTGGAATCTTTCCACATTCGCCCACTTTGTTTCCACGTTCGCCCATTTCTCAAGTCCCATTTCCACATTCGCCCATTATTTCCACATTCAGGTCATCAGCACTTTTTAACACATGTTAACAGCACTTTTAACATATGTTAACCTTTTTCCAGTTTGTCGTGTTTAACGCATTCTAACACATCTTAACACATAAGCATGCATCCATAGTCTATACTTAGCATGTTTAGGCACGTATAATCATTTGTACATCATTTAAGCAAGTATAAGCATACAATTCACCACACGACCCATAATCTACACATATACTTAATTAGTTCATGTAATGTCACCAACGACGGAACCCGGTACTAATGTATTCCCAAAACGACTCCCAATGATCCTCCAGATCATTGACCCTGGACAATCCTAATTTGACCCGACTCAACTGACCCAGTTAAGTTTGTTTATAAACGTTTCTCGCTAAGGTAGACTTAGATGTTACTATTATGTTTAAGCCGAACATGCCGGGTGTCACATCATCCCCACGTTGAAAGAATTTTCGTCCCGAAAATTGCACGAAACCCAAAAGTGAAAAAGACGAAAAGGAAGAAAACGAAAAGAAAGGTTACCGGTTGTCACATCATCCCCACGTTGAAAGGGAATCTCGCCCCGAGATTCACTCTGCTTCAGCAGTAACATGCCTGGACTCGAACGCGCGCTTCGGAAAGAGATGAGGGTACTTAGCCTTCATCTGGTCCTCTCGTTCCCACGTGAACTCCGGTCCACGATCCGAGTTCCAACGAACTTTAACGATGCGGATTTTACTCCGCCGAAGGCTACGAATCTTGTAATCCAGAATCTCCACAGGTTCCTCCACAATGCGAAGACGATCATCAACCTTGATCTCTTCCAGTGGTACAACGAGAGATTCGTCAGCCAAACACTTCCTTAAGTTAGACACATGGAAGACGTTATGAACATTACCGAGCTCCGTCGGTAAATCAAGTCTGTACGCCACCGGCCCAATCCGTTCCAGGATTGCGAACGGTCTGACGTAACGAGGGTTAAGCTTGCCACGCTTTCCAAAGCGTATGACGCCCTTCCATGGTGAAACTTTCAGAAGCACCTTGTCCCCAACCTGGAACTCTAGCGGTTTGCGACGGCGATCGGCATAGCTCTTCTGACGATCCCGCGCAGCTGCCAAACGGTTACGGATCTGTACGATTTTCTCCGAAGTTTCGTACACCAGTTCCGGGCCAATGAGCTGACTCTCGCCCACCTCAGCCCAACACAAGGAAGATCGGCATTTCCGTCCATACAGAGCTTCGAACGGAGCTGCCCCGATACTGGAGTGGTAGCTGTTGTTGTAGGAGAACTCCACCAACGGCAGGTGAGTCTCCCAACCCTTGCCAAAATCGATGACACATGCCCGCAGCATGTCCTCCAGTGTTTGTATCGTCCGCTCACTCTGGCCGTCAGTTTGCGGATGATAAGCCGTACTCATATCCAGCTGAGTACCCAAGGCCTTATGAAGAGCCTTCCAGAAACGCGAAGCAAAGCGGGAATCACGATCAGAAATGATAGAAACAGGCACCCCGTGCCGAGAGACCACCTCCTTAAGGTAGAGTCGAGCCAACCGCTCGAGTCCGTCCGTTTCCTTAATAGGTATGAAGTGTGCCGATTTCGTCAACCGGTCGACGATCACCCAAATCATGTCGCAACCACTTGGCGATCTCGGTAGTTTGGTGACGAAATCCATCGTGATCCGCTCCCACTTCCATTCTGGAATCTCAGGTTGCTGTAGGAGACCAGACGGCTTCTGATACTCCACCTTGACCTTAGCACAGGTCAAGCATTTGCTCACATAGGAGGCTATATCAGCCTTCATGTTCGGCCACCAATAAAGTATCTTCAGATCCTGATACATCTTATCGGAGCCTGGATGAATAGAATACCGGGATTTGTGAGCCTCGTCCAAGACAAGCTCCCGTAATCCCCCGAGTAAAGGAACCCAAACACGCCCAGCGAAGTAGTGTAGGCCATCAGACCTAAGCTCAAGGTGTTTGTCCGCACTGTGCATCGTTTCGGCCTTAAGGTTTTCCTCCTTCAAGGCATCCACCTGAGTCGAACGGATCCGGTCAGGCAAGGAGGAATGTATGGTAAGCTGCAAGGCTCGGACACGCCGAGGCTTCGCCGACTCCTTCCTGCTCAAGGCATCCGCCACAACGTTTGCCTTGCCAGGATGGTACTTAATCGCACAGTCGTAGTCGTTCAAGAGTTCAACCCAACGACGCTGCCGCATGTTTAACACCTTCTGGTCGAAAATATGCTGGAGACTCTTGTGATCGGTGTAAACTTCACACTTGGTACCGTACAAGTAATGTCTCCAGATTTTCAACGCAAAAACTACTGCACCCAGCTCCAAGTCGTGAGTAGTATAGTTCTTCTCGTGAACCTTGAGTTGACGAGAAGCATAAGCGATAACCTTCCCGCGTTGCATCAACACGCAACCGAGACCCCGAATCGAAGCATCACAGTACACCACGAAATCATCCGTACCCTCGGGTAAGGATAAGATAGGAGCAGAACAAAGTTTAAGCTTCAGCATCTGAAATGCTGATTCCTGTGGTTCGCCCCAGTCGAACTTTCGGTCCTTCTGGGTGAGAGCAGTGAGGGGTTGAGCGATCTTCGAAAATCCCTCGATAAAACGCCGATAGTAACCTGCAAGACCCAGGAATTGCCGCACCTCAGATGGCGTCTTTGGTGCTTCCCAGTCTTTAATAGCTTCGATCTTAGCCGGATCGACATGAATTCCCAGTTCATTCACCACATGCCCTAGGAATTGAACTTCGCGTAACCAAAAATCACACTTTGAGAACTTAGCATACAACTGCTCCCGTCTCAAAAGTTCCAAGACCAACCGCAGATGTTCCTCATGATCCGCCTTGTTCTTGGAGTAAATCAGAATGTCATCAATGAACACGATGACGAACTTATCAAGGTACGGCTTACAAACACGGTTCATCAAATCCATGAACACTGCCGGTGCGTTAGTGAGACCGAAAGGCATGACTAAGAACTCAAAATGGCCATAACGAGTGCGAAAAGCAGTCTTCTGGATGTCAGCTTCCCTGACGCGCAACTGGTGATAACCGGACCGCAAATCAATCTTCGAGTAGTAGCTGGAGCCCTGAAGCTGGTCAAAGAGATCATCAATGCGAGGAAGAGGATAACGATTCTTGATGGTCACTTTGTTCAGCTCACGGTAATCGATACACATACGAAGGCTCCCATCCTTCTTCTTCACGAACAAAATAGGAGCTCCCCACGGGGACGAGCTCGGTCGAATGAAACCCTTTTCCAAGAGTTCCTGTAACTGGCTGGATAACTCTTGCATCTCAGGAGGTGCAAGACGATACGGAGCTCGGGCAATAGGAGCTGCGCCCGGAGCAAGATCAATACCAAACTCAACCTGACGATGGGGAGGAAGACCAGGCAAATCATCAGGAAACACATCAGAAAAGTCACGAACCACCGGAATATCCTCGATCTTCTTCTCATCGTCAGTAGAAACGTTAACAAGTGCCAGAATGGCCGAACAGCCCTTTCGAAGATACTTACGGGCTTTCATGCTGGAAATGATACTCAGCGGAGCACCGCTTTTCTCGCCGTGAACCGAAAGAATATCTCCATCGGGGAGAGGGATCCGAATAACCTTGTCAAAGCAAACAATCTCTGCACGATACAACGATAACCAATCCATGCCCACAACGACATCGAAACTTCCCAGAGGTACAGGCATAAGGTCAATGGGGAATGACAGACCCGACAGTTCCAAGTGACACTCCCTAAGGATATGAGTCGCCTCGATGTTCTTACCATTAGCCAATTCTATCAAGTACTTAGCCTCTAAAGGTGTGGGTACTATATCTAGCAACTGACTAACATCCACAGATACGAAGCTCTTATCGGCACCAGAATCAAATAGAACAGAAACATAGCGATTGTTGAGAAGGAACGTACCGGTAACTGTGTCTGGATCCTGCCTAGCCTCCGCAGACCCAATGACGAAAGCACGCGCAGTCCTGCCTCCGCCGCCATTCCCGTTACCGTTACCGTTTCCGCCCCTCCCATTATCGCCCTGCTTCAGCTTGGGACAATCACGCTTGAAGTGTCCCGTGTCACCACAGTTGTAACACCCCTGCCTCCCCTGAGTCCCCTGAGCAGCAGGAGCAGGAGTAGCCGCAGGAGTCTGGGTTGGGGTGAGCGTCACCTTGCAATCCTTAGCATGGTGCCCCAACTGATGGCACCGATGACAACGAGCCCGATCACAATTCCCAGAATGGTGAAAGCCACACTTGTTACACTTGGGATGCTTCCCAATGTATCCACCTGTCTTCTGCGAAGAAGACGACCCAGATCCCTCAGTCTTCTTGGCCGGTTGAGACGGCGCCGGCACTGCACTCTTACCCACGTTCTCCCATTTCCTCTTGTTGCCATCAGACCCCTTCGCAGTTGAACCCTTAGGAGGTAAAGCGCCCTCCAAAATCTTCATGTTGGTCATCTTGTGTGCAGAACGGACGACCTCAGCCAGTGTAGGAAGGTTCCCAGCAGCTACTAACCCAGCAATCTCCGGCACCAATCCAGAGATGTAGTGCTCGATCCTACGGTACTCAGGTGTGTGCATGTCAGGACACAACACCGCCAGCTCATTGCGTCGCACAGTATACTCTTCAATCTCGGACCCCACCATCTTGCAGTTCCAGACTTCATGTTCCAACTTCTGCACTTCCTCCCTGGGACAGTACTCACTCTTCAATAACCGAACAAAATCCACCCAAAGCATAGCATGAGCTTCCCCCAAGCCCATGTTCTGCGTAGTAGCATTCCACCATGACAAAGCAGGACCCTCAAATGTCGCAGTGGCATACTTAACCCGGTCCTCAACAGGACAGTTACACATCAAGAAAACATATTCAACCTTCTCCAACCATCGGAGCAGTCCCACTGCCCCTTCAGTCCCTGCGAAGTTATGGGGCTGGCAGTTCCTAAACTTCTTGTAGGAACACTGGGATGGAGGCGGGTTGACAGCAGCACCTGAAACACGACACAAAGATAAACCACAAAGGAAACATGACACCCAAGAACGAAACAAGGCAGGTAAGAACCAACTTACCACCCATAGCATTGTGCCCAGCCTGGAAAGCAGCCAAGGCTATGTTCACTTGCTGTTAGAGCAAGTTGTTCAGCTCTGCTTGGGTCATGTTAATGTTACCACGACCACCGCCACGGCCACCGCCGCCACGACCACCACCACGACGTCCACCACCGCGTGCACCCGACATGATCTGACAAATCAGAAATCGAGAGATTCAGATTCACTGCTAGTGTCATCCACTAGTAGCTAGAAAAGTTACGTCTAGACCCAATCCAGGACTATACATCCAAGTTCAGAGTCCACTTGGATTCTCATGCATTTCAGTTTATGATTTCGTGTGCACCCGAAATGATAAACTGCTCTACATGGTCCTCCAGGCTTTCCCGCAGCTTGAACTCAAGTCGCTGAATATCGGCATCTAGCATCATGCTATCACAAGCATAAGTGCACAAGATAATGTGTAAGCAAGTGCGTCTATTGGGGTATGAAAGGGAGATGTCCGAATCCTGGACAGACCCCAAGAGTACGTAAGACTACCCCAACGTACGACACTGCCGTGCAATAACCCACGAGTCAACTCCTTCTCCTTCAAACCCCGAAGAAGAACATAAGAGTGTATAAAGCCAAGAGTAAGATCGGATGATGTAACAGAGAAGTGTGATGATAATGTAACGACACCCCGACAAAGTTAGTACATGTTCCAAACCGACACAAGTATGTGACCGTCTAGTGTGTGCGACTCGGCTATAGACTAGACTCTAAATGCAGTCCTAGTTCACTATAACCATTGGCTCTGATACCAATCTGTCACACCCTCAAATTCCACTTGCGGGGTTTTACCGCGAGGCGCATGACAAACCAGGATTCAAGTCAACGGTCACAATAAACAACACTATATGCATAACACAATACTCAAAAGATATAGTTATAAAAACATAAACTGTAGCGGAAGCTTTAAATGTTTACAACCCAAAAGACACAGTTCAAAAGTTTAATGAAGACCATGCTCTAAACCCTAGACGCCCGTGCCGACTCGTGCGCCTAGATCCAGTTGTTGCTACCTTAACGACCTGAGAAAAACATGCCAAAAGACGTCAACATATAATGCTGGTGAGTTCACAGGTTTGTTCAAAAATGTTATCCAAACGTTACCATGTCCATACTATATCAATGCTACCTAGTACGCTAGCTAGGCGTATGTATTATTACTACTACGATTGGAAACCATTACTGGACACGTTTAGCAATGTTTAGCATGTTTAGCAGCCCGTAATGTTCAGCACGATAATGTTCCTGTTCGAGACAATATGCACCCGCCCGGCCCTCCAAGCCGACGAGTGGGGCAGGTCACGCCCAATAGATCTATCCACATTTCCCCCGTTGTGCAAACCCGCACATTCATGGTTTCCCCCGGGACTTTCCAAAAGATCGTATAGCAATATAAAGTTAAAACCATAGTATGACATATGTTACCAAAACTGTTTAGCGCATGTTTTCTCCCCCAAACGTTAAAGCATATAAAAGTGGGGCCGTGAACTCACCTTAGATTGCGTTCTTCAATTATAAGTAAAGATGTTTAGCCCTTGATAATCCCTCTACCGGAGATCTATCAAAATGTTCACATAAGTGTTCCGACTAATAACCATAAGGTTATCTAGTCCCCGATTGTCCAGATCATAACCAAGTATGTTTTAAAACGTGTTTAAATGTTTAACCGACACACTAGACCGACCCGACATCCCGTTGGTGACCCATTACCCTAACTAATCAAGTACACATAGATTACACGCAAGGTTCAAGCATAAAACACTTAGTTTGTATCAAAAATCCCATTTTTGTTAACGTAGGGTCGAATGTAGTCCTGGGAGGTCGAAGGTGGCCTTAACTGGTCGAATGTGGCTTTGAACCTCCACCTTCGCCCCTTTTCTTCCCACCTTCGCCCCTTTTAGTTCATTCGCCCCTTTTTGTTTCCAGGTTCGCCCCCTGGAACCCACCTTCAACCGTTCGACTGGTCGAAGGTATTCCAGGTTCGCCCCTGATGTCAGATTTTTCCAAAAACGCGTCGAAAAACATCCGAAAACATCACAAAACATCACGAGTTACAGCAGTCAAGCATCATTAATACATTCCTACGAAACCCTACCAATTTTACCCCAAAATCTATCCGTTTTACAAGTTTCCTAAAATAGTAAATTATGGAGATGTCACATCACCATGCATGAAAATATTACCCAATTAGGAAACTTTCTGAAATCGATCAATAATCCGTCCATCATACTCGAATCATCATGAACAAGAAACCCTTATCATAACCTTATCATAATCATCCAAAAACAAACCCTAAATCTAACTAAAAACCCCTTTAATTGCCAAAACACCATCAACAATCAAAGGTAACATGTTTCAATCATAACCCATCATTAATAACAGCCCTAGGTTGTCGTCATATCATCTATACAACAAGTAATCATCAAACAATGCATAATATCATACTAACACATGTTTATTTGCATAAAAACTCATTGTTTATGAATAGGTTTTGGTTAGGAAAGGTTTTTATTCATAAAATAGGTTGATATCAGATCTAGACCCTTGGGGTTTAGATTAAAACAAGTCAAAATTGTTTAAAAAGGATTTGTAATGAAGAACACACCTTAGATCTTCACTTGTAATGATTTAGAGAGTTAGGTTATGAAAAACAAGCTCAAAAACTCCTTCCCCAATGATAATAGCTGATAGAGAGTGTTTGGAGGCGTTTAGGGTTTGTGAAATGGTGAAAAATGGCTAAGGATGGTATTTATACCCAGTCCAGGTTCGCCCATTTTATGTGGTCGAATGTGGAACTTTTCCACATTCGCCCATTTGTAATGGTCGAATGTGGAATCTTTCCACATTCGCCCACTTTGTTTCCACGTTCGCCCATTTCTCAAGTCCCATTTCCACATTCGCCCATTATTTCCACATTCAGGTCATCAGCACTTTTTAACACATGTTAACAGCACTTTTAACATATGTTAACCTTTTTCCAGTTTGTCGTGTTTAACGCATTCTAACACATCTTAACACATAAGCATGCATCCATAGTCTATACTTAGCATGTTTAGGCACGTATAATCATTTGTACATCATTTAAGCAAGTATAAGCATACAATTCACCACACGACCCATAATCTACACATATACTTAATTAGTTCATGTAATGTCACCAACGACGGAACCCGGTACTAATGTATTCCTAAAACGACTACCAATGATCCTCCAGATCATTGACCCTGGACAATCCTAATTTGACCCGACTCAACTGACCCAGTTAAGTTTGTTTATAAACGTTTCTCGCTAAGGTAGACTTAGATGTTACTATTATGTTTAAGCCGAACATGCCGGGTGTCACATCATCCCCACGTTGAAAGAATTTTCGTCCCGAAAATTGCACGAAACCCAAAAGTGAAAAAGACGAAAAGGAAGAAAACGAAAAGAAAGGTTACCGGTTGTCACAGAGCTATATTGGCACCGAAGAATGAAGTTGTTCATGAAATTAATGATATATTACTTCAATGTTTCCCGGTGACGAAGTTGAGTATCTAAGTTCGGATAGTGTTTGCCAGTCTGAAGATGTTAACAAACAGGCTGATGAAAGATTAGTTTATCCTGATGTCCTGAATGGTCTTAAGTTTTTTGGAATACCAAACCATCGTTTGGTTTTGAAAGTTGGCGTTCCCGTAATGTTACTCAGAAACATTGATCAGAAAAGCGGTTTGTGCAATGGGACAAGGTTACAAGTTGTTAAAATGAGAAAACGTGTCATTGAAGCGAAAATCATATCAGGAAGTAACATTGGAATGCGAACTTTTATTCCAAGAATTACTTTATCCTCCTCAGATAAGAAAATTCCTTTTAAATTTAACAGAAGGCAATTTCCACTTGCTGTTTCTTTCGCAATGACAATAAACAAAAGTCAAGGACAATCCTTATCCAGAGTTGGATTGTATTTGAAGGATCCAGTTTTTTCACACGGGCAGTTGTATGTTGCGCTTTCAAGAGTCAGAAGTCGAGATGGACTGAAGATAGTTATAGTAGATGAAAATGGTGAATTGACGAACAAAACATCAAACGTTGTGTACAAAGAAGTCTTTCAGGATTTATGAATAATGTGAGTAATTTTGATGCAATTTTTTACTTATCTTTATTGACGTTATGTATATACAACTTCAATAATAAAGTATTATTTTAAACTTTTTTTGTGTGCTTTGAACAGTGCGTTGCTATTTGTCAATAAAACAAGTTATGTACTAATTACAATTACATTAAAAATAAAAATATGATAAAAAGTCATTTACAAAAACACAATGTATTCATACCTTTTGTTATTTTTTGTTAAAGTTTATACTTTGGTTGAGTACTGATCATAATAGGTAATCGGTTTTCATTACTAACGTTATTTATAGCTTACAAAAAATATCCACTTTGACATGAAAACCATAGTTATATATTAGTTTTAATTTTAATACCCATTTCATATCAACGCATGACGTTTATATAAGAAAAAAAATATCAGGCTAACCATTATTCTTAACACTTTACGTTGTAGCCACTAAACTTAAATAATACAACTCTTAGTTTAATATATTTTTTTATTTACTATGGTTTGCACCATGGGTCCCCACGGGTCTCAAACCTAGTCTATCTATATAATAAATGAAAACACTAGGGTTGAATCCTAGATTTTTAGAGGGTCTTGAAGGATCCAAATCCTAAATGGGGCTCCAAGACTAAGTCTTATATAAACCTCTTTTTATTTAGTTTTGTCAACATCCATTTGTATGTTACAACATCTTCCTCCTTCCTATCCTACTAATTCCTTTCTCATTCCTCATTCCTCTCTCATTGTCATTTTTGCAAGGTATGTTCTTCATCAATCTTAGATGAATCTAGAAAATGTTTTTGAATCTTTTTCTGCATTTTTATTATATTGATACATAATGTTTGCAATCATCATACATAAAAGATAAAAACAATAGGATTGTATCGTTATTTTTATACAAAGACAAATGACAATCCTATATCTATCAACCTTCTACAAAATATGTGATTATCAACAAGTTTTCGATTATGTTTCTGACCCTTTATAAAATCCCAAAAGTAAATGTTTGAAACCATCTTACATAAAATATAAATACAATCGGTTTCTTATTAAAATAACTTTCTAATCCTATTGTTTATCGATTATGTTTCTGACAATTTTTGAAATCCATCCACATCGGTTTACTAACATATTAAACCAAACAGAATCGTTTTTTTTTTATTAAAACCATTTGATAATCTGTTTACAATCAACTCTCTGCTTTGGATGTAATCGATACGCGAGTAATTCTGCTCAGCTTTAATCATTGAATATATGATTGTGTTTTTTAATAAACAGATTGCAATTGAAATCGGTTTTGAGTATGTGTGAATATAAAAAACAATTATATAAAAAAAACAAAATACCGGATTTCATAAAACAAGATAATTAAAATCAGTTTTTAGTATGAGTGACTTTATGTATATTTTAACAAAAGTTTGTTTTTTGCATACGAAGAACAGGATTTCATTAGGACAAATAACTTCAATATGGCTTATCACAAGGGTGACAAATTCTTCAAGGTTATTCATGACCCTTCCGCACGAGTTTTGGTATGACGTTTCTAATATTTTTTAAGTAAAAAAACCTTATTTGTTATTATAATGTTGGTTTTTACGTGTTTGTGCAGACATTGCCTAAATCTATGAACAGGTTTTTGTTATCTAAAAACTTACGAAACAACAACATTAAAGTTTTGACATACCATGGTCAACAACTTCTTATTAATTTTAATTTAAATGTGTAATTATTCACATTGACTAAGATTTAATTATGGTCAAATCAATAAATGAGTACGACAATGTGTGAATCAATAATCATTAAAATTTTGTGTTTTTTTTTTCATTTGGTATATTGACATGGAGATGTCTAATTTTACCGAATATTTAGTATGTTGTAATTGTAACAATATGTATACGTTAACCCGTGGTGGCAATACGGTATAATTTAGAATACATATTCACAACTGAATTTACTCACAACATTCATAATGAATTGATAAATGTAATTGCGAAATTTATGGTTTCCTTATACAATAACAAATTTACTTTGAATACGCATTTACTTGTCCAATTTTCAAGCATGTTAGTAAAGCATATAATAACATATAAAGAACATTTACTTAAATAACATTGAATAGATTAAAAAAAAAACACAACTAGGTATAATCCTTGACATGCGGCATTAAAGGTTTCAATCATTGTTTTTGACTAAATTCAATCAATACATTAATTTATAACAATAATAACAATTCTAATACGGATGCTAATTACCCTCCACTCTTTCATCCATTTCTTATTATTGAATTGATTCAATACCTATATAATGCTTTACATAACATGTAAATAACATTTAGTTTAGTAACATTGAATAGATCAAAAAAAAATCACAAATATGTACAATCATATAAATTTGGCATTAATGGTTTAAATGCTTGACTTTGACTAAATTTAATCAATACATTAATTTATAACAATAATATATAAGTGGTAATTCGAATGCTAATTACCCTCCACTCTTTCATCCATTTCTTATTATTGAATTGATTGAATACCTATATAATGCTTTACATAACATGTAAAGAACATTTAGTTTAATAACATTGAATAAATAAATAAAAAATCACAACTAGGTATAATACTTAAAATTCGCCATTAATGATTTCAATGCTTGACTTTGACTAAATGTAATCAATACATTAATTTATAACAATAATAACAATGCTAATTCGGATGCTAATTACCCTCCACTCTTTCATCCATTTCTTATTATTGAATTGATTGAATACCTATATAATGCTTTACATAACATGTAAAGAACATTTAGTCTAATAACATTGAATAGATCAAAAAAAAAATCACAACTAGGTATAATACTTAAAATTCGCCATTAATGATTTCAATGCTTGACTTTGACTAAATTTAATCAATACATTAATTTATAACAATAATAAAAATGCTAATTACCCTCCACTCTTTCATCCATTTCTTATTATTCAATTGTTTGAATACCTATATAATGCTTTACATAACATATAAAGAACATTAGTTAAATAACACTGAATAGATCAAAACAAATTACAATTACAACTAAGTATAATGCTTGACATCCACACTTGACTTTGACTAAATTCAATCAATACATAAAGTTATAACAATAATAACAATTGTAAGTCGAATCCTAATTACCCTCCACTCTTTCATCCGTTTTTTATTATTCAATTGATTGAATTCCTATATAATGCTTGACATAACATATAAAGAACATTAGTTAAATAACATTGAATATATCAAAACAAATTACAACTAACTATAATGCTTAACATACGGCTGTTTTGCTTTGACTACTTGACTTTGACTAAATTCAATCAGTACATAAAGTTATAACAATAATAACAATCGTAATTCGGTTCCTAATTACCCTCCACTCTTTAATCTATTTGTTATTATTGAATTTATTTAATTCCTACATCAATACCTATATAATGCTTGACATACGCCATTTAATCAATAAATGATTGACCTTGACTAAATTCAATCAATACATAATGTTATAACCTTTAAAACAATGCTAATTCAAATGCTAATTAACCGCCCACCATTTCATCCATTTCTTATTATTCGGTAAATTCAATAACTATATAAACAAGTCAAACCAATTCACATACGATTGTAATAAGACACGTTGGAACCACTTTGAGTAATCGCAAAGATATATTATTAGGTTAATGTCTGTTTCTCATATTTAATTACTTAAACATTAGTTATTTTGATTTTGATTTGTTGTTTTATTGAAGTCATCTTTTGGTTTTTACATCATTTTTTCCCAGTTAACAAGATCAATGGCTGCTGTAGATGCAAATGAGTTTACAATGGTTAACCAAATTCATGTAAACCGAAACAGTGTGGCGTTAAAGCTAAAGATTATTCGGGTTTGGCGTCTACCCGATCGTCGCAATCCTAATGATGTGTACTCAATTGAAATGATCCTATGTGATGAAAATGTAAAAGTTAACAACACGTTTTTTTTATATCCTATTATTTTTAAATTTCATAACTTTTTTTTTAATTGTGATGCTTTTAATTTTAATGTATATCAATTATCTTATTTTTTTATAATCAACAGGGTGACAGGATTCAAGCGAATGTATTTAAGCGGTTGTTTTTTAAATTCGAGAGGTTTCTGATTGAAAATTCTTCTCCTATTATAAGAAATCCAGGAGTTGGGGTCAATTCCTCTAAATACAAGTATGCTCCAAACCCAAACAAACTCTGCTTGAATATGAATACTCAAGTTTCCGAATATCATGGTTTCCAAGGTCCAGATTTTGGTTTCTCTTTTGTGCCCTTTCAAAGAATTCTGGATAAGGAGGTTGATGAATATGTTACAATAGGTATATTTTCGTTCTAAAGTTTTTTTTATCACAACCAAACAATAATAATAGTTTTATAAGTTATCTTTCATTAATGTTTATTTTATAATTGATCTTAGATGTTATTGGACATGTTAACAAGTTCTTCAGCAATGATGATAAAGAAAAAAAGGTTGTCGCTGATAAAAAGAGGTTAACAATGGAAATTCAAGATATCGAGTATGTATTCTTTATTTATTTTTTTTTTGTTTTTTTTTTTGCATTTTATATATAAAAAAAATTACGTACCTTTATAAATTGTTTATTTATTTTTTACTAAAATAATTTGTACTTTTTTGAAGGGGCTTGCGCATCTATTTAACGTTGTGGGATAGTTATGCCATGGAGATGTCTAAATATGTTGCAACTCATCAAACATAGAAAGAATTTATAATAATAATGCAGTTTGGCCGTTTGAAGTTTTATAATGGTTGTATAATGTTAATAAATATATATAGTTATATTTATATTTATACATACATTATATTTTGCATTATAAATTAAGTTCTAACTTCTAAATTTTCTTTTTATTAAATAAATAAAATATTTTTTCCTAATTTTTTTATAGGAAAACCGTATGTTTCTAACTCTTTTGGAGATCGCGTTAGTCGACTGTTCATAAATGGAGATATTGAAGATATAAAGCTGTACAAAAAAGGGTATGTACTATTACGTTTTTCAATACGAATTACACAACCTTTATAAACAGTCTCAATAAATATGTAATGTGTATTGATTAAATTATTTTTATCAGGTTGGGTAAGAAAATCGCTGATAATCCTTCCTCTTCTCATCAACCATATGGAACTTCTATGTTTTGCTCTGATGAAGATGAATTTGTCCATAACACTCCTTTTAGTAACATTGGCGACATTTGTGAGATTCAAGAGGTAAGTATAATGTTCATACTTAAATACGATATTTATAATTAAATATAAAAAATTGTAATGAGGTTAAAATTTTAATTTTTATTTAATATTAATTTCCAATGTATACCATATACTATCTTATTTTGGTAACAAACTATAATATTCATACAGGCGCAGACTTTGGTATTATTGGGTACTATTAAAGACCTGTTTACCGAAATTGGCTGGTACTACATGGGATGCCCCAAATGCACCAGAAAATGTAGTATTGATTATATAATCAAGCAGGTTGGTGAAGGAAGTTCAGATTTTGAGGAAGAAAAGGTTTACGAGTATTTGAATGATAGTTGTAGTGCCAAAAAAGTTGAGCCTACACCAAGGTCGGATATATTTTTAACATCTATTATAATTTTCACAAATATACTTTCATTTCAACCCAACTTAGTTATAAATTTTTGTTGTTTTTTTTTTCAAATTTTTTTTCTAGGTTTAAAATTCAGGTTCGTGTGCAAGACGTTAATGGTGCTGTATCGCTTACGTTGTTTCATCGTGACGTTGCACAACTTATTAGTAAAAGTGCTTCTGAATTGCTTGAGTTGAATACAGTATTCCATATTTTTAACTACATTTTAAGTATAAAATTATTTTTAATAATTCCTTAATTATAGTTTTGTAATAATTATGTATTTGGTTATTCCTTATATATAGGTTGGTGATACAGTTGAATATCCTGAAGAGATTAAGACTTTGTTAGACAGAGAGTTTGCTTTTAAAATCTTTGTCTCTGGGTTCAATTTAAACAACAAATATGATGTTTATGGTGTAACTAAGATAACTGACGATCCAACAATTATCTCGCATCTTAAGAAAAAGTTGTATGTAGGACAGGTACATATTCGAATTCCATTTCACATAACTTAGCAAATTTTATTTATGTAAGACTTTATTACATTTCTAAGTTTTTGCATATTTTTTTAACAGCCTGCTGAATCAGAATCACTTCACACGTCTCCCATGGCAATGCCGTCTAATGTTATTTCTGTTTCCAAGGTACCATTTGCACAAACACTTATATTCATAGTAATACATTTTACTCATTTTTTCTTTCATACACAATCACTGATGATTCTGATACATATGTTTGTAACTATTTTTTGTTTAGGAATCTGACACAGGCGATAATGATACGCCAATTTCCATTGTTGATAAGAAAGTTTATGCTGAAGGAGAACAATGTTCTATCAGTTCCAAGTATCAAATGGTTAAGCGTAAACTGATTGACGCGATCTCTGATGATGAAAGCACACCAATTCCTTCAACTAAGATTGGAAGTGGTGGTAGTATGGAGTAACTTAAAATTACGTTGAGCCTCTCGTCTTCCTAAACCCAAAATGAAGAGGATTTGTTTTCTATGCTTATGGTCAACCAGTTTCATTGCTTTATGTTTTGTTTTTTTTTAATAATTTTGAACAATTTCTACTTTGTTATTTTCTCTTTATACCATGATATGGTTTCCTCTTTTTATTAAGTTTCATAACGATCATAATATTTAATAAATGCGTTTGCTTGATTGATAAGTATGTTTTCATCCATTTGAATATTATGTTGAGTATATATAGATACAACTAGATTGGTGGATGTACTCATCAAACATAATTTTCAGTTTTATTTTTGTATGATTCATATCTAATTAAAACTAAAAGATTGTAACATAAATGTTGTAAATCGTTTCAATTTTTTTACCGAAATATATTGTTGTGATACAAGGAAAAATGGATCGGCCCAATATGTTACTAAAACAATCCCATATAAAATACATAACATACATATTACATAACTTATTGGGTTGAATGTTTATTATTAGCCATAGGCCCGATTGTTTTACTCTTAATGTCTGATTCAGCCCAACAACAATTGGTTTCATTATATACCTACCTAATTGATAATTGTTTCACTTTTTCATATTTTTCGGTTCTCCCAAAAAACTACTTTACCAATATGTAAGTAACCCTTGATCTTCTTCACTTTTAAGATATTTCGATACTTTCAATAACTTGCAGACTTCATGTTTAGAAATATGGTACATTTAATAAATTTGAATATCTTTTTTTAGCTTACTTGGACCATGGTGATCAGAATGTCACTTGAGAAGATTGTAATGCTAGACTGTGGAGCTGTGAATCTACTAGAGGGCTTAATAGAAGTAATACTAAAAAAAATTTCTCTCTGTGTTGTGGTTATGGAAAAGTTATGCTTCCTCCTTTTAAGGAGGCGCCACACAGTTATAAAGAGTATTTTAATGGAGTTGATTCTAAAAGCAAATTCTTTTTAAAGAACATAAGACGATTCAACTCTATGTTTGCATTTACATCCATGGGTGGAAAAATTGATAGGTCTATAAATCATGGTAATGCTCCATTCATCTATCGTATAAGTGGTGAGAACTACCATGCTTTGGGAAATCTTTTACCATCACGTGGACAAAATCCAGTATTCTCTCAGCTATACATATATGATACTGAAAATGAAGTTTCGAATAGAATCAATGTTGTTGGGTATGTTATATTTTTATTGTCTTTTGTAGAAAACTTTAAGGATTTTTAAGTACTTTCGATTCTAATGTATTTATTTTATTTATAGTGATGCAGATGAGGAATACTCATCAGAAAAGGCCCTTGAATTTCAAATTGTAAAGGAATTGAAAAAAATGTTGGATGCCAAAAACTCCTTGGTGAAATCTTATAGAATGGCGAGAGATTGTTTTCAGAAGAACCCTGATGCACAAGTCAAGCTTCGATTAAACGGAATGAGGAAAGAAGATGGTAGAACCTACAACCTACCCACGGTTTCTGAAGTTGCTGGATTGATAATTGGTGACCTTAATGAAGAAACAGATAAACATGACATTGTTAATGCCTCTTTAAGTTCATCATACATTTGGCACAAATGCACTGTTTTAGAGTTAACAAAAAATATGCGGTTGCTTTCTGGAAGCTGCAGTTCTGATATTGAGGAAACTAAAAAGTTTGCATCTTGGCTTCTGGACATAGGAGAAGGAAAGGTTGATACAATAAGTGATGATCAAGATGTTATTTTGATACCTGATGACTTACTTATTTCTCAATCTTCGGATCCTGTTTCTGATTTGATAGCCTTTGTTTATCCTTCACTTTTGGATAACATCCACATTCCGACTTATTTTCAAGATCGAGCTATATTGGCACCGAAGAATGAAGTTGTTCATGAAATTAATGATATATTACTTTCAATGTTTCCCGGTGACGAAGTTGAGTATCTAAGTTCGGATAGTGTTTGCCAGTCTGAAGATGTGAACAAACAGGTTGATGAAAGATTAGTTTCTCCTGATGTCCTTAATGGTCTTAAGTTTTCTGGAATACCAAACCATCGTTTGGTTTTGAAAGTTGGCGTTCCCGTAATGTTACTCAGAAACATTGATCAGAAAAGTGGTTTGTGCAATGGGACAAGGTTACAAGTTAAAATGAGAAAACGTGTCATTGAAGCGAAAATCATATCAGGAAGTAACATTGGAATGCGAACTTTTATTCCAAGAATTACTTTATCCCCATCAGATAAGAAAATTCCTTTTAAATTTAACAGAAGGCAATTTCCACTTGCTGTTTCTTTCGCAATGACAATAAACAAAAGTCAAGGACAATCCTTATCCAGAGTTGGGTTGTATTTGAAGGATCCAGTTTTTTCACACGGGCAGTTGTATGTTGCGCTTTCAAGGGTCAGAAGTCGAGATGGACTTAAGATTGTTATAGTAGATGAAAATGGTGAATTGACGAACAAAACATCAAACGTTGTGGACAAAGAAGTCTTTCAGGATTTATGAATAATGTGAGTAATTTTTATGCAATATTTTAATTATCTTTATTGACGTTATGTATATACAACTTCAATAATAAAGTATTATTTTAAACTTTTTTTGTGTGCTTTGAACAGTGCGTTGCATTTTGTCAATAAACCAAGTTATGTACTAATTACAATTACATTAAAAATAAAAATATGATAAAAAGTCATTTACAAAAACATAATGTATTCATACCTTTGTTATTTTTTTCAAAACTTTATACTTTGGTTTAGTACTGATCATAATAGGTAATCGGTTTTCATTACTAACGTTACTGAGGGCTTATAAAAAATATCCACTTTGACATGAAAACCATAGTTATATGTTAGTTTTACTTTTAATACTCATTTAATATCAACGCATGACGTTTATATAAGAAAAAAATTTCAGGCTAACCGTTATTTTTAACACTTTACGTTTGTAGCCACTAAACTTGAACAATCAAGGTTTTCAGAACCGGGCCGGACGTCGAACCGGACCCCCGGCCGGTTCACTGGTTCGACCGGTCCGACCGGTTCGACGAACCGGCCCAAAAAACAAAAAAAATTAAAAAAATAAATAAAAAATCCGGTCCGACCGGTCCGGTTTCCGGTCCGACCGGCCGGTTCACCGGTTCAACCCCGGTTCGCTGCAAAAACGGTCCGACTACCCGAACCGGACCGGTCCAGGCCCCGGAGCCCGGTCCGACCGGCCGGTCCGGTCCGGTTTTCAAAACAATGTGAACAATACAACTCTTAGTTTCATATAATTTTTTTATTTACTATGGTTTGCACCGTGGGTCCCCACGGGTCTCAAACCTAGTAATATATAAATGAAAGCTAATGAGGGACACATGGCATCTTATGAAGGCTTCCTTTAAGTTTTTCTTGCTCATTTTACCGGGTCAATTAAATGGGTCATGGATACTCCATCTACTATTAAATTATTTTTTCTCTCTCATGTGCATAGCACATGCACTTTCCCCTATGATTTTTAAACGTTAATAACTTTTTTAAATAACATTTTTTTTTGAAAAAAAATTACACCACATTAACGAGCGTTTTATTATCTTTCCAACAAGTACCATAGTGCTATACAAAAAATCTTCTATAATATATAAATGAAAGCTAATGAGGGACACATGGCATCTTATGAAGGCTTCCTATAAGTTTTTCTTGCTCATTTTACCGGGTCAATTAAATGGGTCATGGATACTCCATCTATTATTAAATTATTTTTTCTCTCTCATGTGCATAGCACATGCACTTTCCCCTATGATTTTTAAACGTTAATAACTTTTTTAAATAACATTTTTTTTGGAAAAAAATTACACCACATTAACGAGCGTTTTATTATCTTTCCAACGAGTACCATAGTGCTATACAAAAAACGGAAAAAATCAAACGTTTTAGTATCTTTCCAACAAGTAACATATAAGTAATGGTTATAGTTTACACTTTTGTTAGAATAAACCTGTCAAATTGGACGAATATTTAAAGAGTATTCATTAACTTAGATGATTACGAAACAAACTTATAGTAACAACTGTTTAAAGCAACATCTGTTTGAAGAAAATTGTTGAAGGAATATCTGTTTGAATCAACAACTGTTTGTAGTAACAACTGTTTTAGAAATATCTCCTTAACAGACCCTCTGCCCTTCAATAAACGTTACTAAACACATTTTTTCTTGCAACAGATGATTGACTTCTTAATTTGGTGTTTAGTAAACAGACCATAGCAGTTGGTCTGTTTATGTTTTTTATATTTTGGGAAGTAATTGTCTTAAACAGACCAAGTTTTCCATTTTGTATGTAGTTTTGTTAACTCATAAATTTCATTGAAATTATGTAACTGTAATAATACATTTGAATCTTATAATAATTGTTTGACAAATTTGTTGGCAAGTCAACAGATATTCGTAAACAGAGTAATGAAATCTCAGTTGAATATTAAGATTATTTGTTTCTTTTTAATATTTGTTATCCCAACAGAGCTTTTCATGTGTCTGTTGATTTATGATCGGCTGTTTCATTCATCAGTGGTTACGGATTCATCAGTGGTTTCCAATCAGCGATTTCATTCATCAGTGGTTACGAAAGGCAGAAGCACAACCATCAATGAATGGATTTCCAGCTTTAGTTGGATTTAGTCTTCCCGTGTTTTCACACGGGATTTGTAATAATGTTTTTATATATGTAGGTAACATGTAAACAAATATTTACAATGTTCATTTCCCTTAATAAAAAATTGTTATCTACAACATAATAATGTTAGATAAGGTAGATCAATGAAATCAAATGTGTGTTTTATAAGCTTTGTATTATAAGATGTGATACTATCATTTCATCAGTTTAAATAACAATGATTTCAAAATATCGGTTTGGTTCGATTTCTTAAAACTGTTTGGTTTTATTAAGGGATTGGTTCGGTCTATCAAAGTTTCAGTTTTTTTGACCCACATTACGTAAAATATAAAGACTAAAATGCATAATCCAAGAACTATAAAAAAGATACATGTTTACATTTTAATTTAACCTTTTAAATTAATATTGTTCACATCAACCAAATATTTAAACTATTGTTTTTTTGTTTCTTTATAATTTGTATTTAATGTTAAGTGGTACTATCATTGACTTTTGTATATATATATATTTTTTTTTTTGAACGGCCAACGAATCAATTCCGAGCTCTCTCGGGCACCCTTTTGGCGAATCAGGTACTCGAGAGTACCCGGACCACCAATTGCCACCAATTCCCGGGAAAACCCGACCATTCACCCGCCCGAAGGCACAACGGTGAAATAGTCGGTAAAACCAGTAGGGATCAGGATTCGAACCCAAGCCAATGGTCCGGTCATCCCTCATTTCCCCTCCACCAATGTCCTCCAAGTGTAACTAGTGGGAATTGAACCCAAGCCCCCCATTGGAAACTTTAGGCCCTCAACCAACTAGGCTACAAGTGTTGGACCATTGACTTTTGTATATACTTTCATATACAAAGGTTGTTTTAAATTGGAGTTGTAGCAAACAAAAATAAGGAAATATAAAGTTTAGAATTTTTTTTTATAATTTTGTTTTACAACCCGTCCAACGGACGGGTATAAAACTAGAATATATATATATATAGTGGAAGTATAGGGAGAAAACCTCCCCAAATGAAAAAACCTAGAGTGGACCATATTCATCCACATTAACCAAGCCAAGATTTCATATTATTATACTAGACTTTTGCCCACGTTGACACGCGGTTCAACAAATAACAATTCTTTTGGTGGTAAAACCTATAAAAAATATAGTATAAATATTTTATTAAAATTTAAATGTAAAGAATATATATCAAGAATTACATAAGCAGTTCAAAGATGTATTAATATGATATCATGACATCGTAATAATAGATTTACTGTTTTATGCATCTTCATATATGACGATCAGAGTTTCAGCGTTCGCACAATTAAGTAGTCTAGACATGAATTATCTCACACTAAATTAGGGTCACACCAAGTCGAACCGAGTAGCAATTTGTACAAATATATCGACCACACTGCATCAAATGGGTCACCCTCTAACGTTTGTAATCAAATTTTGTCTAAAACCTGCGTATAAAGACAATCGATCAATTGGGTGAAGCCACTTAAAACCTCTTGACAATGTTTACAACAATCTAAACCCTTTTTATTTCTAAAAGAAGTATTAATATAGTATCATGGACACTGTAATAATATACTAAAAAAATAAACAGACTAAAAATTGTTGGTTCACCTTGCAATCCATTAGCATATGAGTTGTTCACCAAGCTATCAATACGCCATGCAGCGAACCACCATATGGTTTTTAAAATGCATAAATTAATCACCTCACTGGCTTTATTGAAAATTTAATTAGAGCCTATTTAAGTATTTTTTTTAAAGTTCCACGGGAAGACAAAAAAAAAGCCTTGAGAACTCTTGTTCTATTTTGTCATGAGTACATGCAGGTTTACATATGAAAATAACTAACCTTCAGTAGACTGTGAATTTGTTCAAAATCATCAATATTACTTTCTTTTGCTACAGGCGTGTCAAACTCGATGATTCCCACAAGTTTCTTCCCAGCACCCTGTCCAAAAAATACAGGCAAAACTAACTGACCCATATATCCTACATCTGCAGAATGTTGATCTTCTTTATTAAGCACACGATGTGTGGTCCGATGGTCTGCAATCCTTGTTTGAGCCACTCGACCAGCTAACCAGTTTCCCTCCCTTCTTTCTATCCTAACAAAAGGATAATGGTTTTCAAGACATCTCCTCCTTTAATCTTGCAGAAGTCCTTGAGGATCTCCATTTAATCTATAGGTTTGATCTTTTAAATAAGATTGCACCCAATGTCCTCAGAATTCGAAGGCGTGTTGCGTGCCTAAAACTGAAGTAACCCTGGTTCTTTAAGGAAGTTAAATCTACTAAACACTTCTCTAACAATGCGCTCTACTGTTGAAACATCCAGAAATTTATTGACTGCAGTAATATTTATTGCTTCCATTTGTATTAGCATACAACAATAGGACTATCTGGATCACGTCAGATGAAAGAAAAAATTTTCATCAGGTCCAATAAAACAAAAACCATTTTTTTAAAGTTAACTCACATGCTCTCTAATCCACCTTATTAAGACGTGAACTCTCAACCTCACGAATTAAGGATATGCTTCCTCTGAATATTATGGTTCCATCAGGATGGAAGCCTGGGATGCCTGTGCAGTTGCCGACGGATCTACCAATCCTGCCACCAGCTGGATGGAAGCCTGGGGACCCGGTTGCTTTGCCTCCATTGGAATCTCTTTCTGTTCCTCCTAGGATTGAGGAACAACAGCCTCAACCGGTTCATGTTGCTGCAGGATGTTAACCTTGTTAATCATTGCAGGGGTGTCGTGGGCGATGGAAGATTGATTCATTTTTGGTTGGACTGTTGGAACGGGTCAAATAATCTAAAAACTTCCTATCCTAATTTGTTTTAGTTAGCGATGGACAAGGATTGTACTTTGATAGAAGCCTGGAACGGTATAGAATTACTGTGCAGATGGAGGCGTAACCCATACACTGCAGAAGAGATGCGCAAACTGTTACAGTTGATGTCTGATCTTCTGCAGGTCGTATAAAGTGGGTATGCAGATAAATGGAAGTGGGAAAGGTTCGGGTCAAGACATTACTGTGTCGTGGATTTTAAAAAGCTGATTATCAAGGAAAGGGGGCGCATAGAGTTCATAATATGAAGTGGTTAGCTTGGGTTCCATTGAAGGTTAAAGTGATTTGGAGAGCTAGGAATGAGAAGATGTTAAGAAGTAAATAAGCAAAAAGTGAATGAGGTAGTGGCTACTATTGTTAGGATCTGAGTTTGATTGTTTTGATTTGTTTAGAGTAGAATGAGAATTGAATGAAGTGAATATATATGGAAAGTGCAACGAAATGATAAACTAGAATCAAAACAAAAGGAATAAATGTTTTCTTAATCGAAAGCTTTCATTAAATTGAAAGATTACAATCAAATACAAGTACTCCCCCTCAGCCTGATCACACAGTGATTGTTTGTCTGAGAGAATGTTGTGTGTGACCAATAGAACAGTACAAGCACAGTTCTATTTATAGACAAATCTAAACCACTGGTGACCTAGGCTGACGTCACCAAAGATAGTGACCTCTAACAGAATAACAACATAAAACATCTGCCCTATACAAACTACTGTTATATTACAAAACACTGTAAGATAAACTACTGTTGAGGGAAAACTCTGATGGTCTTGTATCATCTGTTGGAGCCTAAGTGTTGTTGGCTCCAACAGACCTTTAGTCTTCAATTCTTGATCAGCAGTTGTTCTTCAACAGACCTTTGCTCAGCAGTTGTTCTCTATCAGTTGTTATCCAGCAGTCCTTTGTAACAGCAGTTGTCATAGCAGTTGTTTGGGTGAAACAGTTGTTAGGGTCAGCAGTCTTTTGGGAAGAGTATGTTGTAAAGACTGTTTATTTATGTGGATCAACTGTTAGTATATTTTGGCTTTTCAATCATCTGTTCTTCTTCAGGTCAGCAGACCCAACAATCTCCCCCTAGAACAGATGATGCCAAAACTAAACTTTATTCTTGATCTTTATTTCTCATCAGACTTTCTCTGATTTGACCATTGAATTGTAGCTCAAAGTTCAAAGAGTATAGGTCTTCTTCATCTCTTTCAAGCTCAAGGTTCAGTAGTGTTTGGAGGTCATCTGAACATAGGCTATATGCATCATCCATGCTTAGCTTTTGAGCTTCTCCATCTGACCTGAGCAAAGTCAATTCATGGGTGTCTTTGTTGACCTTCCATTTTAGAATTTTTGAGTCAGAGGATTTGCTGAGGTGCACTTTTATTCTAGATGAGTTTGGTGATGGAGGTCTCCCAATGAGTTCTCTGAGCTTTTCAGTAGTGGGATCTGAGAAAAAGTGTACTTGATTGAAGAGGCCCTCCTTTATATAAGTATCAGCAAACTTCTTCTGATCTTCTTCAGACATTTCTTTCTTTTTCTTGAATTGTCTTCTAGCAGTAGCTGATAGATCAGAAGTATCAAGTAAGCTGTCTAATGTAAAAGCCTGTTGAGGTCTCTTCATCAGTGGTTCATCAGAGCAGACAGGTTTTCTGGGTAGGTTAGGATATTTCTTCCTGTTTTCTTCCAGTCTCTTGTATGTTTCAACCAACCTCAGCTCAGACCACC
This sequence comes from Ambrosia trifida, assembly GCA_028751855.1. Taxonomy (NCBI): domain Eukaryota; kingdom Viridiplantae; phylum Streptophyta; class Magnoliopsida; order Asterales; family Asteraceae; genus Ambrosia; species Ambrosia trifida. Next base: position 8,124,249 of record CM054133.1, on the reverse strand, counting down.
TTGCAACTGACCTCATCTCCCCATAGTCAGCAGCCACAATTTCTTGTCTCATTCTTTTAAATTTCAAGGCTCTGGCTGGATCTCTGCCTTTACTAAAATCAGGGGCAGAGACCTTAGCTGGGGGATTCTTGTCCATCTCTTCAATTCTTAAGAGTTCTTCTATGAAGGCATGAGTGGTCCAGCCTGCAAACTGTTTCTTGTTTGCTTTGTAAGGCATGGTTGCCAAGATCTGTTCAAGAAGTGATTCCCTAACCTTCCTTTCCATGTCGCTGCTGAGAGGCATGGTAGACATGGAGTTGCTCAGGGTCTTAGCAAAATCCTCAATCCTTCTCAATTTGCTAAGCTCTGCTGAATGGATGCCCTGAGCAGTCCTGTCATCTTTCCCTTTGCATTTCTCTTTTATGATGGCATCTTCCTGTTCAGCCTTGTATTTTAGATATGTGTCTATGTTTAGTGGAACAGGAAAATTTGGAAGAGAAGGGAAATATCTTTTAGATGGTTGTTCAGTATTATAGAAGGATTGCATTTCCCCCTTGAGTAGATCAAGTTCAAGGGGATACTGAACAGCCAATGCTGTAATGGTTGGTGGTGGTCTATGAGAAGTGAATTGTGATGTGTGTGGTGAGAATGATGAAAGTGGAATGACTGATATAGGTGTAGATTGTGTGGTTGAAGTGGTAAGTGGTGATGTGTGAATGTTTTCATCCTGTACAACAAAGGTAGATTTCCTCTTCCTTTTGTACAAGATTTTTGGTGATGGTGGTGTGGAGGCAGTAGTGGTGTTAACATCTGTTGGCACTTTAGTAGGACCAGCAGATGTTTGGGATTTAGGTGGTGATGTGGTTGTAGGTTCAGATGTTGGTTTGGTGGTAGTGGTGACAGGTTCAGATGTTGTGATGGTATCAGTGGTTTGGGTGGCAGCAGTGGTTTTGACAGCAGTGGTTTTAACAGCCAGTTTGGATGGTGGTTGTCTGATATGTTTGGCAGGCATTTTCTTCCTTTTAGAGGAATCCACATCTTCAACTTCCTGTTGTTGTTCCTTTTTCTTTTGTATCAAAAACTCTGCCTTGACTTCCAAATTGTCAGCCTTCTTTTGCTTATCTTCAGTAGCTTTTTCAGCTTCTTCATTAGCAGAGTTGTCCACTTCTTTAGCTTTGCTGGTTTGTTGTTGTTGTTGTGGTGCTGTTTGGGTAGACCCTGGTTTGTTGGCAGACTTTGATTGACCTTTTTGTGAAGGTGGACAACCAAAGGGATCTAGCTTTGGCAATCTATCTTTGCCACTCTCCCCCTTTTTGGCATCATCAGCTGTGAATTCATCATCATCTTCATCTCTGAGAATGGTGGTAGGGGCAGAGCCAGTGGTCTTCAGCAGATGGTCTGTAATGGCCTGAATGTCTGCATGGGTATCTTTATACCTAGCATCTACCATGTTTCTGATTTCTGCCATGTAAGTTTCATGAGTCTGATCTGCTAGTTTTCTGTGAGCTATGATGATGGGAGAAATAGATTTCCATAGCTCACTAGCAATATCAGCTGTGGATGGTTGACTCTTGGTGAGAGTAGCCAAGGATTCCAATATTGACTTGACATCAGATTTGATATCAGCAACAGAAGTTTCAATGGATTGGACTCTGGCCGTCAATTCTTGGTATTTTAACTCATCACCTAAGTTAATAGGATCATCTGAATTCCTACCAGTGGTAGTTGTAACTGGTTCAGTCCTAGGAGGTGAATCTAAAGGATGAGAACCAGATGCCCCTTTTTCTTGGTTCTGGGGACTTCCAACTGATTTTGGGGACACTATAGTGGCCTCATCAGTTGTTGCCTTCAAGGGATTCGTAGTTATGTAACCACTGTCCTGTTGTGAGACAATGGTCTCTAGATCAGTAGTGGCTGTTCCACTTGAAAACTCACCTAGAGTTGCATTGAACTCTAGGGGTGTAACCTCCTATTCTGCTTGTGGGATGGCTGATTGAATTTCCTCAGTCCCAGTCACTTGTGGAGGTATACTCTCATTGATAGGTGAAAGAGAGGAACTGGCATTTTCCTGAGTTTTTTCAATAGCCTCAAACAGAGGTTGCATGGTTTGTGGAACATGTGATGGTGGAGGAGTAAAAAGAGAATTAGCCCTAGGAGAGGGGCTTGTGAACATATGGCCAAGTGACTGAAATATATCATGATGTGTCTCCCCTTGGCTTACAACATGATCCTTTTGTGAGGATGCATGAGGAGTTTGGACAGGTTGAGATATTACCAACTGTTGTGAGGAAGTAACAACAGTGGTTTCTAGTTGCTTTTGTGTTGCAACAGGGTTATCTTCTGGTATCTCATCTTCCAGAAGTCCCCTTTTTTGTTGAGTGGTGGTTTTTGTGGATGGACGTTTTCTTTTGGAAGTGGCTGGTGTGGGTTTCACAGCACTAGATGTAGTGCCATGATCACCAGGAGCAGTGGGCTCAACAACAGAGGTTTGGACAACAGTTGTTGTCTTAGTCCTCTTTGTTTGTGTTTTGGAAACTTTTGACACTTTTGATACATTTTCTTGGGTGTTTGAACCCAACATTCTTGTGAAAGTTTCATCAGTTAGACTCTTCATTTGCATAGACTCACCCTTTTTAAAATCTTTTTCAGGTAAAACCTTTTGAAGGATTACACTTAAAATTCTTGGGTAAATTAAAAAAGCATTATTAGACCCAGACTTTATGGCTTTCACATTTGACACTAAGTCCATAAACGGTCCCTGGGATAAATTGAAGTCAGAATCTGACAGCATAGCATATCCCAAGTACTGAATCCTCAATGGGATTTCATTAAAGGAAGTGGACTTAGCGGAGACACAGAGAAGGAGGGTATGGAAGAAAAATTTCATGACTGGTGGGAAAAACTTTTTGAAAAGTGTTGACCCAGTCATCTGTGCATCATAACCTCTTTCCTGAAACTCTGTGTGAAGCTCTGCCTTAGGGAAAGAGTCTTTACCTGACAGGTCATTAAGTGAGAAGGTTGTGGATATGAGTTGGGGGTAATGACGATACTTGTCTCTCCAATTTTTGAGATTATGGAAGTAGGCTTTTTGTCTTGAAGTAGAAACTCAGCATTTAACCAGAATTCTTGGAGGGTATCAAGATAGATAGGGGCGTCAGCGGTTAGGATTGTAAGGTATTTGGATTTTAAAATGATGTCGATGGTGGAATGGAATGGAGTGTTTTCATCTGTTTTTACTAGATATGGGAGGTAATTGTGGGTGCCTTTAGCTTGAAGATCCATTGTAATGGATTCCGAATGTGAGAATGAGTGGAATTAGAGTAAGGGTTTGAGAATGAAGAAGGCGGTTTCAGTATTTTGAATACAATGAGACAGTGTAACGACTGTTGTGATAAAACAGGGTTTTTATAGGCTCTGGAGAAACCGCTGATGTGGCCAAAACTCTGCTTGTAGGAGCAGACGTGGCAAACATCTGATGGTTAAACATCTGATGGTGTACAGCTGTTTTGGCAAACATCTGATGCAAACAGCTGTTGTTTTACCAAAGTGCTGATGCTAACAGCATTTTTTAATAGATATATGTATATATGTATAGATATATATAAATAGATAATAAAACAGTTGTTTTATCTGATCAGAGGTTTGAAACAGATTTTTCAACTTAACAGTGGATAGAATGAATGAAACAGTGGTTGTTTTATCTTTAACAGATTTTTCAACCAAAAGGGCTATTTTTAAGGATGGATTTTGATTTTCTGAAACATTTTAATGCTTTTATTAAAAACATTTGTGTTGTTTAATCCATGTTTAGCATACCAATTCTAGAGATTAGATTTGTAAAGGTAGATGTGTCTAAAGCTTTTGTCAACACATCTGCCAACTGATCCTCTGTTGGAACATGGTACAGAGAAATCAAACCTTTTTCATAGCTATCCCTGACAAAATGATGTCTGATGTCTATGTGTTTGGTGGTTGAGTGAGAGACCGGATTTTTGATGATATTTTCAGCAGCTTGACTATCCAACATGAGTGGAGTCTTTAGTGCAGTTATCCCAAAATCCAGCAATTGATTTTGGAGCCACATGAGTTGGGCTATATAGCTTGCAGCAGCAATGTATTCAGCCTCAGCTGTTGAGGTGGAAACAGCTGCCTGCTTTTTGCTTTGCCAAGAGACTAAGGCATTCCCTAGAAACTGGCACCCTCCTGATGTAGACTTCCTTGTGGTGTGACAGCCAGCAAAATCACTATCTGAATAACCTGAAAGCTCAATGTTTCCATTAGCAGGATACTAGATACCAAGTGTGGGAGCACCTTTTAGGTATCTGAATATCCTTTTCACAGCAATAAGGTTTGACTTTCTGGGTGAAGCTTGGGATCTTGCACAGACACAAGTGGCAAACATAATGTCTGGCCTAGATGCAGTTAAGTACAATAAGGACCCAATCATGCATCTGTAATGTGTTTGGTCAACCAGTTCATCCTTGTCATCAATAGTGAGTAGCTTGACTGTACTCATGGGTGTACTACATGGCTTACAGTCATTCATCTCAAATCTAGTTAACAAATTTTTCACGTATTTATTTTGATGAATGAATGTGCCAATTTGCAGCTGTTTCACTTGTAGACCAAGGAAACACTGAAGTTCACCCATAGCACTCATTTCAAACTCTACTATCATGAGTTCCTTAAACTCTTCACACATTTTGTTACATGTGGATCCAAAAATGATGTCATCCACATATATTTGAACAATCATTAAATCTTTCCCTCTCCATTTCAAAAACAAGGTTTTATCAATTTTACCTCTTGTGAAACCAATGGGTAAGAGAAAAGTGGAAAGAGTTTCATACCAGGCCCTTAGTGCTTGCTTAAGTCCATACAGAGCTTTATTAAGCTTGTAGACATGATCAGGATGGAATGTGTCTTCAAAACCAGGTAATTGACATACATAGACCTCCTCCTGAATTTTGCCATATAGGAAGGCACATTTGATATCCATCTGATACACCTTGATGTTGTGGTTGACAGCAAAGGCTAGAAAGAGTCTAATAGCTTCTAACCTTGCTACAAGAGCAAAGGTTTCATCATAGTCTATTCCTTCTTCTTGTCTGAAGCCTTGAACCACAAGCCTGGCTTTATTCTTGACAACAATACCCCTTTCATCAGTTTTGTTTTTGAAGACCCACTTTGTACCTATTGCACAAACGTCCTTAGGCAGTGGTACAAGTTCCCATACTTGTTGTCTTTTAAACTGAAGGAGCTCTTCTTGCATATCTTCTACCCAACTGTTGTCTTTTAGTGCCTCTTGGTACTTGACAGGTTGTGTGAGAGATAGAAACCCTGCAAAAAGACATATATTGGAGGATTGGCTTCTTATTAGCACACCCTCTCTGATGTTGCCAATGATTTGGTCTGGTGGATGAGCTCTTAGGTATATTAGATCTCCCTGATATGGTATGATGGAATTTTGAGGTGAAGGACAGAGGTTTGGTGACTCTGTTGTTGTAACATCTGTTTGCACTTCTGTAGTGCCATCAGATGTTTGAAATGGAAGTGGGGGAATAGGTCCAAGTGGTGTAAAATTGGACTGACTTTTGTCAACAGATGTTTGACTTTTGTCAACAGATGATTGTGCAGTGTTTTGAGGGTAAGACTGGCCAACAGTGGTTGACTCAGCTGTGACAGAGTTTTGACAGTTGTTTTGAACAGCTGCTTCTTCTGATGCAGAATAGATTTTATAGTGACTGGGGATCACAACATCTGTTCTGTAATCTTGTTAAGGAGATTGTGGAGTACCTGCATTGTTAGTTTTAACAGTGATATCTTCAAATTTGAATTTATCTAAATCAAACAACTCAGCAGGATTTGCTGGGATTTTTAGGGATAATAGTTCATTGAACTTTACATTCAGAGTTTCTTCTATTGTCTTGGTCCTTGTGTTGAACACTTTATAGGCCTTGGCAGTAGAAGAATATCCCAGAAAATAACCACAATCTACTTTGGCTGCAAATTTTGAAATGGAATCTTTGAGATTTAAATGAAACATGGGCAGCCAAAGATTTTGAAAAATGAGATTAATGGTTTGATCTTGAACAAAATTTCATAAGCAGTTTTTTGATGTCTTGGGTTGATCAAAACTCTGTTTTGAACATAGCAAGCAGTGTTTACAGCTTCTGCCCAGAAGGACAGTGGCAAACCAGAATCTGCTAGCATGGTTCTTGCAGCTTCTATAAGAGTTCTATTTTTCCTCTCAACCACCCCATTTTGCTCTGGTGTTCTTGGGATGCTGTACTGCCTCACAATCCCTTTTGACACACAGAAGTCATCCAACTCCTTATTTTTAAACTCTGTTCCATTGTCACTTCTAAAGACTTTTACTGGCAAGTCATATTGTTTTTCAACTTTGGTGACAAAGTCCTTCAAAATACCTGCAGTCTCATCCTTAGAGTGTAAAAAGTAAGTCCATGTAAACCTAGAAAAATCATCAACTATGACAAGACAAAATCTTTTTCTTCTTAGACTCATGATTTTAACTGGGCCAAACAAGTCCATGTGCAACAATTGTAGACATTGACTTGTTTTGGACTCATCAATGGATTTGTAAGAGCTTTTATGTTGTTTTCCTTTTAAACAGGAAACACAATGCTCATCACATTTGAATTCTTTTGATGGTAAGCCTCTGACAAGACTCTGTTTAGAGAGTGAGTTGATAGTTTGAAGGTTGGTATGACCCAGTCTCCTATGCCACAATTCTGTTTCCTTTGTGGAGGCAGCAGAAAACAAACAGACATTTGCCATAGGATTGTCCTTCAACATATCAACTACATACACATTGCCACTTCTATGAGCAACAAGTTGTGCTTTGCTCTCAGCAATGATGGTATCAATCTTTTTCACCACTTCTGGCCCAATAATCTTACAAGTTTTCTTAGTGAAGAATGAGCCATAACCTTTGTCACTCATTTGTGAAACACTAAGGAGATTAAATTTAAGATTATCAATAAGATTGACATTTTCAAACTTGAGTTTCCCAGCCTGAACAGTCCCTGAACCCAACACCTTACCTTTTGAATCATTACCAAAGGATATATCACCCCCTCCATGAGCTAAGAAGTCCAGAAGAAGGGCTCTACATCCTGTCATGTGCCTGGAGCCTCCACTATCTACATACCAAAGACTATCTAAACAAGCAGAAGTTCCCTGCACAGCAGTAATGAATTAGTTTTGGTGAGTGTCGAAAGACAAGTTGGCTTTGGATGGGTCCTCAGACTTTTCAGACTCAAGCTTTGGAAGATGATCAGTGGTTTGAACTAGTTTTTGAATCAAGTTCAACAACTGTTGCTGGCCATTTGCAAGTGCTTGAATGTCAACACTTGGGGCAACAGTTGTTTGATCACTTCCGGACAAATGATAATACCCATAGGGATTTCTGTTCACTCTTGGTTTAGAAGGTCTTTTTGGTTCCTCATAAACATGTGACAGATTATGACATGGTGGTTGTCCATATCCTCTTGGGTACTTGCTTGTGGGTGGAGCATCTGTTACTTGGACATCCCTGGGAGCAGATGTTTCAAGACTTTTGGTAACAGATGTTTGGACTGGTGTGAAGGTCTATTTTGGCTTTCCTTTTGAAGTACTCACCACCTGACTTGCAATAGTTTTAGCCTTGTACTCTTGTATTTTGACATCAAAATTTTTGAGATACAGACACTCTTTGGTTTTGTGATTCTTTTTTCCACATATTGAACATGTGGCTTTGGAATCACATGCACTTGTTCCTTTGTTAATATCATATGCTTTTAGAAGAAAACAATTTTTAGTAACATGATTCTTCTTTTCACAGAAATCACAGAACAAGTGGACAGACTTTTCTTTCTTTTTCCCTTTTTCAACCTTCTTTTCAGCAGATGTTTGAGCATCTGCTGGAAGGTTTTTCAAGGGAATGATCTTTGGCTGAGGTGCTGTCTTTCCCTCAGGAGTTTTGAAATCAACAGGTTTAAAGTTCTCAAGAGTACCACACTCATCAGACCAAGTAGGTTTAAATTCATAATTTTCAAGTTCAGTGAATGATGAGGAACCTTCTAGTTTTTCTAGAACAATTTTCTTACCATTGATCTCTTGACCCTTCAAATTTGTTGGTACTATCTCAACTAACTTTTGATCCCTTTTGTCAGTGTTTTCAAAAGCTGGAGCAGTGGTTTCAAAACCAAAACCAAACTTCACATGACTTTTGGTTTGTTTGTTGAGTAGCATTTCAAAACCTCTACATGATTCCACCCATTTCTGACAATCAACTTGGGTGGACTCAAGCTCACTTTTACAACTCTGATATTTTGTTATCATAGTTTGAAGATAGTCTTTGGTTATGGTTGCTTCATGTTTTAAGCTGCTTATTTCAGATTCTTTTTCAGTTAAATTTGTTTTTAATTCTTTTGAAAGTTTCTCAAATTTAACTTCATCATCTAAAATTTTCTTTCTAAGGTTTTCATTCACCTATTTGATGTTAGCAAATGCTATTACACATTTGTCAGAACATAAATCATTAAGAATTTGAGGAGATACCTTAGCAGCAGCTATCAATGCACAATCACACTTGCACTCACAATCATCAGATGCACCCCAGGGATCTGAGAGATTCACAACCTCTTCTTCAGGTTTTTCACCTGCAACTACTTCATCAACAACATCATCAGTCACAACTTTATATTCAGTCACCACCTCCTTAGATTCAACTTCTTCTACCAAAGCCATGAAACAAAAGTTTTCTGATTCATTTTCAGCTTTGGCAACCAGTGCAAAATTTTCATCAGTTAACTCATCTGGTAGACTGATCCAATCAACAAAGCCTTGTGTGAAGAAACTCTGTTGACTGGTCTCTGCAGGAGCAGAGGATGAAGCAGCAGTCATTGGCACAGGTGCCTGAGCAACATGTGTTTGCACATAGTGGATCTGAGGAACAGTGGTTTGGACAAACTGGACAGGAACAGTGTTTGAGGATTGTGCAAAATGAGCAGTGTTTTGCACATTTGGTCCAGGGGTATTATAGGAATTTTGATAAGTGTTAGTCTGAGGTCTTTGATTTGGATAGGTGATTATAGGTGTACCATGTTGACTCCTACATTCCCTAGCAAAATGACCAAGTCTATGACATTTATAACACTTTATCTTTGATTTATCCAACCCAACCTTTGATCTGCCAATTAACCCTGAAAACCTTCTCCCAGTTTTCTTGTAAAAATTGTTAGTTCTTACACTGAGAAGGGCCAATTGGTGCATAATGTCCATTTCTTCCAAATCATCAGGGTCAAAATATTTTAGGTCATCATACTCAAAGGATATGTTATCAGATGCCTGGATATCACCACCACTTGCTGTAAAAGCATAGTTTGGTGAATAAGAATCAGAGTTAAAACCTGAAGTTATGTCAATGAAGTGATCATAAATCTAATCCTTAGTATTTCCAGGCACCTCATCATGACCCAAAAGTGCTGTATTACCAAATACATAATCATCAGACACTTTTCCAGAGTCCTGGAGCTTCTTTTTTTGGTTAAGCTCTCTCTCATAGGTCAAGAGCTTACCATGAAGCTGGGTCAGTGATAGGTCCTTAAATCCAATTGAGTTTCTCATAACTAGAGCAATAGTGTCCCATTTATCTGGTACTGATCTTAAAAACCTATGGTTCAAAGTTGAATGAGGGTAAGTTAGACCAACCAGTTTTAGTTCACTAATGAGACAGTTAAACCTCTCAAATTGTTGAGTTAATGACTCTCCCTTAACATGACTGAATGTTTCATATTGTTGGTTAAGTATTTCACGATTGTTTTCAATAACCTCTTCAGTCCCACCAAATTGTTCTTTCAGTGCATCCCACAACTCCTTTGCATTGTTACAGTGTAACAACCCAGCATATATATCATTGGGTAGAGCCATGGCCACAATACTGAAGGCCTTAGCATCTAACTCAATTTTTTGAAAATCCTGGTCGGAGTAGTTTTCAAGTTTCTTAGGCTCCTGAACCTTGGGATCTTCGGTACTCGGCACAATCGGAACATGTGGTCCGAAGATAACCGACTTCCAACACCCAGTGTTCTGTTGAGCTAGAACATGGCTCATCCGACGGTGCCAGATATTGTATTCAGATCTAACAAGCATCGGTGACTTGTTGTTCGTGCCAGTGTTGTGTGGATCGTGATTGATTGTAAGTCCCAAATACTAGATCTTGTTAAATGCAATAGATTGTTATCACTTAGAAACACCTATTTGTTAGGTGTTTTAAGTGATTAATCCAGAAAAACAAAGATACTAGATAAAGCTAGCAAAACCGACACACAACATAAAGAGATTCAAGCTTTCCATTACTGATAAACATCAAAGAACCATGGATTACACAGAATTAAGTACGCACCCTTTTAATCTTGTGCTATCAAGATAATATCCAAAACCCCAACCCTAGAGCTGCACACACACATTGCTTATATAGGCAGGCTGATGGGCCTGCGCACTTAACTTAAGTGCGCAGGGCCCGTGCCCTAAGTGCGCAGCCTAGGGTTTTCCCTACAAGACTTTGTGTTAATTACATAAAAAGCCCTTCAACTATCAAACTATACAACTAGCTATCAAAAGTCTATGATCTGGTAACTGTGGTCTCAATATAACCCAACAATACTCCCCCTAGACCACAGCTACCAGTTCTTCCATCTTCAATCAATCTCAACCTTGCTTTGCTCCCCCTCAGCCTGTTCTGGGGGGTCTTGAATGTACAGGGCGACTGGATCTTCTTCAACTACTAGAGGAGCTTGAGTAGATTCTGTTGCAGGTCTTTCTGGATCAGCTACTGTTGCAGGATCTTGTGTCTGTGCCTCTGAAGTGGTCTCGACTTCAGGTTGAGTAACTTCTACAGCAGCAACAGCTTGGGCAGCTTTCTCCCTTTCTTCCTTTTCTTTATCTGCTACATTGATCCTGTCAACTATATCAAGCAGCTCCCTTTTCAGATTCATAGCCCGATCCACAGCCCTCCTGAATAACACCGCTTCTTCAAACAGGACATGTCCAGCACCTACGTTGATTTGATTCGCAAAGAGTATATTCAGATCCAATAGATTAAAAGCAAACACATCTACCGGATCCAAGATCCTTATTGCCTCCGAATCGTCCTGCAATTTGATGACTGCTTCACCAGTATTGATGTCATAAAACCACTGCTTAAAGTCCCTCAGCATAACTGGAAGCTCAGATCGAATAGGAACTCGTGTGACGACCTGAGGAGGGTCAATCACATAAGTTATCATGCCTTGTCCTGTTGCTGGATCGATTCTTTTCTTGGAGATCCGTCTCCTTGGTTTCTGCGGCTTGAAGATTTGGAAATCGGTGTCGCACTCCTTCTTTATAAACCAATCTAGCATAGACCCCGTGGTGTCATTTGTGCGGTTGATGAATGGGGCTCTGCTGAGTTCCCTGATATCCCAACGAGGGAGAGACTTCAGTTGCTGTTGACCTTTGAAGTACTGTATCACTCCCCCTCGTCTCTTCACAGCAAACAACCTTTTCTCTTCGTCATACTTCCAGGAGATAATCCTCTCCTTGTGAGCTTTCCTGGTGTGATGGATGTTTTGATGCAGGGCTGGAATGGTGATGGGCCTTCTAGGAAACCAAGTTGATCTTTCAGGATCCAACTTATGCCCATCTGATGTCTCGTATACAACTTCTTCTTCCATTCCCATCTCCACAAACCTATCAGGCATCTCATCTTCACTGATCTCGTCAACCTCACTTTCCTCAGCAACTCTTTCTCTCTCTTTCTCTTCCTCCAGAAATTTCCCGAAATCAAAAACCTCATCGAATGTAGTACTGGGAGCACCAGTCTGCTGTTGCTTCAACTCTTGGAACATGTCAAACATTTTCATCTGAACCTTATTTTGAAACTTGATCAGGTATCGTTGATCCTTGATGATTTTCTCCATATTCCTGTTCTTGTGCTTAAGCTTCTTGACTTTCTTTCTCAGCTCTTGATTGTTGTGCACATCACTTTTCAGGGTACAGATTTCCCTGGCAGCCGTCTTTCCAACCTCTTTCACTAGCTTCTCATACAGTTCCTGATGCACCGGTTTGCGACGTGGTGCAGCAGGAGCTGAGAAGGACGGTTCAGCTGCCCGTTGAGCTGGTGCTTTGGGGGCTGGAGCAGCAGTTGAGGATGGGCCTGGTTGTTCTTCCGCCCCGAAGATAGATTCCAAGATCGCCTCTTGTTCAATATCGTCCTCAGTCATTACACGTGGAATCTCAGACTGAGGTAACTGTTCTCTTCTTTTCTTTCTCTCTGCCCTCTTTAACTCAGCAACTTGTTGTAGGGCTTCAGCAGTTTCAAGCTGTTCAGGTGTCAGTGTTTCTCTACCTTCTTGTAACAAACCAGCTGGCCTCTTCCTTTTGCTGGGCTTTGATGGAGCAGTTTCAGTAGCCACTCTTTTGCCCCTGGCCTTCTCTAGAGCTATCTCTTCAGCAGTTGGCTGGGCTGAAGATGGAGCAGGGTCAGATGATCCAGGTGCAGAAGCAGCAGTGGATTGTTGACGAGATTCTGTAACATCTAGCCTTCTTTTCTTGATCTTGTTGTAAAGCTCCATGACCAAAGGATATCGCTGGGCTGCGTACATATTCTCCAGCATGGGTTCCCAGTCAGGCGTGTTGCACTCAGTAAAGAATCGTGCACCTTTGGTGAAATTGTATTGATCACCAAGGGGCAGATTCTCGTGTTGTGCGTTAATCATCATCTGCACGAACCTTGGGTACATAACCCATTTGCCTGACCCAGCCTCAGCATTCTTTACCATATAAACAAAAATCATGCCCGACAAGTTGAAGGCTTCATTCTTGCAAATCTTTATCATTGCAGTTGACCATTCAGTGCTGAGCGCGTTGTAGCCTCCTTTCCTATGACACAGAGACATAATAAATACGTGACTGATGAGTCTCCAGTCTCTTGTCAGCTGACTCTTCTTGATATCGCCTCTCTTGTCAAAATCTCCTTTGTAGCCGAAATTCTTGAACTGTTGGTGAACATCGTCTTTGGACATAAATCTGACAGTTCCCGGCTGATCTTGAAGTCTCAAAACGTTCTTGACGGTATCCTCAGTGATGACTACAGCCTTGTTTCTGACTGTAGTGTTGATTCGCTTGACTCGTCCAGCAACTTCAACTCGAGCAGACCTCCAGAAGTATTCAATGTGAGAACAGTAAACAGGTACAATGTGCTGCACAACGTATCCGACTTTGCTGCGTCTGATCCAGGTCACTACATCTTTAAACTTGACATCATCGGTCTCAAGATTCATCGGCTGATTGTGCATTCCTCTTGGATCCCAGTCGAGTGCCATCTGTTTAAACCAAGAGCACGAAAAGCAAATTAGATCTCTTGAATATGAATTGACGACCAAACGACTGACCTTAGACTTAAACTTCGACGGACAGCGTACTTAGACTTAGACTTTATCATTATTATTTTTTTTTTTAAGTTTTGTATTTTTAGCAGTCATAGGATTAAGGTTTGATGGATTTGATTTATCAGTGTCCATGATACGTTTGATTTTCAGTTTAAGATCATTAAAGTTCAGGTCTAAATACGCAGTCCGTTCAAGTGTCTGAATAGTCATGATGAATGTCACATTTTGTTTAAAGTTCAAGTACGCATGTCCACAAGTGCGCAGGCCAAGTCAAAATCAATTGAGTCCAGTACTCAGTCAAGTACGCACATACTTGACTGAGCGCTTAGGTTAGTACGCAGGCAATGGCTGGACAAGAACTCAAGTGCGCAGATCAGTCATGATTTGGGCATGGTAACCCTTAGTCATGACAGGCAAGTCTGCGTACTAGATAAGTACGCAGACACTTAAACCTTCGCTTAAGATTTTAAGTTCACAGCCAAGTAAGCAGGTCATTAGGGTTTCAAAGGCTTTGTATGATTATGAGACAAGTGCGCAGTCTCTATGAGACAAGTGCGCACTGTTCATTATCATGTACGCAGTCTTCAAAAGTTCAAAAACCCATCTTCAAACAAGAAACCAACTGATTTAAACAATCTTATGAACCCTGTAATCACAACAATACACCATTAGTATAAGATCTACCTTAAGTATGAAGAAAACAGACTAAAATGAAGAAGAATGAGTGGATTAAGGGTGATTAAATGTGATTAATGAGTGATAAAGATGATTAGGGTTTAAGGTTTGAATATGAACTTGATGATGAACGATGATGATGGTCAGATTTGGTTAGAGTGAATTAGGGTTTGTGAAGAGAGAAGAAAAATAGTAAAAAGAATTTACTGAGGATATATATACAGGGGGCTTATGGGCCTGCGCACTTGAGTTAAGTGCGCAGGGCCCATTAAGTACGCAGCAGTTTACAATTTGGCCCCATAAGAGTTTTAATAACCCAAATTCATTTTAATAAGTGGGGTTTCACCAAATCTCACCTTCTGCATTCAAGATCATACTAACCATACCTACCAGAACCCGTTTCAACTTCCCGTTGGATAGCTGCAGCCTAAGAACAATTGTCGGTATGCTTGTCCACTTAAATCCATGCCTTTTCTCTTTCAACATGTGTTTGGTGATGTTGTTTATCATGTTCTTCGGTAATATTGACGAAAATTTTATGGACCCCACAGTGTGCTAGGTATTGGCCTACCGATCCTCAAGGTTTATTGAAAAATAATGATGAGAGCTTCAGGTCTATGTTACCATAAGCAAAGAAGATGATCATTATCTTGATCAAATGATGAGAGCTTCAGGTCTATGTTACCATAAGCAGAGAAGATGATCATCTGATCGTTTGGTGAGCTATCTAAATATGTTTGCACGTCACTAACATTGCGTGTCTTTTGCTGCTCAGTTTCAAAAATTTTCTTAGCCCCACATTGGTAGCTTGCACTCTTAGGTGTCTTTTGATTTACCTATGCACAAAATTTTCTGTGTCTTTTAATTTCTCAACCTGTGTATGACCGGACTCAGCTTGTGCAGACCTATAGCACAGTGGGAATCCAGCTTTCCGTGTAGATCTTCATTGTTAATCACCTATTAGCAGTTTACTTGATTCCAGGCTGAATCTACCGACACATCGTTGCTTGAGGCTACAACATCCTCTGGGTCCTATTCACATGCTGACGAGATATGATTAGTTTCTATCATTTCCTGAATTAATTTTTGCATAAAAGATGGATTGGTTTTACTTTCTCCCCCAAAAATCTTGTTTTAAGTAAAAAGAAGATTTTTCTGTAAAATATGCACAAGTAGAGGTTTTTTTTTTTTAATTACTCAAAATTTATCATCTCAAGCCATGTAACCAACTGATGAAAACGGGTTTTGTCAAAAGCTTTTGTGAAGATATTTGCCTTTTGATCAGCAGTATCTATTGGCAACACCTGTATATATCCTTTGTCGTGAGCATCGCGAATGGAGTGAATCCGAATTTCAATATGTTTGGTTTTAGAATGATCAATTGGATTCTTCACAATGTCACGACATGCATCATTATCAATAAAAATAGGTGTATGCATGACGTTCAAACCGTAGTCCAAAAGCTGATTTTGGATCCATAACACCTGACAACAACAACTGGATGCAGCTGTGTATTCAGCTTGAACAGTGGAGATGGACACTGTAGTCTGCTTCTTGCTCTGCCAAGACACCAGCCTGTTTCCCAGAAATTGACAGCCACCAGAGACAGATTTTCTGTCAATCCTACAACCTGCATGATCACTATCAGAGTAAGCGATTAAATCAAAGTTATCACTCTTAGGATACCATAAACCAAGTTTTGGTGTCCCTTTGAGGTAGCGGAAGACTCTTTTTACTGCAGTTTCATGTGATTGCTTAGGGTTGGACTGAAAACGTGCGCAGCATCCAACTGCCCACATGATATCTGGTCTGCTGGCTGTTAGATACATCAGTGAGCCAATCATTGATCGATAAGTGTGAGGATTCACTGAAAGGCCTTGAAGATCTGGTACAAGTGTTGTTTGGGCCGCAAAAGGAGTATTGGACGGCTTGCAGTCGGTCATGTTGTATTTTGCCAGAATGTCTCTTGTATACTTGGCTTGATGGATGAGAATTCCGTCTTCTTTCTGCTGAACTTCCAAGCCTAAGAAAAACGATAATTCTCCCATCATGCTCATTTCAAATTGAGACTTCATAATGCTTTCAAATTCCCTGCACAAATTTTCATCAGTAGAGCCAAAGATAATATCGTCAACATAAATTTGAACAATGATAGAATGTTTGTTGACTTCTTTGGTGAACAGAGTCATGTCAATCTTCCCTCTGGTGTACCCATTCTGCAGCAAATATGAAGATAAGGTCTCATACCAAGCTCGAGGAGCTTGATGAAGTCCATAGAGAGCCTTATCCAATTTGTAGTATTTTTTGGGATGATGAGGGTCTTCAAAGCCCGGGGGTTGACAGACGTATACTTCTTCCTTGATCTTCCCGTACAGGAATGCACTCTTCACATCCATTTGAAAGACTTTGAAGTTCTTGTATGAGGCGTATGCCAAGAAGATACGGATGGCTTCAAGTCGAGCAACTGGATCGAACACTTCCTCATAATCAATACCTTCCTGCTGACGAAAGCCCTGAACTACCAGACGAGCCTTGTTCTTGATCACCACACCTCTTTCATCCATTTTGTTGCGAAACACCCATCTTGTTCTGATAGGATACTTCCCTTCAGGTAGATCCACAAGTTCCCAAACCTTGAGCTTTCTAAACTGATATAGCTCATCCTGCATGGCTTCAACCCAACTTGCATCTCTGACAGCATCTACAATGCTGAAGGGTACCGTCTGAGATAAGAAGGCTGATAGTGCAATATTAAGTTTATCAGCCTGATTTCTAGTGAGAACACCCTCAGATATTGGTCCAATGATGTTCTCCACAGGATGATTCTTAGATGACTTGAATCCATGTTTTGTTCTTCTTGAATTTGGGAAGGCAGATTAGAGAGGTGATCTACAGGAGTTGATGAGCTGGATGGATCATTTGCAGACTGTTGTGCTGAAGATGTTTCTGAAACTGGAGTACTTTCAGGAGATGGAGTAGTTTCAACAGTTGCATCACCATTTGTGGACTGAAGAGGAACAATTGGATCAGCTACGAGTGGAGAAAATCGGGTGGTGAAAGGTGCAGCATCGTCTTCGGAAGAGTAAAGAGTATCTTCAAGAGAAGAAGGATCGGCTGCTTGATTGTCAGATGATTGTTCTTCAATGATACTGAAATTGTTGAAAACAACATCCACGTCAAAGAACCAGTCAGGACCGGCTCATGTGTTAGTAGAGTTGGATTCCTGCCAATCAACATAGAAAGATTCGAGAACCATTTTGGTTCGTTTGTTGTGCACTCTATAGGCCTTTTGACTTGAAGAGTATCCAACAAAGAAACACTCATCTCCAACTGCATCAAACTTCATTATGTTCTCGTAGTTGTTAAGCAGCGTACATGAGCATCCAAACGGCCTGAAGTAGTCAATCAGAGGTTTTCTTTTAAAAAGCAATTCATAACCTGTTTTCCCGCGCGTCTTTACAATTAAGACTCTGTTAAGAACATAACAGGCGGTATTCACATCTTCAGCCCAAAAGATGATCGGCAATTTGGAGTCGATTAGCATGGTTCTGGCCGCTTCAATAAGTGTACGATTCTTCCTTTCAGCAACGCCATTCTGTTGAGGAGTTCTCATAGCACTGTACTGAAGATGAATCCCTTTGTTGTTGCAGAAAGTCACGAAGCTTTGATTTTTGAATTCAGTTCCGTGATCGCTTCTGATTGATCTAACTTTTGTCTTTACTATGTTCTCAATGAGAGGAACAAACAGCATCAATATCTCGGCAGCTTCACTTTTGTATTCTAAGAAGTACACCCATGTAAAGCGAGAAAAATCATCTGTTATCACCAAACAATAAGACTTTTTAGCTAAACTTTTAACACTAATAGGACCGAAAAGATCCATATGCAATAGTTGAATAGGTGAGTCTATAGAGTTCACTGTTTTGGACTTGTGCGATTTCTTGTGTTGTTTTCCTTTGGCACATGCTAAACATTTTTCAGAAAAAGGGAATTCCTTGGAAGGAAGACCTCTGACAAGATTTAGTTTTGAAAGCTTGTTAATGTTTTTGAAGTTAACATGTCCTAATCGCCTGTGCCATAACAGTGACTCTGACTCAGATGCTTTAGAAAGTAAGCATGTCATTTGACATTCTGATTTAGCATCTCTCATATTTATCACATATGTGTTATTTTGTCTAGGAGCTTTTAGCATGATCATATTGGTGGGCGGAATGAATCCAGGTTTCAGAAAGATGCACTCCATGTCATTGAATAACACAGATATTCCTTTGTCGCAGACTTGTGATACGCTCAACAGGTTGTAGCACAATTTGTAACATCACACAATTTTTTTTATATATATATAGAACTCCATCGTTTATTCATCCGATTCATGTTTACATTATCTTTCCCATCCATTTTATTAATTTTTTTGTTTAAATAATGACTTATAATCAATATTAAATTGGATTTTATTAAAAATTCTGTTTAAAAATGTTAAAAAAAATGTTTGCCTGAGCCAGGATTCGAACCCGAGTCCTTGGCGGGCTAAACCTTAACCACACCACACAAACCACTACACCATTTGGTGTTTTGTGATGTTAATTAAAACCAATTAAACTTAAACCCTTTCAAGGTCCCTTAGTCAAACCTGAAAAGTCAAACGTAGTCTCCTAGTCAATTCAAGTCAAAGTGTTAGTAAATATGGTCTCCTAGTCAAGTCAAAGTGTTAGTAAATATGGTCTTCTAGTCAAGTCAAAGTTGTTCCTAAATTCTAGCCTAGTCAAAGTAGTCCCTAATTACAACTCCAAATTATACACTATAAATACTATAGCCTACCATTCAACTCTTTATACCATTCAATAAAAAAAAAACATTATTATCCCATCTCCCATATACTAAAGTTTTCATCCATCATTATCTCCTCTAGCTAGTTCTGAGTTTTCCAAGGCATTATTACTAAGTGTTTGCACGCTCAATAAAACGCACGAACTCATTATGCACCTAAGGTGAGTTTACATAGCCCCTTTTACCATTTCACTATTTTGGGGTGAAACATGTTACAACATCAATTTACAATTCAACATAAGTGTCTATGTGTTATTCTATTTTGCATTATGTCTTAAACATTACTATGGTAAGCACAATTATTCTAGCATAATCATTAACTCCGTACAAGCCAACGATACACAATGATAGATCTATTGGACTGACAACCCCACCCGGATACGTGTACCTCCTACATAGGTAGCGTGGGTGATTGTTATCGCAACATAAACGAGTGAACCATATGCGTATGGGATGGACCACAATATTCTAGTCACAAAGTTTGATTATGCACACGATTTACCGGGTAGTATTGTTTTCACATATGGACTAGACTTGCCATGACACTCGAATTGTACAAGTTTTTATTCAATATTCAAACCTATGTAAATCTCACCAACTTTTGTTGACCCAAAATATTTTCAAACTTAACATGTTTCAGGTTATAGCTTTGCTTGAAGACTAGAGTTAATGCTTGAGGATGCATAGTATTTCCCATTGATGTACAAATTCTGTTAGAACAATGTATGTAATTTATTTAATTAATTATTGAAACTTATTATTTACCATGAGTTACTGAACAATCATCAATACGTGACATCCCGATGTTTCCGCCATCGGTTGGGGTGTTACAGATTGGTATCAGAGCCATGGTTATAGGGAATTAGGTTATTAGAAAAATAATCTAGTCTATAACCATAGGATTATAACCAGTACTTGCTCCTTTAACTTGCAACTCTACTTGTTTCTATTCTCTACCTCTATCCTACTTCTTATCCCTACTTTAGTCCCTACAAGATGTTTGCTCTC
This sequence comes from Ambrosia trifida, assembly GCA_028751855.1. NCBI lineage: Eukaryota > Viridiplantae > Streptophyta > Magnoliopsida > Asterales > Asteraceae > Ambrosia > Ambrosia trifida. The sequence goes on along the minus strand of CM054133.1, from coordinate 8,104,327 downwards.
CATAACTGGAACAAAATTCTCAGATCCTAACCTGAAATACCTTATAAATCTCGTCGAAGCTCTATATTCTAATAACGAACACGTGCAATCTGGAAGGGTGAACGCCTGTATTCTGAGTTTTCTGTCTAGGACTGGCATTGTGCATAAATCCCAATCAGACGAGGGACTCGGATGCCTACCTGGGAATTCTCGGGATGAGTGTTCACTTATAGGCTAAAGCATGTCTTCACTATGTTATTAGAATCTAGAAGCTTTGATAAGTCAACGTTTTCGTTTATTCGTTTTAATTAATGAATAAATGATTACACTCACTTTCCTTAAAATTAAGCTCTAAAATCTCAAAATTTTACAGCTTAAATCAATCCCCTAATCATATATGGATTTCACAATCACATTTCATCTTACCATCTTAGCCACATGTTTGATTATTTTCAACACCCTCCCCAAATCATATTATTTCATTTTTCAACGTGTTACATATTTCTAAACTGTAACCTCATAACCTGGGTAGACCCTAGCCCAACACTAAAGATTTCTTAATATTGTCAAGATTTTCATCACCTATAAACCATGGAAAATACATATTTTTGTTATAAGATATCCTCAAACTTAATTTCTAAATCCAAATGTTTATTCATTAGCATAACAAAGGATTTTTGATATAATATCACCTTGATCTATAAAACCTAACGTCGTGTTTAAAATCTTCGACTAAACTAAAATATTCTGATCTAAAGCCACTTAGTTTGTATTATTTAGCAACTTTTGTTTTATATAAGAAACCAGATTTAAAAAGAAAAATGATAAGATCTTTCCATCCTCATGAACAAAATTTAATCTCCATTGCCACCTAATTATTTTCAACTTGTTCAAACTTTTACAATTTTTGGTATTTATCACAATCATGTTTTCTCATACGCTAGATTCTAACCTTTGATCCAAACCCCACGATTTACATTGCTACATAATCTCCTTACTATAAAATAAACCCTTTATTAACTATTTTCACGTTCACTATCTTTCATAACCTTGATGATGCTTTGAGTTCTTCATCATCCTCTCAAGAACTAAATTCATATTCTTCACCTTCTGGAAAATGAACTTGATCCCTATGATAATCAGACTATTGAAAACTTGATTGTTCGTTGCATCAAACTTGATTCTTAGTTATACATGAGGATTTGATTATCTACTTGAACATTTGATTATTCATGATACTTAAAAGCATGGAATATAAACTATTTGCTATAAACACACCTAGAGTCATTAATCTTGTCTAGGACAACTCTATTACAACTCGCATGCTATACTTGATGCATTTACAAACTTACTTACATGTATATATTACGAACTTGCAACTTATGTGTTAAATAAAAAACAATTGTTACACTTAATCAAACAACTGGTAGAGGATGAAGTACTTGCTCAACAGTTAGTAGAGTACCTAACAACCTGCTCAACGATTGGTAGAGGTCATCATGCCTGCTCAACAGTCGGTAGAGGTTCTAATAACCTGCTCAACGACTGGTAGAGGCTATCGCACCTGCTCAACAATCGGTAGAGGTTCCTACTCACTGACTGGTAGAGGTCTTTTCCTGCTCAACAGTTGGACTCATTTTTGGATACATCATACATGTAATTTGATACAAAGATGTATTAGACTCATTGATACAAAGATTCAATCACAAGGTTATTTTGCATTACTTACATATGTGTTTAGAGTCATAGAAGGACACAAAACCCTAATGTAAGGTAAATTGGTGATTGCGGTCCGGAACGTAATCATGAATTTACAGGTACGTTAAAGTAGTGTGGAATTCTATCAAGGTTTTCGGTAGATAATCAATTATAAACTCTAGTTACCTGGTAGTTCATTTAGTCTTTCTATAGTCAATCAACTCATGCATTTCTTTCCTAACACTTAAGTTTAGTGTTTTGCTAGATTCTTATTCTCCTTGCTATTTCAGACGAACCTAATCCAACCCTTAAAACTCACACATATCAAACCTTTTATCCAAATTATTCGAAACAGATTATTCTATTACCTATAAATTCATGTCGTGCCTTAACCCAAATTTTCCAAACCCCAGTTGACTTAATTTCTACCTAATCATCCTCAACCCTGTGTTTTTAATAAACTTCGAGACGAAGTTCCTAAAAGTAGGGGAGACTGTAACATCACACAATTTTTTTTATATATATATAGAACTCCATCGTTTATTCATCCGATTCATGTTTACATTATCTTTCCCATCCATTTTATTAATTTTTTTGTTTAAATAATGACTTATAATCAATATTAAATTGGATTTTATTAAAAATTCTGATTTAAAAATGTTAAAAAAATGTTTGCCTGAGCCAGGATTCGAACCCGAGTCCCTGGCGGGCTAAACCTTAACCACACCACACAAACCACTACACCATTTGGTGTTTTGTGATGTTAATTAAAACCAATTAAAATTAAACCCTTTCAAGGTCCCTTAGTTAAACCTGAAAAGTCAAATGTAGTCTCCTAGTCAATTCAAGTCAAAGTGTTAGTAAATATGGTCTCCTAGTCAAGTCAAAGTGTTAGTAAATATGGTCTTCTAGTCAAGTCAAAGTTGTTCCTAAATTCTAGCCTAGTCAAAGTAGTCCCTAATTACAACTCCAAATTATACACTATAAATACTATAGCCTACCATTCAACTCTTTATACGATTCAATAAAAAAAACATTATTATCCCATCTCCCATATACTAAAGTTTTCATCCATCATTATCTCCTCTAGCTAGTTCTGAGTTTTCCAAGGCATTATTACTAAGTGTTTGCATGCTCTATAAAACGCACGAACTCATGATGCACCTAAGGTGAGTTTACATAGCCCCTTTTACCAATTCACTATTTTGGGGTGAAACATGTTACAACATCAATTTACAATTCAACATAAGTGTCTATATGTTATTCTATGTTGCATTATGTCTTAAACATTACTATGGTAAGCACAATTATTCTAGCATAATCATTAACTCCGTACAAGCCAACGATACACAATGATAGATCTATTGGACTGACAACCCCACCTGGATACGTGTACCTCCTACATAGGTAGCGTGGGTGATTGTTATCGCAACATAAACGAGTGAACCATATGTGTATGGGATGGACCACAATATTCTAGTCACAAGGTTTGATTATGCACACGATTTACCGGGTAGTATTGTTTTCACATATGGACTAGACTTGCCATGACACTCGAATTGTACAAGTTTTTATTCAATATTCAAACCTATGTAAATCTCACCAACTTTTGTTGACCCAAAATACTTTCAAACTTAACATGTTTCAGGTTATAGCTTTGCTTGAAGACTAGAGTTAATGCTTGAGGATGCATATTTAGTATTTCCCATTGATGTACAAATTCTGTTAGAACAATGTATGTAATTTATTTAATTAATTATTGAAACTTATTATTTACCATGAGTTACTGAACAATCATCAATACGTGACATCCCGATGTTTCCGCCATCGGTTGGGGTGTTACACAATTCTGGAACATAATTCACATCTTCTAACGTTAGTGCGTCAAAGACGTCATCTCCTATTCCTACAATCTTTCCGCCCTTTTCATTTCCGGCGAAGGCAACGAACTCTCCATCAATAAATCTATAGTTCTTGAGAAGTTCCTTTAGACCAGTCATGTATCTAGAAGCCCCGCTATCAACATGCCATAGATATCTCATCAGTGCGATCAGCCATTTCTGTAACTTATTCTGAAATACAAAAGAAAACACAAGAAATACACATATAAATACAAGAGACTCTATGTACAATCACGACTCACACCTTTACTTAGTTGACTTTGGGAATCCAGGTTTGGTTTAGTTTTGATCTATCGTGATTTTCACCCAAAACTGACTCTTGTCTTTTCAAACTTTTTGTGGTTTTATCAAAGATTTTTATTGTTTCTTGAAGGTTTTTAATCTGATCAGAAAGACAGTTTAGTGCTTTGACATCACTGAATTTTAAATGACATGTTTTAACCACATGACCCTCATTTCCACATCTAAAGCATTTTGAGTGCTTTGGCTTGATCTTTGGAGAGGGTCTGGATGATGATGGTTGTGATGCTCTTCTCTTGATCTTGCTTGAGCATGAGCTTTCACTGGAACATGGTTCATCAATGTTGTTGTTGCTTGATTCCTCATTTGTGTTGCAGTCTGGCTCGCTAATGTCACTTTCTGTATCACTTTGTGATTCTTCAGGAATTGTGTTATCTGTTGCACTTTGTGATTCTTCAGAACATGACATATCTGTTGATGATGGAGTAAACTCTGGAATTTCTTCAGTAAGAAATTTTTCAAACTTGTTTCTTTTTAGTTCTGGCACAAACGGAGATGGTCTATATACATTTTCATTATCAGAGAATGCATCATTAAGATCAACACAAACTGGCATAACATTGTCAACACAAATATCTGAGCGTTTGATAGGATTCTTCCTATCATCAGGGTCCACAACGCCCTTTAAATTAAGTTTAGAAGTTAATGTAGTACAGTCATCCGGCCTAGATAAACTATTACAGTTATCCATCCTAGATAAACTATTACAATCATCCAGTTTAGTTAAGTTATTACATTCATCCGAATTCAAAATAGTTTTAGACTTGTCATTACTCCAGATGAACCAATTCACTGTAGAGTAATTGGCACCTGGATGACCTAACCCCATCGTTTGTCCACCACAACTCTCATCATCGTCCACCTGATCCTGTTGGGTCATATCTGCACTGCTTTTACTTATATTAGAGTTTGACTCAGATTTGACACATTCTTTTTCAAAAATATCATTTTTTGGATGTGGTTTTGGAATGGGTATATATTCACTTTTGCTTAAAGGTAAAAACAGAGATTTTATAAGTCCCTTTTTATCCTTATACCCAATTCCATCTTTGACGAATGATTTCCTTGAACAATCAAGGATATCTGTATGAGCATGCTTGCTTACATTCCATTTGTCCACAACAATTTGGAGATGATTTGTTTCATTTCTAGATATTTCTAGTTTTTCAGTTAAGTCATTTATTAAAAAATCTTTTCTGAGAACAAATTCTTTTAGAGTTTGCATTTCAGCTATTGTTGCATTTAACTTTCGTTGATATGCTAACTCATTTTCTTTCATTTCAGTGTTGATTTTTCGGATGTCATCCATTTCTCTTAAAATTTTCCTATTGTGGGACAAACAGTAAGCAACAGCTGTAACACACCTTGGTGAGCACAACTTTGATTTTATTTCAAGAGGAATACTTACCAGATCTCTCTCCTCAACTGTCTTGGGCACGCTCTGCAGCTTCTCATTTGCTTTGCTGGTGGAGGTCTTCTCAGCCACTAGTGCTTCCTCAGACGTCGCTTCTTTTCCTTCATCTCCCACTAGCACTCCTTTCAGACCTGCGTTCTCCAGCGCTCCATTCTTTGGCATCTCCGCAGACTGCCCTTCCAGAGAGTTCACGCCGTGTGTGGATTTGGTGTAGATTTTGGCCATCAAAGCCTTGTTTACCTCAGCTTCAGTCGCTACAGCCTCCTCTCCCCAGTCAAAGTCCTCAACCACCAATGCCTTCTGCTGATTTGCTTCCCTTCCATCAGTTATGGCCACCATTCTTTTTGCCGGCTTGATTTCTGCTTGACTTAGAGTGGGGCACTCATACTTGAAGTGCCCAAGAGTCTTGCAGTTGTAGCATCTGATCTTAGACTTATCAAAGCCCGTTTTTCCCATACCAACTCTTCGACCAGTTCTATCTTGAAACCTCTTCACCCTCAAGGTAATCATGGCCATCTGCCACTTCAAATCCATTTCCTCCATATCATCTGGGTCAACCTGATACATATCTTCAGGATTCATCATCTCACTCTTAATTTCACCTGTCTTTATAGCCTCAAAGCTGGACATGAAAGTGTTGAAGAGCTCAACATGTTCGTTTGCAAGCTTTGTGAGTTGTGGGTTGAGAGTCTTAACAGCTGTGTCAGAGTATGAGACTGTCTTTCCCGAACTTGAACTACCACCGCCCGTTGCATCCACATATGCATGTGATGAGCTTGAACCCATGTTTCCAACTGGAGTCATTAATGCCAGATTCTTCATAGCTGTGGTGGGCACAGCTTTTGGAGCAGTCTGGTTCATCTCTCTTTTCGTGATGTCCATTTTGAAAGACTTTAGAGTGTTGATGAGATCAGCCAATGTAGATTGAGCATCTAGATACTCTTTTCTGATCAACATGCACTGTATGCTCCATTCTTTGGGCAGGGAGTCAAGCAGTTTCTTGATGGAATTTCGGTTGTTAACGGGAATTCCTGCCTTCTTCATCTTGGTTAACATACTCATGAATCGCTCGATATGTGAGCTCAAGCTTTCACCACGAATGCTACCGAACATGTCATATTCTTTCTGCACCATATCTTGCTTATACTGGCGCATCTCTTCATTCCCTTCATAGTACTCATTTAACGCAAACCACAGATCGTGCGCAGTGCCATACTCCTCAAACATGTTATAAACATCGTTTGATAAGGCCATGGTAAGGGCACCATAAGCCTTATGATCTCTCTGAAGAAGCTGTTTATTGACATCAGTGTAAGTGGTTGGATCAGGGTTAAACTCTTCTCCTATGGCAGTGGTTCTCATTGGAATGTGTGGGCCCAACTGGATGGAATTCCATTGGGTGAAGTCCATGACATAGAAGAATGACCTCATTCTATTCTTCCAAGTTCCATAGTCCTCTACACCTTTTAACTTAGGAACTCTAGTTGTTGTTCCGGTTTCAAGTTCTTGTTGAGTGATAGGATTTACAGTTGAGTGGTTATCGTTACCGGCCATGATTTAAGTAAGTTTTAACAGTTTGTTTATCAGATTTTATAGTTAACAGTCCAGAAAATGTCCAAGTCCTTAAGTACGCAGCTAAGTACGCAGAGGTCCAGATCAAGTATGCAGCAACCTGTAAGAATGTGAACAGCCTTGTCAAGATGTAGTCTTTTGTTAAGTACGCAGTCCTGCAAGTACACGTGTAGCTGTGTTTCTTGATAAATGCGCAGATAAGTCAACACTTGGGCATGGTAAGTGCTCAGTCTTGACTGATCAGTCTGCGCACTAAATGAAGTACGCAGACACTTAAACTCTCGTTTATGATTTAAGTACGCAGAAACCCTAGCCAAGTACTCAACACTACACTTCTCAATAAGTACGCACACAAACAAGGATTTCTGTTTAAGTGCGCTGAAACCCTAGTTAAGTGCTCAAGACGATTAAAAGCAATAAGTACGCACAAACTTGTTTGCGTACTAAAACCAGAGATTTAAGTACTCAACAATCACAAGTATGCAGTATATGAGCTAAGTACTCAAACCAAGAAACAAGTGCTCAACGTATGAAATAAGTGCGCAGAATGTATGAAATAAGTGCGCAGAACAGGCTGTGAAAAACACAAAAAACTCAGCTGAATTCTTTCCAAAACATTTTCATTTCATTCTGAAGTGCTTGGATTGAATTTCTACCTAAAATGACATACTATAACCTTCAGAAACACAATTTCCACGAAATTTGAAGCCAAAATATAAGAAAAACACCTAAATTTAAAAGTTCATAAAGAAAATAATCTTGATAATAAAAACTAACAAGATGAGGGTTTTGGTATCTTAAAATAGATACAATCTAGAGCACAGAGGCTCTGATACCAAATTGTAAGTCCCAAATACTAGATCTTGTTAAATGCAATAGATTGTTATCACTTAGAAACACCTATTTGTTAGGTGTTTTAAGTGATTAATCCAGAAAAACAAAGATACTAGATAAAGCTAGCAAAACCGACACACAAGATAAAGAGATTCAAGCTTTTCATTACTGATAAACATCAAAGAACCATGGATTACACAGAATTAAGTACGCACCCTTTTAAACTTGTGCTATCAAGATAATATCCAAAACCCCAACCCTAGAGCTGCACACACACATTGCTTATATAGGCAGGCTGATGGGCCTGCGCACTTAACTTAAGTGCGCAGGGCCCGTGCCCTAAGTGCGCAGCCTAGGGTTTTCCCTACAAGACTTTGTGTTAATTACATAAAAAGCCCTTCAACTATCAAACTATACAACTAGCTATCAAAAGTCTATGATCTGGTAACTGTGGTCTCAATATAACCCAACATTGATTGAAGCCATTCTCTGATTTTTCAAAAAACAAAGTCTGTTTATAACCGGTTGAATCGAAAATAAACTATTACTCTGTTTTCAATCCGATAAACAAACGATATCAATAATTGTGAGCTGATCTGTTTATATTAAATTGATTGATTAGATCGAATTTAATTGACCAAGCTCTGATACCAATTGTTAGGATCTGAGTTTGATTGTTTTGATTTGTTTAGAGTAGAATGAGAATTGAATGAAGTGAATATATATGGAAAGTGCAGCGAAATGATAAACTAGAATCAAAACAAAAGGAATAAATGTTTTCTTAATCGAAAGCTTTCATTAAATTGAAAGATTACAATCAAATACAAGTACTCCCCCTCAACCTGATCACACAGTGATTGTTTGTCTGAGAGAATGTTGTGTGTGACCAATAGAACAGTACAAGCACTGTTCTATTTATAGACAAATCTAAACCACTGGTGACCTAGGCTGACGTCACCTAAGATAGTGACCTCTAACAGAATAACAACATAAAACATCTGCCCTATACAAACTACTGTTATATTACAAGACACTGTAAGATAAACTACTGTTGAGGGAAAACTATGATGGTCTTGTATCATCTGTTGGAGCCTAAGTTTTGTTGGCTCCAACAGACCTTTAGTCTTCAGTTCTTGATCAGCAGTTGTTCTTCAACAGACCTTTGGTCAGCAGTTGTTCTCTATCAGTTGTTATCTAGCAGTCCTTTGTAACAGCAGTTGTCATAGCAGTTGTTTGGGTGAAACAGTTGTTAGGGTCAGCAGTCTTTTGGGAAGAGTATGTTGTAAAGACTGTTTATTTATGTGGATCAACTGTTAGTATATTTTGGCTTTTCAATCATCTGTTCTTCTTCAGGTCAGCAGACCCAACAACTATTAAGTCCATGGCGTTTCTTTGGCTTAGATCTCGGTCTAGATTCAAATGTTTTAGATGTATTGATTGAGCTAAATTTCCTTTGTATATGTTGTAATTGGTTGAGCGGTCGTCCTTTCTTTGAGGACCCCCGGCGTTTCTTAATGAAGTTTACCATTTAAAAAATAAAAACTAAGGAAAAAAAAACACTAACCAATACGTCGATTAAATAACTGCTTAATTCCTTCATGATTGAGTGTAACCGTCTATACCAAAATAGTCTCTGCATAAACAAATAAAGAAATTTTATCAAAGATTTTAGGAAAAATAATGACCAAAATGCTTCATTCAACCAAATAAAAGGACCTACTGTCATATGCTTCATTAAACCACTATTAATGTTCAGCACCTTAAACCCAGATTTACCTACAACGACATGAGCCAGAAACCTGGCTCCTGTCCTTCTAATCATATTGGTGCTCAAGTCAACTTCAGTCAACCGTGGAAGGTCTTCTTCAAGGGCCTTAGCAATCACTATAATGCATTCATCCTTTAATTCATTCTCTGACAATAGATTTGATAAAGATTTGATAATGTAAGTGCAGTGACACAAAAAAAGGGTATACACAAATAACTGACAAACCTTGCTATCTTTATGTGAAAATATATTGTTCCACATAGAATGCAAAATCAACGGGGTTATTAAAAAATATTCTCAGCAGAAGCCTTCACAGCCCTATGGTTTATTGAGAAAAATGATTAGCAGGTTTAGGAAACCTTGCAGTGCGGGGTTCACGTGTTGGTTCTGCTGCTGAGCAGATTGTTGTGATCGGCTTTTGTGGCCGTTCACTGCAGCAGCACCACTACCTTGCTGCCGTTGTTGAAAATACAGCATGGTACCGGAATTGGCGCTCAAGCCATTGTGCTCCCATCCATGGAGATGACCCCCTGCAAAGGTGCAGCCACATATCTGCTAATTGTTTAATGATCAAGATTTGTTCTTTAATTGTTAAGTGGGGAATAAAGAATTTTAAACTTACCCCATGTGAGGTCAGTTCGGCGCTGGCATTGGCATAGAACTGGATTGAGCTGTGAATGTAACCAGCCAAAATGTCAAGACGATTTCAAATTTGGGAGTAGAAGATAGAAGTGAAATTCAGACACTAAATTACCATTCTTCTCGGCGTGGGTTTCAGCTTTAGCTGATAAATGCTGATGTTTAAGAGTTTGATGCAGTGATCGGTTGCTGCTACCACTTACCATGTTGGCGCAACCCTTGTCCGATTTTTCCAAATCAATGTTAAGCTGGATATTAACTTCTTCATTAACAGCGTGCTTTGATGCTTCTCCAGTTTCTTGGATAATCCCCGACTTCTGATCACCGGTGTCGCTCTTCTTGAGCTTGTCATCTTCCCTGGTTTTGCTTGTTTCCTGCAAAGTTTTGGAGAGAAAAGACTCAGATCTGAAGATAAACTCTAAACCAATAAAAAACACACATGAAAATTTGCATAATTACAAAAATAATTTACTGGATGTTTTGTAAGGATACAAGTGTACTGATAAAACCAGAACATTAGGTATAGATACCTGATATTGCAGAGATTCTCTATGGTTGGGTGCAGACTATTTTAAATGCATAACCTTTACTCCACATAGAATCCAACAAATATTGAGGCACCTGAACCAAAAATATATCACAAAAATATAACAAATTTAAGCAAAAGAAGTCACATATTTATTGTTATTTTGCATGGCTCGATGATCTATATGTAGAGAAAAGGAAAGGATCCCAACCTGCGTTGTCTTTCCGCAACCAGTTTCTATTTGTTATGAGAACTACCTGAAGCAAAGCACATAAAAGAATATTATTTTCATCTTCATTATCTAAAAAATATAAATATAAAACTAAAAGTGAATTTTGAAACCTGATTTGATTCTATAGTTGATGTAATCATGTTCTTAAAGGATGCAATTGGAAGTTTGGATCTATCTTCAGTAATCTGCAAGGTAAACATATATGTAATGTAATGCAATTCTTCTTGATGATCAACAAAACATATATGATTAAAATTACTTTAAAACATAAATGATTAAAATCACTTTAAAACAAATCCATAATCAACAAAACACAATACATCAACAATAAAAACTAAATCATATATGAACCATAAAAACAATAATCGCACATGAACCCTAAAACAGGAACCCTAAAACTAAAAAATTAGTAAAACTGAACAATAATACACGAAAACTCAAGTATTCAAAGATAAATAATTGAAATCAGTCAAAACAGAGAGAAAAAAACCTTAATCGACAAAGAAATCAGGAAAAAACACGAAAAAAATATAGAGAAAACAGAGAGATGAAGAACGATTGATTGACATAAGAATGGAAGAGATAAAACCTAGGATTGAAGATGAAGAACACGGTAAAAGAATGCTTGATTCGAACAATCGCCTGATTAGGGTTTGTGGAATTGGAGAGGACGATGACACGAATTCATGATTAGGTTATGTTCTGTCTCATTATTTTGCCTTATATATTTTTGTGATTTTTGATTTAAAAAACGAATTTTTTATAAAAACCCAAAAGGTGACATGTGGCATAGTGAGAGGAAGAGAGATAATTGAACTTGCAATGTGGGAATGCCAAGTGTCCCACATTGCTTTTAAATATTAGATGTATAGATTAAGAAGGGTAACTTAGTCATTTACACTACCCCCTTCTCTCTCTCCATATATATATCTTTCCCCCCTCTCTCTCTTCATTTTTTTTCAAATTTAAAGCAGATCATCTCTCTTCCTCCTCTCTCTCTACCTTCCTCTCTCTCTCTGTCTCTCTCTAGAACCACCGCCGCCGCCACCACAACAACAACTTCTTCTTCTTCTGGATCTCCGGCAATTAACCACACCTCTGGTCGACGGTACTCTCTCTCTCTCTCTCTCTCTCTCTCTCTCTCTTCCCTCTGTTTTCTGGATCTGGATCGAAAGAAGTCAAGAACGAGTGATAACAAGGTACATATCAGGTCTTCAACATATTGCTCCAGTGAGATGATAAAGTAAGTCGCCCTTCATACTTTATCATATTGTAGTCATTTCAATATATAGTGTCTTTATTAAATAGTTCAGTAAATCGAATGGGCCTTCAGATTCATTGGCTAGTTTTATTTTTACTTTAATTATTGTTAAAAAAAAAAAAACAACAAGGCATTTTGATGTCTTGTACTCTCAATTTTTGTTGTTTATTAAAAAAAACAACAGGGCATTTTGATGTCTTGTACTTCAGATTCATTCTCTCAATTTTTGTTGCTTATTAAAAAAAACAAGTTTGAATAGATTATTGTTTATCTCATTTTGATGTCTTGTACTCTATTTTGATTATTTTGCTTCAATTTTTTTTATGTGGAGTATTTAACCTATATTAGTTATTATCGCATTAGACCAAATTTATATGTTTTTTTTGTAATAATATATTAGGACTGTTCAATAAGCTAGTATAATTTTCTAATTGTGTGAGATTTTTTTTTTTTTTTTGTGGGTGACTTAATGATAAGTTAATAACATTTTTTGAGGATAGTTTTTGGTTGCATACCAAGTGTTTGATCAAATGCTTGAATGAAAAAAAAAACTTATGTTAATCTTTTTGATTTTTTTTATTATTATGATTTTGTTTATGTTAGATTGTTATTGGATTGGGGACATAAGGTTGATAGATCAGATGTAATTGATGAATAAATGTGTAATCTTTTTACGTTAGTATATGCTAACACATGTTAGTCATGCCCCATTATGTGTTTGAGGATCCCAACTAACATGTGTATTTGTTCCAGTGTTGGTTTTCATGAGTAGGCTATAGGAAGAAGGCGATGTTGGTGATGTGGCTGTGGTAAGTGATGTTTTCTTATAAAGATTATAAATTTTTAATCTTTTGGTGAATGGGGTGTTTAAATTAGCTTGATCAAATTGGATTCTGGCTTTGTGAAAACTGAAACTAATGGATGGTGGTATATTTTTGTATTCTATTTAATATTTTTTTGGCAAGTGAAAGTGTTATGAACTCGTCTAGGGTGCATGTCAATTTTTTACGGTCCGAGTCGTGTATGCTCATACATGTTAGTGATGCTAATACATGTTAGTATATGCCCAACTAACAGTTGTTAGGGTCTATATGACATACGTTATTTTCAGTAAAACATATGTCTTAGAATATGCTAACACATGCTACTGATGTCTTTTTATTATATTATATATTTAATGAATATGAGGATAATTTTTTGGTATATGGATTTAGATTGGTCATGATTTGATTTTTTAAATTTATTATTGTTGGATTTCAAACCCTATTAATCGTATTTGAGTAGTTGTATTAACATAGTTGTAAAATTGAGTATGATACACTTGGCACTGCAGATTTGGTGTGGTTTATACACATGTTAGTGATGCTAACACATGCTAGTATATGCCTAACTAACAGGTGTTATGGTTCATATGACATACGTTAGTATATGCCCAACTAACATGTGTTAGGGTTCATATGACGTACATTTATTTCAGTAAAACATATGTTTTAGAATTCACTACACATGTCAGTGATGTCTCATTATGTGTTTTGGAGAGCCCAACTAACACGTGTTATCTTTTTTTGTAGGTGAAGATATGTTTTTGTATTAAAGATGAAGATGGGTATCAAGAATGAAGCATAGCTAGATTTTTTTATGTTGTTATGATAGTTTTTTTTTTTTTTTTTTTTTTTGAAAATTCACAAATAATTATGTATGTATGAAAAGTTTTTTGATACATTTTTAGTATTGATTGTTATGATCGTTTTTAGCATTTATTAAATAAATATACATTTTATGTGTTCTTTTATTATGTTCTTTTAGTATATGCTTGTTAACAAATGTTAGCGATGTCTCACACGAGGTCAGAATTTTGTATCACAACATTAACGTACGTCAATATTTCGTGCTGGAGAAAGTGTCATAAAGTAGGAGAGAGATGACTTGACAAGTGTCAAATCAACCCTTTTAAACCTAGGATTTAGAACATTAAAGTTGTCCACTTGCTTATTTAAGATTACCTTAATGCCCTTATTCCTATTTTTAATTATAGTGACCCACTTGCTTTTGAATATTATATACAAATTAATTATGAACCATTGATCAAACTTGATCAATGGTCACAATAGAGTTTGCAAGGTTTTTTCAAAAGATAGGGTTTTCATATTATCCACACCCTATATATATATATATAACATATATATATAGGGGAAGGATAAATTGAAAACCCTCTTGAGTTGAGAAAACCTTGGAAACCCATGTAAAAAATCATTTTTTTTAAAAAAAAATAACCAATGTAAAATACATGTTTTTAAGCATTTTGGGCCGAAAAAAATATAAAAAGCGCCGAAGGGATTTTTTTAAAAAATAAACAAAGTTGCGCTTTTTACATATGTTTTCAGCTATTTTTCTGTTGTAAAGCTGTTGTAAACATGTGTTTTCGCAGCATTGTTTATTTTTAAAAAAAAAATCCCTTCGGCGCTTTTTTTATTTTTTTGGCCCAAAACACTTAAAAACATGTATTTTACATTGGTTATTTTTTTTAAAAAAAATAATGATTTTTTACATGGGTTTCTAAGGTTTTTTCAACTCAAGAGGGTTTTCATTTTATAATTGCCCAATATATATATATATATATATATATATATATATATATATATATATATAGGGTAGGGATCCTAAGAGAACCAACCTCTATTTGAGAACTGAGAGAACCATTCTGGGCCACACATTCATATAAAGGCAAATTTTATTTTTTTATTTTTTTTTTTTTTTTTTGCATTAATCGCACATTTTTATGCAAGGAATTTTTTTTTATTTTTTTCCATTTATACATATATGTATATATAGCAATTATACATATGTGTATATTTCAGTTATACATATATGCATATTGCATTATACATATGTGTATAATGCAATTATACACATGTTTATATTGAAAAAAAATATACAAAATAAAAAAAATTCATGCATATAAAGCAGCAAAAAAAAATTTGCCTTGGAGAAATTTGTGGTCCAAAATGATTCTCTCAGTTCTCAATTTGGGAAAAGGTTCTCATTTGAACAAAATCCTAAGGGATCCTAAGAGAACCAACCTCTATTTGAGAACTGAGAGAACTATTCTGGGCCACACATTGCCACACATTTCATATAAAGGTAAAAAAAAAATTTTTTTTTTTTTTTGCATTAATCGCACATTTTTATGCAAGGAAATTTGTTTTTAATTTTTTTTCATTTATACATGTATGTATATAGCATTTTCAGCTATACATATGTGTATATTTCAGTTATACATATGTATAATGCAATTATACACATGTGTATATTGAAAAAAATACAAAAAAAAAATTTCTTGCATATAAAGCAGCAAAAAAAATTTGCCTTGGAGAAATTTGTGGTCCAGAATGATTCTCTCAGTTCTCAATTTGAGAAAAGGTTCTCATTTGAACCAAATCCTATATATATATATATGGTAGGGTTCAAATAGGAACCATACCTTAAGTAGGAACCAATCTTAGCCATTGATCTCTAATGGCATGATTGTAAATAAGTAAAACATTAATTAAATATTTAATTAAATCAAAGGGCAATGTGGTAATTGTATATTGACTATTAATAATACATGTTTAATTAGTTTCCTTTATAATCCCATTATTTTAGGAAAGTATTTATTTTTCCCCATGCTAATCATTCTTCATCAATATGTGCAGTACATGATGTTATATAGTTTTGGATAATATACGTTGGTGTATATTATATGGAAAAGGTAATCGATCAAACCTTAAATAAGATAACGAGGTCAAATGTATCAATATACACTAATGTATAATTATACACTGGTAAGAATGGTAGTATTAAATACATATATTATACACTGGTGTATAAATAGTAGTGCTAATCAAATGTATCAATATACACTGATGTATAATTATACACTGGTAAAGAATGATAGTATTAAATACATATATTATACACTGATGTATAATTATACACTGGTGTATAACAACTAACAACAAATCTTTTCATATATGTATATATATATATCATGAAGTCAAATAACTGCCATATATAACAATTTTAATAAAGTCAAATAACTCCCATATATAACAATTTTAATGAAGTCAAATAACTGCCATATATAACAATTTTAATTAAATTAAAAGATAATATTTAATTGTCTTATTACATAACTACCCCCTAGATCAAGATTAAAGATGAATGGCTCAGATTGGTTCCTAAGTTTCTAACTATGGTATTGGTTCCTATTTGATCTTTTTCCTATATATATATATATATATATATATATATATATATATATATATATATATATATATATATAGGGTAGGGTAGGGTTCAAATAGGAACCAACCCTTAAGTAGGAACTATAGAAACCAATCTGAGCCATCCATCTTCAATGGCATGATTGTAAATAAGTAAAAACTTTAATTAATTGTTATTCTAATAAAGGGGTATTAATGTCTTTTGTTCAATATCATTTATTAGGTAATTAATAAGAAACGCATGTATATTTGGAAACAGCAAATTAGTGTTTATGGTATACCCAAACGTATTTATTGTATATACTATTAAAATTATATCTCGGTATATATACAACAGTGTACATTGGTGTATATTCGTTTTTTCATTCATCATCATCACCAACACAAGATATACATTGGTGTATATTCGTTTTTTCATTCATCATCATTCAACATCATCAACATAGATATACATTGGTGTATATTGGTTTTTTCATTCATCATCATCAACACAGATATACATTGGTGTATATTCGTTTATTCATTCATCATCAACACAGATATACATTGGTGTATATTCGTTTTTGAAGTGTACATTGGTCGAACGTAATTTTTTTTATCTGGGATTATAGATGATAATAGGTTGAGAGATTTAAGGAAAGTCAAAAAAAACTTGCATATTAATTGCAGAAAGATAATTAACTGCCATATATAAAACTTTTAACTAAATTAAAATATAATATTTAATTGTCTAATTACATAACTACCCCCTAGATCAAGATCAAAGATGAATGGCTCAGATTGGTTCCTAAGTTCCTAACTAGGCTCTTGGTTCCTATTTGATCTTTTTCCTATATATATATATATAGGTAGAGGATCCGGTAAGAAAATTGTTTTGTGTAGGAAGTGTAGAAAGTGTTTTCAACCGTTGGATCAAATCTGATTAAATATTTAGATCAAGGGCATAATAGACTTTTTATTCATTTTATTAATTATCATAACCCACTAATTTAGCATCAAAATTCTGGATTTTAATGAAATTCAATTATCCTATAATAACCAATTCTTCCACATTTTCATATCAATATTCAATCTCTATAACACTTCATCGATTCTTCATTATTTTTCAAATATATAAATTTTATCTACTGGTTGTTCGATTATGGGAGAAGGTTTACAAGATCTTTCGAATGGTAAGTCTTGTTTTACTTTAGATCGTTTTTTTTTTGGTCGATTTTAACATTTCTTGATCTACATTCTCGATCACATACATACCCTCCTTGGATGTTGAAACGTCTTGGTCATACGCAAAAGCCACCTGAAAGTTATAATCATTTTTATTATGAGTGTGTTTTATTTATTGAAATGTGTTATCACCTAAAACGCGTAATATGAACATTTTAATAGTCAAAAAGACATACCGCAAGTAATATTATAAAACACTACTATAAAACACCATCAACAAATTATCTAAAACCCAATTATAAAACACAATTTATCAAGACCAGCGATTTAAGATACTTAATAACACAAAATTAAGAAAACAAAAAATACAAAACCGATTATATAAAACACTATTATAAAACACCATTAAAACATTATCTAAAAAACAATTATGATACACCATTATAAATACCAGTGATTGAAGATACCTAAGAACAAAAAATTAAGAACAAAAAAGTATCCAATAACACTATTATAAAGATCAGCGATTAAGAAGTAAGAACACAAAATCACAAAACTAAAAAAAGAATCCGATTAATCTTTACCATAGGCTCATCACTAATTAAAACATTATTACAAAAACCTACTCAAGAACACGATTCTCCCTAACAATGACTCCTGAAACACACTCAACATTTGAGTCGTTTTTTGTTCGAATGCGTCTGGATCAACAAACGGTTTGAGGTTTTTTCTTTTTTTTCCTTGCGTAGTGTTTTTACCCCGATTTGGATCTGTAAAACAAGACTATAGTTATTAGGTTTATATGACGGTTGTTAGTAAGAAAAAAGAAGAAGATACAAAGAGGAAGAAGATGACTAAAACCTGCTTTGTGTTTTTTAATTTTCGATTTTATTGAGAGAGAGAGGGGGGAGAGATAGAGGTGAGTAAATAAGAGAGATAAACAATTTAGCTTAAATTAAGGAGGAGTTTCTAGATAAATAAAAGAAAATGACTTTCCTGCCCTCTTTTAAAACACTTATTGGACCATCCTACCCCTGGCCATTAAATTATAATTAGGATAATATTAACTAACCTAAACTTTTAATCTAAACCATCGATTTCTAGATCAAACGGTTGAAAACACTTCCTACACAAAACTATTTTCTTACCGGAACCCTACCCTATATATATATATATATAGGGGATGGATAAAGAGGAAACCTCATCTTCATGAAAAACCCTTTAAACTCTATAGTGACCATTGATCAAACTTGATCAATGGTCCTTAATTATTTTCTATATAATATTCAAAAACAAGTGGGCCACTTGCTTAAAAAAGGTAGATTAAGGGCATTAAGGTCATTTTAAATGATTTTTTTATAATTTAATTTTCTGAATCCTAGGTTTAAAAAGGTTGATTTGACACTTGTCAAGTCACCTCTCTCCTACTTTATGACACTTTCTCCAGCACGAAAAAATAACATACGTTAGTGTTGTGATGCAAAATTCTGACCTCGTGTGAGACATCGCTAACATGTGTTACCAAACATATACTAAAAGAACATAGTAAAAGAACACATAAAATGTGTATTTATTTAATAAATGATAAAAACGATCATTACAATCAATACTAAAAATGTATCAAAAAAGTTTTCATACATACATAATTATTTGTGAAATGATAAAAAACTAACATAAAAAAGATCTAGCTATGCTTCATTCTTGATACCCATCTTCATCTTTAACACGAAACATCTCTTCACCTACAAAAAAAGATAACACGTGTTAGTTAGACTCTCCGAAACATATAATGAGACATCACTAACATGTGTAGTGTAATTCTAAAACATATGTTTTACTGAATTAACGTATGTCATATGAACCCTAACACACGTTAGTTAGGCATATACTACGTATGTCATATGAACCCTAACATCTGTTAGTTAGGTATATACTAGCATGTGTTAGTATCACTAACATGTGTATAAACAACACCAAATATGCAGTGCCAAGTATATCATACTCAATTTTACAACTATGTTAATACAACTACTCAAATACGATTAATAGGGTTTGAAATCCAACAATAATAAATTTAAAAAATCAAATCAGAACCCTAGCACCTGTTAGTTGGGCATATACTAGCATGTGTTAGCATATTCTAAAATCAAAACACTAGCACACGAAATATATAATATAATAAAAGACATCAGTAGCATGTGTTAGCATATTCTAAAATACATGTCTTACTAAAAATAATGTATGTCATATGGGTCCTAGCACCTGTTAGTTGGGCATATACTAGCATGTGTTAGCATCACTAACGTGTGTGAGCATACAAGACTCGGACCGCAAAAAATAGACATGTACCCTATACGAGTTCATAACAATTTCACTTGCCAAAAATTTATTAAACATAATACAAAAATTATAAAAAAAAAAAAAACATCACTTACCACAGCCACATCACCAACACCGCTTTGTTCCAATAGCCTACTCGTGAAAACCAACACTGGAACAGATACACATTTTAGTTTTGGATACTCAAACACATAATGGAGCATCACTAACATGTGTTAGCATATACTAACATAAAAAAGACTACAAATTTATTCATCAATCACATGTGATCTATCAACTTCATGTCCCCAATCTAATAAAAATCTAACATAAACAAAATAATAATAATAAAAAAAATAAAAAAGGTTGACATAAGTTTTTTTTTTTCATTCAAGCATTTGATCGAACACTTGGTAAGCGAACAAAAACTATCCCCAAAACTATTATTATTATTATTATTCTAACAAACCCCAAAACCTAATAAAATAAACATCAAAATCAAACAATTATACTATAAAGCTTTAAACTTTAATAACAGATAGCGACGACATTGAACTCAGCCGTCGCTAAATACCCACAAGGGCCACAACAGTTAGAATCCTTCTAGCAAAGCAGATCTGTAAAAGTCATATACAAAAGTTAATTAATTAGTATTACTTACAGTAATAAAAATTGGAATTTTAATACAAAGGTTAATTAATTATTTGAACTATACACTAAAATAAATTATTACAAACTGAATCAAAGATTCAATGTTTTTACAATGTATACATTTTGTAATATTACTTACAGCAAGTCAATAAACGTAATTTTCAGAATAATAATAATAATAATAGATATAAATCAAAGCATGAAAATATAGAAAGAAAGAGCTCAAAGAGTTAATCAATCACCTTAACAAGATCGATTGATGGATGAAGAAACCAAAGAAATTTCACAGATTTCTCTCTCTACGTACACACATATGTAAAACAGGGGGATGAGGCGGCGGTTGGTGGCAGTGGTGATGTTGAGGGTGGTGGTGTTGCTTTTGGTGTTGGTTGTAATTCTAGGTGGGGGTTGTGGTGTTTTCCAGATTCAGATCTAGTGATTTTGAAATAGAGAGAGGGGATGAGAGAGACTAGATTTTGAAAATTAAAATGAAAGAAAGAGGGAATAGATATATGTATATCAAGAGAGAGGAGAGAGAAAGAGGTGAAGTTGTAATTGTCTAAAATACCCTCACACTTTATAAAACATATTATATTAGAGTGGTTGATGTGGCACAACATGGTCCACTCAATGGGTTTGTTGGAGTTTTTCATCTAAAGAGGGTTTCTTCCATATACTTCCCCTATATATATATATATATATATATATATATATATATATATATATATATATATATTGTGAGAACCGTGAGAACAAGTAAAAAAATTAATCAAGATCAAATTTTTTTAATACAAACCTCATTATAATCAAAATACAACATTAATAAATGAATTTTCTTTCCAAATAATTCATCTTTTCTTGCAAAAACATTTTCAAATTAACTTTTTACACATGTGTAAATGAAACAGTTTATACATGTATAAACAGTAAATTTACACATGTGTAAAAACAATTTATTTTCGTATACGTTTGAATTTTTACACGTAAATTGTGTTTTTGAGATTGTATTTTAGTAATAAAGATAAATGTAAAAAGAAATTTTGAATTTAAATGGTTTTAGATGTCGTTCTCACGGTTCGCACGAAATATAGGTGTTCTCAAATTAACTTTCCCCTATATATATATATATATATATATATATATATATATATATATATATATATACTAGATTATACCCCGGGAGCGTCCCGGGTTGAGAAATTTAATATGATACATCAATTTTACATATGAAATAGACTGATGTATAACTATAATATTAATATCTAACCTAAAACAAATTAACAATGTACAACTCCAATGCTAACACCTAACCTAAAAGAATGTAGAACTTTAATGTAACTCTAATATTAACACTTATCCTAAATACTAAACAAATGTGCAACTCTAACGTACTAATATTGATACCTAACTTAAAACAACGTATAACTTTATTAACCTATTCGATTTTCGTTGAAAAAAAAAATCATATTCACTGATTTAAACATAATTAGTGATTTGTCTATACATGATTAATGATTTACCTGAACACTTTGTGTTTTTTTCCTATATGAACAAAACCACACAAAAAAATTTCTCTGTTTAGGTTCCTGTACAAAGTGGGTTTTTTGTAAAAAGTGTAGGAAGAAATAGAAAGATGACACGTGGCAATCTTATTTATTTTAAAATAAGGGTAGCTTAGTCAATTTACCATTAATCATAATTAATCAATTTAATTATTTGAGTAAAGTATCATGCATTTAGTTCCATTTCCATTTTTTAATGGTAGAGTATATGTTTTCTGCACTTTTTCTTATTCAACGTAACATCACAACATCAGCACAACACAACAATGTTGTTTCTATTATTTAATCCGTAGTGTTTTATTACATAGTAACGTTGTAGGGTGTTTTTTTCAATCCGTGGTGTTATGTGTATGAATCATGTTCAATACTCATAGAACACCAAGAAATCTAAACACACCCTCATACAAACTATGAGTATAAAACACACCAAGATGATTATGATAAAACACAACATCACAACCAATCAAAAATCAAAGAACTTTTAATCAATCCCAATTGTGTTTACTCTGTATGGTGTTTTATAACACAACAATTGTTTTATTATTCAATACGTAGTGTTTTTATTACACAGTAACGATGTAACACACCTTCATACAAACTATGAATGTAAAACACAACAAGATGATCATGATAAAACACAACATCCCAAATATTCGTATACCAGATGCCAAGATATCTGTTCTCAGAGCTACCTGGGTTAAAAAATCCAAGTTCGAAAATTCGAGCGGCTGAGACCAACGTGTCTCCATCTGTTAGAAAACTTGAATCTGAAATGAATTGGAGTTCAACAGCATAGGTTTTGTAAATAAAAAGTGAGTAAAACAAAAATATGGCTTATCTCTCCATGTTAATTTGAGATCGTCTTTTGTTTTCAGCAAGTAATAATTCAACATATTGCCATACTATATTCACAGTGAGAAGTGTGTTCTGGATAGGTGGGGTAGAGAGGAGCAAGAGAGAGAGGTGAGAGAATAGAGAGTAATGAGAATTTATGATGGTTTCCATTTTTTAAGAGGTATCAATTAAATGTGGGTGTCTAATTTACTTTAATACCCCTCAAGCATGTAATTTATTATTAATATTATAACACTAATTACTAAAATGCCACTCACTAAATTCACACCATAGATTAAGATGATCCAATGGCCAAAACACCTTCTCACACTTCTCACAAAAAAAACACTTTGTATAGGATCTTGACCCTATATATATATATATATATATATATATATATATATATATATATATATATATATATAGGGAATGGTTCTAGAGAAAACCCTCCTTATTTGGTAAACTCTGGAAACTCTGACTTCCCAATATTTTTTTTTTTGAAAAAAATAGGGCAAGTAATATACATGATTTTAAGCATTTTGGGCCAAAAAAATTAAAAAAGCGCCGAGTATTTTTTTTTAAAAAAATAAAATAAAATTTTGACTAACACATGTTAAGCGCTAATAACAGGTGTTAACAATGTGTTAACTATATGTAAACAGTAGACGTTTTTTATTTTTTAAAAAAAAACCGTTCGGCGCTTTTTCGATTTTTTTGGCTCGAAATGCTTAAAAAATGTATATTACATACCCTATTTTTTTCAAAAAAAAAAATGTTGGGAAGTCAGAGTTTCCAGAGTTTACCAAATAAGGAGGGTTTCCTCCATATACTTTACCTATATATATATATATATATATATATATATATATATATATATAGGCTATGTATCCATTGGAAACCATATTGAGTTGGAGAAACCCTTGAAACTCATCCTAGAGTCACCATCTCTCCACATATACCATCTTACTTTTGGCATGAAGGGCAAGATAGTAACTTCAACCCACCCCACCCCACCCCAATCCCCAATAAAGAGAAACAAAGCTGACTCTATCTCTCTCTCTTCTTTTTAAAAATCACTTAGCTTTCATTGTCCTTAGATATTTCTTTGATTCCTCCATGTCTTAGGATGAAAGAAAGGCCGACCCTTCTGTTATACGGATAGGCACCATTTTTTTAATCAAGGTTGAATTAGTTAATGAACTTTTTTGAAACCTGCAAATATGAGCCTATGGGTAAAATGATATTTATCTCTGATGTAGGTTTATTATAGTAGAAATGTTAGTAGGTGGTGGCTGGTGGTTGATGACGAAGGTGGTGGCTGAGGTTTGATGACGAAGGTGGTGGTGGCTGAGGGTTGATGACGAAGGTGGTGGTGGTGGTTGAGGGTTGATGACGAAGGCGGTGGTGATTTTGAGGGCGGTGGTGGCTGAGGGTGATGGATCTGTGGTGGTTGAGGGTTGAGGATGGTGGATCTGCGGTGACGGAGGTGGTGGCAGGCTGAAGACGGTGGTCGAATTCATGCTTTGTAAGTTGTTGTTCTACTGTTGTTATTATTATTATTATTATTATTATTATTATTATTATTATTATTATCATCATCTCTTTGCCCAATCTTGTACTAAATCTGTCGGCTAAGGGGCAATGATGTGTTTCTTTTGTTTGTATCCCACCAAACTAATGACTAAAAGACATTATACTTTGGCATTATTCTTTGTGAATAGCATTATACATGTGTTGTTTTCAAATCTATTATTATTATTATTGATATTGTTGTTGTTTTCAAATCTAGAGATTTTGAAGGTTATAATATCTTTTGGTTTTAGTTCGTGGGGTCAGATCTGGTTTTCATTAATGGCTTGCACATAACTTTTGGTCGATCCAGGTTCTTTCAGGTCGATCCGGGTTTGAAGATGTGTACAAGTTTGAAGATCCGGTACGGTTTGTGTGTGTACAAGTTTGAAGATGTTTATAAAATAAAATTACAAATCTATTTTATTGTTTGGTTGTCATTTTTGTTTGATTTTAATTTAATTATTTGATTTGTGTTTTGTTGTTGTTTATGAAATAAAATTACAAATCTATTTTACTGGTTTAAATAGTTACATAAGCACCATTAACTATGATACTTATGTAAATATGTAAAATTGCTTTTTTTACAGTGTGGTAAGAATGTAACAATATGCGGACTTAGTTAATCGATCAACAATTACATAAGCACCACTTGAAAATGTTACAATGTAACAATGTAAATACATAAAATGTAACAATGTAACAACGTAACGCATAAGTTGTTACAGATCAATCTGACTTATTTGTTACCTATAAAAAGGATAAAAAATTGAAAAAAATGTAAAAGCAAGGAAAAAAGAGAGGAGAGAGGAGAGATAGTCAGGAGAGAGGAGAGAGAGTCAGGAGAGAGAAGAGAGATGAGAGAGATTTAGGAGAGAGAGGAGATATGGACAAAATGCAATTTTCCTAAAATACCCTTTTGCTTCAAACAAATAAAAAAGATAACTCTTTTAATAATATAATATTAGTTGATCAATCTCATCCATTGATGTTGTTTGATCAAGGGTCACAAATGAGTTTCATGGGTTTCTCCAACTCAAGGGGGTTTCTATTTTATCCATATCCTATATATATATATATATTGATTGCTTACCATTTTATTGTTTTTGCCATCTTATGTGGCCATAAATTGCCTCTTTGTGGACACATGCATTCATTTTTACATAGCAACATCTTTCATAAACCTAACAAATTAGTGGACAATTAATGAATATGTAGGCGATAACCATTGTCCAGTCATTCAAAAACCCAATTAACCTAAATAGTTAGGTAAGTAGAGTACTGCATGAGAGAGATATTACATCTTTCATCCATTCACCCATTGGCTAAATGAGAACCTTTTACATCTTTCATCCCTCCCCTTTGCAGGCCAGTATATCTATCCCCATCTAGATAATTCTGTAAACCTACATGTTTATATGAGAACCTTTTCGCCCTTTTTGTCTAGCGGTACCAAGGTATTGGAAAAGGTTTTGCTTTCCAAATGTGGTGACAATTCAATCCATGCGGTGGACGATATTCTAAAACTGTTTAATGAGAATATGCCTTTACCAAAACATTTACCGTTAAATCTTCTACGTTTAATACAGCGAAAAGCTAATCGGATTTGTCCACGACCCAGATATGTAATTACTCATTTACAAAAAGAGACAGCCATCTTATACAGTTATACTTCTATCAACCCTTTGACCATCAAATACTCCACCCGCCCAACCACAACACAACAACGCCGCTTACCAAACTCACTACCGGAGCCACCACAAAACACCATCTTCTTCCACCATTCACAGCCACCACACGCTGCACTACTGATTCATGATGCCTTCTATCCTTGTCATCAGTCGGGAGCTCGTATCGACAAAGTGGACAAGTATTCCGTGCATTTAACCACGGCACAATACATGAAGGATGGTACACATGACCACAAGGAAGACGGTTTACAACACTACCTACACACACATTATCCTTACAAATCACACATACTGAACCCTCTTCATTGACGACCACACGATCAAGATTCTTTACAAACCATGCGGCTGCAGGTGCACCAAGCCGTAACCCATTTCTCTCAACATCGACATAGTCTACGTATCCTGATGTTTCCAACACTTGGTCCTCCAAAATACCAAAAAGCCGACTCCTTTCACTGTTTCTTATACCCTCGTCAGAAAGAATCTCACCAAGCCAGTCATTTGGGCGATTTCGTCCATTAGTCGCTAATGATCGATGTAACTGAATTCTACCCACTGAACTTCCAACCCTATTTTCATCATGACCGTCATCAACATCATCATCGTCATCATCATGCCTAAGATAAGTATCAACATCAACAGAAGCATCAGAATCACTTTCGTAAGCAGCGTATGGAAAGATATCACCATCCCTGCGAACAGAATCAAAACCGCCCCTTTCGGTTTCAGATAAAACTCTACTCCACTGTCTTGATCGATTCACATGGTCAGAGGTTGTAGGCTGCAAATCTGAAAACTGTTGTGAGAACATGTTTTCAACAGGTTCTAGACTGTTGCTGTACCTTGTTCGTGTTGTGACACTATCCTCGAAAAACAAAAAGTTACAGGTGTTACATATACCCATTGATTGAAGTGATCCATGGGTCTCAGTCTCGGAAGAAAGGATTCTATGACACAAGCAACACCTTCTTGTGGAACCAACAGCTGATGTATCGTCTCCGTCCATAAGTTACAACTGCAAGGATTATATGCATCATTTGACTTGTCATTTATTTATCTATTTTAGGTCAATCATTTTGAGTATTGCAGGAAATGGTTAATAAACACTGGAATTTTCTCCCAAAATTTAAGTTCACACTTCAAACTCATAAAAGGCAATACAGAGACAAAAAGCAGATGCATAAATATGCATGCGCTTTAAACCTAAAAATGGCTATGTTTATATTAGGATTAAGGGTGTGAACTATAACACATCACGAACCT
Source organism: Ambrosia trifida (assembly GCA_028751855.1). Classification (NCBI taxonomy): domain Eukaryota; kingdom Viridiplantae; phylum Streptophyta; class Magnoliopsida; order Asterales; family Asteraceae; genus Ambrosia; species Ambrosia trifida. The sequence continues at coordinate 8,076,885 of CM054133.1, read as the reverse complement.
AACACGAAACTCCCAGGTTTGTGTTTAGTATAAATGAGTTCGGTTCAGTTTCAGGCAGGACCCACGAACACGTTTGGCTAAAGGGATTGGATTTGGATTGACCAGACAGGTTTGCTAGTTGGCCTGCTTGTTATTATTAATTTATTATTTTATTTTATTTTTTGCTTTTTAAAAATGTGTTTTTATGTCATCACTTAAAATGATGGCGTATTTTATGCCAAAGATAAACACCTAAAAGAAAATTTGACATCAACTCTATAATTTAAAGGTAACTATTTTATATACATTTGTATTTTTTTGGTTGTAAATTTGCAATATAAGAGTATAAGACTATTAATATGCAGAAAATGAAGAAAATAAAATCGTGTCAAACTGATCGTGTTCTTGGTTTAAAAACGCGCGAGGCGCTCCGAGGCGTTTTGGGTCCAAAATCCGAAGCGCGGGGCTTAAAGCGCGAGGCGAGAGCTTCACGTATAGCATTAAAAAAATTATAAAAAAATATTTATATATGTTAATATGACATTTTCTACATGTTAATCAATCATGAGCACAAAAACATGATTATAAAACACACTTGAACACTTAAAAAGCATATTCAAAACATAAAAACGACGAGGCACTACTGTAGCGGGCCAAATAAAGCACTTTAAAAGGTTTTTTTGGCTGAGGCGCTACTGTAGCGCTACTGTAGCGCGCGCCTCAAGCGCCCGAGGCGGCGCTTCATGTAGTTCAGCGCTTTTTGGCAAAAAAAAAGCGTTTTTCTTGGAGCCTCGCGCCTCAAACGCTTAAAGCGCGCCTGAGGCGCGCTTTTTTAAACCAAGATCGTGTTCATGTCAACTCACAAATATTCACGTCGTGTCGAGGTTCACATGTCTAAAACAATTTTTGTTCAGGTTTGTGTCAAACTCTCGGGTTCGACCCACAAACCTGTGGACACGACCTGTTTAACACGCCTATTTGAGATCCATCTTGCATCTCAATCATCATCATCATCATCATCGACAAGTGATCAAGTGATGCACATAAATTTTCTAAAAAGATCAAGAACACAAAAGGGCTTAGCTCATTGATTTGATGAATACTTAGAGCTCGCTCACCTCAATTCTACTGTCAAAACTACATAGAAACTTAGATCATTCAGACTACAAATCAGAAAGTTATTAATATTATTATTATTCTAATCCAATGATGAAGTATAGATTGTGTCGATGGTCTTCCTATTTGATGAATACAAGTGGCAAGTGAATCACATAAACACAAACTATGAACAATTATCAGTTACTAAACCCTAAACAAATTATAAAACCATAAACTCTAAATGGTAAGAAACATATAAATATTGGAAAGGGGCCAAAAAGAATTCAATCCAAATTAATCATCAAAACTCGTAATACCATTCTAATTGCTTTCGCAGTTCTTCGCTTCCTATACCCATTTTCAGGTTCAAAACCATACCAATATTTTATTCAAATTCAACAAACTTGAACCGATTATCAACTCATTACACAAACAAACTGTAAAAGCTAATTAACCTAATTCTAACTCATCCAAAACAAATATTCAAAACTTAAGCTATTGTAACAAGTGATTCCACACCACAGATCGTTAATTTATACATCTGAATCGAAGAAAAACATACGGGTGTTGACTGTTGACCTAATTTGAAGTTTACGATTCATATAATATGGAAGTGGATAAAGATTTTAAAGGAATAGAAGCATATGATTAGGATTAGAAGAGAACTGACCTTGAATGATGATATATAATGGTGGGTGAAGATTGGAGAACAATGAGATTAGGGATTCAGAAAACTTTATTCAATTGACTGCCAGACATCGTTAGCGCCCGCCAAGTGAAACTTCCTCTTATTTTCATTTTCTTCTACGGTTTATACGTTCCATTCTATTAACTGAAACCCAAACGTTACGACGGGATGTTAAAATTTACAAGGGTTGTTTTCGATGACTAAAAAAGAAGTTTACGTGTGATGGTATTCCCATACAAAAGTTGTTTGATGTAACCCGAACAAAGCCGTGTTTTATATTGATAAAAAAGTGTAGAAATGAATATTGATACCGACATTGACTTTGTTCAAGTCGACTTGGTTCATCACAGTACTGTTGTTTCGAATACAATTTCGTGTCCTACAAATTTTATATCAGAATTCCAATCTCAACCAAGTTTTACCGTAATGTGTCTTCGAGTGGCGGTTTTTTCCCGTAACTGGAGATGATGGGTTTGGGCTACCCAGCGCAGTCTATGATCATAGGGATATGGGGTCGTATTTTTCCATTGGGTTACCCCGGTTGTCAGAGTTTTGTTACATGGTCGTTAAAAAAAACAGCAGTTTCAGGACTGGTTGGTTGAAACCCGCATACATTGCCAATTTGGTTGAAAACTTCTAGGCCGCTTGCATTTGAGTAGGCGGTTTAGCCGCTTGCATTCGGCCGGTTTAGGTGGGTGTTGATTGTGTTGGAAATTTCTAATTAAGAAGACCATCTCTAATCATGTAGGATTGGGAGAGGTTTTAAAATAAGTGGATTATTATGGATTGTTTTTGATGCAACAAATTCAGTCACTTTGTTTTGGGATGTTCGGATCTAAAGAAAGATAACCACTTAACCAGACAAATTTGGTCGATGCAAATGAAATTGATCCATCTTTGTTCATGGTCCAAAGTGCTCAAGAATTCATCTACTTGAATGAAGAATTCGTACAAAGACTCACGCGAACGGTTCTGAAGAAGAAGAAGACGACTAGTCAGATACGAGTTCGAAATTCGGGAGGTAACTGCTGAAAATTTCGAATTAAGAAGACCATCCTAATCGTGTAGGATTAGGAGAGGTTTAAAAGGAGTGGATAATTAAACGTGTGTTAATTATTAAGTTTAATTGTCATGTCCTAATAGTTAGCATCATATAGTGTTAGGTTAGGATGTCTAATAGAACAATTCTAGTTATAGTCTAATATATATGTTAAGCTATAAATACCATGGTGTGGGTATGCAAAATTGTATGTTCAAGTTTTGAGTTCATTGGTGTGAGTATGCAGAATTGTGTGTTTAAGTTTTGAGTTAGTTTCCTGATTAATAAAATCGTGTTGGGTGCTTGGTGAAATATGAGTGTTTTCCGATTATTGTTTCTGTTCCATAATCGATTCCAACTTGAGATTGAACCTGTTGACCGTAAACTATGTTCCAACTTCCAACTAGAAAAGGGCGTAGGAGAGTCCAAAATGGAGTGGCGGTGCTATGTTCACAACCAAACCGAATTCGGTTTACTCAAACCCTGAATTCATTAGAAAAAAATAAAAATTTAAATATAGTTTATTGGATATATCAAGAAAACAAAATAGTTTAGTTGACCGAGAGAATTCAACCCCAAAATCTACGTTTTTAAATGTCGGTCCACATTCCACAAGCAAGAAAGCCAATTTCCAATAAAGCAAACCATTAAATGGGGGATTATGGAACCATACACCCTTAGGCTAGTGGGTAAGTAGACATCAAAAAAGCTATGTCTTAGTGCCACGTAGGCTGTCACATCACTAAAGTAATGTCTCACCATTCTTGAGACATGGGTGGGATGTGCAGACATCAAAAAACCCATCTCTTAAGCATTTAATATTTTTTTTTGTTTTCTAATATTAATTGTAATTAGTTTTATAAAAGTAATAAATAAATAAAATAATGTTCAAATAAATACTAAATTATATAAATAAAAATTACAAAGCATGATAAAATTTAAAAAAAAAAACGAACACACTTAAAAAAAACATACGATTTCCTAAAATTTTATAAAACTGCTTCCATTTTTCAATAAACTTGTCTTGCAATTTCTTCATCGTGGCGCGTCGTTCTTTGGGATACTTCGTGATATCCGCCTCCATAACTCTCCACTCTTCCAGCGCCTTCGATTCATCAATCAACCGAATCTTTTCCTTCTTGAGCTTTATTTTTTCCTCGTTAGCTTTGTTGAAAGTTTCCATAGCTTCGGTTAATTTATCAAGCTTTGAAGCGCTCCCGCTTGTGCTATTCGACGCCGCCGCTTTCTTTCCTGTCGCCGCTTCCTTTCGAGCTTTATCCCGACCTACATAAAAAACGCAACCATTTTATAGTCCGAAAAAGAAACGCTACATATTATATAAAAAAAACTATAAATTTATAAACCTGTGGGGCGTTCCTCCTCCACATAAATTGGTTCTTCTTCATCAGGGTCGTCGTTCATATCAATGTCGATTGGAACAGACGGGCCTGCTTTTTTAGCTTTGTTCTTTCGTTTGGCCCGTTTGTAACACCCCAACCGATGGCGGAAACATCGGGATGTCACGTATTGATGATTGTTCAGTAGCTCATGGTGAATAATAAATTTCATTTATTGATCTAAATAAATTACATACAATTGTTCTACAAGAATTCGTACATCAAATTGAATAATACTATGCACACATCTTCAAGCATTAACTCAAATCTTCAAGCAAGTAGAACCTGAAACATGTTAAGTTTGAAAATATTTTGGGTCAACAAAAGTTGGTGAGAATACATAGGTTTTTGAATATAATTGATAACCATAGTTTGTACAACAATCACAGTTGTATGATGATAGAGTATGATTCGGACATGTAACAATGCTTCTTTGTACAACCAAACCTTGTGTCGACTTATGACTAACTCGCAAGTTAGTTAAATGTTGTTACTGTTATCGATCATCCCTGAATTTATGCGGGGGGATGGGTTTGTCAGACCTATAGCGCTATAATCTAAACAGGCGGCTTGATCATTGTTAATGATTGTACTGTGTCTTTTTGTTACAGTCAAATGATAGAATGATGATGTAGTTGAATCACAAGTAAGTATGAGTAAATGATAGTATAAAATGTTTAAACATGTTTCACCCCAAAAATAGTGAAAATAGAGAAAAGGGGCTATGTAAACTCACCTTAGCAAAAATGTTAAGTCTTGTGAAATAGAATATGTGTTGCCCAACGATGCCAAGTATTACCCTATAATTAAGGTAATAAATATGTCTAAGTCTTTCTAGTCTACAAATATATTCTAGGGTTTCGAATTGGGGATAAGTGTTCGTTTGATTAATAAATAAAATGTTTAATAAATAAGAGAAATTTGATAAATAAATAAACAAAAATCTTTTTGTAAAAAGATGGTCACAATATAAAGTTTTAAGTATGAAAAATAATTTTTATAAAATTATTTTCTTAAAAAAATAGAATATTAAATCTATTTATTTCAAATTGTCAAATTATAACTTTAATATTTAAAAATATTAAAATTAAAGAATTACTAAATTAAAAATTGTATTTCTGTTCCAAATAAATAGAAATAATTTATATAAAATTTTGGTGCAAAAATATTGAAAAATAAATTTATTATGATTTATTTATGATTAAAACTAACAAAAATTTATTAAAAATATTAAATAAATGATTTTTCAGAAATAAAAATTATTTCAGTAAAGCTTAATGTTATAAAAACTCAAAATAATTTTTGTGGAAATTTATATAATGGTTTTGATATATTTATAGAATTTTATAATTATAATTGAATAAATTTATAATATTTATAATAAATAATAAATAAAAGATTTTTGAAAAAATAAAAATTGTGTGATAAACTTAACCATTTGAAATGCATAAAATAAATTTTATAGGATTTATAAAGTTGTGTTTGGTCTTTAAAATGTATAACAAAAGTTTAGAATTAAAAATATATACTTAAATCCATCAAAAAAAAAATTATGTGGTGGTTATGGGATTCGAACCCGGGTCTATGCCCGGGTTGGGCTTAATCACAAGTGTGGCCACCACCAAGCCACACCCTGAGAACGAGTTTAAAGCATTCAGAAAATCTTTTATACCTTAACAGTTTCAAACCTTCTTCCCCAATTTAACCCTAGATTAATCTCTGGTTAATTAGACTCGAATACCACTGTTAAAATCCAATTAACTAGAGGGCTAATGCACTACCAAGTATTATGAACAGAATAGCATAGATAATTACTGAATTAACGAAGATTTGGAAGGTAATGCAGATGGCCGGAAGAACCTCGACGCCGGCGATCCAAAATAAAGGCACGAGCAGAGCGTTTTAACCGGAAAAGAGAGTGGGGGTTGGTTTGGTGTGTGGTTTTCGGGTTGGAGAGTGTCCTATTTATACTTAACGTGACGCGTTAAAGCTTTGGTATTTTTTGTATCGCCGGAAAATACGGGAATCATCATTAACTCGGGTTTGACGAATTAAAAACGGGATTAAAGGTGTTGGTCAAGGCTGGGATCACGCGGGAATCATTAAAGGGGATTGATAACGATTTTGGAAACTCGCCGGTTTCCTTTTTCCGGCCGCCGGAGTTGCAGGCAAGGAAAGGTGGGGAAGACAAGGTTTTGGGCCGGGTAAAATGATCTGGGCTAGTTATGTGGGCTGCTTGCTTGGGCCGTTTTTTCTGGGCTGGGGTATTGGACTGGATTGTGTTGGCTAAGGGTGTTTATTGTGTTTGTGGGCTTGGTTTAGTCAAGAATTTTGACAAAACATTAATAAAACAAATCTGATTTTTATTATTATTATTATTATTATTTATTATTATTATTATTAATATACATATATATAAAGAATTTAAAATATATTGTTTCGAAATCATATAAGGATAGTACCAAAAAGTATACGATGGGTAAAACGGTAATTTTATTAATTCAAAATTTTCAAAAGGTTATAGTCTCCCCTACTTTTAGGAACTTCGTCCCGAAGTTTATTGAAAACACATGGTTGAAGGTAAAAATGAACATAGTTGTGAATTGGGTTATAGCATGACATGAATAGAATAAACTGTCTCATGTTTTGTGTGGGTTGATGAACTACCAGACAACTATAGTTTATAACCTTGATAGAATTTCACACTACCTTAATGTACCTGTAAATTTATGATTACGTTCCGGACCGCAATCACCAATTTACCTTACATTAAAGTTTTGCGTCCTTCTATGACTCCACCGATTGTTGAGCTGGTCCGATAGCCTCCACCAGTCGTGGAGTAGGTTGTAGGGCCTCTCCCGACTGTTGAAAAGGCATAATGACCTCTACCAATCGTTGAGTAGGTTCGATAGCCTCCACCAGTCGTGGAGCAGGTTGTAGGGCCTCTCCCGACTGTTGAAAAGGCATGATGACCTCTATTATACACATAGGTTGCAAATTAATAACATGTTTATGCAAGCAAGTTTATAAGCACAGTATATGAGTTGTAGTTGTATAGATTTGGATAATTAGTTCACATTCAAACAATCATGCATTCAAGTGTTATGATTATACCATGTAAACAACTCTCAGACTAAAATTTCAATACTAGAATTTATTACTTGAATCAAATAGCGTCAGTACATATAAATAAATAACATTCAAATGGTGGAGCTTGCTGTTAGGTAGCTGGAGGGTCTTGATCTCTGTTTAGTTTAGGGCATCGGTTACGGAAGTGATTTGGGTCTCCACATTCATAGGATTGACCATAGTTATATCGATTAGGATTAGTAGCCTGAGCAGGGTTGGTGGGTTGGTTGGCATTAGGATTTGGGGTCTCACGACACGTGTTGACCAGATGGCCATACTTTCCACAATTGGTGCACAAGCGACACGCTGAAGCAGTGGGATGATGTCGGTTGCATGTGTTACACAATGGATAGTTTCCTATATAGGGTTTCTTGTTAGAAGCTTGTGTAGTGAGGTTGACATCAGGATCCCTGGCCTTACGCTTCTGGTTCTCAGTAGTTACCGCGGCTACAATACTTGCTTTCTCGCTTTTCCGAACCAAGGTACCGTTCTTTACGTGATTATCAGTTAGGGTAGCTGCTAGACGTTTGGCCTCTTCGAGGGTAGCAGGGTTCCTTCCCCATACCGTGTCCTGAATCTGCATGGGTAGACCACCGATATATTTCTCAATTGCCACAGGTAGCGGAGTGACCTTAAGGGGCAACAACAGACTGAGCTCATGGAAGCGGGTATTATAAGCAAGGTTTTCCCCACTATCCTGAGTAAGGGTGTGGAACTCGTCCTCTAATTTCTTGACCTCGTTACGTGGGCAAAATTCATCTTTCATTATCTCCTTGACTTGATCCCAGGTCATAGTAAGTGCAACTTCAACTCCTCGGGTGCGCTTTTCCTCATTCCACCAAGTGAGTGCTCGTTTGTGAAGAACACTCATAGCATAACGGACCTTAAAGTTATCGGGACACTCACTGTTAATGAAGGTATTCTCAATACCCTCGAACCATTGCAGAAGACCAGTAGCTCCCTCTTCTCCACTAAACTTAGGGGGGTTACAGGAATTAAAGTGCTTAAGAGTGCAGGCTGGGAGACCATTCCCGTTCCCGTTGTGGTTTCCATTTCCATTTCCGTTTCCATTACCGTTTTCGTTGCCGTTACCGTTCATCTGAATGACTTGAGCTAGTAAGTTAGGAACAAGAGTTGCTATTTGTTGCGCCATTTGTTGGGAAATGATCGCAGCCAGTTGGGCATCAATGCCATTGTTGTTGTTGTTGTTGTTGTTATGGTTGTCGTGGTTGTTATTGTTGCTATTTCCTTCCTCATGGTTACCACCATTGTTATTGCGAGTGCTGCGACGTGGAGGCATGATCTGTAAGAGACACAATGAAATGAATGAGGTAATATAAGGAATGTAATCATTTATTCATTAATTAAAACGAATAAACAAAAACGTTGACTTATCAAAGGTTCTTGATTCTAATAACATAGTGAAGACATGCTTTAGCCTATAAGTGAACACTCATCCCGAGAATTCCCAGGTAGGCATCCGGGTCCCTCGTCTGATTGGGATATATGCGCAATGCCAGCCTAGACAGAAGACTCAGAATACAGGCGTTCACCCTTCCAGATTGCACGTGCTCGTTATTAAAATCTAGAACTTCGACGAGATCTCAAGGTGGTTCAGGTTAAACCTGAGGATTTTGTCTTATTAGTCTAAGAGTGGATCCAGTGATGGAGAGCAACCCTCTTGTAAGGATGAAAGTAGGGATAAGAAGTAGGAAGGAGATAGAGAATAGCAAGTAAAAGAAGCAAATACTGGTTATAATCCTATGGTTATACACTAGATTATTTTTCTAATAACCTAATTCCCTATAACCATGGCTCTGATACCAATCTGTAACACCCCAACCGATGGCGGAAACATCGGGATGTCACGTATTGATGATTGTTCAGTAGCTCATGGTGAATAATAAATTTCATTTATTGATCTAAATAAATTACATACAATTGTTCTACAAGAATTCGTACATCAAATTGAATAATACTATGCACACATCTTCAAGCATTAACTCAAATCTTCAAGCAAGTAGAACCTGAAACATGTTAAGTTTGAAAATATTTTGGGTCAACAAAAGTTGGTGAGAATACATAGGTTTTTGATTATAATTGATAACCATAGTTTGTACAACAACCACAGTTGTATGATGATAGAGTATGATTCCGACATGTAACAATGCTTCTTTGTACAACCAAACCTTGTGTCGACTTATGACTAACTCGCAAGTTAGTTAAATGTTGTTACTGTTATCGATCATCCCTGAATTTATGCGGGGGGATGGGTTTGTCAGACCTATAGCGCTATAATCTAAACAGGCGGCTTGATCATTGTTAATGATTGTACTGTGTCTTTTTGTTACAGTCAAATGATAGAATGATGATGTAGTTGAATCACAAGTAAGTATGAGTAAATGATAGTATAAAATGTTTAAACATGTTTCACCCCAAAAATAGTGAAAATAGAGAAAAGGGGCTATGTAAACTCACCTTAGCAAAAATGTTAAGTCTTGTGAAATAGAATATGTGTTGCCCAACGATGCCAAGTATTACCCTATAATTAAGGTAATAAATATGTCTAAGTCTTTCTAGTCTACAAATATATTCTAGGGTTTCGAATTGGGGATAAGTGTTCGTTTGATTAATAAATAAAATGTTTAATAAATAAGAGAAATTTGATAAATAAATAAACAAAAATCTTTTTGTAAAAAGATGGTCACAATATAAAGTTTTAAGTATGAAAAATAATTTTTATAAAATTATTTTCTTAAAAAAATAGAATATTAAATCTATTTATTTCAAATTGTCAAATTATAACTTTAATATTTAAAAATATTAAAATTAAAGAATTACTAAATTAAAAATTGTATTTCTGTTCCAAATAAATAGAAATAATTTATATAAAATTTTGGTGCAAAAATATTGAAAAATAAATTTATTATGATTTATTTATGATTAAAACTAACAAAAATTTATTAAAAATATTAAATAAATGATTTTTCAGAAATAAAAATTATTTCAGTAAAGCTTAATGTTATAAAAACTCAAAATAATTTTTGTGGAAATTTATATAATGGTTTTGATATATTTATAGAATTTTATAATTATAATTGAATAAATTTATAATATTTATTATAAATAATAAATAAAAGATTTTTGAAAAACTAAAAATTGTGTGATAAACTTAACCATTTGAAATGCATAAAATAAATTTTATAGGATTTATAAAGTTGTGTTTGGTCTTTAAAATGTATAACAAAAGTTTAGAATTAAAAATATATACTTAAATCCATCAAAAAAAAAATTATGTGGTGGTTATGGGATTCGAACCCGGGTCTATGCCCAGGTTGGGCTTAATCACAAGTGTGGCCACCACCAAGCCACACCCTGAGAACGAGTTTAAAGCATTCAGAAAATCTTTTATACCTTAACAGTTTCAAACCTTCTTCCCCAATTTAACCCTAGATTAATCTCCGGTTAATTAGACTCGAATACCACTGTTAAAATCCAATTAACTAGAGGGCTAATGCACTACCAAGTATTATGAACAGAATAGCATAGATAATTACTGAATTAACGAAGATTTGGAAGGTAATGCAGATGGCCGGAAGAACCTCGACGCCGGCGATCCAAAATAAAGGCACGAGCAGAGCGTTTTAACCGGAAAAGAGAGTGGGGGTTGGTTTGGTGTGTGGTTTTCGGGTTGGAGAGTGTCCTATTTATACTTAACGTGACGCGTTAAAGCTTTGGTATTTTTTGTATCGCCGGAAAATACGGGAATCATCATTAACTCGGGTTTGACGAATTAAAAACGGGATTAAAGGTGTTGGTCAAGGCTGGGATCACGCGGGAATCATTAAAGGGGATTGATAACGATTTTGGAAACTCGCCGGTTTCCTTTTTCCGGCCGCCGGAGTTGCAGGCAAGGAAAGGTGGGGAAGACAAGGTTTTGGGCCGGGTAAAATGATCTGGGCTAGTTATGTGGGCTGCTTGCTTGGGCCGTTTTTTCTGGGCTGGGGTATTGGACTGGATTGTGTTGGCTAAGGGTGTTTATTGTGTTTGTGGGCTTGGTTTAGTCAAGAATTTTGACAAAACATTAATAAAACAAATCTGATTTTATTATTATTATTATTATTATTATTATTATTATTATTATTATTTATTATTTATTATTATTAATATATATATATATATATATAAAGAATTTAAAATATATTGTTTCGAAATCATATAAGGATAGTACCAAAAAGTATACGATGGGTAAAACGGTAATTTTATTAATTCAAAATTTTCAAAAGGTTACACCGTTCAACTTTGTTTGGAACCCCGCCCATTTTTGTTCATCTTTCAAAACCTGCCAAGCCCGTATCATCGAGAATGTTCTGCGTGACTCACTTTTATAGTCCGACATCGCTTTTTCGAAAATCATTTGCTCGTTCCATCCACTAGGCGTGTTCACCTTAATACGGTTGTAAATTCCATTGAATTTACCACAAACCGCATTCAACTTTCTCCTTTTCGAGCTTAGAGCATCGTTTTGTCGATACGGCTTAGCTTGCCTATACTTATGAAAGAATTCGTTCGTCGTCTCCCATAACTTCTCTATGTTTTGGGCGGTACCTTTGAATTTAAAAAAAATGGTAAATATATATATATATATATATATATATATATAATCGGGATTTATAAAAAAATAAATACACATATATATATATTTTCGGAAAAAAATACATAAATATAAATTTTGCGCAAGTTTAAAAAATATACCGACTGTGGGGCGTTTTGAAGCCACGAGCCACGCTTTAGCTAAGGCTTCCTCTTCAACATCGGACCATGGCTGCGCGACTCCTTGTAGTGGTTTACCACGTCCCGGTCCTAGCTCTCTTTGTTTTCCTTTGCGTTTCCCTTTTGCTTTTTGGGTAGGTGGCATCTCTTGGGTTTCGGAAACTATCTCCTCATCGGTTTCGTTCTCATCCTCTACGGGTTGTGATGTTCCGATAGGTGTAGTGGGTTGTGATTGTGGAGAAAATTGTTGTGAAAATTGTGGTGAAAATTGTTGTGAAAATTGTTGTGAAAAAACCCGCTTGCCTTGCTAGTTGCATATAGTTTTGCATTTGCATGAAGCTCATCGGGTTTAATTGGGCATAAGTCGCCGGGTTTTGAAGCATTTGGGCTACATGCGGATTTATTGGAACGGTTTGCGATATGGGTGGATCAATGACCGGTGTGTAACCGGGTGTGGTGAAAGGTGTATTCGGGTTAGGTTGATTCGGGTTAGGTTGATTCGGGTTTTGGTTGAATTGTTGGTAGGGATCCATGAAGTTTTTTTATAAAAAGGTTGGGAGTTTATAAAATAAAAGGATTGAATAATGAGTTGGAGTGGAGAAAAATGTTGATTTGGTATAATATTTATAGTTTGAACTTAGAAAATAAAATTAAAAAAAGTAGCCGTTCAACCTTTTTAGCCGTTATTCAACGGTAAAAAAATCAATAAAATTCCTATTGGCTCGTCCCTTGTGTCCGTTCGAGAACGGGGGAGACATGGACGGGGCATGGGGCGGTGTAGCGTTTGGGACGGGGCAATTTTTGTGGGACGGGGGAGGGGTGTCGTCTGCTCACCGATCAGTCTTAATTAGGAATGATACACCCTGTCCCACATCATGCATCAATAGGAGCCTGCCACATACCCCAGAATGTGATGTCACACCCTTAAAATGTGATGTCACGAGGTGTATGAAACCTAGAACCCTTACATTGGAACTTATTCCATCCCTCGAAAAAAAAAGTTATGTTTGAATAACGTTACAATTTACAAACATCAACAGCCATCACAATAATCCAAAACCTAAAAAATAAAATTGAAAATCAGAACCAATGAGTGTAGTTAATTGTCTAACACTTGTAGCCTAGTTGGTTGAGGGCCTAAGGGGGGGACGGGGCGCTACCAGAATTGGTCACGGGTACCTCACTACCAGCACGGTAACAACGCCGCCACCAATGCTGGTAGTGCTCCCGTGAACTATTTTTTGGTTCTAGTTACCGTACTGGTTCACCGATGTGGCACAAACTTTCATACAATTTTTTTTTTAGAAATTAACCCTTCTAAGTAGCATAAGTGTAGGGATGAAGTGAAAATGTATAAATTTGATTTCGTTTTGTGAGTGGCGGTGATGAAGAAGTTGCAGGTTTGGTTTTGGGAAGAAGACGACAGTGTTGTAGTGTTGTTATATTTTGACTTTTGTTTTGTTATATTTGACTTTTGTGTTTGGTGGTTGTTTTATAATACCATTGTTGGTGTTTATTATTATTATTATGTGTGAAAATAATTGATAGTTGGGTAAAGAATCAGTGGAGTGTTGCCTACAAAAAAAGTGTTTCCGTGAAGGAAATCAGTGAAGTGATGTGGCAGTGCAGGATTAGTAGAAATCAATGAAGTGAACACAATTTCAGTGGAGCGCCCCTTGTGCCCTAAGTTTCCTATGGGAGGCTTGGGTTCAATTCCCACTAGCTACATTTGGAGGACATTAATGAGAAATGAGGGATGACTCCTTATCAATGGTCAGGAGTTCGAGTCCTGATCTCGCCTAGATTTTACCGGTTCTCCACAGCGGGTCTTCGGACGGGTGGGGGATCAGGTTTTCCCCGGTTCGAAAACCTCGTGGGCAAGCCTGGCTACCCTGGCCAGCCCCTTGCATAGTCCTGGGGGGGGGGGGGTTCTTGGGTTCGCCAGTTTACGGGTCCCATGGGTAGTCGGGCAGAAACGTTTCGTTGGCCGTTAAAAAAAATGAGTGTAAAGATTTGTGAATGTATGAGTTTGTCGTTATCAAAAAAATATATCATAAGATTGATTGATTCCGAAATCCAAAATTCAAGTTCGAAAAAGAAGAAAAAACAAAAAGATCGAGGTTCAAAAAGACGCTGAAAAGATCAATAGAAGCCCATGAACAAAACATATCATGAACCATGAATCGTACTATCTAATTGGCGTGAAGAATTATCTAAGACTAGTGGGTTGGCCCGCACGATGCAGCGGGTGTAACCGAAACTCTTTTGTAAAGCACATGCTAACCTAATATACCTACTATGAACCTAACCACTATTACATGAATATTTCTGAATACCTTTGTTTGAAATTCATTATAAACAGAAACTTTCTTCTTTGTTTGTGGAATCTAGTTATGATATATTATTTCGAACTAGGGTTTTATAGTGTGTCGGTTGGACGGTTTTCGAAGAGGGTTTTAGTGGCGGGAGGAGTGAGTGGAGTGAGTGAAGAAAATTTGTGTAAAGAGGGTTTGTTTATAAAATTAGAGTCTTAAGCGAATGATGTGAAAGTGTGAAAGGCGGATTGCCTCGAATCATTCCCTCTCTTTTTGTCGGTTTTTTTCACAAGTGTAGCTTGTAATTATTGAGAAAATATTATATATACATCTTAAAATGCATGGTCGGTGGCAACCGACGGAAATTACGAAACTATCCTTCGTCAAAATTACAAAAATGCCATCCTTATTGGGATACAACTGAGAGAGGTAGGCATCGTCGCCTGTGATTGTGACGGTTCACTTTGCTTTCGTCGACGGTGGTCGTTAGGCTTGATGGCCAGCGGCAATGGTTAGACGTGGTGGTTGCCGGTGGTGTTTACACAAGAAGAACAAGAAGCAGTTGTACAGTTGCACAAGACTCCTCTCTCTCTCTCTCTCTCTCACACACACACACACACGGAGACGGCGGCATCACAACCAACTGGGTCGGTTGTTGGCTATGGTGTCTTCCGGTCACCAAATTAGTCAGTCGCATGACTCCGTCAACAGTGGTTGCAATTCTGTTTCACTGAAATTGGCACAGACGGTAGTACGGTTATGTTGTGTTGGGTTGTGATGTGGTGGACCGACTTAAGTATCGGTGCTGTGGTGGCATAGGTTAGATCGTGGTGGTATGGTGGCAGCAGCTAGGTTATCATCATGTAGTGGAGGTGGAACTTGCTACTTTGTCGTTAGATGTGGTAGGGGTGGCCGGTGGTTTTGGATGGTGGTTGTGGGTGGGCCTACACAATGTATATGGGGTATGGGGGTAGAGAAAAGGGTCAAGGGAAAGAGAGGGGGAGAGTGGAGAAGAGAGCAATATTATTTGTTGATGTAGGTAAGCATTTTTCAAAGTTTATAGCTGTCATATTTTCTTTGCAGTTGGCAACAGTTTTAAATTAGTAAAGTAAATAATAATATTAATTTTGGTTATTAATTGGAGCTACGTTTTATACAAATGGTTGATGTTAAATTTTTTTATTTTTTTGAATATTCAAATATAAGTATTTGGAAATGTTTTAGTGTGACAAGTGTGGGATAAACTGTAATACATTGTGATTATATTATCATGTGACACGTGTGTGATAAATTCACGTTTAATGTAAACAATATAAATTTATGTCTCGACTTATTTTTTTACAAGTCGGGTCTAATATTATACGTTTTCATTCGACGATATAAATTTGCGTTATTGTATGTTTTGATGCAAAGGTAGAGATTGCGTAGTGTTAGATGGACTCTGTCACACCCTCAAAATCCACTTGCGGAGTTTTACCGCGAGGCGCATGACAAACCAGGATCCAAACCAACGATCACAATAAACAAGTCTAAATGAATATAAATGCAATTTCAAAACATAGTTTAAAATCCCGTTTACAGCGGAAGCTTATTCAAAACAGTATCTCAACAATGAAATAATAGTTCAACGTTCAAAAGACCATGCAACCCTAGTTAGACGCCGTGCAGACGCGTGCGCCCTAGTCCAGTCGTGCTACCTTAGCGACCTGAGAAAACATGTAAAAGTTTACGTCAGCACAAAAATGCTGGTGAGTTTACAGGTTTTGTATCCAAGTACCAAGTACCAAGTCCACCTGTCCATACTATAATAAATCGAAAACCAGTATACGCTAGCTAGGCGTACGTTTTGTTACTACCACGATTGGAAAACCATTACTAACTCGAATACCAGATGTTGTGCCCGAAAAGTACCAATTGTTCCTGTTGTTCCTGTTTGAGACAATATGCACTCGCCCGGCCCTCCAAGCCGACGAGCGGGGTTGGTCACTCCCAATAGCGCTATTCACATTTCCCCGTTGTGCAAACCCGCACATTCATGGTTCCCCCGGGACTTCCAAAGATCGTGTAGTATACAATAGAAACCCATAGTATGACAGTAGTTACCAAATAATCGTTTTAACACATGTTTTCTCCCCCGAAAGTATAAAACCAGTTTAAAAGAGGGGCCGTAAACTCACCTTAAGTTGCGTTACTCCTTAACCCGAGTAAACTCAGCTGCTATGCTAGTCCCGTAAGCGGCGACCTAACATATGACAGTTACAAGTACTTAGACTAATAACCCGCAGGTTAATTAGTCCCTAGATGTCCAGACCATAACCAAGTTTGTTTGAAAACACCGTGACTGTTTAACTGACCCAAAGTACAAGACTCGACATCCCATTGGTGACCCGAGACTCCCCGTGTTATGTTTACGCTCCAAAACATACAATAACGCAATTACACTTAACATACGTTAACGCACAACAAGTTATAGCACATAGTTCACGTATCACCGAATCACATCCAAACATATGTTACCAAGTCATCATATATGTTACGAGGTTCCTAGCATGTTACTACATGTCAAATCGGGTCTCGGAATGCTAATTTATACTTACAACAGTAATACACGCGATTAGGAAACGTAAACTAGCATTTAGGGCTGATTGCATATAAGTTCACGTGATTAGGGCTGATTGCATGTAAGTTCACGTGATCAGGGCTGATTGCATGTAAGTTCACGTGATTAGGGCTGATTGCATGTAAGTTCACGTGATCAGGGCTGATTGCATGTAAGTTCACGTGATTAGGGCTGATTGCATGTAAGTTCACGTGATCAGGGCTGATTGCATGTAAGTTCACGTGAGTAGGCCTGATCGCATGAAAACTCATGCGATTTGGGGCTGATCGCATGTAAAGTCATGCGATTTGGCCCTGATTGCATGTAAAACTGGCGATTAGCAATGCTAATCGCCTGTAACCTTGCTGTTCCAGTTTTTCGCGCGTTTAACGCTCCAAATCAGATCCAGAACGTGTGTAACTACCCAATATCATCCCAAACACTATCCTAAACATGTTTCAACCAAAATCCTTCGTTTAACCTCGTATCATCAGTCCTGCATGCAACCAAGTAATCCAAACACCATACACATAGCATGCAATCATCATACTAACATGTATAACAATAACCCTAATAATTAATTACTCAGATTTCTATCATCATACTATCAATATCAATTCTGATCTAACATAATAACATATCAATCCATCATCATGAATCATAAAAATCCTAGCTTTCTAATCATACACACCCATAACGCATGTATATTAGTTATAATCCGATTAACAACCCTTATTAACGATTTTCAGAAAGCTTTTTCGTTTAAGAACAGGTCTGGACCATTAGGGATTGATTAAAAACGTTTATAAAGATTTATGGATGAAAACCAAACCTTAGGATTATGAAAGAATGATGATTCAAGCTTGAAACCTTGTGTTTTGATCAAAAATCGCCTTCCAGAGGTTGTTTATGTGTTGGGGCGGGTTATGGGACGACTAGGGTTTGTATAATGAAGTTTATGAGGTCAAGTATGGTATTTATAGTCGTTTTTGGTCGTCCAGCACGTAACATGCGATTATGCAGCTTTACACGCGATCAGGAAGCCTAATCGCGTATAAGTTCATGCGATCGGGGCCTAATCGCATGAACAGTCATGCGATCAGTCCCCAGTCGCACCACATGATCCCCAGTCGCACCACATATAGGCGATTGGGCTATCCTGATCGCCTATATGGGCCTGTTTCGTGTGTTTTGCGCGTTAAACCCCGTTTTAACATATGTTAACACATATTAACGTACCGACAAGTCACATAATGATTGTAAACACATAACACAAGTAAATACACATATTCACACTCGTTCACCAATTCCCGGGACTCGAGACTCGTATGTTCCGTATGCCCTGACGATCCTACCGATCGTCACCATTTGTACACTTGGTTAAGGACCGACATCTAATGAACCTCTAGACCAACATCCAATGATCCTCTAGACTAAACCAATAGTTCCCGAACCATAACCCGACTTAACTAACCCAGTTAAGTACAATATACGCGTGACTCGCTAAGGTAGACTTTCATCTAGACAACGTTGTTAACCAGAATTTGCCGGGTGTCACAGACTCCTCACAAAATGGATCAACCCAGGTTTGATTCCCTTTCTTTCTTAACCACAATGCTTTAGATCATATATGACACATGATTTCATATGGTTAAGTATCGCATAACTTGTCGTCAACCATAAACAACTGACTTGACACCGCCGCAACGCGTGGTGTACGGTAGCAATCTAGTTGGGTACAAATGAGTAAAAAAATGTAGGAAGTCACATGATAATGACACCTGTAAATCATAGTCAGTGTTAATAAACTCAATCCTGGTTGATTACATGGGTAGTTTAGACATTTTGTTTCTTCAACCTCTGATTCAAATACAGAATCAAACATAGCAATATTTAGTTCAATTACGATGTAATCATATCAATTGAAGAAATTTATGACATTCCAGTAATTAACATTAGTTTCGTAATTTTTTGATCATGTTTTTGCAGATGTAAACATAATTGCTATTGATTCAAAGTTCAAACCTAGATCTCGATAATCATGTGATGCTCTGTTTTTTCATTCATTTTTATAACGTTTGTTCACGATTGATAATGAGTGTTGATCCCGTGAGTGATTTAGTTTTATATGTTGATTATATCTGTAACTGAAAAACAACGATCATTGAGATAGTGAAGAGAATGAAGAGTAATATTTTTTATGATCAATAATAATATGAAGAGAAAGGTGCGTTTTATGATTTTATGGGTGATTACAGAAAAACAACGATCAAGGTAGCATGCGTTTTTTGATTTTTTATGGGTGCGTTTTATGATTTTATGGGTGCAGGTCTTTGAGTGCTTATTTTGTTGTCCTGCCTTTGAAAGATGAAGGTGCGTTTTATGATGTTTATGGGTGCGTTTTATGATTTATGGGTGCGTTTGTGAATGTATGAGTTTGTCGTTATGAAAAAAATATATCATAAGATTGATTGATTCCGAAATCCAAAATTCAAGTTCGAAAAAGAAGAAAAAACAAAAAGATCGAGGTTCAAAAAGACGCTGAAAAGATCAATAGAAGTCCATGAACTAAACATATCATGAACCATGAATCGTACTATCTAATTGGCGTGAAGAATTATCTAAGATAAAGAGAGTTAATAATCCTATACACCTTACACTAGTTATGTTAAACAGGGTGTCGAACTACAGAGTGTCGAACTACAGAGAGATAATGGATGGTTTCAAATTAAGTTGATTGAGCGACATGAATAAAAAAAAAAGTATAATCACTAGGTAGATTTCTATAATAGATTGACCGCATACACAAAATTTAATTAAAATAAAAACTTGTAACTTAAGATGTAGTCACAAGGTCCATCCAGTCAACACATGCTTCCATCAATTAGGACAATAGGGAGATATGATTCATCATGACCATGTAATTGTGTTTGTTTAAATGAACAAGGGTTGAGTTAAGAGAAAATTTTACACAGTCGGTATTTTGGTTTTAACTTTTTTTTTTAACGGCCAGCGAATCAATTCCGAACACTCTTGGGCACCCTTTTGGCGAATCAGGTATTCGAGAGTACCCGGGCCACTCACCCGCCCGAAGGCACGACGGTGAAATAGTCGGTAAAACCGGTCGGGATCAGGACCCGAACCCAAGCCAATGGCCGGGCCATCCCTCATTTCCTCTCCACCAATGTCCTCCAAATGTAGCTAGTGGAAATTGAACTCAAGCCGGAAACTTTAGGCCCTTAACCAACTGGGCTACTAAGTGTTGCCCTTTTGGTTTTAACTAAATTGAGATTTTTGGAATCAAAATCGAAAACCTTATTTGATTTAAGTTTAAAACCGAATATTTAATTCAAATATGTTTAAATCTGATGGACTTGAATTTGATTTCAAACTATTTTTATTCAATTTGTAGTTTAATTAGTTTGAAACTATTTAACACTCCTATTTTTTTTCACATATGTGATCAAAGGTTTAATCCTCACTTTTATCATTTATGGTTTGGTATCCGGGTAAAGATTGAATATGGGTGGTGCCGGTTCGAATCTGACGGGCGGCGAAGTTTTACCGAGTTCTATAACACTGTCGTGCCTTCGGGCGGGTGGGGCTCGGGTTTCCGTGCATCGGGAGAAGGCGGGGCCTGCTGGAGGTCGAGTAGTCGATTCCTGGGTACGGCGCCCCGCAAGGGTGGTTGCCACACAGTTGTTCGCCGATCAAAAAAAATTAACACTCCTATTTAAAATTATATTTTGTACACTTAAATTTTTTATTTTTTATTTTGAAAGGTAAATTTCTTACTCCTTGTGAGACTTGAACTCAAGACCTCACACTTTTAATGTATTAAAAGGCTTTCCCTTACCATTGGACCACCAACCCCAACATTTCACTTGTAAAGATTTAACTCTTACCATACAACCCGACTACCAGGTAATTTGTAATAAATTTGATGAATATCTATGTTACCTTATTAAGGAGGAGAGATGGCTACAAAGGTAATTTTATCAAGTGTTTAAGATGGGAGTTAAAAGGTCCATTCACAAATGTTTAATCTTTGGTCATTTTCTTCCATTTATACCCTTATGTACAAGATATAATGCATATTGTATATGTTTATAGGGTTGTGTTATTTTACAAAGGCTATAAAAAATGAGAAGGGTGAGAAGCCACTAGAAAATGACATGTGTCTAAAGGATTAACAAGTGGGAGGGGTAATTTTGTCAAAAACATATACACATGCAAGTCACATGTCATTTCCACCTTCATTTTTAAATGCCCGTAACTTTTTTATACGTCATCCGTTTTTTAAAAAAATTATACCATAAAATTGAGCGTCTTTTTATCTTTAATATGAGTACCATATTGCTATACTTTTGAAAAAAAATTCAAAACCCACTTGCGTAAGACACAATAGAATGTAAAACACAATGGAATGTAAAACACAATGAACACCAATTAAATATAGGGTATAAAACACAATCAAGAGTCTAGTAAAACACAATGGACGACATACTAAAGACACAATGAATAGAAGACTAAAACACAATGAATACTTTTGAAAAAAAAAGTTGAAAACCCAGTTGCGTAAGATACAATGGATGACATACGAAAGACACGATGAACAGAAGACTAAAATACAATGAATACTTTTGAAAAAAAAAGTTAAAAACCCAAATGTGTAAAACACAATGGACGACATATAAAAGACACAATGAACAGAAGACTAAAACACAATGAATAATAGACTCTACACAATGAACAACATAATAAAACACAATGTACATCTAAATACAAAACTCATTTGCGTAAAACACAATTAAAAGCATACTAAAAACACAATGGACAAAGTTAAATCATGTGTAGACTAAAAAAAACATAAATAACATATTTATAAAGCACACATGCATACTATAACACAATGAACGAGCAGAAAGACACAACGGAGAAGAAAACCCATTTACCACAATTTTTTTTTTCAATTTTAATGTAGCAATGTGGTACTCATATTAAAGATAAAAAAACGCTCGTTAATATGGTGAAATTTTTTTGAAAAAAAAAGGTCGTATGAAAAAGTTATAGACGTTTTAAAATGATGGGGGGAATTGACATGTGCATTGCATGTGGAGAGAGAAAGTCAACAAATGTGGTTTTCCTTTTATGTCCTTCCTCTAATTTATTATTTATTCTTTTCAAACAAACTAATCTCAACCCTTCAAATATATGATCAATGGATCACAATCCTTCTCACCCTTCCTAAAAAAAGTGTCTTGTGTATTTGATCCTAACCCTATGTTTATAATACATAATTTAAATCTCTCCCAACATGTAACATCCTTTGTTAACTCCCAATAAAACCCAATTCACACCAACCAATCAAACGAACATGTAACCCACAATTATTAAAACACATATCAATGCAATCAATGCTCTATATTTAATCATGGCTCCTCTATTTCCCTACACAGTTCTTAAATCAAACCACTATCACCCCCATACATGTTCATACAACTTTGATGGTAACGTGGACGATAATGCTACGGAAGTAAAAGGATGTGTAAATGTACTTTATAGAATTCATAGATTTTATATCTGAAAGGGAAACAGAGAACTTTCGTGCAAGACGGCATGATAATAATCATGTTGTTACTCTTACTACCATTCATCAGGTACACATCCTTACCCTCCAAACATCTGTGCATTTTTTTCTGTCTAAGTTAATCATGGGTCATAATCTTGATTTGTTGTATGATCTTGAATTTATAGTTAATGAATTTCATTTACTTTATCTTATCTTATTCTTCTAAATCTTATTCTTCTAAATTCTAATAGTCAAAAGGGTTGGAGTGGGACACTGTCTTAATTGTTAAGGTACTGCTGGTATGATTCAATCTCTACATGGTGTGGCAAACATATCAAGGTATGTCATTGGTGATAACATTTTTTATTTTATTGTATTTTGTAAAAGTACTAATATTGTGAGATTGTAGTTTCTTGGTTGGAGTTTTGTCATTGAAGAATTGTATGTCCGCCACCTATTCGATTGTATGTTTTTTTTTTTTGTAGTTTGGTATCACTTATATCAATATTCTGTTAATTATTATTGGTTTGCTACTGTGGTTGATGTTTAGGTTTCCATTCCCCTGGAGTCAAAGAAGAAAAATCGACTCCTCAAAAAGTTTGGGTTAATAATTATTGGTATCACTTGTGTTTTATTCATTGGATTCTCCTTAAGGTAATGTTTTTATGGCTTCCCGTCATGTTGTGATTTATAGATGTGTTAATCACAAGTTATACTATAGACGGAAGGTGTTGAAGACATGTGCAAATAGGTATTCGTTTTGTGTTTCTAGAAGATTTGCGTCGCCAGGACTGAGGAAAACTATGTGGTGGTGATTGGCGGCGGTCCCGGTAAGGAAACCAACATACATACCATGCAATATATTATGAGAGCAAGGACAGCTATGGGTCAAGCCGGGGAGTCTACACAGCTCGAGCCCAGTTTTATCATGGGCACAATTTTTTGTTGTTGTAAAAATTCCTATGTGTGTGTCTTTTTTAAATAGAAACTCATTTAACACTTAGAAGTTGACGCCAATAATTATCCATTTAAAAATTAAATTTGTTAACCCATTCGGCTTCATAACATTAATATGACCAATACCCATTTATAAGGCCTAAGGAGCATATTTTTAAGGCTCAGTCAGGGTACATAAATCCTATGGAGGTGATACACGAGAGAATCAATTAAACTAAATATAGAATATAACATTTTATATTATCGCTCTCGCGGCAACGCGCGGGCTTCCTACTAGTATATAAAAGTGAGAGATGTAAATACTAAATAGTAAAGTGAAACTTACGTAAGTGCTTACGAAAAAAAACTCACACACACAAGTGCACAACTTTTCATGACCAAAAGGTAAAATAAAAAGGGAAAATGACCAATATAGCCCGTTGACCGGGCATTTTGCACAACTAGCCCTCTCCACCGTCTTTGGAGAGACGGGACACGGCTCCCAACCAGCCTGAACCGTCTTCTAGACGGTTTGGTTTTATAGCCAATTGCAAGCCAACACGTGGCGTCTCTGATCCCGAGGCTGTACCGTCTCTCTCCAGACGGTTCACGTTTCCCAAGACGGCTGACCCTTCGGTTCAACCGTCTCCCAGACGGTTCACGTCTATCAATGCCGGCTGACCCTTCGGTTCAACCGTCTCCCAGACGGGTCACATTTCCCAAGTCGTCTTAAGCCGTTTTGTGATACCGTCTGAACCGTCTCACGAGTGTATATAAATACCCCAATTCACTTAACGAAATTTGCACCCACCCCTCTCCTCTAAGCTTTCATCTTCCATGCACCCACCCGTCTCCTCTAAGCTTTCATCTTCCAATCCAATGACGTTTTTTTACTTTCCCAGCCGAAGCCTTTTTGACTTTCCCAGCCGAAGCCTACCGGCTTCGGAAAATATGTCCCGGTTACTTGGATTGTTGTTTCATCTGCGTACGGCTACTTGGATTGTTGTTCCATCTGCGCGTGGTTTGCAACCCGTGTAATGGATCGATGATGTGGTGGTCTACATTTTAGGCAAGTTCGTTCGCTTTCCGAATTTATGTCTCGATGTTCGACGTGTGCTCACTGAGAACTATTGTTACATAAAACGAGGAAACGTTTCGGACTTGTCTGTGTAGAGCACATACACCATTCGAAACAACGTCTATGTAGAGCACTGCTATTACCGCCGCTGTGGAGGACAAAACATCTAACACTAAGATGTAGTCCTCAATAGTTGGTTAGACATTACTATTACTTCAAACAAAGTTCTTAGTTCTGGAAGTAAATTTGGGAAGTTTGTTGTAATAGTGTAGTTTTTTACTTGTTGCTTCTTAGTTTTCACTTGTTGCTTCTTTATTCTCGGGAAGTTTGTTGTAATAGTGTAGTTTTTTAATTGTTGTTGTAATAGTATTTATTGTTTATTTGTGATTGTAATAGTATAGTACGTTTAATGAGATATTTACCTTAAATATAAAAACAAAAAGACAAATTAAAAATATAACCAACTATTGCATTAAAAATATAACAATTACAAATTAATAAAAATATAATTACAAATTAATTAAGACGATGTCTTATCATTTGCCAAACGGACACATGTTTAAACTTTTTACCCTCCCTGTTTTTATACTGCCTTAGACTGTGTCTAATTGCCACGTCTTCGGGAAAGTTAGAGGGTACATCGTAAAGAGTCCGGTTGTGGTGGCCGTTGAAGATTTGACACTTTGTCGTCAAATCACTCAACTTGTGGCTTAGGGACTCGGTGGTACGTTCTGACCCTCCAACGAGCCGGTTGTATTCATTCAGTATCCGGAACCATTTGTTGTTAAGGTGTGTGCTCTCTTCAACATGAAGCCATGCCGCAATCAAGGCAATCTCTTGTTCTTCCGTCCATCTTTGAGGTGCCATTTTTCGATGATTTGGACGGTGTTGGACGGTGGTGGTGGGGTGGTAGATATTGTTTGGACGGTGTTGGACGGTGGTCGTCGGGTTGTAGATAGTGTTTAGACGGAGTTGTACGGTGGTGGATAGTGTTCAGACGGGGTTGGATGACGGGAAATGGACGGGAGACGGGTATTTATAGGGCTGAGCCGGACAACCGAAGCGTCGCCGCTCATCGGGACTCACCGGCGTTGGTAGATGTGTACCGTCTTGAGAGACGGTTGAACCAAAGGGTCAGCCGTCTTGGGAAATGTGACCCGTCTTTTGAGACGGTTGAGCCGAAAAGTCAGCCGGCATTGATAGACGTGAACCGTCTGGGAGACGGTTGAACCGAAGGGTCAGCCGTCTTGGGAAACGTGAACCGTCTGGGAGAGGGTTCTGACCCGTCTGGAGAGAGACGGTACAGCCTCGGGATCAGAGACGCCACGTGTTGGCTTGCAATTGGCTATAAAACCAAACCGTCTAGAAGACGGTTCAGGCTGGTTGGGAGCCGTGTCCCGTCTCTCCAAAAACGGTGGAGAGGGCTATTTGTGCAAAATGCCCGGTCAACGGGCTATATTGGTCATTTTCCCAAATAAAAATATAACCATATGTAACAAAAATATTTGAAGGGTTTGTTAGACGTGAATTGTGTGTCTGTGTGTGAGTTCAAATGATCTGAACAGCCTCTCAATCTCCCATCACCGGATTACCGTTCTGGTGGCCGGCGGTGGCACTACCGGCTAGCTCCGGTGGCCTACTACGTCAACCGTTGCGTCAATCTCTGTACATTATCTATCATAAAAGATGACGTACCGTAGACGTTAGGGACTCTCTAACTCTTCAACGTTCAACGACGAGACTCTCCACGTTGACGCCACCACAAACCGATCTAAGGTTTTCTGTTACTTGTATTGTGATTATCTTAACATTAATGTTAGGTTGAATGTTGATGAATATGTACGTAGTTAGTTGCATTTTGTTGTGTTAAATGAAGGATAACAACAACAATAATAATAATAGTAATATGTTATGGTTGAATTGAACAGAGTCTGCTAGTTTTGATAATGTTTTGAAGAAGAATGCTAACGAGCGTGGTGCATTTTGGAGCGTTTTAGCATGGAAAGCTAAATCGATTGTCGACGATAAAGTTACTAAGAAAATGAATACTCATGCTAGTAAGAAGCCGGAGACGGTTAGTTTCTCAACAAGCAGACAGGTTAATATAGATATTTTACTTGTATGCTAAAAGTTAATTGTACCATCTATTTAGTGAAAGTAAAGAGATGAAATGACGTATTTAGTAGGGGAGGGGTACATTTTACTAAAGGTAATTGGTGTGGCCGTGTGGGGTACGTTAAACAAGTTTATATAAAAAAAATGTTGTATATATTCCGAAAAGAGACTATACTGACTAAAAAACGGCATCATCACAAAATTCATACCCGTCTATTGAATTGTTTGAATTTTGATGTAAAAGATTATGGTATGATATGGAGATACAATGATCACCTGGATAGCAGTTATTACTTGATATGTTTTGAAATTTTGTTGTAGTTCACTGGCATTCAAGTTCAGCATCAATATGAGAATTCAACGAAAATTGGCAATCCAATGTTAAGGATGGGATTGGATAGGGATAGACTCAAGCCTTCTCTTAATCTAATTGGGAATGCTTTTGTAGTAAACGATGTCGATTTATGTTATTCGTTTGTAGTATACTATCTAGTTTATTAGACCATGCGTTATGGGGTGTGATAGTGATAGTGAAAATAATACGACCTAGGTATAATAATTTCACTATCACTAAACATATGTTATGGTTAGTGATAATGAGTGGTGCCGTGTTACTCTGTGATTGGCTCTACCAAATAATAAAGTTTGTTAAAAATTAAAATAATAAACTCATTCCATCTCATTTCACTCATGCTTCTACCCATGGCCACATCTACTTTCACGATCACTTGAGTGGCGGCACGGCGCTTGTGTGGTAGTGATGCCTAGGTGGCACCCCTCCCCCCATTCAGGATCATTGACCACAACGGATGGGGTCTTAAGGATGGATGGACTATGATTCAAGATTTCTGAAATATTTTACTGTTTTTAGATATCAAACTCAGAAAACAGAAATGATCTTATCATAATTCATAAATTTATTTTCAGGCAAAGAAAAAGACTCAAAATACCATCAAAGAAACAAATAATCTGCAAAACAGAATAGCAGTTGATAATCAAGAAAAGAATCAGGGTCCCAGACTGCAATCTGCCCAACCACAGAGGAACCAAGAAACACTCCAAGCTTCTCGCGACATAACGTGGCAAATGTGTAATTATTTATATGTACTTAATTAGGGATGTGAAAATGGCTTATTACAATCTCACTATATTAACAACTTGTGTCAAATAAACTGAAACTGTGATCGTTTATATGTATGTGCTGCAAATGCATTAACCCTTGGAAGGCCACCTGCCCAAAGATTGTGTTTTACTTGGTCCCACTGGTTAGTAAGGTTTTATTTGATGGGCCCTGCGAGTTTTCTCTAACTGCTTCTGGTGGTTACCAAAAATTGTTAATAAGCATATGTTTTGTCCTGAAAGCAACTTTGTACACTCACTGATCTTGTTTGGTTTATGGGTGACAGGTGGCGCTTGCGAAAACTGCTAAGGTAAAACAACTTGCTCGGGAGCTGAAAACCGTGACTGCAGAACTAGCATTTGCAAAGGAACGATGTTGTCAACTAGAACACGAAAACAAATTGCTTCAAGAGGTGCAAGAAAAGGGGGACCATCCTTCAAATGATGGCATGGTATTGTTTAAGCTACTCTTGATGGCTATTTGAGAACTTTGTTATTGATTGGCCTCATGATTTGATCAATGTATGAAAATGTGATCAGATACGGGTTCAGCTAGAGGCACTATTGGCAGAGAAGGGGCGTTTGGCGCATGAGAATTCAGTATATGCACGCGAGAACAGGCACTTGCGAAAAATAATTGAATTCCACCGAATGAAAATGCAAGATATGGTGTATATTGATGAGGGCAGCATAGATACCTCCCAAGATCTGGTGGAGGAACTCGTTACCTCAACCCGGTTTGACTTAGCTTCTGTCAAGAAACGTGATATCGAACACATAAAACTCAATTTTATTATCCCAAACCAAATCGTTTAAACCCTGAACATACAAAGACCCTTAAAATACACGGAAATACCCTAAACACCTAAACCAAGACTCAATAACAATAGGATTACAAACCGAGATATCACAAAGACTAATGAATCTGGAAAAGATGAATTAGAGTAAAAGAAAACAAACGAATAAAGACATATCTGGATAGACCGGCTATGATCTTGAACAAAATAGGACTTGAACATTGAACTTATGAAAACCCTAGCCTTGATCAACAAAGAAAGGAAATCGAAAAGACAATTGAGAAAATATAGATAAAGGGAATGAGATGAACTGTGCACGAGACAATTGAGAAAATAATATCTCATCTCAAACTCCAATCGCCTCTGATCATTTTGTGGGTAAGATAATAATGTCCCCAAATCCCTTGACTCCACAAGCCTTTATATAGGCAAGACAAAGACAGAGCCCTAACAAGTCATGTGGGCTGGACTCGACTCAATGAAAGGAGCCTGGGCCTGGGCTTAATAAGTTCTTTTGTTATAACAGTCCACACAGATTATAATAATTCCAGCCCACTATCAACAGCTGCTCCATCAAGCCCGTCTAGCTGCAACATAAGTCCATCTTCAACCGCTAAGCAACGACTTCACATCCTGCACATAAATTCTTATGCAACATGTTAAAATATATTGTTAATTTAGAATAAGTAATAAAATTGAAATTAGAAAGTCGTTATTTTCAACACCCTCCCACAATTTTATTACTTAAACAAGTCTAACAACTTAATCAACACACATCCGGATATGTTCAAGTGTCAACAAATCTTTAGTGAAGATGAGTCTTATAGAGTCAAAACGTGAAATTTGTAACAACAAAGAATGAAACTTTTGATCTTATTATCGAAACACAACCATAACTGATCAAAAAAACACACAAAATACTCCAACTCAATTCACAACCAAAAAACTACTAAAAATTAGATCATCTAAACAAAAAATAATCAGACTCAACCTATGAATCTACAATTACAAGATGACAATCCTAGTTTTTTTTAGAGCTGAGAAAACAACAAAAAAACGACTTAAAAGGAACACAGCCAGTTAACTATAATAGGCCACAGCCTAAACCTACCACCAGATGATACATGTAAACAACCACAGAACCTTGAAATCCAACAAAAGTTAACAAGAATTCAAATGAATTGATATATTTCAGAAACAAGATACTATAAGCAAATAAGCTCACAAATCTGAACAACCAGATAACAAAGTCTATTAACGAACTGAACTCCTTTTATAAACACAAGTCACCCATTATTAATTAAACATTAATTGACAGATTAGAACACAAAATATACTACGCACAAATTACAAACAGCTAGTGCAGTATACTTTTAATCATCAACTAAGATGGATGATATGAAAGATGTTATGAAAGAACTAGTAATAAAACTGAGACACTACTTTACAACTTCAATACTATGTTGGTTATGCCATTAACAAATTCCACATGTAGCAGTGCATATAAAGCGATGCTCGGTTTTAGCTGAACCCCGTGAAACTATAGACTGGCCATTTTTTCTCAGTTTTCTTTAAGAGGTTTCAAACAAAGATATAAAACACCAACTCAGTCATGATATGAACAAAAATGCTTAAAAAAAAACCCTAACAAGGCTGACAAAATCAAGTCTAAACCAACATCACTCAGCCACTACAGATTATTAACAAGGAATCCTGCTTATTTTCTCTCAAATGCTTTAAAGATACACACTTTATGTTAGATTAAATAAATCTAAACGAGCGAGAGACTTGTAATAGAATCAATAAAAATAACAAACCTTAACTGATAATTCCATAAAACTTGAGCAAGAAGGAAGACAGACTTAAAAAAACGTTTAGAATGTGAAGAATCATGACTGATAGGCGACAAATATATTATTGTCATCAAATTTAATAAAATTCAATATCTAGGAAACGTTTACAACCTCCTGGATCCCTTAAAGAAAACTTGAATTAAAAACCTTTTTTTTTATTAAAAACATTTATGATTACATATGACCAACATATAATTTTCATAAACAAGTAGTAAAACAGTTAAAAAACATTCTTCTTTACAAACAACAATTGACCGAAACATAGAAAGAAGTTAGTTCAAATAGACCACAAAGACTCAAAACCATTTTTAATAACTCAATATCCCTCAACAACACGACTAGAGCTATGAACTAGCATAAACAATGATCATCCACTAGAAGATCAAAAAATATTAGAACAAACCCAACCATGAATGTGTCTAACAAAAGAATTTTAAGAACACGTATTTGAGAATGAACTGAATCACACAACCAGTTATAAACCTGTCAACAAGGCATACAATAGACTATAAAACAAACACACATGTTTCGATTAACACACAATCACACGATCATCAATCAGAAACATGCAAGACAAACTAGATTCATGTTGATAAAACCTTGTAAAGAATGAAAACACTCATTTGATTTAACCAAAAATTTTTAAGTTTTGCTAATTCAAATATTTACAATCTTCACAGACAACAATAACCATACAAACTAAATCACATGATTCTAAAAAAACATGTAAGCACCGCTACAGCCTAAGCAAAATCTGATAACACTCAAAATCACAAGACTTCAAATACCAGACTACATTCTTCCACACAGAAGAACACACACAAGGCTGCAACACCTACAAGATGTACAATACTAAGAGAAACCAACCGGTACCCCTTACAATCTCTTCTATAACCCCTACGGTACAAATCATCAACAAGACGAAAAACAAGAAACACTAACATGATCCAACGGAATTCCTAATTCTACAACTAGTAGATTTTATTCAAGAATCCTAGATCTAGTGCCAATACCAGAGATAACAAGAGAAGAGATACAAATTGAAACACACAAGTTGCCAAATTAAAACAACATGTTCTAATACCAGAATTATCAACCAAAACCATCTAATTGAATAACACAAATCACACGATTTTCCAATTAGAAAGACATCCCACTAAGGAGTAAACAGGGCTGACAATAAGAATACAAGAATACCCTTGACAACAAGTATTCAAAACAAGCCTAATAATAGACTACAAAACACAGCCAAACAGAATAAGATTGAACACAAAATCACACGATTTTGCAATCAGAAAATCTCACAAGAGACAACATATACGGCTATTAAAAAAATATAATCTTGACATCAGCCGGATAAAATATGTCTACCACATGGTTCGACTAACCAAACAACAAGATTATACAGACAACATACATGTTAAACAAAACCATCATGATACGAGTTTACTTAACATAAAAAAAACTCATCAAGATACAGTCAAGGCTGATATTATAAAAAAGTACCACACGATACTTAACTAGTAAACGAAGTTACAAGAGTTTAGAACAATAAGCTTGAAATGCTACAACTAGTAACATAAAACAAACAAGTCATCAACATTCTGAACATTTAAATCACATGATTTACACAACTTTTAATTCAGACCACGTCAAAATTTGAATTCATGTCAAAGACAAACTTCCGATTAAAAAAACCTTTTTTTATTATTTTAAAAAAACCATGAATCAAACAAGAACTAACAATGTTTACTCAACAAGATTGATAAAACACCTTCTCAACATGCTCAACCAAAGACTCAAGACAATGAATCTATAACAAGAGCACAGATAAAACAACAGTCAACCTCATAAAGCAGGGTAACAACACAGCAAATTCAGATTAGAACATACTTTTTCAGATTTCACACATGCTTTATCAATAAAAAAACTCAACTTATTTTTCCTTGAAAAGCTAATGACATAGTATTTAACCACATTGAATAGTTCTCATACACTTTAAGTTTATCAGACTTTATAGTCAAGTTTCAAGCAACAGATAAACAATAGCAAACCTTTCAAGTCACATACAATCATAGCAAAAAATAACAAGAAAAACAGAATTAATGAAGCCAAATATTATCATACTAGCAACAACAACCAAAAATAAAATACTGAACCCAAAACCAAATAAACCGGCGAAGCCAAGCCAGGGACCAGTTCAGTGGTTCATCACTCAAAGGTGCCACCGCAGGCCTTAACTTGGGAGCCACTTAGACCTAGACCAATCCTAGTGAATAACAACTAAGACTCAATCAAATGCCGGTCCATCTAACCCGGTTCCAGACGCCTAGACACAAATAATACATTAAAATTAAGGAGAGTTAGAAAGATATCACCGTGGGGTTTGCCCAAGTTAGGGTTCGCCTAACAACAACTCACAGCCGTAACCTTTACTTAGGACTACAAAGCTGTGAGGCAAAAGAGTATGCACTCCAAATCCAGATATAGCCACAAGGTGCAAAATTCTACCAACCAACTTCCAGACCTGTTCCAAGTATTCACGTATGGGAGGAAAAAATGATCACATCTCAAGACTCCAACACAGTAATCCTTTCTCCCCACAACCACTTGATGATCAAACGGCTTCAACAGTAATGATTACAAACAAGTCGAAGATTACTAAACCAAGAACACTCAACCAGATCTATGAACAACATCAAATCCCTAACCGCTCAAGACGATTCAGACACCACGGCTAACATCAAGAACATGAACAGATCGACAAACACACAAAGACACCTCAGAAAACCCTAGATCTGAGCGCTGATGTACAGATCTTCCCAAACACGAACAGATTGACACAAACACACCCGATCTAGACTAACACACAGCGGAAAACAATCACCGACCCAGAATCAAGAGCATAGGCTCTGATACCATGTCAAGAAACGTGATATCGAACACAAAAAACTCGATTTTATTATCCCAAACCAAATCGTTTAAACCCTGAACATACAAAGACCCTTAAAATACACGGAAATACCCTAAACACCTAAACCAAGACTCAATAACAATAGGATTACAAACCGAGATATCACAAAGACTAATGAATCTGGAAAAGATGAATTAGAGTAAAAGAAAACAAACGAATAAAGACATATCTGGATAGACCGGCTATGATCTTGAACAAAATAGGACTTGAACATTGAACTTATGAAAACCCTAGCCTTGATCAACAAAGAAAGGAAATCGAAAAGACAATTGAGAAAATATAGATAAAGGGAATGAGATGAACTGTGCACGAGACAATTGAGAAAATAATATCTCATCTCAAACTCCAATCGCCTCTGATCATTTTGTGGGTAAGATAATAATGTCCCCAAATCCCTTGACTCCACAAGCCTTTATATAGGCAAGACAAAGACAGAGCCTTAACAAGTCATGTGGGCTGGACTCGACTCAACTCAATGAAAGGAGCCTGGGCCTGGGCTTAATAAGTTCTTTTGTTATAACAGTCCACACAGATTATAATAATTCCAGCCCACTATCAACAGCTGCTCCATCAAGCCCGTCTAGCTGCAACATAAGTCCATCTTCAACCGCTAAGCAACGACTTCACATCCTGCACATAAATTCTTATGCAACATGTTAAAATATATTGTTAATTTAGAATAAGTAATAAAATTGAAATTAGAAAGTCGTTATTTTCAACAGCTTCCGAGTCAACGCGAGTTGGGGTGATTCCTAGTGTAAAAGGTCAACCGTAAACTCAACCCTTTAATATCAAAATCTTTTAGAATATACATGTAACTGATGTAAGACAATTAGACCTTGTTGGACATATATGTGATATATGAATGCTTTAGACTTCTATTAGAATTTTGTTTGTTTGCTGACCATGTATACATAAGAGATTAACCACACTAATATAAAGACCAACCAATTAACATATATTTTCTTTTATATTAAATAATAATATTAAACAATAATTTAAATAAATTTAATTTAGATTATTACTTTAACGTATACAAAGTAATATTCAATATATATATATATTTTTTTTCATTATACATGTCATTAAGATAGTAAAAAAAAATAACCCGACCAAAAATACTTATGGTTTTGTTAACAATTTAACTTTGGGCCCTTAAATTAAAAGCGAGCGAGTTATCTAAATAAAGTATCAAATTTTCTTTATCATATTTGATAGCTATGTTACGATAGTACATGAGTTTATTCAACCTGAGTAATACACAAGTTTTAAAGACATAACTTTTTTGTTATTAAGTATATAACATTACATTTTCTTAAAGTGTGTAATATAACTTATTTTGTATATAACTTACTAGCGAATCAAAAAATCAGAGTCACCTAATGAGCCGATATGGAGTCGTCTAAAGTGGATAGATATAACACAACGGATCATAAAATGTAACACAATGCAGTCATGTCGAGAAAAAAAGACACCAACAAATCATAAAAAAGACGACTCCATATCGGCTCATTCCGTGAGGGGTCTTTGAAGACCCATCAGGCGACTCTGAAGACCCCTCACGAAAACCATTACCACGTTTCGTATTTTGATTCGCTAGTAAGTTTTTTGAACGACAAGGAATGACGTGTCAACCACCGTGACACCGAACGCTGTGGCCAAGGTCGACCACTCGACTGCCACTAGCCCCTTGGCTCTTCCAGATACGCGGAAACCCGACCTCCATTCGCCCGAATGTACGACAATGGAATAACCGGTAAAACCTCACCTCTCATCCATGTCAAACCAACGCCACCCGTATTCGCTCTTCACTTGGATGCCGCAAAAAATAATGAAGTTCATCAGACTTGAAACTTGGTCACAAGAAATACTAAGATAACGTTCGTTTAATGGATTGTAAAGCCGAATATACATTCCAATTCCATTCTATTATATTCCGTAAAACAAACTCTACATAAGTATTTCTCCAAATACTCCACCACTACCTTATTGGTTTGAATTCACTAGTAATTGATCGGTTTTTAAAGTCACGGGACTAAAAATGTGATTTTCCCTAGAAGAAAAAAAATAGATATGAAAATGGCGGGTCAAAAACTGAAATGCAAAACAGTTGTCACCTTCATTGTACATATTTGTCCATATACGAGGGCATTTCCGTCAACTTCTCCCATAATTTCTTGCGGTTACTCTGCAAATCCCCATATCTCCATACATGCCTCTGTTTCTATCTATACCCCTCTCTCTCTCTCTCTACACTCATCTTCTTCATGAACCTCATTCATCCTTCTTCATTTAATCACTAATCAAACCATCTGATCACAACACTGGTTCACGTTCTTGATTAACAACATTCACACAGCAATCGTGAGCAACTTCATTACTAAGTAACTGAATAATGCACATGTCTTGCTTCTCAAGAAACTGTCCAAATCAGGAAAAGAATAAGTGTACATGTGTGTTCATCTGAAGAAGAAGAAGAAGAAGAAACATCAAACGCATATAGTTACGGTACTTTATGCAATTTCATACGCTACTTACGGTTTTTGCCTCCAAATTTCTTGCAAACACGCAGATATGCGTTTTCTAGGGTTTTGAAGTTATAATCCTTTCGTTTGCTTGTTATTGAACCAAATATATGATGTAAATGAGGATTGTGACGAAATTCTAGTGTTATTCATCAACTGTTGCTGTTTATTGATCAAATTCTAGGGTTTGTTTGAGTATTAGTTACTTCAGTTCAAATTTGTGATTCATAATACTAGATACTGCTGTTTAGAATCCACATTGTTCTGAAATCGCAAGTTGCACAACTCTAGGTTTATGGAGGTTCATTATTCTGTTTCTAGAGGAAGAAGTTAGCTGATTAGTGTAGAAAGAGTTATTTGGATTATCAGCATTGTATCGGATTCGTTGTTCCTATTTTCATAAAATTGATGCATATGAGGGTTCAATTTGGAGGTATAAGGAAGTTTGTCGTGGTTATGTGCTTATTCTGGTGGCCACTTGTTGAATCTCAAGTAACTAATCCTCTACCAAAGCCTGCAAGGGATCTTGATGTGACGCTACAGGACTATGCGTATCGCGCGTTTGTTAATCCGCGGACTGGTATTCCGTTTGACGGTGTTGTGCCGCCTTATTTGAATGGAATTGAGATATCAGCAATGAGGCTCAGGAGTGGTAGTTTGTATCGTAGAGGCGTTCGGATGTTTAAGGAGTTTGTGATTCCGGTTGGTTTACGAGAGCAACCATATGTTGAGAGGCTGATTTTGGTGTATCAGAATTTAGGGAATTGGTCTACAACTTATTACTCTTTACCTGGTTACATTTATCTAGCTCCTGTATTGGGTCTTCTTGCTTATAATGGTACAGATTTGTCAGCTACTAATCTACCTGAACTTGATTTTTGGGCGTCTGAGGAACCGATTACTGTGAATTTTGGAAGGATAAAGTCGATACCATTTGGTTCGGTTGTAAAGTGTGCTTGGTTTGATCTACATGGTCAGGTGAACTTGACACATATGTTACCTGGCAATGTATGTTTGACTACGGAACAGGGGCATTTCTCCATTGTAGCTGAATTAGGTGTTTCTCCTAGTCAAGTACCCCCTGCACCACCCGAACCTGCACCGCGTGGACATAGACATGGTAATAGAAAGAACGTCGAGGCTAGGGTTTGGGGTATTATTGGTGCAGCGACAGGTGGAACTGCATTGTTGGTGTTATTCACATTGTTGATATTGTGGGTGTGGCGGTATAAAAAGAGAAAACGACTGCGTGAATTGGAAAGGGCTGCAGATGCTGGTGAAGCATTGAGGATGACTAGAATTGGGAACATGAGAGCACCATTTGCATTGGCTACAAGAACAATGCCGAATTTTTTAAGCGATTTTGATGCTTGATATTCTGCTGGCGTTCAGCTTTTTTAGGTACCCAATTCCATTTCCTTTTTTATATCTTTTAGTTTTAACTAATACTCGTGTTCATATACTCTACGCTTATTGACCACTCATATGTTCATCATTGGTTTTGTGCATCTTATTAGTTTTGGCCCGTTTGTGTCGATTTTGGATACAAGGTATATACACTTCTTTCATGGGATATGAATCTTTTTGAATAACAGAATTTAATCTGCTGGTATGAAAGCTTATTTATATAGTATTGATTTAGCTGTGCTCCTATAAGCAAATATGTTATTGAATGCATATAAAGATACACTTTAAAGTAGACCAAGAACATTATGGTTGGACATTGAATATCAATAAGAAATCTTCAAGTCTGCTAAAAACTGGTAGCTAGGTTATTTGATTTTGCATGCAGAGTGGTTTTAATGAGAATTGGTCCCACCCTGCATATGACAAGAGCCTGATAATGACACCAACCTCTAATAAAAATCTATAGATATGCCTTGAATGAAGCAATTTAATTTACTCATAAATGCATGCATGACCACTCACAAGAATGCCTCATTGACCACCAAGAAATCATCTTTGATACATCAATGTGACCACAAAATCAATGGTCAAAACAAAAATAGGTTATAACATTTTCTAGGAGCAAAGTACAACTTTTATTGATGGAAGTATAATTCACTGTGACATAATTCATCATCATCATACTCAGTTAATCCCACCTGTAGCAAAGCTAAGGTAGGGTTTGAGAAGGGTAAGATGTAGACAGCCTTACCTCTACCCCTAAGAATAGAGAGGCTGCTTCCAGTGAGACCCCCGGCTCGATGTGGTTTGGTATCAAGCCTTGGACATAAGGCACAGAACACTTAGCAATCGGGACAAACCCGATCGGTGCATGTACCCCTTTGTCTTTTGGCTATCCACGCCACCACATGATGCATGATTAACCGTCCGTCGTTTTTAACGTTATTTTCACGAAATTAGTAAAATAACGTTAAAACTAGTGCAACTTTACTTTTGCCCCCCAAGGGCCACACATATATACATTATATGCGCACACCGTAAGTGAGGCGTCACTGTGACATAATTGATCTTCCTAATTCACATGAATCAAATTTCAATAATGAACCTTCAAGGGGTGATGAAATAGTAAGCACATGATTGCCTTCCAAAAAAAAAGTAAGCACATGATTTTCCTTTAGCAGATGTCTGATGTTTGAATCTTGTATTTTACGATAACCTCTTGAAGGCGAGTAGGCGACTTGCACAACACAGGTCGTGATTTACCTAACCTTGTTGCCTTGTTGGTTAGCAGGGTATTGACGAGTCTTTTCAGGGTTGTCATTGTTACCAAAAAAGACCACTTAATGAAGAAAACACATCTTCATGCACTTTTTTTGTTTCTTATATAACAAATTCACACATGAAATACAGGTGAGACTTCAACTTTTAATGATGAACATTTATTCCTTAAGAGCCACACCCCCACCAGCAAACTTCCTGCTGCATCAATGACACAGATCCGCAACTCCAATTTATATAAACAAGCTGACACAAGACAGTTGTTCATCCTGAATTTAGGGATCATATGCAAATATATATATTCATATAATTTCCTTCAGTATTTAAACTCAATACATAGTTTTGGCATGAAATCGGCTACGATCATCAACCCTCCCCCTCCCTTAGTCGACAACACAACCATCATCTCCACCAACGTCACCACCATTGTCCCATCCATCGCGCACCACCAATGTTATGTAACGTGGCCCCACATTTTTCAAAGTTAGTGTGTTACTTAGAGCATTCACATTCTATCCATTAAACGCTCTTTCATCTTTAAAATTTTAAAAAAAAAATCTACTTAAAACACTCTACATCCCATCCATCATTTTCTACTCTACCCTTATAATTTGAAAAAATTGTTATTGTAGCTTTTCATATATGAAAATCTACTAATCATCCTACATCAAATTATTGAGTGCATAAAAACAATAAATATAATATAATAAATGTTTGTGAGTTAAATAAAGACTAATTTGATGGATGAGATGTTTGAGGTTTTTTAAAATGAGAGATAAATTTTGAAAAGTATGATTTTTAGTTAAATTATAGGGTAAAAAATGATGGAAGGGATGTGAATGCTAGTATTAAAATTTGATTGACCCTTACAATCATCAACCCCTCCCTTAGTCAAGGACACCACAATCGTCACCTCCACGGCACCACCATTGCCCCCTCCATTGCTCACCACCAATATCGCCGTTGTAAAACTAAATACAATGGGTGGATCTGATTTGATAAAATTTCTTCTAAACGACATGTTTCAACCCGATCCATTTTGATCCAAACCTAGTTACTTTCTTTTTTACATGATTCATTTTGATCCAAACCTAGTTACGTTCTTTTTTACATGATTTGTTTTGATCTGAGCTTAATTTGACTCGTTACTGTAACACCCTAAACCATCTTTCAGAAAATATGCAGCGGAAAATACGGACTAGAAAATTTCTTGCTTAATAGAACCTTTTCAAAGGTTTGGAAAACATATCTAAGAGATATTTTGGTGTTACATCTTTTATTGTTTCTTATTACATTCAACATGACTCATATTTATTAAGTAATGAGACCGTGACCACGTACAATCCGCTCCCTCGCTCGATCTTCATCATCTCCTTACTTCATTAGGTAGACAAGATAACCTGCAATCACCACATAACCGTTTCGTTAGTCCAATAGGTGACTTCATGTAAATTACTCACGATGCAGAAATAACATCCAACAATACTCCGTGATCCTGTTCAAATGCCTTCTTGCAAGTTCGGGTGTGATACCCCGATCCGAACCTCCAAGTCCCATGCATTCATACTTACATACCTGCATCTTCATTTCCATTCTCATAATAAAAGTTTAATAACCTTACAATACATACAAGCGTACAATTCCTATACACAACTTACCTTGACTCGTCATATTACTCTTCTTTCATGTATTCTCTAGGACCAATATGACGTTTCCAATCCTATACTCAATCTACACATAATAACCAACCTTTACATACATAAAACTCTCACTCAAACCCGGGTATAAGTACCCATACATACCTCACATTATCAACTTACAAAAGCATAACAAATCTACTTACCGTATTTGTTACTATGTATACACACATATCAATTTAATTACATGCACACGCATCATTCCGTACTTGAGTCATATTTGCAAATCCGACATTCCTATTACTTGCTACACCCATACCTAGCATTCACGAAGTCCAACGATGTTATTCGATGCGTTAAACACGAATACGGGTTGCGCATATAAGCGAAACATCAAAATACGACAAAAACAGGAAAATAACCAGTGGGGGGCGCAAGCTTGCGCCCCTGGAGGGGGAGGTTGCGCCCCTAGAGGGCGCAGAACAGCCAAAACCTTCCATCAGAGTCAGGTTGCGCCCTTTCAGGTCACCTTGCGCCCAGACCTGAGGTGAGGTTGCGCCCACTCTGCACTTTTCATGCTTTAATGGCATATCTTAAAACCCAAACCTCACAAGGTTCTAAGATCATTCCCCATGATTTTCCTAGGCGTTAAACTACACGGATTACGTGATATCATCACAAATGGCATAACATTTCCTTGATGACCCGTTTGTCTCCTCTATATGCAACCATACATGGGTAAATCTAATGTTAACCCATCACCAAGTTTCCTACCTTGGCATAACCATTATTTATTTGTTTCTTTCGAGATTCTCATACTACATTAACATATAGATTCGATATCATAATGAAAGTTTAGTTCGGGAATCACTTACCTCAAGTCCTCCAAGTTCATGCTTGTTTATTTGCCTCCTCTTGACCCACTAGCTTCCCATGGTTGAGTCCATCCTTCCTATCCTTTCATATCATCATGTTCACATCATTGTTAGCATACATGATCACATCACACTAACAACTTTCCTCAACCAAATATCACATTTGACCTTCATTAGTCAACTTCTATCATATCTAAAACATACATTCACAACCACATTTATTCTCACATCATGTAATACCACTTACTATGATATATGTCTCATAGTTCTAACATATTATGCGTCGCATAGTGTTCTAATCACACAATCAAGTTTGGGAACCTAACCATGTTATTCTACATTGTTGACTTTCGGAAAGTCAACTTCCAACTATACCAACATCCTACTTAGAAACATATGTCAATACTGATGTACTAGATCATACAAGATTCACCATAGACATCATATTCACATCTCATTTAAGATACAAGATCATTCGTCACCCCAAGCAATCAACACATCGTGTACATCATAATATTTAAGCATAGTGTACATACTACTAATGCATACTTCTTACCAATTCATACAATCAACTAATTCCCACATGATCTCTTCCTAAGATGAAATCCCCATGTTAACCTACTATCACTTGCACCAACTATCACATTACTTTCATACTTGTCGAGTCTTGCATACAAATTCACACATTATAGAGCACACATACAACCATAAGATCACTTATGTGCATACATACATACCTACATACAATCCATTACAATTCACACATGGTTTCCACCAAAACACATCTTTTATATTAATTTCCTACAACCATCATATTCCATTCATTCTCATCAATTACTTGCACGCAAGTTCACCTAAACATTTCATCGAACACATGGTGTGCGTACAACATTCTAAGCTCAATGTACAATTATTTCATGCTTAGTTTCATAGCTCATAACATCAATCATCATATTATTTACCTACATTACATACCATTCATTTCAGTAGTTATTAACATAGCAAACCATCACTTTCTTTTCAATACACTCAACAATTAACTAAGAATGGTCTTGGATTACACCAAGATCAATACCCACTTTCATCATATGTATAAAACAACCTAATTAGCACATGAATCAAGCATAGCCTTATGTAGTATCACAAGTTATGGCTCCTTTAGTGTCTATCAACCTCTAGACACCTTCATCCATCCTTGATTCACGTTTTCACATAAACCCTAGATTTTCACCACATTCAAAAACAAACATAACATCATAATAAGCCAAATTAAAGGTACCTTGATGTATATAAAACCTTAGATGACCCATAATTGGCTTCATGCACCATCTTGGCTTCTACTTTCTCTTGATTTGGAACTAGAGGTGGAGGAGCAAGGGTTTGGTCTTGGGTTCTTCCCTGATGATCGACATACACAAGAAGTGTATGTTGACATCTTACTTCCCTTATCTATAACCCATTGCTTTGCTCCTTGTCCAATTCTAGTCCCTCTAGTTCATCTAAATGCCTTTTGTTATCAAAACTTAACCAACCAAGTTAGTTTCTAGTGTCTTTTTCCCATTATATAGATAGTAACATTCAATAGGTTATTTCCATATTAGAACATAACCATCATTCTTATCATTGAAACTTCGTTTTAATATTTGTTAATCACACCTAATGGCGTAATTAAGTAAAGCGGATTTTTGGGGTGTTACAGTTACGCATTATACCATTTAGGGGGGGGGGGGGGAGGGAATGGTCATTCCAGGGTGCTTACTCTAGTCCCGACCACTCCTAGAGTGCCATGTCAAAATGAAGGCAAAGTACCCTAGAACCACCAAATCACTAGCGGCACTCTAGGGTACGTTGCCAATTTTTTACTTTTTTTTTCATTTTAATAAAACAATTAGAGTTTAACACACACATATAACATAAACATCACATAACAAAAGTAAAAAAACAATTAAACTAAAAAACACACTAAAAATACAATTAAACTAAAAAACACACAATTAAACGAAAAATATAAAAACTAATCCAAGCAGGTCTTTAACATTTGTCACGCCGAGATATGTGGAAATTCCGAACCGTACCAACATTGATACCCAATTTGGGTGAGCTCAATGGCCACCTTTTCTGGTGTCTCTGCACACTCCTCCACCGAGGTTCTTTGGTATTGAGTATTGAAGCGTTCACATTTCTTGTTGAGGTTGTCCCACTTCCGGTGAAGTGAATCAACTGTGCGGTTAGATTCACCCACTAGTTCTTTGAATTGAGCTAGGACTCAAGGCCATAGGGATTGTCGCGGTGGTGTCGGTGCGTCCTTCACCTTTGTGTACGTAGTCACCAAAGCTATCTCCTCCTCCTTGGTCCAACGAACGATGTTCTGTACTCGGTGACAGTGGAGCTCAGCGGTGGGTTTTGTGGTTGAAAAGGGTAGTAATTAAGTAATTTATATAGAGAATTGGGTAATAATAATAATAATAATAATAATAATAATTAAATTCGACCGTTACTCACGGTCAACAAGTCAGAACATTAAGAAAAATTAAATTACCCAACTGTTGCAGCTCGGTTACTTCTTGCCAAGCTGCAAGGTTTTTAACCATTGTCGGTAGGGTGGCGGCGGCATTGCCGATCGGCAACCGTTTTTGAATGAGGGTAACCGAGCAGTGTTTCGTCCCCTCTTATATTAAAGTTGTATACTTTTACAACTTCATTACGCATTTTATATATGATGCGGTCGAGAAACCTACGTTAGGGTGTGTCACATGTTTCTCATGTTATGTAAAGCAACCCTTCGTTTTTCAAAGTGAGTGTTTTACTTATGCTATTAAAATTTGATTGACCCTCAACCTTTCCAAGTATGTCCGCAAACGAACTGAACTTTCAGCGAACAGTTCATGAACCGTTTGGCGTGAAGTTCGTTTGTGTTCGTTCGTTTATGTTCGTTTTTGTTTGATAGTTTAATAGGGTTTATAATATTTTATTTTTACTTATTTTCTTTTATTTTTACTCATTTTACCTAAATAAATATATAATATATGTGAGGTAAATATATGATTATATGAGATTAATAAACCTACTTTTAGTGTCCACGCTCATTATATGTTTCCACCTTCCAGTGTCGACACCCTCCGTCGTGTACCTCCGACGCCCTCCTCCATTCACCTCCGGCGCGAACTTAGTTTTCTGAGACACTGCTTTATTATATTTACCAATATTATGTTAAATACTAAGTATGGTTGGATAATTAAGTTATATGTTGGGTGGATCTAGCTAATGTCTTAATGCAAGTGAATTATATCTTATTCGAAAGTGAATATATGTTCGTTTGTGTTTGTTTCCATTCATGAACACTTATTTGTGTTTGCTTGTGTTCATTAATGTTCGTTTGTGTTCGTGTGCGCAGTGGTGAAGCATGGTTTTGGAATCGGCGGGGGCCGGACTCAA
Organism: Ambrosia trifida; assembly: GCA_028751855.1. NCBI lineage: Eukaryota > Viridiplantae > Streptophyta > Magnoliopsida > Asterales > Asteraceae > Ambrosia > Ambrosia trifida. Next base: position 8,032,267 of record CM054133.1, on the reverse strand, counting down.
TTTTTTTCGATCGGTAGTGGAAAATCGGTGGGGGCCGGACTCAACCCAGACTCAATTTACCTACAAAAATTGTAAATTTCCACTACTGCGCCAAATAATAAGGGTGGCCAGGGCCACCCCTGGCCCCAAGTATGCTTCGCCTCTGCATGTGCGTTCATGAACAAAATTAACAAACGAACACGAACACAAGTGTTTTCTTAACAAACGAACTCGAACATAAAATCTCGTTCGGCAAGCGTTCATGAACTGTTCGTCAACACATAATTTACTTAACAAACGAACACGAACAAGGCCTTGTTCGTGTTCGTTCGGTTCGTTTGCAGCCCTATTTCCAAGCATTCACCCTAATACGTGTGATTGTGCGTCTTTAATTTAAAAACCATATATATAATGTATATATGTGTGGCCCTCGGGGGGCAAAAGTAAAGTTGCACTAATTTTAACGTTATTTTACTAATTTCGTGAAAATAGCGTTAAAAACGACGGGTGGTTAATCATGCATCAGGTGGTGGCGTTGATAGCCAAAAGACAAGGGGTTACATGCACCAATCGGGCTTGTCCCGATTGCTAAGTGTTATGTGTCTTATGTCCAAGGCCTGATACAAAACCACTATCGAGCCGAGGGTCTCACTGGAAGCAGCCTCTCTATTCCCACGGGGTAGAGATAAGGTTGTCTACATCTTACCCTCCTCAGACCCTACCTTAGTTTTGCTATTGGTGAGATTAACTGAGTATGATGATGATATAAAAATGTGTGTCATTGTGCAACTCTCACATGTTTCTCATCACATAAAAAAACAAAAACAAAAAATCGTTTTATGAAAAGGCTCATTTTTTAAAATCTCTTTACAGCTCCAAAAAAATTGAGCCGACCCTAACATTTTTGGCAGTGAGTCCAAGTTTTACAAACCAACATAAACATAATGTGTTATTTCAATGGTGCTCCATTCGTCCAAGGCGTTCAAATATGATACGAGCAAGACATGTGCGATTATAATAGTGTTTTAACTCATTACGGCTATAAGAACACTTATAATTTAACACGTTATGGATGTTAGAACCCCTTTTAGACTTTAGAGTATCTCCGTAAAAAGAAACTTGAAAAAAAAGGTTTTTTGTATGGTATGAGAGACCGGATAAGACGCCTTGAAAGCTTGATTCCATCTAAATAGAAAATAACCCAAAAGCACAAACAAAGTCGGTCACATCAGAAAAGAATATGATACTTTTGGCAAAAAGAAAGTTGCTTAAAACTTAGCTTAGGATATAATTATAAATAGAATTATATTATTTTAAACTATTAAGAAGTTGATGAAAAACTAAGATTAAGAGTTGATGACAAGCCGACTTGAAACGTAGTTCATGGCGTAAAATGTTAGAAAATGTTTCAAATCAAGATCAGCTGATTCATCATTTCCTTGTTTTAAGATATTGAGCCAATAAATAAACTAGCCGTTAGACTATCAATTTATTTCCTTTTTTAGTCATAGTTTTTCTCTATAAATTGTACCATCTTTTTATTGTAAAAAACAATCAATCAATATCAAAAACATTATCATTCTATGATTCATATTCACAATATGGTATCAGAGCAGTGAATGTTCTTGATCTGCTCATCATTTACCTTGATTTATTGAGCCACCATGTCTTTCGACTGCGGCTTAACAAATAAAAACTACACCGATCTTTCAACGCAGTTAGCCACCCTCCTTAATGGGATCCAAACCCAAAACCAAAGTACCCAGCACAACCTATCCGACAGCCTCAAGATTAGCCTCAAACTTAACAACCAAAATTATGCTCTATGGGCTCGGATGATCCGAGTAGCCATAGGCAGAAAATCGAAAACACTCCTTGGTCATCTGTCAGGGAATCCAACATCACCCAAACCGACCGAAAACGGGTATGAGCAATGGGAACATGACGACCTCGTAGTGTTCTCGTGGCTTATACAGAATATTGAACCGGCCATAGCAAGTAATCTTACCGAATTTCCGACCGTTAAATCTTTATGGGATGCGCTCACACAACGTATATCAGCGGTGGGAAAGCTACGACCGCCACTAGCAACGCTGGAGATACCACCAGCGGCGGCGGCAACAGCAACCAGACTATCGGATTACGAGGCGGACGCGGAGCAGGGGCTGTGGATGGAGGTGCCGAGTTTGGGGGAATAAAAACCTCAAACTCAATTCTTGACCCTTTGTTTTTTAATTCTAGTGTTAGAGATATGATGATGAAACATACAGAAGATTCCTCACAACATATCATGAATCAATTAAATAAACCTCCTCAAAATAGTGACCTTCCTCAAAAGAATGACCAAAAAAGTCTTGTTTCAAACAAAAAAGAAAAATGTCTATTTATAAATAATTGTAATAATAATGGTCAACATTTCGTAGAAACAATTTTTTTTTCTAAAAGGGATAAAACCATTTTTTCAAAAAGGAAACAAAAAAGAAAAAGAAAAAAGAAGAAAGTTTTTAAGAAAAAAGGATTTGTTGGACCACAAGTTAATGTAACACCCCAACCGATGGCGGAAACATCGGGATGTCACGTATTGATGATTGTTCAGTAGCTCATGGTGAATAATAAATTCCATTAAATAATTTAAATGAATTACATACAATTGTTCTAGAATTTGTACATCAAATTGAATAAAACTATACACATATCTTCAAGCATCAATTCAAATCTTCAAGCAAATAGAACCTGAAACATGTTAAGTTGATAATATTTTGGGTCAACAAAAGTTGGTGAGAATTACATAGGTTTTTGATAATTGAATAAAAATGTTGTGCAATTCATGTGTCATGTCAATCTAGTCCATATGTGAGAACATACTAGAAATAAATCGAGTGCATAACCAACCCTGATGACTGTTATAATATGATACATCCCATACGCTCATGGTTCACTTGAATATGTTATACGATAACAAACACCCACGCTACCTTTGTAGGAGGCACGTATCCGGGTGGGATTGTCAGTCCAATAGATCTATCAATGTATACCGTCGGCTTGTACGGAGTTAATGATTATGCTAGAATGGTGCTTACTCTAATCATGCTCAAGACATAATGCAACATAGAAAACACATAGACACATTGATGATTGAATTGCAAAAATGGTGTTGTAACATGTTTCACCCCAAAAATGGTGATAAATAGAAAATGGGCTATGTAAAACTCACCTTGGTAAAATGTTATATCTGTTGAGAAATTTGGATAATTGTGTTGCCCAAATGTATCAAGTATCACCCTATAATGAGGTAATAAATATGTCTAAGTCTATCAAATCTACAAATGTATAAGTTTCTAGGGCTTCGAATTGGGGATAATTGCTCGTTTGATTAATATTAAAAATATTCGCCATTTGAGATAAATTTAGTAAATAAATAACCAAAAATCTTTTTATGAAATTTAAATTTAGGATGATCACAATAATGTGTTTAAAGTATAAAAATAATTTTTACAAAATTATTTTCTTTAAAATAGATTATTAAATCTATTTATTACAATTTGTCAAACCTTAACTTTAATAATTAAAAATTACTAAAATTAAAGAATTATCAGTTTAAAAATCACATTTCTGTTCTAAATGATCAGAAATAATTTGTATAAAATTTTGGTGCAAAAATATTAAAAATTGGATTTATTATGATTTAATTATGATTAAAACTAACAAAAATTGATTAAAAATATTAAATAAACGATTTTTCTGAATTAAAAATCATTTCAGTAAAGTTTAACATTGTACAAACATAGGATAATTTTTGTAGAAATTAATAAAATTGTTTTGATATTTTAATGGATTTTTATAAATATAATAGTATAAAATTGATTTAATTATTATAAATATTAAATCAATTAATTTCAGAAAACTAAAAATTCTAAATAATCCTTTTACCTCAGATTGGATAAATATAATTTTTTTAGAATTTATAAAAAAAGTTTTAATATTAAAAATGAATTTATAAGATTTATATATATATATATTATTTAGTTTGTTGTTTAAAAATGAAAAAGAAAAGAAAAGGTGGCCACAGCCGGGACTCGAACCCGGGTGCCTTTGGTTATAAACCTTAGTCACAACCACTTGGCCTAGGCCAGTGGTTGTGATGAACTCCGTTTAAAAATAATTAAATACGCGATGTCAAACTGAGTTTATCCCCAAATCAATATGCACGAACCCTAGATTCTGCAATTGATCAATTCACACATCAATAGCCTAATTAATCATAGGGCTATTGATGTGTGATTGCCGATGAACATAACCCACGCAAAACATTAAACTCACAGTGTTGATTCGAGTATGATTGCCCGGTCAATGACAAAAGTCAAACAGCGATCAGAATAATAATTATCAGAGTGATTGGAAGAAAATTGAGGATTGAGAAGAGTGTATGAGCGAGTTGTTAAGCTTCGCAGAAGGCCAATTTATAGTGTGGATCGATGGTTTGATTAATTGGCAAGTTTGACCTACGATTAAATGTCAAACGCGTAATTGTGTAAATTGGGTAACAATTGATCATCATCCAGCGTGTGGCTTAGTCAGACGAGGCCGGTCATCGAGTATCATTGCCATATACGGATCAATCACAAGTTAATTGTGATTGATTATGCAAACGCGTCACAGTTGACTTTCCATAGTCAGCTGTGAAGTTTTAAAACCAAGTATAAAATTAAAACGCGTCCGGGTTTATTCAAGGTTGATGGCTAGCCCAGCTGGTTAATGGTTGATGTGGTTTGGGCTTGGGCGCGGGTTCGAACCCCGGCTCAAGCAGTTTTGTTTTTTTTTTTAAAACAGTGAGATGGGCCAAGGCTGTTGGGCTGCTGGTATGGGCCTGATGGCTTGGGCCGCTCTAAGACTGGGCTGGGCTTCAGAAATTGTAAAAGGAAAAAGGGGTTTGAGTTTGTTGGTTTGTTGGGTTAAGTTTTAACAACTAGATTTATTATTGTTATTATTATTATTATTATTATTATTATTATTATATATGTATATGTATATATAAGTTGTGTGGTCGGGAATAAAACTTAGGCACATTATGAATAATATACGTATTAAACTTTGAAAATTTTTGCGATGTTACAGTTAATATGGCACGAAATGGTATAAAAACAGAGGAATCCTGGATATTTGACTGTGGTGCGACTGACACCATGTCCTATGATTTATCTGATATCATTTCAAAAACTAAACCTAGGATTGACTATATCAAAACTGCTAATTGGGGGTTGTTCCTGTTAAAGGAGGGGGCAGTGTTGAAATATCCCCAACTTTAAAGCTCTTAAATTGTCTATATGTCCCGTCTTTATCTCATAAACTGTTATCCATTAGCCACGTGACAAAAGAGTTAAATTGCACCGTATTGATGCATCCAACCTTTTGTATTCTTTAAGATATCCAGACGGGAATGATTATTGGACGTGGCACTGAACAGTCAGGATTATATTATGTGGAAGAAGTGACTCAACATGGTAGCGTGATGCTTGCTCACAGAACTACAAATAGAGAGGCTTGGCTTTGGCATAGGAGACTAAGACACCCATCCATTGGCTATCTAAATCTTTTATTTCCAAAACTTTTTCCTTCTAATAAAACTTTAAATTGCGAAACTTGCACCCTAGCTAAAAGTCATAGACATACTTATACTTTAAATAATACACGTGTTGAGTCACCTTTTTCCCTTATTCATTCTGACGTGTGGTGTCCTGCAGAAGTTAATGGAGGACAAAATTTTAGATTTTTTGTGCTATTTATTGATGACTGCACTCGTATGACATGGATCTATTTTTTGAAACAAAAATCTGAAGTCTTTGAAAAGTTTACTATCTTTTATAACATAATACAAACTCAATTTAAAACGAACATCCAAATCCTTAGATCTGATAATGGTGGAGAATTTGTAAATGAGTCAATGAAACAATTCTGTCAAAACAAAGGGATAATTCATCAAAAAACGTGCCCATATACTCCTGAACAAAATGGCACTGTTGAACGAAAAAACCGTATTCTCTTAGAGATAACTCGAGCCTTCTTAATAGAGTCTCAGGTTCCCACATCCTTCTGGCCAGAAGCAGTGGCTACTGCCACATATTTAATCAACCGGTTGCCAACCAAAGCCCTTAATTTAAAAACTCCTATTCAAGCATTATCCGAGTTTACCAAAATTCCTCCTCCTCTTACACTACAACCACGAGTCTTTAGGTGTACTATCTATGCCCATATTCCTAAACATGATCGAGGCAAACTTGGTCCATGTGCGGAAATATGTGTCTTCGTTGGCTATAGGATAGACCAGAAGGGGTATCGATGTTATAACCCAAAACGCCGATATATGTACACCACCCTTGATTGTGACTTCCTTGAAACCGAATATTTCTATCCCTCCCAACACAGTGGTCAGGGGGAGAAGAAGCATGTTGACCCACTGAATTGGCTAAAATGGGTATCTTTATCTAAAGAAGCTAGTACCCAAAACAGAGTGAATCACAATACCCAAGTTGACCAACTTACTTCCACACAATCCGAACCTATTGTCGGTACCACCACCCAAGATTCCCCAAGTCCCAAGGTAAGTCACCTAGATACACACGAGGATACTCAAAATAATGAAACTCAAGAGCCTCATAGACCAATTAATATATCTAATGAGGACCCTATTAATATATCGGATATATCAGATAATGATGAAATAACAAGTGAACAGGTTATGCAGGAGGAACAGGAGGAACCTATACAAGAAAAACAAACTGAGACAACTGAAAGATATCTGTTACCTCCAAGAGCCAATAGAGGGGGTACCACCGAAACGATATTCCCCAGAAAAACAAACAAGATCCGCCAGATATCCCATGGCAAACATGGTCAGCAGGAACTTGTCTAAGGAGGCTAAAGCGTTCGCTACTACCCTCTTCAACGAACAACTTCCAAACTCTGTGGAACAAGCCTTGAAGTCCAAGGAATGGAGAGATGCCATGGAAGCCGAAATGGAGGCACTCATAAAAAATAAAACTTAGGAGAAATGTACCCTTCCCACAGGAAAGAAACCAGTAGGCTGTCGGTGGATCTTTACTATCAAACACAAATCTGATGGAACCATAGAGAGATATAAAGCCCAACTAGTTGCTAAGGGGTACCCCCAAACATATGGGATTGACTATTCAGAAACATTCTCTCCAGTAGCTAAGATTGATACAATCCGAGTCCTCTTCTCTATTGCTACAAATAAAGGATGGCCACTTCATCAGTTTGATGTCAAGAATGCTTTCCTTCATGGAGAATTAAAAGAAGAGGTGTATATGGAAGCCCCACCCGGGTTCACAGATGACTTTAACAATCAAGAAGTATGCCGGTTAAAGAAGACTCTTTACGGTCTTAAGCAATCACCTCGAGCCTGGTTTGGCAGATTTACTCTTGCAATGAAAGGATATGGTTTCAGACAAAGTAACTCCGATCATACTTTGTTCCTTAAGCAAATAGGTAAAATTGTGACTTGTTTAATTATATATGTTGATGATATGATTATTACAGGGAACGATGAAGAAGAAATGAAAAAGCTGAAGGCAGGCCTGTTCCGTGAATTCAAGATGAAAGACTTAGGAAGATTGAAGTATTTCCTTGGGATTGAGGTTCTAAGATCTAAGCAAGGAATTTTCATATGTCAAAAGAAGTACATCCTTGATCTCCTTGCTGAAACAGGAATGGTCGACTGCAAGCCAGCGGACACACCAATGACGACTAATCAAAAACTATATATGGAAGACGGAGCAAAGTTGGCAGATAAAGAACAATATCAGCGACTGGTGGGTAAACTCATATACCTCTCACACACTCGTCCTGACATTGCATATGCAGTCGGAGTGGTAAGTCAGTATATGCACCAGCCTTAAGTTAGTCACATGGATACTGTATGGAGAATCATAAGATATCTTAAAGGGACTGCGAGTCATGGGATTCTGTTTCAACAAAATAAACATCTAAGAATCCAGGCTTACACGGATGTTGACTGGGCAGGAGATAAACAAGACCGAAGATCTACATCAGGATACTTTACCTTAGTTGGCGGGAACTTGGTCACTTGGAGAAGCAAAAAACAAAAGGTTGTTGCCCTATCAAGCGTTGAAGCTGAGTTTCGGGGCATTGCAAGAGGTCTAGCAGAGGTCCTATGGATACGTAAACTTCTATCCGAGATTGGGTTCCATCAGACTGAGACAAGTAAAATAATGTGCGACAACAAAGCTGCAATACAAATTTCTGAAAATCCTGTTCAACACGACCGTACAAAACATGTGGAAGTTGACAGACACTTCATCAAAGAGAAACTAGAAAACAGGACTATAGAGCTTCAGTTTGTTCGGTCAGAAGACCAACTAGCAGACATCTTAACAAAATCCGTCAACGGAAGACTCTACAATAATTTCCTATACAAGTTGAGCATTGGAGACCCCACTACTCAACTTGAGGGGGAGTGTTAGAAAATGTTTCAAATCAAGATCAGCTGATTCATCATTTCCTTGTTTCAAGATATTGAGCCAATAAAGAAACTAGTCGTTAGAAACTAGCCGTTAGACTATCAATTTATTTCCTTTTTTAGTCATAGCTTTTCTCTATAAATTGTACCATCTTTTTATTGTAAAAAACAATCAATAAATATAAAAAACATTATCATTCTATGATTCATATTCACAATATAAAAGTGTTGAAACGCCACCGTTTCATAATGTAGCCGACTTGACACAGATTTGATTGCAATTGCAAGAGGGTGTTCCAACTTGTCTAAATATAATATTGGCACAAGAACATTATGTTTAGAGGAATGTAGGGTTTTGTTTGGTTGTTAAGACATTAATCATAAGTGAAGGCTTTAGGTGCAAAGTTGTGTATGAAAGCAATGGAGCAAACTTAACGGATTTTTAATGTTACATATGCAGAGAGGTATTTCATTTAGACAAATCACACATAGATAGAAGACAAGACTAAGAGAGATGCTAGCTTATATTGATTGTGCTGCCTTACCGGCCCATGGCAAATTTTGGGGCCACATATGTTGGGAAGTCATCATGTGGTCACCAAAACAAAACCATGAGCTACTAGGGCTAAACAAGCAACACCATTGTCATTGCATAGATCTTAAAATGTGGTAACATAACATCTGTGTTATTTGAGATGATAGGTCAAACCTTATTGAAGACGATAAGTTCCTCAGGGGCAATGTTTGTAACACAATGTAACATTTGTGAACATGAGATGTCAAGCTAAATAAGTGCACCTTCTTACCACAAAATGACACGTTTTGGGGTCACAAACGTAACAGGTCAGAACATATGTATATTAGTAAGCATTCTTACTTTAGCGTACTATCATGGTGAATGGTTTTCTAAGAGGCCCTTATATGGTCATGAAGAAAAAAAGTTGGAAGTCAATTACTAGTCATGCGTTAAACACATACATTATTTCATTTTGTTTTCATTTTTATTATAAATGTTGGTTGGGATGGATCATAACCAAACATCTCCCTTAGATGATTGTTTTGATAGGAGTGGATCATATCATGTTCAAGAGGTAACCGGTCATAAAGCTTGAAATTTTTATTAGAGAAAATTGCTCGAATAGTCCCTGTGGTTTGCACAATTTTCACCTATAGTCCCCAAGTTTTTAAAATTACAGGTATAGTCCTCAACTTTTTTGTGTTTCTTAACTCGGATAGTCCTTGGAGTGGCTGTGAAATTACTAAATTACCCTTTTGATGGATGGAGGTTAAATAATCCAGTTAAGTGGATGTAAAATTACCAAATTATCCTTACCCCAATAAAAAGTAAAAAAAAATCAATTAATTAATAAAATATAAAGAGGGCCCACTCAACCTCTTAGCCAATTATTTTTCCCCACCTATTTTAGTGGGCCCACCAACTCCATCTTCCCCACCCTATCACCACCACCCACCACCAGCACATCCTCCACCGATCAACATTTATAATTATAAACCCACCAACTTCTTCATCTACCCCACCCTTCCCCCATATAAAAATCCCAAACCACCCATCTCTTGTACCTGCTACATACACACACAACACGTACTTTACTAATTAGATTGTGTGTATGTGAAGGGAAATCAAGATTTCTTTAAGCTGCAACTCTACACAAAACCCTAACTTATCTTTCACAGATGTAGATACTATATTACAAAGCCCTGGACCCAAAATTTTCTATGAAGAAACTTATGACATATATGTGTGATTCCCTTTTGGATACCGAGCCTGAGCCCGAATCCGATTCCACAACATCCAATGGGGCTTTGCCAGAAGCTGCAGCCTACACTGTCAATAACGGTCCGCCGCTTACCGTCAATGGCTCAGTCGGTAATGAAGTTGAGGATGCCCGTGAAAATGGGTTTCAGGATTCCGAGCCACAAAGTTTAGTAGGCGTGACAGATAATCAGTGGGGGAGGGTTAGGTGAGATTTTTATATGGGGAAAGGGGTTAGGTGAGATTGTGGTGATGTGGTAAGTGGGTTTATAATTTATAAATGTTGATTGGTGTGGGAGGTGCTGGGTGGTGGTGGTGGTGGTGGGTGGTGGTGGTGGTAGGTGATGGTGATAGGGTGAGGAAGATGAAGTTGGTGGACCCACTAAAATAGATGGAGAAAAATAATTGGCTAAGGGTTAAGTGGGTCCTCTTTATATTTTATTAATTAATTGATTTTTTTATTTTTATTTGGGTAAGGGTAATTTAGTAATTTTACATTTACTTAACTGGATTATTTAACCTCCATCCATCAAAAGGGTAATTTAGTAATTTCACAGCCACTTCAAGGACTATTCGAGTTAAGAAACACCAAAAGTTGAGGACTATACCTGTAATTTTAAAAACTTGGGGACTATAGGTGAAAATTATGTAAACCACAGGGACTATTCGAGCAATTTTCTCTTTTTATTATTAACTAATGGTGTGACATGTGAAATAAATCAAATGATGTTATAAACGAAGTAACAAGAATTAGATTTTTCATTAACGACAAACAACTAAATGTAACAACAAAATTAAAAGTAGAACAAATATTCACCACATCTAACTATAGCTAAAATTAGTTATAAACAAAAATGATAATAAAGGTTTTAAACTGTGAAATTAATTTCTTAAAATTGTTTTTCGATTCATATTAACAACTATTTCTTTTCAACAATCATCCATATATTCATAACAGGTTATGATTTCTTTGCTTAACTTCATAACACACTTTATCATTATAAAACACAACATCTGAACTATTAACATAAAACACAAAATCTGTTTAACAACTATTGTGTTTTATCCACAACATCTAAACTATGAACATAAAACACAAAATCTGCTTAACAACAATCCCCTTTACATCTGTTGTGTTTTTACCAGAAATATGAACATAAAACACAACACCTAAAATATGAACATAAAACACAAAAACAATAATAATAGAACTTATCCACTCAAACCAATGAATTGCATTAACTATGTGTTTTAACATCTTCTCTTTCTTTATGATTGTTGATGCAGTTGATGTGCATAGACCACAGGTAAACAATGCACAGCATCCGACACAGCACGGCATCGTCTAATGGATTATTTTAACTTTTTAAGATTGTAAGTACGAAGATGATGATGATTTGGAGGTGACCCTTGTCTGTTGCTTGGTTGATGGATCTGTTACTAAGCTTCGTGATATTATTTAGAGATTTGATTGATTTGGAATTTGGATAAATGCTTCGTGATAATATTCACAAATTGGTTAAAAATTCAATAGTGGTGTCATGTTTTGTCAAAGTATATATAAGATGCCATTAAACTAAAACAAAGTTAGATCCAAGGTGGGGACTTTAGAAGATGCATTAAACTAAAACAGAGAAGGAGAAAAAGAGAAAGAGGAGGGAGAAGAACATAAAACACAATATGAAATAGGGTTATGACTTATGATCGATAGATAGAGAGAAAGAGGGAAGGAGAGAGATATGGGAATAACATTAAATATCAAGAAGAGAGAGAGAGAGAGAGAGAGCTTTAATTTAGGAATTGTTTTAATGATTTTTTTTAGTGTTTTGATAACTATACTCTAATAAGCCCAAATTTATTAATCTATCTATCTATCTATCTATACATATAATAAACCAAAGTCATTTTAATGACATGACACTCAAAGAGACATTCTCTTTCTTGAGTGTGTCATGTGTCATCCATGTGGCATTGAGATATTTTAGAAAAAAAATAATTTAAAAACAAAATTGGATTTTTCACCCTCATGTTTCCTCCTATAATTTTTAAACGTTAATATCTTTAATATACGAGATTTTTTAAAGAAAAAAATTACACCAAATTAACGAGCGTTTTATTATCTTTCCAACGAGTACCATACTGCTATATAAAAAACGGAGAAATTTTTTGTGGGGTTTTGTTCATTCAAGAAAATAAAACACAAAGTGTTCAGGTAAATCATTAATCATGTATAGACAAGTCACTAATTATGTTTAAATCATTAAATATGATTTTTTTTTCAACCAGAGCCGAATAGGTTAATAAAGTTATACGTTGTTTTAAGTTAGGTATCAATATTAGTATGTTAGAGTTGTACATTTGTTTAGTCTTTAGGATATGTGTTAATATTAGAGTTACATTAAAGTTCTACATTCTTTTAGGTTAGGTGTTAGCATTAGAGTTGTACATTGTTAATTTGTTTTAGGTTAGATATTAATATTAGAGTTATACATCAGTCTATTTCATATGTAAAATTGATGTATCATATCAAATTTCTCAACCCGGGACGCTCCCGGGGTATAATCTAGTTAGATTATAACAAAATTTATAACTTTGTCATCCATTTAATCTCAACCAATCATTAACATGATTTAAAAGCCACAATTATTTCTCACCCTTCTCACAAAACACATCATTTGTACCCTAACACCACCCCATATTACTAAGTAGAAAATAGTTTTTTTTAGCTATAACCAACTTAAAATGAGTATGCAAAAAAGTATTCATTAATTATATGTTAAAATACTTCGGTCGTGATAGCTGATAGAGTTGTTCAACAAGTAAACTAAACCGAGTCAAGATTAACCTATGCTCAACCTCATATCATGATTTTTCAAAGTTGGCTCTTCTCTTATTCTTCAATCCTTCTTAAAAGTTGACCTCGAATCAGCTTTTCATCAACTCCTAATCTAAGTTTGTTTTGTTAGTAGCAATAGTTTCATAAGTTTTTTTTAATACAAATCTCAAATAATAAGATAAAAAATAGGGTTATGGGATTCATACACCCTGTGACGTCACATTCTGGGGGTGTGACATCACATTTTGGGGTATGTGGCAGTTTTCTATTGGTATGTGATGTGGGCTAGGGTGTATAAATCCTAAATAGTGGTGTATGAATCCTGATTACCTAAAAAATATCCCAACTCAAATGACAGAGGGCGAGGTGAGGTGAGGCAATTACTTTTACTCTTGGGACGGTCCCAAGTTCGATTTCCAAAGGGAGCAGATTCCAGCTTGGATTGTTATAACCGACAAACGCCTAGTTGCTTGACCAGTTGAACTACACTTTAATAAAAGCCAAATAACACCTAATTTAAGTATTTAACAATACAAAAGAAAAAAAAATTCAACAACTTACGAGGGTGTTTGGGATTGAGTTTCAAAACAACTTATTGAATTATTAGCTTTCCCAAGAAGCCAGTAAGTCAATAAGCTGTTTGTGTAACCCAAAAACACTTTCTGTTTTGACTTTTGACTTTTAAATGTGGAAAAAATGTTTTTTGAGAAGTTAGAAATCCTGGCTTTTAGCTTTTGAAAAAAAATTACAAATCTACCACTCATACAACCAATATTCACAATAAGTTAAGCGAAACACTTAAAAAAACAATCTATTGACTTTTTGACGTTTCTAACTCAAAAGCTAATCAAACATTTTTTTTTAAACTCATTTTAAAAAGTCATAAGTTAATAAGTACTTTTGACCAAAATCATTTTGCCTTTCCAAACTCAATCCCAAACACCTCTATGTTTATTCTAAGAAAATGCTACAAAGAACCCAAGTGAAGCTAAAATCAAATCAAACAAAACAACCCCAAAATAGCGACGTGCCCCGACAGACAATATTCAAACCTTCGGAACAACCTGATTGACCACCCTTCTCACCAAACCCAACCCCGTCTTTCTTTCTTCCTTTAGGTTTTTCATTTCCCCATTATTATTATTACATACATACATTTATTATTATTATTATTCCACATTTCTCCTTCCACTCTCTGGATTCACTGCCGCCTGTAGCCACCAACTCTTTACAGGTTTTCCATCCTTTTATTTACATCTCGTTTACTGATTATCATATGCCTATATAATATTACATATATATACACACACATACATACACATATCCGATCTCGGTTTTCTTGTCTGATCCATCTGTTTTTTATTTTGATGATTCATTCAATCACTTAATATATCTATTGCGTGATTTCTGATTTGTCTCTGCATTTAAAAATATAATAATAATAATAATAATAATAATAAGAAACTAATTAATCAGTTTAAATATAGATGCATGATCTGTCTCTGCATTTTAATCTGCTTCTTAGATCTAAAAACTTAAAACTATATATAAACTTATATTTTAATGTTTATGTATATTATGTTATGATGTGCAGGTTCATCTTTGCTTAAACAATAAGCGATCACAATCACTTTGACTGTAACAGAACATACAACAAATCATGTCTTCAGTTGCTCCACTTCATCAATATCCTGTTGTTAGAAACAACTATTGTTTGAACCCTGCTAGACATGTTCCAAACCCCCATTTACCTAACCTAACCCGCAACAAACTCGTCGAATACACCGCTTTGTCTTGCAGATCAAAGCCAGGTTTGTTGTCTAACCGACATGCAACCCCGGTCCCCTGTGCAGGGGGCGATGGCGGTAATTCTGGTGTCGGTGGCAGCAGTGGCGGTGGTGGTGACTGGAGCAGTGGCGGTGGAAAATCCGATGACTCGTCGTCGTTAGACAGTTTCGGACCAATTGGGGCTTTTCTTAGTGGTTGGAGATCTAGGGTTGCAGCTGATCCACAATTTCCATTCAAGGTGTTAATGGAAGAGCTAGTTGGTGTTAGTGCTAATGTGTTAGGCGACATGGCGACTCGTCCGAATTTCGGTCTAAACGAGCTGGACTTCGTGTTCTCAACACTAGTCGTTGGATCGATACTAAATTTCACCCTTATGTATTTGCTAGCTCCCACCATGACATCAGGATCAGCGTCATTACCTTTCATTTTCGCCAGCTCGCCAGCGAGCCATATGTTTGAGCCGGGCGCGTACACCTTCGTTAACCGGTTGGGAACATTTGTATACAAAGGAGCACAGTTTGCAGCCGTGGGTTTCGCAGCTGGTTTAGTTGGAACCGCATTGTCAAACGGGTTGATCAAAATGAGGAAAAAGATGGACCCTAGTTTCGAGTCGCCAAACAAGGCGCCACCAACTGTTTTAAACGCGGTCACATGGGCAATTCATATGGGTTTAAGTAGTAACTTAAGGTACCAAAGTCTGAATGGGGTTGAGTTTATGCTGGCTAAGGGGTTGCCGCCGTTGTTGTTTAAGACCTCAGTGGTCGGGTTAAGGATGGTGAACAATGTGCTTGGTGGGATGACATTTGTGATGCTGGCTCGGTTGACGGGTTCGCAAAGTGCAGGTGGAGAAGAAGTGAACATTGCTGATGAAGAGAGTTCAGATGAGGAGAAGAAGTTATTGGTGAATGAAATTACATCAAAGTAAGTTATGTTACATGTTTGATAGTTATAAAAAGTTTTAAGGGGTTTTGTGATATGGTTATGTAATTTTGTTACATCTAGAATAAATCTGTGCAACTTGTGACATGTGTGGTTTGATGTGACCTGTTTTTTGGATGTTTGGAGTTGAGCCGGGTCAAAGGCATGGGGTCTAAAAATGTGTGTTTTGACCCTTTGGATATGTACAAAAACTAGGTTGCTGACTTGCTATTGTTGGCTGTGGTAGAGAAATTGGACAAGTTTAACAGAAGTTTGTTGCTTGGACGAAATTGGTACCTAATATTATGATCGAAGGTGTCAAGTTAATTAGAATATACATACATATTATATATAATCAAATATTTGGTTTTAAGCTCGCATATCCGGTTGCAAAGCTTGGTTCTCGAATCAGTGGGGGCCGGACTTAATTTTTTTGAATCGGTACTGGTCGGAAAATCAAACCGGTGGGGGCTGGACTCAATTTACCTACTAAACTCGTAAAATTCCACCACTGCGCCAGAAAACGGTAGGGGCTAGGGCCCCCTCAGGCCCTCAAGAAGTTGCGCCATTGCGCATATCATTTGCTACCAAGAGTCGCATTAGCTTTAAGCTCGATTATCATTAGCAAACATATATCTGGTATTTAACGCATGGCGTTTTGATAACGATACATATACAAAGATGGTTTATAATATATTGAAGTTTTGTTAGTAAAGACGGCGATGAAAACATATCAGAGCAGGGCCGTCTCCAAGAATGATAAAAAGCTTTTGGGTCTCGGGCGAGACAAAATAATTGGGCCCCTCCCTATGATATAAGCTCATCAATTACATATCAAAAAACCACAATATGATATTCGGTGTTATAAAATAAACAAAATATGAGTATTGGAAGCATAATTTATAGACAAAAGTATTCAAAAAAATTTAATTTTCCAACATCTAAGATTAGTAACTGAAGAAACAATAAGTATCTCGGAGATTATCACTAATCACCGAGTGGTTATATTTATGTTACTGTGCATACATTCCTTTACCCAAACCTTTGGTTTAACCCTGAAAGTGAATATGAGTGAGTGTGTGGTGAATGAAGTAAGAACACGAGGATATAAGTGGTTCGGTCGAGTATGACCTACGTCCACTGTGAAGAGCCGGGAATATTATTGCTTGAGAGAATACAAAGCATATGAGTAATCCTAGCTCTATGTTACAAGTAATTGATTTTCGATCCCCTTGAAGGGAGTTGATGTCTTCTATTTATAATGGAGGTCGTGGGCTTGAGAAGAAGCCCACGACGAGTCTTGTGATCTTTGGGCCCTTGGCTCGGCCCAACTCTCCTTGGTCTCTGAGAAAGGCGGGAAAAGGACATCCACTGTAGATGACGTCAGCGATGAGCTTACTGGTGGACACGTGGCGGCTTGTGATTGGCTCCTGGCTGCATGTTGTTCTGAACCAGCAAGGTTGGCTTACCTGCCGGTGTCTGGCGTGATCTCTGACGGATGGTAAGCATGCCCGGTCAGAACAGTAGTGGCAGCATGGTGGAAGCATGGAACTAGTCACGTCACTGTTGATCCTCAGTGGTTGTTGGGCAACCGCGACACGTGTCCTTATCCGATTGGTGGTGTCAGTGATCCTCTGCAGGTAGATTACTAACTCTTGATCTTCCGTACTTCGTACTTGAGAATATCTGTGATATGAAGCAGCCCGCACGTTGGTAGACGCGCGTGTGCTTGACACTGATGTGTACTGTTGCAACCCAAGTCCTTTCCGCCCAAACTTTGTTACGCGCCCGTTTCTGCGGATCTTCTGTTGAGCGGGGATAGGGAGGCCGCGTCCACCCGGATTAGGCTCCCTATCCCTTCAAGTCCCCCTAGTCTAGGGCTTCTCATGTTCTTGATTCGAGAGGAGGTGGAGCGCTAGACTGAATTAAAAATGAGTCGCAGATGATAGCTCTTCCGTTCGTGTTGTCTTGTCGTTGATTAGGCGGGGAAGGTCTTCGTCTGCTTGTTCGTCCAAGCTCCGCGAGCCGTGACGTCATATTTTATATTTGGAGGGGAGAGGGCGGAGAACGTCCTTCTCCGCTTTACGTCAAAAGTCCGTGGACTCTGATGTTTCGTGCCTTGTCTCGGAAGGGGTGAAGGTGAAGAACGTCTTTGTCCGCGTTTACGTCAAGGCTCCGCGAGTCATGACGTGTCACGCCGTATCTTGTTATAAATGCGTTTGCATACTTGGAGTAAATGCTGGGTGATGCATTTATTTTGTCGTCAATCATTTGAATTTATGGCGCCTGTGGATAACTTTATGGGGGAGTTTAGCAGACGTGTTAGACAGTTGTCTGCTTTATGTCTCCCAGTCATTTTGCAGGAGCCGTTTTGTCTGGTGTCAGGCGCGTGGCGGTCACGCGCGTCTGTTGATTGAACGAGTGATCAGGGTAGTGCCACGTGAGTTGTGTCAGACGCGTAGGAGGGCACGCGTTTGATTTTGTGAGATGGTGAGGTTTGCTGACACGTGTCCGGAGACCGAACAGTTGCTAGCTGTGGTCGTTGCACACGCGCTGTTGTGAGTCGTCCGATGGTGCATGTGCCACGTGTCTTCATCTCCATCCAACAGACGAAAAGACGTGACGGTTGCTTTTTCGTTGTGGGCCCCTTTGCCATAAATGCAATGGGTATATATATATGTTGGAGGGCTTTGTGGAACGGTTACACTTTCAAATTTCTCTCAAAGCCTCCCAAATTTTCTGATCAATCTTTATCTTCTCCGTCCGTTTCTTTGAAGTTTCCGAGCAATCTTCAAGTTTCCCGGCAAGTTTTCCAGTGACGACTGAAGATTTCCTTGAAACTTCACCGAATTATCTTCCTTTCCTTTCTTTTGAATCCTTCATCCTCTTCTTCTTGTTATAATGTCTGACCTTTCAACTGACGTCTCTCCGACTGGTGAGATTCATCATGATGAATCTGAGGCCAGTAGCTAGGAAATAGAACCCGACGTTCCAGAGATAAAGGTGAAAGAAAGGAAGTTGGCGGTTAACACTCCTTGTAAGTGGAACGTCACAGTTTTTTCTGTTTTTTGTGCCGACCACGGAATCTTGCCGTAATGGGAGCCGGAATTACCTGGACCGGGAAAGACAGTTCTGACTGCACCGGAGGGTAAGCTTGCCTTCTACGAGTCCCACTTTTCTAAGTGTGGCTTCCGCCTGCCCTGCACCCACTTCTAACTAGACACCTTGATAGAGTATGGGGTGGCGGTGTTCCAGGTTAGCGGATTTGGGATGCTCCGGTTGGGGCATTTTGAGAACCAATGCCGGGCATTGGATATTGAACCGACCATTGATCGGTTCAATGTATTCTACTACATGGCCCGGGATGAGTCATGGTTTACTTTCAAGCCGCGGCCCAAGGATCCGGTGATAGTGACGGAGGTCCCCAAGTCCCTCCATGGGTGGAAGGACAAGTTCTTTTATTTGAAAAAGGGAGTGATCCCGGTGGCCATGCCTTGGAAGGTGGCGACGTCTAAGGAGCGGGTGAAAGAACGCGAGGTGATGCGGAACTACAAGGATGAGGCCTGGTTCGTTGCCCTGACAACTCACAAAACCAAGCTGGAGTTGAAGGGGTTGTTTGAGGGTACCTACAACCTGCTAGGTACCAGCCGCACCGGTATCCGCGAGGGGAAGGAACCCTATATCGCCCAAGAAGGTATGAGTCTTTGTTTTGTATTCTTTGTGATCGTAATTTTTTGCTAACTATTTTGTTGAATGCGCAGGCGTGACAAAGTTTGACATTTTTGAGTTCCGTGGGACGATTAAGCTGAAGTGGAGGCGGATCCCTGATGGGCAAGTCTCTTTCCTGGAAGAGTTCGTTGGCAAATTCTACTATCCGAATCTGGAGGACTCGCCCGTCCATCATTACATCACCCGTAAGTCTTCTGATCCCTATTCCGCATTTGTAAGTGAACCAGCTGTTTCTGGCTCCTTTGGCCCCTTTGGTGAGGTGTCGCGCTTGGTGCGGCATTCTCAGGGGCGCATGAAGCATGCCCCACGTAGGCACTGCTATGTGGTCAAGCGAGTGACCTCCCTTTCTGACACAGGGTCTTCGGATACAGGCAGGGAATATGTCAAGAGCTGCCATAAGCGGAAGGATGGGGCGCCCTCGGATGATGATGATGGTGGCGATGAGTCTAAGTTAAAGACTCGGAAGAAAGGTCGCCGCGAGGCAGGTGCTGGTGGGGCCGGCGGGGCGAGATGGAGCGCTGGAGGCTCCAAAGAAGTCGGTGGTGTGGGGGATAAGGGCAAGTCCCATGCCAAGTATATTCAGTCACAAGAGCCTGGTGCTCCTGTGTTTTCGTTTGATATAGGCGCCTCGCCTGTGCGCCAACCTCTTCTTCAAAAGATGGTGAAGAAGATCTCCGGTACGTACGCTTAATCTTCAATTCATTATCATTTACTCTTGTTTTTGCTAAGTACTTTCCATCCTGCAGTTGTAGCGCCAAAAGTGACGCCCAGTCCTTCCCCTCCGCCTACCCGTACCCCTGAAGAGATAGCGGAGGTCAAGAGGAAGAGAGAGGAGGAGCGTCTCCGTAAGGAGGCGGAGTTGGCTGAGAAGACTAGGGCCGATGAAGCCGCTAAGGCTGAGGCCCTTTTGAAGGCGAAGGCCGATGAGGCTGCTAAGGCTGAGGCGGCGAGGAAACCGGCGGTCGAGGATGCCGCCAAGAAAGATGAGGCTGAGCGGCTTCGCTTAGAGGAGCAGAGGCTCCTTGCTGATAAGGAGGCTGAGGCCAATAAAAAGGCCGATGACGCTTTGAGCTCCAGGATGACTCCCCCGGCGGGAGGCGCCGGGGGTTCATTGGTTGATCGCCGGGCGGGGAGTGCGCCGCCCGGTAGGGAGGGCAGGGAACCCGCTGGGGAGTATGATGGCTCTAGCTAGGTTGGGGGTGA
Source organism: Ambrosia trifida (assembly GCA_028751855.1). Lineage (NCBI taxonomy): Eukaryota > Viridiplantae > Streptophyta > Magnoliopsida > Asterales > Asteraceae > Ambrosia > Ambrosia trifida. The sequence continues at coordinate 8,011,543 of CM054133.1, read as the reverse complement.
CACCATTTGGCGCCCCCGTTGGGCGGTTAGGGAGAATACTTTATTCTCCAACTCCCTGGCTGCTGAGGAATTTGTCAATGGGGCGGTGCCCCTCTATGAGCAAGCCTACTAGGACAGCTTGAGTCGTCCTGACTTGATCGCGAATATGTGCATCGGTCAGGCGAGTCAGCTGGCCATGATGGATTCCCTTCGTCGGTGCGACGTCGCCATGCAGCGGAATCTGGCCCGTTTGAAATCCGAGAAGGTCGCCCTTGCTGAAAGAGAGGCGGCCATGAAATCCCGGGTTGATGAGGATCCAACAGTTGAAGGAAACCAGTAAGGCAGACCTTGAGGAGGATACGAAGAAGCTTCTATCTGAGTCGGCGGCGGATAAGAAGCAGTGGACAGAGGCCTGCAACCGCACGAACGAGGAGAGGCGGCAACTGAAGGAGAGGATCCAACAGTTGAAGGAAACCAGTAAGGCAGACCTTGAGGAGCTCGAAAAGAAATGCAAGGCTCTTGCCGAGCGCACTGTCAAATTTGTGGACATGCGCAAGTAACTGGAGTCCAAGACCGCCGACCTTGATAAGGCCAATTCCCGCCTCACCGCTCTTGAGGAAGAGCGGTTCACTATGTTGGAGGCGAAGGAGACGCTCCAGTTGGAGAGGGATGCGGCTCTAAAGGACCGCGAGGCCGTTGTGTCAGAGGCTGAGGCGGCCAAGTCTCTGTTGGATGCCTCGGTGGTGGAGCAGGAGCAGATGCGGGAATCCCTCCGCTGGTTGATGACCAGCGGGATTGAGGGGGTAAGCCTTACTCTTATCTACCTTCCTTCTAATTTTTGTTTTCCTTATAAAATGTGACTAACTATATCTTCGTTATTGCAGATTTTCAAGCGATTCTGACAGGAGCCGAAGCTTGGTGACCAGGTCGCTAGCATAGCCGCCACCGCCCACGCTTATGGGTACGGCGAGGGGTTTGAAGATGGCTTTCTCCATGCGCAGAATAATGGATGCATTATTGACGTGGAGCATTATGGAAAGCCCCTGAAGGACGAGTATTTGGCGGAACTCGCCAAGTTTGACAAACTTGAGTTCCCCGTCCTTCAGGTTGTGGCGGACTGTAATCGCCATGTTGACCCCGCCGCTTCCCTTCGCTACTTCATCGAGAAATCTGACGAGCTGGGTGAGAATGCCAAGAAGGGTTCTCCGGGACGCGGCCGGATGACGAGGAGCCGCCGGAGAACGAGGAGCAGCTGTTGGACTTTAGCGGCTCCGATAGTTAGTGTTTTTGCCTTGTTTTCCTGTAAATACTTTTTGGGTTTTTAATTCCCAATATTAATGAAAGGAAAATTTTGTTTGTTATATCTTGTGTTTTCTCGCGTTAACTCGTGTTGTACTTATTTAACCAAGTCGTCACCTAGTGTGTAAGTAAGAGTTAGCGCGTGTGTCTGGTAAGTGGTCCGACGTTTAAGTGTTGAAGACTTTTGCCTTGTAGACCATTGCATGACACAACTTGTGCCTTGAGTCCGACAAGCGTACCGAATAGGCCTTGCCTTGAAGACTTGTATTCTCGCCGCGGAGCGTCATGCTGCTCGTAAAGTCCGACTCGCTTTATAAGCGAGTCTAGAAGACTGAGGTTTAGCATGACGCTTCGGCGCGAATGTTTCAGTCCGACAAGTAGGCTATGTCTTGAAGACTGCAGTGCAGGTTAGGTGTTTATACATCCTAGCCGTAGCACGAGGCTGCGTTAGTCCGACATAGCTTGTAGCGTTGTCTTGAAGACCTGGGCGCGGAAAAACAAGTAGAGTAACAAGTATAAGAGACAAACATTCTTTTTATTGATGATTGCCGCGGCATGTGTAGCCGGTCGTGATAGCAGGATTACAAATAACATAAGCGTAATTGGGCCCCGTTCCAAGATCGTGGGACGGGCGTGCCGTCCAGCCTTTCCAGCGCGTATGCCCCTTTGCCAAGTATTTCTTGGATTTTGTACGACCCTTACCAAGTTGGTGTCAGTTTCCCTGGCTTTTCCGCGTTGGAAGCTTCGTTGTTGCGGAAGACATAGTCACGAATCTTGAAGGCGCACCTTTTGACACGCTTGTTGTAATATCGCTCCAGTTGGGTTTTGTACTTGGTTTCTTTGATGGCTGCTTGGTCTCTCCGCTCATCAAGTAAGTCCAGGTTTAGGCGGAGTTCCTCATCATTGTTTTTTTGATCGGCCAGTAGGACCCTTGCGGAAGGGCAACCGATTTCGGCTGGGATTACCGCTTCGGATCCATAGGTTAGGCTGAACGGGGTTTCGCCGTTACTTGTTTTTGTGAGAGTGCGGTAGGCCTATAGGACGTGGGGTAGTTCGTCCACCCATCCTGTACGCCTGGTGCCCAACCGGGCCTTGATTCCTTCCACTATGCTTCTATTAGCTCTTTCGACTTGGCCGTTTCCCTGTGGATGCGCGACGGATGTGAATATTTGTTGGACGCCCATTTGCGCTAACCAAGACTGTAACATCCTGTCAATGAACTGCGTTCCATTGTCGCTGACTAGTTGCATCGGCAAGCCGAATCTGCAGATTATGAACTCCCAGATGAATTTCTTTACGTGGGCCCCATCGATTTGGCTAGAGGTTTCGCCTCAACCCATTTAGTGAAGTAGTCGATGGCCACGATGAGGAATCTGACGTTCCCCGGAGCCGCGGGAAACGGTCCAACTAGATCAATCGCCCATTTTTGAAAAGGCCATGCTGTCGTGACCGGCACTAGGTCATTCTTTGGGCGCATGGTATTTGGCGCGTGGTGTTGGCAGCTATCGCACTTGCGCAGTTCTTTGACCATGTCAGTGTGCATGCCTGGCCAGTAGTACCCCGCATTCATGATCTTGGCGACCACCATCCGTGGCCCTGCGTGTAGTCCGCATGTGCCTTCATGAATATCTCTTATCAGGAAAAATGCGTCTGCGGAGTCTATGCAGCGGAGGAGTGGTCCTAAGTAGGATCGGCGATATAATGCCATCCATGAGCTGATAATGTAAGGCCTTGTGTTGTATCTTCCGGGCCTCTGACTTATCCTCAGGCAGTGTTCCGGAGGAAAAGTAAGCCTTGATTGGAGTCGTCCAGGACGCGTTGCCTGTTTAGATGACGTTAACTTGTCTCAGCGGGACGGATGGGGTGCTGAGGACTTTGACGCGGACTTGCGTGTAGTCCGCATGTGCCTTCATGAATATCTCTTAAGAGGAACAATGTGTCTGCGGAGTCTACGCAGCGGAGGAGTGGTCCTAAGTAGGATCGGCGATATAATGTGACATCCATGAGCTGATAATGTAAGTCCTTGTGTTGTATCTTTTGGGCCTCTGACTTATCGCCAGGCAGGGTTCTGGAGGAAAGGTAAGCCTTGATTGGAGTCATCCAGGACGCATTGCCTGTTTGGATGACGTTAACTTGTCTCAGCAGGACGTATGGGGTGCTGAGGACTTCGACGCAGACTTCTTTAGCCATGTGTTCGAAAACTGTGGAGGCCATCTTGCTCAATGCGTCTGCTGGTTTGTTTTCACTGCGCCTGATGTGGTATGCTCTCTGAGCTCAATGGCCCATTTCGCCAGTCGACCCGAAAGTTATGGCTTGCGCAAGACATCACTGATCTTGTAATCTGTAAGGACGTTAATTGGGTGTCCTTGAAAATACCTCTGCAACCTTCGAGACGCATGTACAATAGCTAGAACCAGTTTTTCCATGATGGTGTACCTTGTCTTCGCATCAAGCAAGGTGCGGCTGACGTAGTAGATCGGTGTTTGTACCCCCTTGTGGTCTACCAGAAGGACTGCTCCTACCGCCCGTTCTGTTATGAAGAGGTAGAGTGTAAGCGGTTCTTTTGGTGTGGGTGCTGTTAGGGTTGGTAGATTCATGAGGCATTGCTTCATTGCTTGAAATGCGGCTTCTACGTCCGTTGTCCAACGGAAGTTGCTCTTCTTTAAGCAATTTTTCAGGGTATCCACGAATGGGAGGAACGATTTTGAAGCGTAGTTGGACAAGAACCTGTTGAGCGCTACTAGGCGACCTATCAATGTTTGGACTTCTTTGATTGAAGCGGGGGAGGGCATTCGTTCAATTGCTTGGACTTTCTCCAGGTTGGCACGGAACCCGTCCCGAGTAACAATGACGCCCAAGAATTTGACCTCCTCCATTCCAAAGGAACACTTACTGGGGTTTAACTTCATGCGCATTTTACGCAACTGGTTGAAAGTTTGTTGGATGTCCCGCAGCATGTCGCTTTCCTCTTTACTCTTGATGACCACGTCATCTACATACACATCTAGGCGCACTCCTATTTAGTCAACGAAGGCTGTGTCCATGAGGCGCTGGTATGTGGCGCCCGCGTTCTTTAAACCGAATGGCATTTTTGTGTAGCAGAACGTGCCCATGTCAGTGCGAAAGGCGGTTTTATCCTCGTCTTCCTTTGCCATCTGTATCTGGTGGTACCCCTTGTATGCGTCAAGAAAACATTTAAAGCGGTAAGGGGCCAAGGAATCCACCTTTAGATCGATTTCCGGCAGTGGGTAACAATCCTTGGGGCACGCCTTGTTGAGATCTTTGTAATCGACACACATGCGGCAGCTGCCATTTGATTTCGCGACCGTGACCGAATTTGCGAGCCAAGATTGGTATCGGATGGGTCGTAATATGCCCGCGTTGAGCAGCTCAGTGACTTGCTCGTTCATGACCTTTGTTTTCTCCGACCCCATGCTTCTCTTCTTTTGAACCACTGGCTCGACTGATCAGTATACGTTGAGCTTGTGTTCCGCTATTTCTCGCGGGACACTGACCATGTCCGCTGGTTGCCATGCGAACACGTCCATGTTGTGGATCAGTAGCTGTTTCAGGTGGTTCCGGATGGAGTCGGAGATTACATGGCCTATGACCACCGTTTGCTCTGGAAATTTAGGGTTAAGAACCCATTTTTCCAGCTCTGTGCGGGCGTCTGTTTTGATCATTTTTGGTGGTTTGGCAGCTTCAGCCAAATAACAGTCTTTGTTACCTCGGACGATTGCTACGTCGGTCTTGGTCGGGAATCCTACCATTGCGTGAGCGGTAGAGGCGTTGGCGTTGAAACGTGCGATGCCTTCACGGCCTAATAAAATGTCGTGGTTGGAGTTTGCTGGCAGGACCATGAAGTCGCAAATTTCGGTGCGCTCATGTGTGCCATCAGACATTGTTACTGGCATCGAAATCATACCGCGGGGCATGATGGTTTCATGAATGAACCCAGAGATCGGTTCGTTGACCGGGACAAGCTTTGCCTTGTCCTCCTCATCCAATTGTTGGAAGCATTGGTCGTACATGATATCTGTGCTGCTGCCGCCATCCATGAACATATACCTTGTTCGATAATGACCGAAGACGGCAGTGATGACTAGAGGGGCGGTGCAAGATGCCCCACCGCGGACTTTGGGTAGGATGCTTTCCGCCTCCTTCTAGGAATCATTGCTTATTGGTACCTGGGCTCTTTTTCCTTGCTGGCTCTTCTTTCCCGGCCTTGTCATGTTGCATTGATGGCGCGGGATGATGGTGGCAGTGTGCGTGTTTAAGTCACGGTTTTTTTCCGCGATCCTTCCGCTTGCGTATCGTCACCAGCTTGGCCCTTAGCCGCACGGTGAACATTTTTCACCAGATGACCTAGTTGTCAAGACTTCAGGGCAGTCTCAATTTCCATCTTTAGGCTGTAACAATTGTCTGTGAGGTGGCCGAAGTCGTTGTGGTACTCGCAAAACTTGGATGTGTCTACATTGCGTCTCCTCCCAAGGGGCTTGGGCTCCTTGAGGGTGACTTGTTCCGTCTTTAAGACTTGAGACGGACTCTTGACTAGCGGGGTCCAGTCATGGTTTTTCTTGGAATGACCACGCTGTTCCCTTGATTGTTTGCCGCTGATGATGTGGCGAGCATCGTTTGCGGGAGAGTACTTTCCCTCGTCTATTGAGCCGGAGATGCGGTTCCAAACGGACTTTCCCTTGTTCTTCTTATTATTATTATGTTGGTGTTGTTGCTGGAAACCATGCATTTGATTGAATGACTTTTCAGATGGGGCGTATATATTGGCGGAGTGAATGACTTCGTCCCAGGACTCTGGGATGCCGTCTTTGCCTGTAAGGCATTTCATGAGTTCCGGGCTGCGCACGTTGTAGATGAACGCAGCACGGGTTAGTTCTTCGCCGCAGCCTATCTGAAGGGCCTCCTTGTTGAAGCGAACAATGAAGTCTTCGATGGACTCGTGTTCATATCGGTGGCACAGAAGGATGTGCGCCTTATCTATCTTGTGCTTTCTAAGGTGCCAGAAATGGTTACCAAACTTGTCGGTGAGATCGTCGAAGTCGGCAATGCTCCCCGCGGGGAGATTGTCGAACCAAACCCTGGCTGCGCCGGTGAATGTTTGCGCAAAAAGATGACACCAAACCTGAACCGGCCAGTTAACTGAACTTCCCGCACACTCAAAGTCGTGAATGTGGTCATCTGGGTCACGCAGGCCACCGTACTTGCCGATACTGCTGGGAAGTTTGGCTGTTCTAGGGATTGCTGCCGTTGCTATATGGGCGACAAATTTTGACTTTTCCACGAAAGATTTCGGGCGGAAAGGTTTAACCAAGTCTTCGTCCACATCCTTGCGGTGTGGGCAACGGGTGTGAGCCCTTCCGTTGCGGTCAGAGTCCGTACTTGACGACTCGTAACCGTCCGAATCGTCGTGTGTGCTGGTGCGGCCCCGAGCTCCAGCATTTCCGCCGAGCTCCCCGCCGTGACCACTACGACGACTGGCAGTTTCTTTGCTCTTATGGCTCTTTTTTGGTGAGGAGCCATAGGTCAGGGTCTTGCCCTTCTTTTTTGCTTGTCTTATGAGCATCCGTTGGTAGATAGCAGCGCTCTTTGAGCTTTGACGGAGGAGCCACTGATCTGGGTCCTCCTCGGAGTTGTCGCCACTGTCCTCCTCAGTTTCCACGTCACGCACCTCGAAGGCAGGCTTCTGGATGCGTGAGGTGGACTGTTTTACGACAGTGGACGGGGTACCGTCATTCCCAGTGAGCTGGATATCGACGTCCTCTGTCTGGTTGGTGACAGTTGTGTTGTGGTTGGGTTCAGCCATGGGTGGGTTAAAAGAAGAGAATGTTGTTACCGAACGGATGGCGCCAATGAAGAAACAATAAGTATTTCGGAGATTATCACTAATCACAGAGTGGTTATATTTATGTTACTGTGCATACGTTCCTTTACCCAAACCTTTCGTTTATCCCTGAAAGTGAATATGAGTGAGTGTGTGGTGAATGAAGTAAGAACACGAGGATATAAGTGGTTCGGTCGAGTATGACCTACGTCCACTGTGAAGAACCGGGAATATTATTGCTTGAGAGAATACAAAGCATATGAGTAATCCTAGTTCTATGTTACAAGTAATTGATTTTCGATCCGCTTGAAGGGAGTTGATGTCTTCTATTTATAATGGAGGTCGTGGGCTTGAGAAGAAGCCCACGACGAGTCTTGTGATCTTTGGGCCCTTGGCTCGGCCCAACTCTCCTTGGCCTCTGAGAAAGGCGGGAAAAGGACATCCACTGTAGATGATGTCAGCGATGAGCTTACTGGTGGACACGTGGCGGCTTGTGACTGGCTCCTGGCAGCATGTTGTTCTGAACCAGCAAGGTTGGCTTACCTGCCGGTGTCTGACGTGATCTCTGACGGATGGTAAGCATGCCTGGTCAGAACAGTAGTGGCAGCATGGTGGAAGCATGAAACTAGTCACGTCACTGTTGATCCTCAGTGGTTGTTGGGCAACCGCGACACGTGTCCTTATCCGATTGGTGGTGTCAGTGATCCTCTGCAGGTAGATTACTGTAACACCCCAACCGATGGTGGAAACATCGGGATGTTACGTATTGATGATTGTTCAGTAGCTCAAGGTGAATAATAAATTTCATTAAATAATTTAAATAAGTTACATACAATTGTTCTAAGAATTTGTACATCAAATTGAATTAAACTATGCAAACATCTTCATGCATCAATTCAAATCTTCAAGCAAGTAGAACCTGAAACATGTTAAGTTGAAAATATTTTGGGTCAACAAAAGTTGGTGAGAATTACATAGGTTTTGATAATCGAATAAAATTGTTGTGCAATCCATGTGTCATGGCAATCTAGTCCATATGTGAAAACATACTAGAAGTAAATCGAGTGCATAATCAACCATTGTGACTGTTGTATTGTGGTACATCCCATACGCTCATGGTTCACTCGTTTATATTGCAGTAACAAACACCCACGCTACCTTTGTAGGAGGCACGTATCCGGGTGGGATTGTCAGTCCAATAGATCTGTCAATGTATACCGTCGGCTGATAAATGTTTATGCTAGAATTGTGCTTACTCTAGTCATGTTCAAGACATAATGCAACATAGATAAACACATAGACACGTTGATGATTGAATTGCATAAATGATGTTGTAACATGTTTCACCCCAAAAATGGTAATAAATAGAAAAGGGGCTATGTAAAACTCACCTTAGCAAAATGTTATATCTGTTGAAAAATTGAATAGTGGTGTTGCCCAAATGTGTCAATTATCACCCTATAATAAAGTAATAAATATGTCTAAGTCTATCTAGTCTACAAATGTATATGTTCTAGGGCTTCGAATTGGGGATAAATGCTTGTTTGATTAATATAAAAAATGTTTGATAATTGAGGGAATATTAATAAATGAATAACCAAAAATCTTTTTAGGGAATTTAAATTTAAGATGGTCACAATAATGTGTTTAAAGTGTAAAAAATAATTTTTACAAAATAATTTTCTTTAAAATAGAATATTAATTCTATTTATAACAAATTGTCAAAATTTAACTTTAATATTTAAAAATATTAAAATTTAAGAATTATAAGTTTAAAAATTATATTTCTGTTCCAAATAATCAGAAATAATTTATATAAAATTTTGGTGCAAAAATATTAAAAATTGGATTTATTATGATTTAATTATGATTAAAACTAACAAAAATTGATTAAAAATATTAAATAAATGATTTTTCAGAAATAAAAATCATTTCTGAAAAGTTTAATGTTATAAAAACTCAGAATAAATTTTGTGGAAATTTATATAATTGTTTTGATATTTTTATAGAATTTTATAAATAAGATAGAATAAACTTGAATTATTTATTATATATTTTAAATAAATATATTTTCAGAAATAAAAATCTGAATAATGATATTTAGGATATGAACATCATTATGTAAAATTTTGGGAATTTTTGAAGGCTTATAAGTATTTTTAAATAATTAAAGTAAATAATTATGTAATTTAAACCTTCAAATTGAAAAGCCAAAAAAAACGCATATGGTGGGAATCGAACCTGTGTGGTCCAGTTACAAGGCACCAGACACAACCACTTGCTCCAGACCAGTGGTTGTGTTGATTCTTGTTTTAAAAAAATAAATAACATAACAGATTTTCATGTTCTTCCCCAATTATTAGCAATCGAGCCCTAGTTTTTCCAATCAAACAATCCACACATCAATAACCCAATTAACCTTTGGGCTATTGATGTGTGGATGCCGAAGATTAAAACCCACAACAATAATTATACTTACAATGCAGATTTGATTACGATTGAAAGGTCAAACCCACGAAGTCAAAATGCGACCGTGATGTATGAACAGAGTAAAATTAAGAAGATTTGGAGGTGGAGAAAGATGTAATGGCGAGTTGTGATGGTCCAGGAAGGCTTCAATTTATAGGGTAATGGCTCGGTTGTTCGAATGGCAAGTATTGACCTTGCCATTAACGTGGGACGCGTTTTGGATTAAATTAGGCAACAATTGAATGTGATTGTCGTGTGTCCGAGTCATACTAGGGCGAAAATCATGTATTCTTACCATATTTGTGTGCAAATTTGACAATTTAAATGATTTGGTGTGGCTGTCTCTCGCAGCAGCGAGCAGAGGGAAGAAGCAGACAGCAATTATAATTGTGTTAAATAGCTATTGTTTCCTAATTCTAACACATAGAGCGTCATGGACCAATGGCTTGTGTGATGTGTGTTAAGAGCTGAACCGGCTTTTGCTCGGGTTCGAAACCCAGCAGAAGCAAAACATTTTTTTTTTTAAAATAGTGAGAGGAGGAGAGGTGGAGATGGGCCGGGTATGGGCTGAGTTATCGGGCCAATCATGCTTTGGGCTTGGGAAGGTTAGTGGGTTTAAGAAATTAGGGTGTTGGGTTGTGGTATGTTGTTGGACTATTAAAATGGGGATTGATGTTCCTCTTTCACCTTTTTTTTTTTTTTTTAAAAAACAGAATTATAATAATAATAATAATAATTATTATTATTATTATTATTATTATTATTATTATTATTATTATTATCATTATTATAAACTTTTATATATATATATATATATATATGTATGAATAATTATCTTTGTATTAGGGTTCAAAATATCACCAAAAATCATAATAATAAAACTTGTCGTTTTAATCCATAACGTACAATTATTTAACGTGAAATGTTACAGTCTCCCCTACTTTTAGGAACTTCGTCCCGAAGTTAAAGGAAGACACCAGGTTTACAATTGGTCGACTACTGAAAACCTTGATAAAATTTCTCACTACCTTAATGTACCTGTAAATTCATGATTACGTTCCGGACCGTAATTACCAATTTACCTTACATTAGGGTTTTGCGTCCTTTTACGACTTTACCGATTGTTGAGCAGGTCTGATAGTCCCCACCAGTCGTTGAGCAGGTGGTAGGGCCTCTCCCGACTGTTGGAAAGACATGATGACCTCTACTAATCGTTAAGCAGGTTGTTTGGTAGTCAACTAATTGTTGTACAAGTAAGCAATTATGATTATAGATATAATTAGTTCACATTCAAACAAGCATGCACACAGATGTTATGTTAATACTTGAATTTATTACTTGAATCCAAAAAAGTGTTAATACATAGAATTAAAGAGGAAATAGACATCATTCAAATGGTAGAGTTTGCTGTTAAGTAGCTGGAGGGTTTCAAGCGGGGTTATTTGGAGCATCAAGAGCGTTTGTAGCAGGAATTCGACAAGCATCTGCAAGATGCCCATACCTTTGACAATTGGTGCACTGTCGGCAGGGTACTTGAGTTGGATGGTGATACTGGCAGGTGTCACACTTAGGTAGCTTCCCGTGGTATTGTTTCTTGTTGGGTGGGGCAGTGGTGTCTATTGCAAAATTCCTGACCTTGCTCTTCCCGTTGGTTGAGGCCTCAGTTTTGATATCAACGGCAGGTTGGGGAGTATCCTTTTTCTTTTCCCCTTTACGAGTCAGGGTTCCTGCCTTCACATGGTTGTCTGTTAGGGTGGCAGCCAAACGCTTTGCTTCCTCCAAAGTAGCAGGGTTCCTTCCCCACACCGTGTCTTGAATCTGCATTGGTAAGCCACCAATGTATTTTTCGATTGCAATAGGCAAAGGGGTGACTTTGTGGGGTAGCAGTAGGCTAAGTTCGTGAAAACGAGTGTTGTAAGCAAGGTTTTCCCCACTGTCTTGAGCAAGATCATGAAATTCATGTTCCAGCTTCTTAATTTCATTACGAGGACAGAACTCTGCATTCATAATGTCTTTAGCTTGATCCCAACTCAAGGCTAGTGCAGCTTCAGCTCTGCGAGTGCGTTTTTCTTCATTCCATCAAGTGAGTGCTCGTTTGTGAAGAACACTCATGGCATAACGGACTTTAAAGTTGTTGGGGCATTCACTGTTAATGAAGGTATTCTCAATACCCTCAAACCATTGTAGGAGTCCTGTAGCTCCTTCTTCTCCACTGAACTTTGGGGGATTACAGGAATTAAAGTGCTTGAGAGTGCAGGCTGGAAGACCATTCCCATTCCCGTTGTGGTTTCCATTTCCATTCCCGTTGCCGTTACCGTTCCCGTTGCCGTTCAACTGGATGACTTGAGCTAGTAAGTTGGGAACCAGAGTTGCGATTTGCTGCGCCATTTGTTGAGAAATGATTGCAGCCAGTTGAGCATCGACACCATTGTTGTTGTTGTTATTGTTGTTGTGGTTAGTGTCGTGGTTATGGTTGTGATTGCTACTTCCTTCGTCATGGTTGTCACCACTGTTGAGACGAGCGCTGCGACGTGGAGGCATGATCTGTAAGAGACACAGTGAAATGAATGAGATTATATAAGGAGTGTAATCATTTATTCATTAATTAAAACGAATAAACGAAAACGTTGACTTATCAAAGATTCTAGATTCTAATAACATATGAAGACATGCTTTAGCCTATAAGTGAACACTCATCCCGAGAATTCCCAGGTAGGCATCCGGGTCCCTCGTCTGATTGGGATATATGCGCAATGCCAGCCTAGACAGAAGACTCAAAATACAGGCGTTCACCCTTCCAGATTGCACGTGTTCGTTATTAAAATCTAGAATTTCGACGAGATCTCAAGGTGGTTCAGGTTAAACCTGAGGATTTTGCCTTATTAGTCTAAGAGTGGATCCAGTGATGGAGAGCAACCTTCTTGAAAGGATGAAAGTAGGGATAAGAAGTAGGAGGGAGATAGAGTATAGCAAGTAAAAGAAGCAAGTACTGGTTAAATCCTATGGTTATAGACTAGATTATTTTTCTAATAACCTAATTCCCTATAACCATGGCTCTGATACCAATCTGTAACACCCCAACCGATGGCGGAAACATCGGGATGTCACGTATTGATGATTGTTCAGTAGCTCATGGTGAATAATATATTTCATTAAATAATTTAAATAAGTTACATACAATTGTTCTAAGAATTTGTACATCAAATTGAATTAAACTATGCAAACATCTTCATGCATCAATTCAAATCTTCAAGCAAGTAGAACCTGAAACATGTTAAGTTGAAAATATTTTGGGTCAACAAAAGTTGGTGAGAATTACATAGGTTTTGATAATCGAATAAAATTGTTGTGCAATCCATGTGTCATGGCAATCTAGTCCATATGTGAAAACATAGTAGAAGTAAATCGAGTGCATAATCAACCATTGTGACTGTTGTATTGTGGTACATCCCATACGCTCATGGTTCACTCGTTTATATTGCAGTAACAAACACCCACGCTACCTTTGTAGGAGGCACGTATCCGGGTGGGATTGTCAGTCCAATAGATCTGTCAATGTATACCGTCGGCTGATAAATGTTTATGCTAGAATTGTGCTTACTCTAGTCATATTCAAGACATAATGCAACATAGATAAACACATAGACACGTTGATGATTGAATTGCATAAATGATGTTGTAACATGTTTCACCCCAAAAATGGTAATAAATAGAAAAGGGGCTATGTAAAACTCACCTTAGCAAAATGTTATATCTGTTGAAAAATTGAATAGTGGTGTTGCCCAAATGTGTCAATTATCACCCTATAATAAAGTAATAAATATGTCTAAGTCTATCTAGTCTACAAATGTATATGTTCTAGGGCTTCGAATTGGGGATAAATGCTTGTTTGATTAATATAAAAAATGTTTGATAATTGAGGGAATATTAATAAATGAATAACCAAAAATCTTTTTAGGGAATTTAAATTTAAGATGGTCACAATAATGTGTTTAAAGTGTAAAAAATAATTTTTACAAAATAATTTTCTTTAAAATAGAATATTAATTCTATTTATAACAAATTGTCAAAATTTAACTTTAATATTTAAAAATATTAAAATTTAAGAATTATAAGTTTAAAAATTATATTTCTGTTCCAAATAATCAGAAATAATTTATATAAAATTTTGGTGCAAAAATATTAAAAATTGGATTTATTATGATTTAATTATGATTAAAACTAACAAAAATTGATTAAAAATATTAAATAAATGATTTTTCAGAAATAAAAATCATTTCTGAAAAGTTTAATGTTATAAAAACTCAGAATAAATTTTGTGGAAATTTATATAATTGTTTTGATATTTTTATAGAATTTTATAAATAAGATAGAATAAACTTGAATTATTTATTATATATTTTAAATAAATATATTTTCAGAAATAAAAATCTGAATAATGATATTTAGGATATGAACATCATTATGTAAAATTTTGGGAAATATTTTTGAAGGCTTATAAGTATTTTAAATAATTAAAGTAAATAATTATGTAATTTAAACCTTCAAATTGAAAAGCCAAAAAAAAAAACGCATATGGTGGGAATCGAACCTGTGTGGTCCAGGTTACAAGGCACCAGACACAACCACTTGGTCCAGACTAGTGGTTGTGTTGATTCTTGTTTTAAAAAAATAAATAACATAACAGATTTTCATGTTCTTCCCCAATTATTAGCAATCGAGCCCTAGTTTTTCCAATCAAACAATCCACACATCAATAACCCAATTAACCTTTGGGCTATTGATGTGTGGATGCCGAAGATTAAAACCCACAACAATAATTATACTTACAATGCAGATTTGATTACGATTGAAAGGTCAAACCCACGAAGTCAAAATGCGATCGTGATGTATGAACAGAGTAAAATTAAGAAGATTTGGAGGTGGAGAAAGATGTAATGGCGAGTTGTGATGGTCCAGGAAGGCTTCAATTTATAGGGTAATGGCTCGGTTGTTCGAATGGCAAGTATTGACCTCGCCATTAACGTGGGACGCGTTTTGGATTAAGTTAGGCAACAATTGAATGTGATTGTCGTGTGTCCGAGTCATACTAGGCCGAAAATCATGTATTTCTTACCATATTTGTGTGCAAATTTGACAATTTAAATGATTTGGTGTGGCTGTCTCTCGCAGCAGCGAGCAGAGGGAAGAAGCAGACAACAATTATAATTGTGTTAAATAGCTATTGTTTCCTAATTCTAACACATAGAGCGTCATGGACCAATGGCTTGTGTGATGTGTGTTAAGAGCTGAACCGGCTTTTGCTCGGGTTCGAAACCCAGCAGAAGCAAAACATTTTTTTTTAAAAAACAGTGAGAGGAGGAGAGGTGGAGATGGGCCGGGTATGGGCTGAGTTATCGGGCCAATCATGCTTTGGGCTTGGGAAGGTTAGTGGGTTTAAGAAATTAGGGTGTTGGGTTGTGGTATGTTGTTGGACTATTAAAAATGGGGATTGGTGTTCCTCTTTCACCTTTTTTTTTTTTTTTTTTTAAACAGAATTATAATTATTATTATTATTATCATTATTATAAACTTTTATATATATATATATATATATATATATATATGAATAATTATCTTTGTATTAGGGTTCAAAATATCACCAAAAATAATAATAATAAAACTTGTCGTTTTAATCCGTAACGTACAATTATTTAACGTGAAATGTTACAATTACTGACTCTTGATCTTCCGTACTTCGTACTTTAGAATGTCTGTGATATGAAGCAGCCCGCACGTTGGTAGACGCGCGCGTGCTTGACACGGATGTGTAGTGTTGCAACCCAAGTCCTTTCCGCCCAAACTTTGTTACGTGCCTGTTTCCGTGGATCTTCTGTTGAGCGGAGATAGGGAGGCCGCGTCCGCCCGTATTAGGCTCCCTATCCCTTCAATAACTCCAAATCTCACAAACAAACATCAAAGGCTAATAACTCATGCCGAATTCTAAACAAGAATGCAAACCCTAGGCTTGGTTTTAAAAAGCGAAAAGGACACAAAAACGGCATAGTCTAATTTCGAGACACAAAATGCTAAGCGCAAAATTTAGCTATAAATAAGAAATATATTTGATTTAATATACATACGACTTGAAAACCTTGTTTTACAATACACAAAATAAAAATATAGAGTAAGTATATAAATAATAGTTTTCCAGACACTTGACTTTTAGTGTAAATAAAACCATTTTTTTTTTTGAACGACCAACAAAAACTTATTTCATTACTTTTAAAACAAGCTAGCTACTAGCAATACATACGTTTTCATCGCATACACGGGTATTTCGAATCGTTGTACTATCCTCTCTATATTAAAGCCTTTCCAATCGCCCCACGTTAAGCTAATCTTCCTCGATCTATTTCTTACCCATAAGTAACTTAATGTACGTGCTTCCTCGAAGACCTTCAACACTGTTGGTTGTTTATCGTTGAACACTGCGTCGTTTCTTGTCCTCCAAATATTTCACATGGTTGTTAAGATAATTGCATAGATCATCTTTTTTCCTGTCTTCTGCCTACCCGAGTGTTTGTGTATCTCCATTAAGTCCCGTATCTGAAATGCGTAGATTGGTTGGAGGCGGCACCATTGTGATACAATCTGCCCAATGGTTTGTGAGAATTGACAGGATACGAAAACGTGTTCAACCGATTCCTCCATATCCCCGCACAGCCGACACCTTGTGTTGACCACAACAATATTCCTTCTTAAAAGCGCGTCTGTTGTTGGTAGGCGATCAATGACAGCCCTCCATGCTATAAAAGATACTTTTTTTGGCACCCAACTATTCCATTCGAAGTGGGGAATAGACGATTGCTGGTTATGCTCAGCCATAATAGTCTTTAGACTTCCTACCGAGAACAAACCCGAGGATTCAAGCCACCATTTCCATCTATCAGAACCTTGTGATACATCTGTAGTGGTTAAAAGTGCTACCAAGTCTTGCATCTCGGCCAATTCTTTCTACATCAGATTTCTTCGAGTGCAAACCCACGAGAATACCGGACCCCTCAGACCTGTATACTACCCTGTCTGCGACCACACATCTTTTGCTTCTTTCCAGTGTGAATAGTCTTGGGAATAAACTGTATAATGGTTCTGAGCCCACCCATGTGTCATGCCAAAATAAAATACTTAGCCCGCCACCCCGAATTCCACTAATAATCTTCTCCAACTCCATCTCCACCTCCATTCGAACCAAGTCACTTCTGATGTTGACAATCTGCTTCCATGGCCCCGGGTTGGATATCATTCTCGGTATGAAATACCATTGTCGCGACCAGCTATGGATATCCCAAATAACTTTTCTCCATAAAGCGTCTTGTTCCGTCTTGAAACGCCACCACCACTTCGATAGCATAGAGAGATTGGCATTGTTGAGTGACCCAATTCCAATCCCCTCTCGCTCAATAGGACCAATGATCTCGAACCACACCACCCAATTCATTTTTTCTTTATCCTCACACCCACCCCAAAAGAAGGTTCGCCTCAGCCTTTCTAACATTTTTATAACTTTATTGGGCGCCCGAAATAAAGAGAAATAGTCCGTTGGTAGCGCGTTAAGGACCGATTTTAGCAACGTGATCCTTCCTCCTATCGATATCTGTCGAGCCTTCCAAATCGAGAGCCACTTCCGGAACTTTTCAACAACCGGGTCCCAATTTTTTATTAGGTTCATATTCCCTCCAACCGGTAAACAAAGGTGGATAAATGAGAGTCTACCATCTTTGCATCCGAATAATGTTGCCATAGATAAAACTTCATCTTGCACCACGCCGATCCCGTAAACGCTGCATTTTTGGAAATTGATCTTAAGGTCGGATACAAAGTAGAAACATCTGAGAATCCGTCTCAAAACCAACCCATTTCAAGCAAAAAACCCAAATTTATCACTGCTCTAACACCCTTGGTGCGATTACTTCCAAAAATGGCAAAGTACTAGGTTTCATTAACTATGCATATCTTTCCTTAAATGGTAATAATCAGATTTCACAACCCACAACCTTGCAAATCATCATCCCCCTGTTATAATACCCTTCTAATGTGAATCCTAACAACAAACAATTATCAAATCATATCATAACATCCTAAATCTTCAAAAATCATTCAAATGGGTCAAAATGCATACTTTCATCAAAACACCATAATAATAGCTCAAATCCTTAGATAAACATCCTAATAACTCCTACATATCAGAAGTACATCAATTACATGGTAACATTCATGTTTTAACCACCAAAAATCATTTCTTGCATGAATACTTCACATATAGCAAGTATAAAGGCTTAGACTTGTTTTAGAAACTCATTTCAAAGGTTTTTAAAGACACAAACTTAGTAAAACAAGGTTTGGACCTTTGGGAACCAAACAATAACTTTACAAAGGTTTGGGATGAAGAACACACCTTGGGTTTTATCAAAGAAAGGTGTGTAAGCTTGGAAATGGTGAGTTTTGAAGCAAAACAAGTTCCAGAGGTGTTTTAAGGTGTGAGGGAGGCTTAGGATTAGTTAAGGTTGCACAAATGGTGTTTTGTGAGTCAAGGGTTGTATTTATAGGTGTTTCTAGTCGTCCCATACAAATCAGGCGATTATGCAGGTCATCAGGCGATTAGGGCTCCCAATCGCCTGATGTTACTGGCGATTGGGCTAATTGCCCCTCCCCAATCGCCTGACTCTGCAAATAATCGCCCTCAGCCTCTCATTTTGGGTTTTCGGCGCGTTAAACACTATTTTAACACATATAAACACGTATTCACATACCGATAAGTCACGTAATGATTAAAAACACATAATGCATGATAACTAACACGTTTACATCCGTTCACTAATTCCCGGGACTCGAGACTTGCGTGTGTGCGTTAAACCCGGTGATTCCACGAATCACCAATCCTTGTACACATGGTTATGGACCGACTCCCAATGATCCCGCGGATCATTGTAACGACTCCCGATGATGGTAGACCTTTAGGTTTACGTCTCAATCTCTTTTTTATTATATTTTTAAGGGATATTGGATTTTATTAATCCGAACTTTGACAAATTGGCCAATATTAATCCCAGCTTTAAAAATTGTCCGTGCCGGTCCCAACTTGTAAAATATTTTCCTTCACTGGTCCTTTACTAATGGTGATCTTGCAATCAAGTGGCACTGGGTTTTGGCCGAGTTCAGTACCCTTGTAGGGGGTACCAACCGTACCAATGACTCCATCTCCCATAAGTTCGGGGACTTGAAATCGAAGTGTAAAATCTTCAAAACTGCGTACAAAGCGGTGAAGGTGGATATACCCGACGAAACCGATGACGTGCCTGTCGCTAGGGGTGCAAACGAGCCGAGCCGAGCCTGAGCTCGACCAGGCTCGAGCTCGGGCTCGAGCTCGGGCTCGTTTAAGTTATAAAAGCTCGAGCTCGAGCTCGGCTCGATTCGAGTTTTGTTCCTAAAGCTCGAGCTCGGCTCGAAGGAAGGTTTCCAAGCTCGAGCTCGGGCTCGGGCTCGGGCTCGGCTCTTTTATTAGTTAATAATTAATTTATATTAATTGTAATACTTATTTTATATATAATTTGGGTATTTATTCATAGTTTTATAAATATTAATTATTATATTTAAATACATATTTAATATATTAATTAAAATTTATATAAATAGTAGGCTCGTTAAGGCTCACGAGCCGGTTCGAGCTCGATAAACAAAGCTCGAGCTCGGGCTCGTTTACTAAACGAGCTTGGTTTTCAGGCTCGGGCTCGAGCTCGAGCTCGTTTAGGCTCGGCTCGTTTCGAGCTTTTTTCGAGTCGAGCTCGAGTAACTCGCGAGTAGCTCGGCTCGTTTGCACCCCTACCTGTCGCCTTCGCCAAAGTGGAGTACCTTCGGACGGTTGGCCATAACTTTCAACACGTTTCGGCGTGGCAAAGTTTACACTCGGGCCTACGTTAGATTTTTATTTTTATTTTAGTGTAATTTCCTTTTTTTTAGTGTAATATTTTTTTTAGTGTAATTTTCTTTTTTTTTAATGTAATATTTTTTTATTTTAGTGTAACTTTTATTTTATTTTTAGTTTAATGTTTGTTTTTATAAAAAAGTGGTAAAAATTTAAATAGATTTGGTAAAAAAAACCTCACTCACCTTGACCCATAACACCCTCTAGCGAGCGATCGCCGGATGCTATCCAGTGCCACCTAAGCGTTGACGTGACACAATATTATTCGATAAATCCCCCACTCACCTCTACCCACAACAGATAGTCTTATTAAAGAACTTGTATCAAGTAAAGTTTGGAACTCATGACCTCTTGGTCTAGTGGTATGGTGTCATCCTTATAAATGTGAGGTTATGGGTACGTAAAGTTTTGAAGTTTAGAAAAGTCAATTTCGTCCATGAGGTTTGGTCCAGTTTACTACTTCAATTCAAAAAAGTGTTTTTTTTTTTTTTTTTTTTTTTTTTTTTTTTTTTTTTTTTGCAATGGAACCCATGAGGTTTGGATTTTCTTGTTATTTCTATCCATTTCACTAACTCAGTTAAAAACTGATGCTAAGTCAGATGTAGCATTGTCATTTTACCTACTTAAATGAGGGACAATTTGGACCTTCTATATATTATGATTATTTTAATCAATAATATGGTTCTATTAATTTACCCCCTTTAAATGAAACCCTAATTATTAAACCCACCCAAATGTAAACCTTAGAATCCCAATTCTCATATATAACTGGCACCACCTGTTAGATTGAACCTTCAGATCCTTGGCTATGAGTGAAGAAGGTTGAGGTACAGAGAAGGAAGGCAAACGAACGGTGATGAGATTGAACGTTCGTTCTTACCTGGTTCAGTGGTGGGCTACGACGGTGGATCAATGGCTGATAGAATAGGGTATTTCAATTCGTAGTGAAAAGGTAAGCAGTGAAAGGATAATTATGAAGAAGGTGTTGGAGAGAGATGCACGTTTGGTTGTTTACAGTGGTGGGTTTCAGGGTGAGGGAGGAGGAACGTTTGGTTGTTTACAATGGTGGGTTTCAGGGTAAGGGAGGAGGAACGTTTGGTTGTTTACAGTGGTGTGTTTCATGGATAATGATGAAAAAGGTGGGTTACAGTGGTGGGTTTAAGTGAAGGGATAATGATAAAGACGGTGGTGGAGGGTTGAGGTACAATGGTGGGTTTCAGGGTAAGGGATGAGGAAGATGGTGGTGGAGGAGATGGTTGTGGGTTTCAGGGTGAGGGAAGAGGGAAGAGGGTTGAGGTACGGTGGTGGTCAATTCAGGTATTATTATTATTTCAACAGATAGCACCACTAATTTAATGTCAATTTTTAATTGAGTTATTTAAAAATAAAATATATTTTTTTTAAATTTCAACAGGCAAAAGGATAAAATTACCCCTGATTTAACGGCAATTTTTAACTGAATTAGTGAAATTAACGAAAATAGCAAGAAAATCCTAACCTCAAAGGTTCCCTTACAATTTTTTTTTAACCTAATGCAGCACACTGGAACAAAGAGATGAAATTTGCGTTTATCTGTTCACACCTAGAAGTATCACAAGCATTGTTGTTGTTATGTTTCATCCCACCATTTGAATTTGAAAGATTTTGAAATTCTTCACCACCCGTAAACCACCTCCAATCACCACCAGACACCATCGCCCTACTCACCGGCACACCACTACCTTTCCTTTTGTCGCTCTCTAGAAACAAAAGGGAACCACAACATCACCATCACCATCACCGGTGTTGCTTATTAGAGAGAGAGAGAGAGAGAAAGAAAGGATACTGAGAACCTGCTTAGGAGGTCACCAAGACGCATATCAGGGTTGCACATCCAAATCAACCAAGCTTCAGACACTTGTATTAATACCTACACTCTCACATACAACAACATTCCACCCCTTTTTAAATAATATTTTCCAATTCAAACAATAAACTTCCCCCCAATTCTTCAATGGCTTCCGAATCTCCCAAACAAAACTGGTCAATTAACGATTTCCAGATCGGTAAACCTCTCGGCAAAGGCAAGTTCGGCCGTGTCTACCTTGCACGCGAATCAAAGGTAACACATACATTCAATTGCTTTCAAATTAGGGTTTGTTTATTATTTTCAACGAGTTTTTTATATTAATTTGTGTATCTTATGTTATGTTATTATTAGAGCAACTATATAGTGGCATTGAAAGTGATCTTCAAGGAGCAGATTGAAAAGTACCGGCTTCAGCATCAGTTAAAGAGAGAGATGGCCATTCAGACTAGTCTTCGCCATCCGCATGTTCTCAGGCTCTACGGTTGGTTTCATGATGCCGACAGGATATTTTTGATTTTGGAGTATGCTCATGGAGGCGAATTGTATGGAGAGCTTCGCAGATTGGGTCATCTGTCCGAGCAACAGGCTGCCACTGTAATGATATACTTGTCTCCCTCTCTCTCTCTTAAACGCACACACGCGCGATCACTATATTTTGCTATGATGTAAGAAGGTTGTAGTTTTGATCTGCTATAAAACGTTCATGTGATAGCTCCTCACTGGTTTGGTTGATTATTAGAATCACTGTAGCCTAGCGACAATGATAGTTACTTGGAAAGACTGCAGATCAGCAGCTCTTCGTTGTCTGAAGTAGTCAATTAAGCCCCAAGAATAAACAAACAAGCTGCCACTGTAATGATATACTCATCTCTCTATATATACACACTCACTCACGCACGTACTATATTACTGTTTATACTGGAATACTCTAAGACGTTAGGTTTTTCCGATTACTGATTTAATTTAGGGCTGATTGTATGCTTGCATTCATTTTAGGGCTGACTGTATGCTTGCATTCAATTTAGGGCTTACTCTATGCTTGCATTCAGTTTAGGTCCCTAAGTATGCTTTAATTTGGTTTAGGATTTATAAGTAGATGAACTCAGAACAGTTAAGTATGCTTGCATTCATTCGGTTTATGATGTTTAATATGCTTGCATTTTCTGGTAAAGGAGGTAACCGCAGGTAAAGAAGTCATAATTTTGATCAGCAATTAAACATTCATGTGATTGCACCTTACTGGCCTTGCCCATCTGCAGCTGCAAATCTAGAGACCTAACGCAGTTAGATCCCCGATATTTGATTGATTATTAGAATCACTGTAGCCCAGCAGCTGTAAGCATTATTTTAAGAAGCATTTCAGATATGATAACAACCAGAGTCAGAGAGACTGCACATCAGCATCTCTTCATCTGTCTAAAGTAGCCGACTAAGCCCTAAACATGAATCGAAATAGTCCCTACTCCCTAGCCCATTTCAATACCCAATTCAATACCCAATCTGTGACAAACCTAGTACTAAGAATCTATAATAGCATATAATAACCAACATAACCATGAGCTTATAGCTTAGTGGTTGGGGGATATGATGGAAGACTTCTGGCCAGTTGGTCAGGAGTTCGATTCCTAATCCAACCGGTTTTACCGGCTCTTTACCGTCGTGCTCTCGGGCGGGTGAAGGGCCGGGTTTTCTCCGGAATAGGTGGCTTGGTGTGTGTTAGCTACCTGGCGCATTCTAGGGCGGGTACCTAAGACGTGTCTTCACCTAGGAGTGTATGGGTGCTTTCACGATTGTTTGGTGCCCGGGTAGCTGGCACGTCAGTTTGTTGGCCGTTCAAAAAAAAAAAAAAAAAAAAAAAAAAAAACCAACACATATCAAAAGACATATATTTAGGCCTATTTGTTACATCCTACAAAACACTTGCTTCAGCTGATAAAATAGACTCATAATCTTATGTCTATATAAACCCTATAAGCTTGAGAAGATATAGATGCATAGGCCAAATGTATTGACTATTGAATTAGTATTTAAATGGAAATTTCTAGTATGAATTATTTATGGTAATGTTTTTTTTTAAAATTTATTTTGTATCTGTTTTTCTAAATCTGTTTATTGGTGTGATCTTTAGTACATTGCTAGCCTTACACATGCATTAGCATACTGTCATGAGAAGCATGTTATACATCGGGATATCAAGCCAGAGAATTTGTTGCTTGATCACGAGGTAAGTTAAGATAACCATCACTTGCTGAATATGGCATATTTTCATTTGCCTTAAAAAATAATAATTCTTTCGTAAAACCACTTGAAATAATTCTTGTGCAACATGGAACTTGTCTCTTCCCAAACACTGTTGTCTCTTTCTTTATAAAACAAATAAATGTAAAAGATGAAAGTTGTAAACGGCAATTAGTTTAAATGACCATTTAAGAGATAATTAATTATCTGATGGCAGGGTCGGTTGAAGATAGCTGATTTTGGGTGGTCTGTTCAGTCGAAAAACAAGAGACACACAATGTGTGGAACATTAGACTATCTCGCACCAGAGATGGTGGAAAATAAAGCTCATGATTATGCAGTTGATAATTGGACTTTAGGTGTTTTGTGTTATGAATTTCTCTATGGTGTCCCTCCTTTCGAAGCAGATAGCCAAGCAGATACATTTCGAAGGTAAGAAACGCTAATCGACCCATTTGACCCTTTTAAAAGTAAAACAAACCCAAATCCTCATTCATAAGTAAACGGGTCAAAAACACCTTCAACTTAATAATGATATATTTGTTATCTGCACAGAATTATGAAGGTTGACCTCACCTTTCCTTCTACCCCTCGTGTTTCTGATGAAGCTAAAGCTCTCATCACACAAGTAAGTTGTACTGTTACATAACCAAATGTCGATCAAGTTACGAAATTGAGTACCAAGTTTGGATATGTTTCTACTTTCTAATATAAAATCATATGAACAAATGCAGCTTTTAGTGAAAGACTCTGCAAAAAGGCTCCCCCTTGACAAGATTTTGAAGCATCCTTGGATCATCATGAATGCTGACCCCAATGGTACTTTCCCTAAATAGAACCAACAGAAATGAACTTTAGCCAAAATGTGTCTGAATTTGGTAGCCTGTCGCTGCTTAAATTTGTTGCACTCATTTAGAGAATGTAGGAATATTGTTCTGTAATCTGTCTTTATGTTAAAACTATATTAACAGATCAAGGGTTTGTATTTAGCAGGATAGGTTTTGCGATTCAACAGGGGATAGCGGCACAGCTTGTTGCCCGTTTACCCACTATTCAAATGTAATTTGATCTGTGATGTTAAAAATTCCCATTATATAAAAAAAAAATATTTGTATACTTCTCATTCTCATATAGAGAAGATGAACACAGTGCTAAAAACTATGCCAGAATGGTACTTCCTGGTTCTTTTAAAAACTTGGGAAACTAATGTATGAGCTGCATACTTGCATTATATTATCTGATGAGCAAAATAAAATTTTGAGGGCTGGGTAACGGGTCAAAACAGGTTTAAGCAGAAATGAAAATTTGAATCTTGGTTCAAAATAGCGTGTCTAAGGCGTGAGGTGTCTAAAGCGTTGATAGAAACACTTCACCTTACATGAGGTGAAGCAATACCCTAAGGTGGGTCAGACTTTGGGCGGTGTGTGTTGCAGTAGATAAAAAAGTATAGCTTTTAAATTTTAATTGTATGTCAATTTTTTTTAGTAATACTTAAAATGAAAAAATATAATGTAAACTCTTCTGATATCTTTTTTATTCATTTCATATGTTATGATTTTTAAAAATTTGAAAATCACTTTTAGGGTTTCTTTAGGTTTTTTTTGTAGTACATAAAGTTTCTTCATCCTCCTTTCATATTCATAAACTATATGCATTTCTTCATATTATCTTTTTTGGTAATTAGGGACCAACAAGTACAAATTGTCACTCGAACACCAAAATTCATTTGTATGTAACGCCTTGGTGTCTCGACTTGTAGGACTTCAGTCCCATGAAGCGCCTCATGCTTGTTAAAACCAAAACAGTAGGTATTTTCATTACTTAGGTGGACCGGAGTGGGTTGACCAGTAATAAACATTACAACAGTAATGATAAGTTAATAATTTTTACTTTAATTAAGATGATATATTGATATAGGAGCCATATACGGTATACATTCAATGTAATCTAAGTTAATCTGTTAATGTTGAGTGCTTGGATTAATTGGGTTACAATAATACTGATTGTCTTGGGCCCCATCATTTCGGTTCTAATTGATCGTTCACCATCAAAAAGATTTTATTGATTTGATGGTAAGAGGTTTGAGATAAGTAGATATCAAGATATACCCATCGCTCTTTTGCTCAAAAGATCCATAAGTAACTTGTGTGAAAGTTGATATCAAATAAGAAGAATTTCATTTCTCAAATATATACTACATTTTTCATATAAAAATATTTTTACTACTAATCAGGTGACAAATAAATAAGAAAAAAGATATCTTTTTTATAAAATCATATTCAATTTTCAAACAAAAATGGAAAAGTTGAAAAAAAAAATTGATTTATCTGATCATTTATAAAAAATAAAAAAAAAATGGAAAATAATAATTTGTCCATAATCAAAATCAATCCTTCATCTCACCATATATCAAGGTGATCAATTGATCATTGACATAAACAAAGACTATGAGATATGGTCAATGACATTGACCAAGGAGAGCCTAAAGCACCACTCATATGCTTCGTACTTGCTGGACCGTAACAAAAAGGAACAACAGAGCGATCAATGTAATGAAGAAACGTGTTGCCAATAATCGATCGGAATAAATCTTTCATTAAGTATAAATATGTAATTTTACAACAAAAGTTTGTAATAAATAATGATATTAAGCAGTTTAATGTATGTATCTTACATGGGAAAATGCATTTTGAGCTAATAAGATTTGACCTACATATACAGGATTTCATGTTGCAGGAGTATCCACATGCTAAAACCTAGGGTACCAAAACATACCTTTGATACCCTCTGGGTCAGGTTCAAATCCTAGATTCCTATAAAATTCCACAACTGCAATAAAAAACCAAATTATTAGCTTTCAACTGACACTCATTTACAATTAAGTGCGCCTAACAGGTCGAAACAAGTTCTTTATACTTCATTATAACAAATCCTATATAATTTATGGGTCAAAAGTGACTGAACCCAAGTTTCAGGCTAAATGAGGTCGGAAATGATGTTGATGCATCTACTTATGTAGTTTAAGCAAAGATAATTTGCTGGAAATTAAATTGTTGACTTTTTTTTTTTGAACGGCCAACTAAACAACACCGGGTACTTCGTACGCGGCCCCCCAGTGGCAAAGACAGGGGCACAGCCCGGCCCACCCCGGACGCACGAAGCCCCTAGCCCGCCTGACAGCCCGCTTCCAGGGAAAACCCGACCCACATACCCGCCCGAAGGCACGACAGTAGTGAACCGGTAAAACCTGGCGAGATCAGGACTCGAACTCATGACCATAGGCCATGAGTCATCCATCATTTCTCATTATGTCCTTCGTGGGAATCGAACCTGAGACCTCGAGAGAGATCCCTGGTCCATTCACCAGCTGAGCTACCCGTGAAGGACAAATTAAATTGTTGACTTAACATTTGTTTCTTATCAGAAAATTGTAGAGGGAGAGAGAGAGAGAGATGAATGATCTTAAAGCATATTTTGTTGTGATCAAACATCATAACGTATTGAAGAGATCATAAATTGGGTGGTTAAAATAAAAGTATTGACGGGTCAAATGGGATTGATGTTTTACAAAGTATGATATTTATATACAAACCTTTTAGAGGTATGCATATAAGCTTAGGGCAGGTGGTGTAAGTTGCAAAAGATCAAAACAAGTCATGACAAGTTCAGGGGTAAAACTTTTGAGTATGGGTTGAAACACGTCGAGTTAGGTTGAGCCGACCTAAGAACACATTTTCGCCTTTTGTTTATTTAAGTTGGATAGAATAACAAGGTTTTATACATTTTGAATACAGTCGACTTGTTTTCATTTTAGGTAAGTTTTTCTAAGTTCACCATTTTGACTTTGACCTGCTAGGGAAAAAACCCAAACCAGCCCATTTGCTAAAAATGGGTCGAGTTGACAACAATGAGGACACCACATACACATACCTTTACTGTCTGCAAATAGTGATATGTTGCCAATGTCCCTCTGAAGTAGAGCTCTTATAAGCTTCTCAATTAGAGCTTTTCCAAGACCTTGCCCCTGTCATTAAATAAGCCAATATAACAATTTAGCTCCTATTATGTCTAAACAATAAACCATATTAGACAACTATGGATTTTAATTCGTATTTTATTGTGTACGCATACTTTATACTTACGGAATTCAAAATCTGAGAGCAATATGATTTTTTTGTTACCACGTGCTTAACAATTTTACCAGTGTACCACCAGAATTCTTGAATGGTGAAACAATGGGAAGCTAGCAGGCTTGCGGTAGCCATACCACTAGAATTCAAATAATCATATCATCACAAAAACAGGACTGTTTGTCAATCAAAATTATTTGTATATGTAATCGCATATGATCACACATTGTGAATTGCACTCCTTATTTCGGTAACAGTAAAACCCAAAAGATCAAACAAGCAAAATAAATCAATCAAGAAATGTCGGACATAATAAAGTCAATGAATGGTCCGGTCGTACAAATGTCTGATTAAATTTAAAATATCAAAATT
This sequence comes from Ambrosia trifida, assembly GCA_028751855.1. Taxonomy (NCBI): domain Eukaryota; kingdom Viridiplantae; phylum Streptophyta; class Magnoliopsida; order Asterales; family Asteraceae; genus Ambrosia; species Ambrosia trifida. The sequence continues at coordinate 7,983,404 of CM054133.1, read as the reverse complement.
AGAAGAACCACGATTGATGAACACTGCGTCTGTGCGAATCAGAAAGTTCAAACCCATTTTCCAAAGACTTGTCATGCCTAGACATCTTTATGTATACAAGGCGCATTAATTTGAGGACAAGTTATGTGTGTTTAAATCGAGCTTAACATCACTTAATAGGACAACATTTTTATACTTTTACAAACATATCTTCTATAAAAATGAAGCAATGTGGGATGAGAACCACATTGAAAAAAAAAAAAAAAAAACTTTTTTTTACTTATGTTTGGACTTTGATATAAAAGATAACTATATTAGACTAATTATATATATATATATATATATATATATATAATGGCACTTTCTATACCTATTCTCTCTATACGCACACACACACATTTTTTCACCTATGCGGCACGCGAAGCCTCCTCGCAACTTTATTTGCCTAGTTTTAAACATTTTCCATATTGAGAAGCCATAGATTTGCAATAGAAGTTGTGTTTGAGTATTGTGATTGCATTGTCTTATCAAACACTAATGTATCAGTGTATGATTAGAGAATAGGGTGATCTCTACCTTAACTAGATAGAAGTACTTGGTGATCTTTACCAACTTAGAGAGAATGGAATGTACAAGTGATCACTAGCTAGATTAGTGAGAAGTGTTTGGTGATCCTTAGCATATGGAAACTGGAAATAAGATTTGTGATCTCTAATAGGGAGAAGCCTACCCATTTAGAGAATGTAGTAAATAAAATCTCGTCTGAAGAAGTGGGGAAGGAACGTAAGGCGGATTAGTAAACATCCACTCAAACTACTACAATAATACTTGTGTCTTTTTGGTGATTTCCCTCAAGTCTTTAACTTTTTATTTGTTGTTATTCAGTGTACAAGTTCTCGTAAATATAGTTTCTTAACAAACAACGAGTTTTTAAAAAATTCGCAAGAGATTAAAAATAAACATATTCACCAGAATCACCACCCTAGATTCTTAGATCTTACTGTATGAGTACCAACCAAAATAGTTATATACCTGATAGCTAGGATCTACAAGGACATCCCATATTGTTGCATTAAATGCATGATCTGATGTGGCACGAGCCATGCCAATGAGCTTCTTTTCATTATTGGGTTCTGTTAGTTCTGTGAAGTAACTTCCCAAATTACACTAAGATTAGTCATTAAAATTAATTAATATAAAATCAAAGCTCAGCTGCTAATGTATAATTATCAAATACTTTACGTGTGCCCACTTTGTTTGAGCATATTTCAAGGAAAATATACCTTCTCCAGCTGATTTCTTTACGGAATGCAACGTTGCCACCATGTAGCTATTTCTCAGTGCAGCAGCTAGCTTTGATAGTGGTCTTCTGGGCCACCCAACCTATTTAATTTTCTTAAATAAGTAGTTGTTCAATATGATTAGGATCTAAATTGTTAAAATAATATTAACACATTTTAACAAAGCAAATTAGGCTATCGTAAGCATTGAATAAATGGCTTTCAACCCCTTTCTTCGTCAGCTAATATTTTTCAGTTAGCCCGCTTTACATAATTACATGTTATATTAAAACATAACCCAAATAGACCCATCCAAAAGTAAAAGGGTTGAAATTGCCCCCTCCAAATATTAACTAAATTAAATTCATTATATATTGCGATTGTACAAAGTTGAACCACAAGATATACCAATTAATGTATGCAAATACTTACCTTATCACACAAGGCTTGGAGATCATATACATCAACTTCTGCACCAGAAGAAAAAATAATTTGTTCAATTGTTCCATCTGGTAGCGTATTTTCAACAAGTACAAACTCCTCTGGAAGAGGTTCTTCATCTTCTTGGGAAGTAGAAGTCGGCTCTATAACCTGTGTAGAGTTGTTCTTTATTAACCTGTGATGATTCAATGAAGTTGGTTGGGATGCATAATCAGAGTTTATGTAGACACGCAGAGGCAAACTTGATCATTTCATAAAATGGCGAAGCGAAAAACAAGTACTAGAACGAGACTTTATATAACAATACATCCCTCTTTAAAGTTTAATTTCTTGATTATCAAACGCTCAAGAGTTTGGGTTGGGCTGAAAGAACTACGTGGCAAGAGGGTTTAAAAGAGACTATGGAATGGTATACTAGCAACCTTGATTGGTGGGGTGACGTGTCAGGTTCACTGGTTTCTCATCCACGTATGATGATGACATAAGGTGGCGCCGAGGGAGTGGTAGAATAGAAGTGTCTGAAAACGTTCAATCTGATTCACCTCATATGTAATATATGGCATATTGCATATATTAACAATAACAGATTTCATACATGTAAGATGGTAGAATACACATTTAACATAATTAACAGGTGTAACATTGCTAAATGTTGAAATAGTTGCTTTTGATCTGAAAAGTTTTGTAGCACTATAGAACTTGTGGTTTGTACAGATTTAAAATTTGAAACTTTCTACATTATATGTAGGAAACTATTTCTGCATAAAAGACGCGTACACGTTTGCTGATATTATAAAAAAGCAGGTTCTCAAACGGAGACAAGTCTCAAGATTACAAGTAGTGTTGCAAAAGTCAGATTCCAAGGCCTAGTACTAGGCACCTTACCTTATAAAGTTACTATACTACAAATCGGCCTTTATAAGTCAGAGGCGGTCAACCCCGGCCTACTCCGCAACTACTCGGAATACTTGGTCAACTACTCGGTGGGAACCTTGGATTCTTGAGGACTACTCGGAATTATGCTAATTTTGACATGAATAATGAATTATGCTTATTTTAACGTATATATAACATTAATCCGATAATTAATTTTCTATATATTTACCATCTCCGAGTAGTCGGAATACATTTATTTCAGTTGAAGCTAGTGATACTATTATTAAATTCAGATTATGCAATTATCTTAATCACCTCCTCAAACAACAAACAATAAGCAACTCATGTGAAAAGGAAAGAAAGAAAGACAGATAATTTGACTTACCCAGACCTAATGGACTCCCAAAATCCAGCCTGCAACCTAGAAACCTTGAGCTTTCTGCTCCCTGTAAAAAAATAATAATGATAATATAAAAGCTTTTCACTAAACGAAACTATTATTCAAACATATATATATATATAAATATACCAGTGGATAAGCGTAGAGTGAAATTGGAAGGAAAGGGTAGGTGATTGAGGACGCAATCTACAGGAACGATAGCGCATCTGAAACAAACAAACAATAAAGAATGGAGAAGATGAATAATATGAAAACAAAAAGTTAGGGTTATGGAATTGGAAGATATAATTATTAATAGGGACTTACAGTGCAGGAGGCGATGATGAGCAAGTCTGCATTTCACCTTGTGTGCGATATGAAGAAGATAATGTTGATGATGATTCTTGTTGAGGTCAGGAGGAACCCATTTGGGCTTCTTCAACTTATTTCACTTATTTAAATTATATATATTATATATAAAATTAAAAATATAATTAAGAAAAATTAGATTACATGTTATATTTAAAATAAATAAAATTGCCTTTATAACCGAAAAATATTAAATATTCACCAGCCACTAAATAATTTCTTGTAAAGACATTCATATTCACATAAAACTATTTTCAAACTTTTCAACATATATATTTCATACTGTGACTGCATGTACAAAAAAAAAATCAAAAGTAATAAGATAAATTTGTTTAAGCTAAGATGTAAAAAATGAAATTAATTTAAACATATCTCCCCATCCGTTAAACCATCCCAATTGAGTATCGTTAATTTAGATTTGACATCAAGTGTCTTGCAAAGCCAAAATATTTCTAACCTTCAGTGTATAATCATTTTTTTCTAACATCAAGGTCCTTAAACATAATACCATTTATTGGTTCAATATGTCTGTAATTATAAAAAAAAAATTCGTAATTTAATAGCGTGAAAATGAAGCTAAAACGAATTACTAATGAAAAGACTGCTGCCACTTAGATATTGTATTTCTCTGTTGAAGTAACTTAAAACAACACAGTCAATGAAAATTTCAAACAATGATTGTTCATATATAAAATGTATTTTATATATCAAGCTATTATAATACGAAAATAGCTAAGCATATTTAGTTTTAATTAATCAAATATTTAATTAATGTGGATTGATTTGTTTTATTTTGTTTGTTCAGAACACTATAAGAAATATAGTTTTAAACTTAGAGTGAAAGACCACATATTAAAAAATAGGTTAATTAACGTTTACGGTTTAAATTTAATAACATATAAACACGCTATCTTAAAAAAATGAATATTTTTTTAATAATATTTACTTCTATTAGCTAATAAACATTTTCAAATAATGTCTAGTAATTTATTTCTAATTTTGTATTAAAATATAATCATATTAATTAATTTACAAAGACATAGTATGTGTGTGTATATATATATATATTGAACTAAATTTTGATAATTAAATTAATAGTTATAATTGTAAGTAATAAAATTAAAAATAATTATTTTTAAATAAAAAAACAAATTAAAATATTAAAATAAATGTATTATTTTAAATAAGAAAATGAGAGGTTTTATAAGGGAATTCTTAGTATTCCATGTGTTGTCTTTTATTAGTATAGATAGCAATAGATAATGTTAATTGGTTTACTTTATTTATTTGTTTAGAACAATACGAAAGTCTAACAAAAAAAGCTTAACCAATTACATTGTGTATTAATTTGCTTATTTGACTTTTGAACTCTTTTAAACATCTAGAATTAGTATGTACTTGCTGAGCATATTTAACATTTAAAACAATGACCAAAATAATAAAAAACTTAATAATCATTTGTCAAACATCATAACAAACATAGTTTTAAACGTAGAATAAAAGATCAAAATTTTATAAATAAGTTTATTTAAGGTACATGATTTAAATTTAAAGTTAATAACATATAAATTTGTTATATAAAAAAGAATCACTAATGTTTAAATAATTTTTAATTCGGTTAGTATTTATATTAATAACAAAAATCATTAAATCTGTTTTTAATGATTTCTGTTACAACTATGATTATTAATGTATTTATATTATGATTTTGTAAATCAATTAATATTAATATCAATTAATATAATTATATTTGAATTTATTATATTAATTAGTAAAATTAGAGAACTCATGAGGGAGTGTCATGTGTCCCTCATGTGTTTTCTTTTATTATATAGTGTAGAATATAGATTCTATCAAACTTTTTTTTTATTATTAATTATTAACTAGGGTCGTAGTAAGCCCGCGCTCCGCGGCGGGCATTGACTTTTTCGCACCTCCTTGTACGATGAGTCGGTAATTCAGTTGGTATCATTTCGATTCGTTACATGTAGGAAATTCGATCAGTATCTTGGTTTGTTAAGGTATCATTAAGTACAACACCAATAACAATAAGAAACCGGAAAATTAAAATCAATCTTGTGTAAATTAGTTGGTAAAAAAAATAACTCATAGCATTTAAAGAAATGTACAATAACTTTTACAAAGTTATAGGGTAAACATGTAACTCTATGTAAAGCATAGGGTGTATTGTAAAAAAAACTATTTCTTACTAGCGGAAAAAGTTGTAAGCTTCCGGAAAGAAAAATTTTGTAGCATGTGCATCTTTTAATCAATGCAAGTTAGCTAGTGACGCAAGATATCCATGAGTCACAATTCAAGTGTCACACAATTAATATATATATAATTATTAATTATTAATTAATAATAAACCACACCACTTTTAATTAATTATGTTTATATAAAAGAAAATATATATATTGTAGCCGCTAAGGCCATACGGTATGGGAGTGAGGAGGGCCGTGATGGTTCGTGAGCCCACGGCAACACCATCCCCCACACCCTCATGGTGTGAGGGTTGTCACACTAGCCACAGAACAAATGTGTGGAGGCAAGGCCGACTCAATGTTTTCGGTTTTCGGAGGCCTAAAGAGAACTAAAAAATTGAGGCACTTTTCAAAAAAATATTTGATGTATCCTCCTTTACCCGAAATTGGGATTGACAATTATAAACCAAAAGGTTCATATTTTTTGTTCTGATTTTTTTTTTTTGTTAAAATATTCTTTTTTTCATTAAAACAAAATACGAGAGTTACATCACAATAGAAGGTAGACGGGCAACAAGCTGCGCCGCCACCTGTAACACCCCAACCGATGGCGGAAACATCGGGATGTCACGTATTGATGATTGTTCAGTAGCTCATGGTAAATAATAAGTTTCAATAAATGATTTAAATAAATTACATACAATTGTTCTAAGAATTTGTACATCAAAATAACAAATACTAGCTACGCATCTTCAAGCATTAACTCTAATCTTCGAGCAAGCTATAACCTGAAACATGTTAAGTTTGAAAATATTTTGGGTCAACAAAAGTTGGTGAGAATTACATAGGTTTTGATAATCGAATAAAACTTGTACAATTCAAGTTTCATGGCAAGTCTAGTCCATATGTGAAAACATACTAGAAGTAAATCGAGTGCATAATCAACCCTTGTGACTGTTATATTGTGGTCCATCCCATACGCTCATGGTTCACTCGATTATGTTATGCGATAACAATCACCCACGCTACCTTTGTAGGAGGCACGTATCCGGGTGGGATTGTCAGTCCAATAGATCTATCATTGTGTACCGTCGGCTGATCAATGTTAATGATTATGCTAGAATTGTGCTTACCCTAGTCATGTTTAAGACATAATGCAACATAGAAAAACACATAGACACTTTATGATTGAATTGCATATAAAATGTTGTAACATGTTTCACCCCAAAAATAGTGAATAATAGAAAAGGGGCTATGTAAAACTCACCTTAGTAAAATGTTATGTCTCGTGAAAATGTGTTGCCCAACAATGCCAAGTATTACCCTATAATTAAGGTAATAAATATGTCTAAGTCTTTCTAGTCTACAAATATATTCAAGGGCTTCGAATTGGGGATAAGTGCTCATTTGATTAATAAATAAAATGTTTAATAAATAAGAGAAATTTGATAAATAAATAAACAAAAGTCTTTTTGTAAATTTTAAATTAAAGATGGTCACAATAATAAGTTTAAAGTATGAGAATAATTTTTATAAAATTATTTTCTTAAAAATAGAATATTAAATCTATTTATTTCAAATTGTCAAAATATAACTTTAATATTTAAAGAATTATTAAATTAAAGAATTATTAAATTAAAATACTAAAATTAAAGAATTATTAAATTAAATTCAAGTTTCATGGCAAGTCTAGTCCATATGTGAAAACATACTAGAAGTAAATCGAGTGCATAATCAACCCTTGTGACTGTTATATTGTGGTCCATCCCATACGCTCATGGTTCACTCGATTATGTTATGCGATAACAATCACCCACGCTACCTTTGTAGGAGGCACGTATCCGGGTGGGATTGTCAGTCCAATAGATCTATCATTGTATACCGTCGGCTGATCAATGTTAATGATTATGCTAGAATTGTGCTTACCCTAGTCATGTTTAAGACATAATGCAACATAGAAAAACACATAGACACTTTATGATTGAATTGCATATAAAATGTTGTAACATGTTTCACCCCAAAAATAGTGAATAATAGAAAAAGGGCTATGTAAAACTCACCTTAGTAAAATGTTATGTCTCGTGAAAATGTGTTGCCCAACAATGCCAAGTATTACCCTATAATTAAGGTAATAAATATGTCTAAGTCTTTCTAGTCTACAAATATATTCAAGGGCTTCGAATTGGGGATAAGTGCTCGTTTGATTAATAAATAAAATGTTTAATAAATAAGAGAAATTTGATAAATAAATAAACAAAAGTCTTTTTGTAAATTTTAAATTAAAGATGGTCACAATAATAAGTTTAAAGTATGAGAATAATTTTTATAAAATTATTTTCTTAAAAATAGAATATTAAATCTATTTATTTCAAATTGTCAAAATATAACTTTAATATTTAAAAATACTAAAATTAAAGAATTATTAAATTAAAATTGTATTTCTGTTCCAAATAAATAGAAATAATTTATATAAAATTTTGGTGCAAAAATATTGAAAAATGAATTTATTATGATTTATATATGATTAAAACTAACAAAAATTGATTAAAAATATTAAATAAATGATTTTTCAGAAATAAAAATCATTTCAGAAAAGTTTATTGTCATAAAAACTCAGAATAATTTTTGTGGAAATTTATAAGATTGTTTTGATATTTTTATAGAATTTTATAAATAAAATGGAATAAACTTGAATTGTTTATTATATATATTAAAGAAATAAATTTTTGAAAACTAAAAATTGTATGTTAAACTTTTTCACTAGATTAACATAATATAATTTTTGTAGAATTTATAAAAGAGTTTTAGTATTTTAAAATGAATTTTTTAAAAATATAAAGGAATATATATATATATATATATATATATATATATATATATATTTAATTAAAAAGAATGTTTGTTGATGCCATGGTTCGAACCCGGGCCCTTGGCCGGTTCGTTTGTTTTAAATCACAAGCCCAGACCAACTGGTCTGGACCCTGAGAACGTTAAGTTTTCTGATTAAATTAAATATATGATATAAGAGAAACTTGTTTTATATTCATTTTAGAAAAGAAAAGGATGAAAACGCTTTGCACGGGACTCGAACCCGCGTGTATATGATAACAAACATCAGACACAACCACTTGATCTAGATCAGTGGTTGTGTTTGATTCCAGTTTATTTAAAATATAAAACTTTATGCAGAAACTATGTTCTTCCCCAAAATCACGATCGAGCCCTAAGATTTATAATTGATTGATTCACACAACAATAACCCAATTAATCAGAGGGTTATTGTTGTGTGAATGCCGATGATTAAAACCCACAAGACAAACATTACTTACAATAACGAATCGTGTGATTTAGCTCGGTCAACAGAAAAAGTCAACTTCGAACGAAAACTCTAGAATAGTGGAATTAAACGAGAAATTGAGGATTGAGAGGATGATTTCGGCGAGTATAGACTGATGTGAGAGGTCCAATTTATAGTGTGAGGGTTTGGTTTAAAGAAATGGTAAGTTGACTCGCCATAGATGAAAATGCGATTGATTGGCTTGATTTTGGAAGCAATTGATGATGATTACCTGTGTAATTGACGCGTAATAGACATAACTCAGTCAAACATACCATATTGGATCAAAAACGCGCTTTGATGATTTGGTTTTTGGTAACCCGTTCATCACAGTTGACTTTCCAAGTCAACTGTTGATTAAACAACAACAACAACAACAACAACAACCGTACCCAGGAAATCCCACGAAATAGCGACGCTATTAGTAGGGTCTGGGGAGGGTAAGATGTAGGTAAACCTTACCCCTATCTTTAGAGATAGAGAGGCTGCTTCCAGAGAGACCCCCGGCTCGAAAATACCAAAAGCACATTGTATATTTTTGTATAGTGAATGTATAGCATAATATAACATACAAATATATTTATATATATATATACATGCATAGAGACCATCCCTACTTCCTAAGAAAATCTTAAATCCTAAAAATCTTTAACTTTGATCGTAAGCCTCCACGAATTCCTATCTTGGACCATATCCTCAGAGAGGTGCAATTCTAACAAATCTTGCCTAATCCGATCAACCCAAGTCAATTTGGGTCTGCCTCTACTCCTCCTCCCCTCCACCGAGAGGTGTTCCACTCTTCTGACTGGGGCTGTCGTATGTCTCCGCTTCACATGTCCAAACCATCTTAATCTCCCCTCCTTTATCTTATCTACTATGTTAGCCACTTCTAACCTCTTCCTAAGAAACTCATTTCTAATCCGATCTAACCTAGTGTGACCACACATCCACCTCAACATTCTCATCTCCGCCACTTCCATCTTTCGTGACTGTGTCTTTTTGATGGCCCAACAGTCTGTCCCATAAATCATAGCAGGTCGAACTGCAACCCTATAAAATTTTCCCTTTAGTTTAGTTGGGAACCTCTTATCGCACAGAACTCCAGATGCTGCTCTCCACTTACACCATCCAGCCTGAATACGATGTGTGACGTCACTATCAATCTCTCCGTCCCTTTGGACAAACGATCCTAAGTACTTAAACTTTGTTACTTGCGGGACCACATGACCCTCAATGGTGATCTGGGTACGATCTTCATAGTTTGTCCCGCTGAAATCGCAGTGCATGTACTCCGTCTTAGAGCGACTAATCCTTAAACCTTTTCCCTCCAAGGCTAATCGCCATCCTTCTAACCTCATATTCAAACTTTGCTTAGTTTCCGCGATTAATACAATGTCGTCAGCAAAAAGCATGCACCACGGTAGTGTCTCCTGGATGGACTTAGACACCTCGTCTAGGATAACCGCAAAAAGAAACGGGCTCAACGCGGACCCTTGGTGTAGCCCTACCTCGACGGGAAAGAAATCAGTATCTCCTACAGGCGCCCGAACACTAGTTTCAGTCCTATCATACATATCTCTAGTAATGTCAACATACTTACTTGGGATCCCTCTAGCCTCCAAACTATCCCAAATCAGTTTACGAGGTACACTATCATAGGCCTTTTCCAGATCAATGAACACCATATGGAGGTCTCGTTTCTTCTCCCTATACTTTTCCATCAGACTCCTTAGTATGTATATCGCTTCTGTAGTTGACCTCCCTGGCATGAAGCCAAATTGATTTACAGTAACATGGGTTTCTCTTCTAATCCTAGTCTCGATTACTCTTTCCCATAATTTCATAGTATGACTCAGCAGCTTAATTCCTCTGTAATTCCCACAACATTGTGCGTCTCCTTTGTTCTTATATATAGGCACTACAACACTACTCCTCCACTGATCTGGCATTCTTCCAGATTTAAATATAAGGTTGAAGAAAATAGTTAGCCAATGCACTCCTTCCTCTCCTAAACACTTCCAAACCTTAATCGGGATGTTGTCCGGGCCAACTGCCTTAGCCTTTCCCATCTTCCTAAGTGCTGACCTCACCTCTTCCTGTGTGATACGGCGACAGTAACAGTGATTTCGTTGTGGCGTTTGGGTAGTTGGATTGTCGCTCTCCTGGTAGTGAGCCATCCCGTCATTGAAAAGACCATAAAAGTACGCTTTCCATCTCAGCTTTATGTCATCCTCCTTAACTAAAACATGTCCATCCTCTCCCTTTATAAACTTAACTACCCCTAAATCTCGCTTCCTACGCTCCCTAGCTTTTGCAATCCTGAACATGTCATGTTCCCCCTCCTTTGTTTCCAGGCGCTCATGCATCTTCTTATATGCCGTGTTCTTAGCCTCTGTCACTGCCTTCTTCGCCTCCATCTTGGCCTTCTTGTATGCCTCCCTCAAAGTCACCCGATTCTCCTCATCAATGCACCCCAAAAGCTCCCTAAAGCTCGTATGCTTATCTCTTAATTTGTTTTTCACATCCTCACTCCACCACCAGGACTCCTTATGCTCGCCGATTTTTCCTGAAGTAACCCCTAGAGTGTCATGCGCCACTTGGATAATTGTGGTCGCCACATCCTCCCACATTTGGTTTGTGTCCCCCTCAGGTCGAGCTGATAGTCTGGAGATGACCTTATCTTGAAAAACTAAACTCATATCGCCCTTCAAGTTACCCCACCGGGTCCTAGGTCGCATTCTTCTCTCCCTCCTAGCGATTCTTTCACTCATAATTAAAACGCGCAGGAGACTTAACAAAAGTGTTGGGTAGATCAGCTAGTTTGGGATTGTTGTGTTGTGACCCGGCTTGGGGCGCGGGTTCGATTCCCGGCCCAAGCATAAATTTTTTTAACATAAAAATCTTATATATATGTATATTATACATAATTAATATAGTATTAGGGTTCCAAAAAAAAACGAATAATAATAATGAAACTTGGCGTTTTTTTTATTCCAAATTGGTAGTAACGTACAAGTATAAATGCGTAATGTTACACCACCCCTTTCTGAATTGCGAACCCTAGTCTACCAAAGACAAATCCTTGCCCCCTGGAGATGAACTATTACTGTGGACGACCCGTTGGACCCTATTCAAGAAACGAATAGCTTCTGGCGCTAGGGAGCCAAAGGTATCAAAGGCCAAAGGAATAAAGACATGTTGGTTCTCTGCACAAGCTTTAGCATGCTTATCTACTTTCTTCGATTCCGCCTTTCTCGATGCTTGCCCAGCTACAAACCCTGTTTCCCTTAACCCAACCAAAGGAGATACCCCTGTGAGGTCTACGCAAGCATGTTTCCCCCTCTCCCAACCAAAGACAAGCAGATCTGCTGGTCGCAGGGTGGATCTCCCTTCCGCAGGGTCAGTGAGAAAATTTACAGGGGCCTCCTTTTTGGCAGAAATCCCAGCTCTTCTCAGGATGTCCCACAAAACGTCCCTTACCCAGTCATGCCGATATTTGAAGCCAGGGAGCTCTTTGCAATGAACTGCATGCTCCCCATATTTATCCATGCAAGCTTTACGGCAGATGGGGCATTTTTCATCTTCCGAATACATAGGGATCATTAACCGGTACTTGAGTATAGCCCTGTACTATAACAATTCAGCTTCAACAAAAAGTTATCATTGTGGAAGGCCAGGATGTTGTCATTTGCAGGGCAGAGTTGTGTTAATTAAGTCTGTTTTGGGGCGCTTCTTACTTACAATATGTCGTTTTTTAAAATTCCGTTAGGGGTAATAAAAACGTTGGAAGGTATAAGGAGGAGATTCTTGTGGGGAGGGGTATCAAATGTCAAGAAAATTCGTTGGATCGCCTGGGAGAAAATTCTAAAACCAAAGCGGTATAGTGGTATGGGCGTTGGTAGCATTAAAATTATGAATTTAAGCCTCCTTTCTAAGTGGTAGTGGAGATATAAAGTTTCGTCGGATCAACTATGGGTCAAGGTTGTTAATGCCATACACGGGGGTAGTATAAAGGCAAGATCTATTCAATGTAACAAAACAGGTGGAGGAGTGTGGAACTCGCTTTGAAAGTTGAAGGATGATTTGGCGTCTAAGGGTATAAAGTTGGAAAGTAAGTTAATTTGTAAGGTTGGGAAACGAGACTTGTATAATTTTTGGTGTGACCAATGGGTCGTGGGAAGAAATTTAAAGGATAGATTTCCAGAATTATTCGCAATCTCAGAATTTAAATGGGCAAAAGTTAGTGACAATTATTCCAAAAAAGGTGGATAATTGAAGTGGGAATGGAGTTGGAAGAGGAACCCATCCTCAAACGAAGAAATTGATCAACTGGGCCAGATGCAAAGTGTGCTCCTTAACCAACATATATCAGAGATCAGTGATAGCCGGATGTGGAAATCAGGTGACAAAGTGGTTCCCTTTTCGGTTGCACAAGTAAGGAAAGACCTGATGGAGGGTCAAAGTATAGGTGATGGGTTGTACCAATTTAAATGGAGCAAGGTTGTGGTACCAAAGGTAAATTATTTTGCTTGGCTGGCGCTGAGTGATAGCGTAGCCACATTCGATAATCTTGCTAAGAGGGGGTGTCAATTGGGGATGGGTTATGCAGAGACGTGGATCGACGAAAGAATCAGTCAATCATGTTCTTATCAGTTGTGTTTGGGCAACGACGGTATGGTGGAACATTGGAAATCGGCTGCAGGTGGTGGTAAACATCGATATCGAATCAATGGCAGAGATGTTATCATATGGTTGGTCGTTAGACGGTTCTAAGCGGAAGAAAGAAGTGATATATGCAGTGTTCTTATCAACTTTATGGAGGATTTGGTGTGACACCTGTCGATTTCCCAGGTCAAGATCCGTACACGCCTTTAAACCTATGTCATTGTTATTCGTGCATTAGACATTTTTACATTAACTATGTCATTCTGAGTCTAGCAAAGCCCAAACAATTTCAGGATTTCGTTTACATTTTTCAACAATGTCCATTTACGCATGCACACCCGATTATCCTGAAAAAATTGGCAATGAATAATCAAGTCAATGACACGCTCAACAGAGAGCAACAAAACGTCCAATTATTACATACAATTGAAACAAGACTACACATGACAATATCCGATTGAGTGAAGTCCTATTTGCGTCCTTGTGGTTTGTTGCATTTAACTACTTGAGTCCAATTTTCAAACATGCTTTGATCTGAGTCCCAGTACTTTCTAATCTTAACCTATTGAGTCCAATTTCCAAACTCCATCCATTTCCAACGTTAACTCCCCCCCCCCCCCACGTGCACAACACATGAGGGGTATTTTTGTCCATCCACCACAAAAATTATCCCCCCTGTTCTTTTTATTGTCCCCCTAATTTACTTCCTAATTTATTCCACTCGTTAAACAAACAAGCCCTAATCCCCTTTTCATTTTCACACTTTTTTCCATCAAAGTCTTCCATGGTGGCTAGCTATTTTAAGAATTATCTAGGTAGAATGTATGCTCAGGCAGTGGCGGATCTAGACCAAAAATTCAGGGGTAATGTTACTTTTACTTTATCAAAAGTTTCTCTTTCGATCGAACAAATTAGAGCACTGTGCAAAAGTATCGCTTCCTCCTTGATTACCAACACTTTCATTAAACAAGTAACAAGATAAGAAATATGTTTTTTCTTGTTTAATGATATACCCTAACCAATCATATTTACCAAGGCATTGTGCAAAAAGTTGCACTTTCGCATGACAGAGAAGGCGGAGACGCGAGCGCTAAACATGGAGGCGAATGCGGGTGCCCACCCGGCGGTGGTTGCAACTGCAGGCATGGTCGCCTAATGGGTCTTGTCGACTGTTTCATTCGACGTTGCTTCTTTTTGTTTGTTTCTTCCAAGGGTGCAAACGAGCCGAGCTACTTGATCTCGGCTCGAAAAAAGCTCAAAATGAGCCGATCTCAAATGTGCTCAAGCCCGAACATTGCTTATCGAGCTCAAGCCGGCTCACGAGCCTAAACGAGTCCAATGTTTATAAATATTTTAATTATTAATATATTAAAAAATATATTTACGAATATTTATAAAATTATGAGAAATAACTAAATTATATATAAAATAATAAATGAGCCGAGCTCATGCTTGAAAAAGCTACATACGAGATAAGCTCGAGTTTTAGGGACAATGCTCGAATCAAGCCGTTCTCGAGCTCGGTTCGGCTTGTTTGCACCCCTAGTTTTTTCCAATTCAAATTTTAAACAAGTTAATTGGGCTTAAGCCTTATGGGCTTTAGTCTTATAAATAATAGATAAAATGGGTCAATGGGTAATGGATTTATGGGTTATTATCTTTTTTTTTTTTTTAAAGATATTGAGTAGTAACATTATATAAATTCAGGGATAACGTAATACAAAAAACGTAAAAAATAAAATAAAAATTGCACTACGCAGGAAAAGTTGAGGGGTAGCGGGCACTACCCCTCCACATACTCTATATCCGCCCCTGCAGGGTAAGGTGAACTACATTGATATGGTAGATGGTGATGAGTTCTCAGTTATGGAGTTCATGTTTAAGATGTTAAATTATTCAGATGATGAAGTAGTGTATTATCACTATAAGATTCGTGGTCAAAGTTTAGATAATGGCCTTAGATGTCTAGGAAGCGATCAAGATGTTAGACATATGCGTGAATATATAAATCAAGTAAAGGTTATTGAGGTATATGTTGAACATTGGGTAACATGTTTTGAGTCACCAAACATGGGTCGTAGCAATGTTGTGATTGAAGAGATTAATGAAGTTGAAGTGAATGTTGATAATGCTCATCCAACTAATGAATCAATACCAACAAGTAGAAGGGTACTTGCAATTGGGTGGTTAGATGATAATGTTGAAGTGAATGGTGAAGAAAATGCTGATAATGTTGAAGTGAATGGTGATGAAAATGATGATAATGTTGAAGTGAATGATGATGGTTATGATCAAAATGAAACTGATGATGATGCTTGTGATCAAAATAATACTGAGACTGCATTTGAAAATAATGATGATGGTGCAGATCAAAATGAAAATGATGATGATTCAAATGATTTAGATTTCAGGGTGGATAAAGAAAATGAGATTGAAGATGTCACACCCTCAAATTTTCACTGCGGGGTTTATACTGCGAGGCGCGTGACATACCAGGATCCCATAGCCATAAGTCATATGAACGACTCTAAATGCCCAAACCATTTAGTTCGTTATTGTAAAACAAGTTTTATAGATAACCAAACATTCAAATAGTTGCGGAAGCGAAATTAAAGAAAATAGTTAACCAAATAGTCTGCGCAAAACAACGCGCTCAAAACCATAGTAGATAATTAAACATTCGAAAATAGTTAAGTGTTCATATCCCAATGACGCTATATGATGCATGCCCTACACGTGCTCCGAAACTAGTGACCCGCAAAAGCATGTTTTCATGTGTCAACATAAAGTTGGTGAGTTCACAAAGTAAAGTAAATGCGTAGGTCTCCCAAACCAAGTAACAATGAGTAAATAGCTAATTCATATGCCAGGGGTAGCGAACCCACTCATGATAACTAACACCGATAATACTGAAGTGCTAAGCAACGAGATCCCACATTAGTGAGCAAAGTGCCTTGTGTTGGGTCCATATTAGTGAGACTGACGCTATCAAATACATATTGATGATCCATATAGGTGTTTTACTATTTAGGACCGAGAACACTTGGGTTCTTGGTTATTTAAGGTGTTTAGGTCGAGAACTAATTAGTTCTCAGTTAGTATGTTAGGCTTTATTCTTGTGGGTTGGGTTGTAGGACTGTTAAGGCTATGTGAGCCCAAGTCCTACGTATAAAAGGTGTTTTATTGGTTCATTTGCAACTAGTGGCTTTACATTTTCTAATAAAACACTCTCTAGTATCAGACAAATCCTTTAGAGATCGTATGCTAGTTGAGATTAATCGTTCAATCATTTATAATATTCGTTCCTTGAATCGCTATCATCTTTGATTCCCTGAATTAATGGTTATAGAAGAGAGGACTCAACCCCGAGTGGCGATCACAACTCAAGTAATTATCCCGTCAAACATTTTCCCTAACATATCTTTCCCTCGAAAAACGTAAAACAGTTTAAAATGGGGCCGTGAAACTCACCTGAATAAGTGCTCGGCTCAAATGGGGAATAGTAAGCTTGAGGTCAAACACCTACAAACGTCCTAGACGTATAAGCCACTATACCTATAGTGCATGTGCTTCGGCAAGTTGTACACCCAACTCCCAAACCACGATTTATTCCAATTCCCCGTTTAATTAAACGTGTATCCTAGGTTCATTGGTGATGGATTACCCCTTTCTTACAAGTTATATATATATATATTCTCATTAATATTTCTTTAACTTGTATAATATTATCCTCGACTCGACTTCACTTAACGTATAATTATTTTCCCTTTAAATAATTATACTTAAGATCGTATCGTTCGATATAATATATTTTTAACACTCAACCCGACTCACTTTACCGCATATTTATTTTCCCATTCAAATGAATATACTAAGGTCTTGTCGTTCGATAATATATTCTTAACGCCCGACTCGACTCACCACACCGTATATTTACTTTCCCATTAAGTAAATATACTAGGATCTCGTCGATTCGGTATACATATATATATATATATATTATTTACTCGTCTCGGCTTTCCTTCCCGTATATTTACTTTCCCATTAAGTAAATATATTAGAATTTCGTCGAGCCGAACACACACACACACACACACACATATATGTATTTTTCCCGTTAAGTCCATACGTTCGTTTAACGTTTTTAATCTTTAGATTATTTACGTTATATTTTCTCCCAAGAATATCTTCCAACACTTAGGAAAGTGTTATGTAATTTTTCACCCAAGTTATAGATATTTTAACTCCTTAAAATATATTTTTACTTATCTTGCCGTAACGATATTTTTCTTGTTTGTCCGCTTTTACATCATTGTTCGTTAACACGTCCAAGTCCGATTCCTTAACTTATATATATATATATATATATATATATATATATAGTTAATTCTTCCCAAGTTTTCCAATATGTGTTTTCTAAAATTATTATTCAACTTTCTAACTTCCTACACATATTACTTGGAGGTTTTAAAATACTTTTGTATTTTTAATACAACACTTGACAACTTATATACAAAAATGTTCCGACACTTTTATATTCCCATTTATATAAAAGTGTTCATTTTTATATAAGTTCTCCCAAGTTTTTAATTCGTCTAACATTTTTATAAAAACCTTTGTTTTTATAATAATTCTTATGTTAGAAAAAGTCCATATTTTTATAAAACTCCATTTTATAAAAATACACTTTTATACAAAATACATAAGTATGTTTACTAGTATTTACCAAATCTACCTTGGAAAATTATTATTTATACTTTTGACACCAAACTTTCCATGGTTGTATTTTTAGACTTAAGTTTCTAAAATATCCATTTTAGTCCCTCAACTTTTAAAGTTACAACGTTAGTCCCTTAACTTATAAAATATTTCACTTTATTTTATATCCTGGGTGTCCGGGATCCTTTTCGTTTATTTAATTTTTACCGGGTAATCACCAACGTCCATACCGGATAAGTTTATTCGCACATGATCCTATCATGTTTTATCATTAAACGTGTGCATTCCTATGCATCATACGGAAATTTACTATTCTCTAAGGCCTTAGTTAAATAATTAACACGTATCTGCACTTAATTACGTTAATTGCACAATAATTAATTAGTACGGAATTACCTCATTTTTGCCGGTTGTTACAGATGTACTCTTCGACGGCTCAATACACATGACCTCTACGACCCTAACAACCCTAGAGAAGTGACAATTGAGGATTGACACATGATGGTGGTTGTTAGGTTTCAAATGGTGATAGTGGCCCAGTGGTTGTGGCTGGTGATATTTGCCGGTGCTCTTGTTTATCAGAGAGAGAGAGAGAGAGAGAGAGAGTACAGGGTGTGTGTGTTAAGATATATATATATATATATATATATATATATATATATATATATATATAGGGTATGGTTCAAATAGGAACCATAGCTTAAGTAGGAACCATAGGAACCACTTTATAGCCATTGATCTCTAATGGCATGATTGTAAATAAATAAAACATTAATTAATTAATTGTTTATGTTTATTTTAATCAAAGGGTATTATTGACTTTTGTTCAATATGCTTAGGTAATTAAGTCTAAATTTGTAACTGAATAATTATTAAACCCCATTTATTATACTCAATCCCTATAAAATCTCCCTATCAGTTTTTTTTATTTCATTCATCATCATCGACATATATATACATTGGTGTATATTAGTTTCTTTTTTGTTTTTTCATACATCGTGAACGCATATATACATTGTGTATATCAGTATTTTTTTCTCATTTACCATCATTATCGACACAGATATACGTTGGTGTATACCAGTTTCTTTTTTGTTTTTTCATTCATCGTCACCACCTTTAAGGTTCGGTCTCTTATCCTCTTTATGTAATATACACCAATGTATATTATACACTGGTGTATAGGCATTTGGCCTGTTCATCCTCACAGCGGTTATGTCTCTTATCATCTTTATGTAATATACACCAACGTATAATATACACTAGTGTATATGCATTTGAAAATAATAAAAGCGTCTCCTTCATTTTGACGTGATAATCCTAATTAGGGTTTGGTCGCTTAACCCTAAATGTAATATACACCAACGTATATTATCAAAAAATACATAACCTCAATGCACTGCACATTCGATTCAAAGAAATTATACAATTGATCTAATCTAATCTAACAAAATCATTACAAATACAATTCCAATTGATTATACATTTCGATCTAACAAAAACAAAAATAAATACCTAATACATCCGAGCAATTGAAGATTAAAAATAATAACGATTGATTAGTTTGAAAAAAAAAATAACAAAAACAAAAAATACATACATGTATAGGAATTGTTGATTAGGGTTGTTCTTCAAGATAATGATCGTAATAGTGGTTGAGAGTTTTAAGCAAACCAATCAATTCTTATTTAGTAACTGCTTTGATTATAAATTCTAATTATAATAAAAAGCTAATTAATTAAATGTATATTTACACTAATACCCTCTAGATCAAATTCAAAAATAGATGGCTCAGATTGGTTCCTAAGTTCCTAACTAGGGTATTGGTTCCTATTTGATCTTATTCCTATATATATATATATATATATATATATATAATGGGGGAAATGACAAGGGTAGGGAAAAGACCAAACTATCCTCACGTGACTTGCGCATGACTTAACTTAACGAAAAAAATTAACTAGGTTAGGGCCAAAGGACAAACCGTGTAAAATTTTAAACATAAAGTATATAACTAATCAATTTTAAACATAAAGGACATGCGTTGAAATATGGTATAAACGTAAAGGACAAAACTTGTAATTCAGTCTAATATTTATAGGGTAGAGATCCTATAGGAAAATAGGTTTTTGTGAGAAGTGTGAGAATGATTAAAAATTGATATTTTTGTGAGAAGTGTGAGAAGTTTGGTTGCACTTGGTGGTGTGGGGTGGATGGTGGTAAAGTGGGAGAGAGAGATGTGAGAAAGAGGGAAAAAGAAAACAAAGGGTTTTTTTTATTTATTTATTTAACTTAAGTCAGAAGGTAAATGGATATGTTTGCCCCTGACTTAATTGGTTTGAGTTAACCCAGTTAAGTAATTGGACTGTTTTAGCGCATTTCGTGAAACTAAAGGAACCATTCAAGCAATTATTTTGATTTTGGGTTGGACTGGTAAAAACTACCAAACCACATGGACTGTTTTGGCTATTAACTTATTAATAAATAAGCTGATCAACACATAACGTGTTTAATAAATGGGTTGACCTGTTAGCCCAATAGCCCGTTTAAACTTAAGAAGTAACAAAATCTATCTAAATTGGAAGATCTGCTGCAAAACAATTAGGAAACTAAACAACTAGAAATAAAATGATGATCAAATATCTTAGCCACCACCACGAAAAATCATGATCAAATTCCCATCGTCACACTTCATGTAACATCGCGTGATTTTGTTACTTTTACATATATTTTAAATTCTATGTTTAACGAATTTCAAGTTCGCCTTTATTCGCTTCTTGTATGTTACTCCTACCAATTCGTGACGAGGCGTCATTATAATTTATCCTAATCAATTTAGGCGTTTTAACAAGAAACTCATTTAGTTAAGATCTTAATATATATATTATTTTAAAACATATATATTTATAATAATAATACTTTTCGTAAAAAAAAAAACAATTTAGTGGACGATGGATTTGTCACCAAATAAGTTAACAACTTAAGACATCAATTCAAGATTGACGTTCTTTTATTTATTATTAATTTTTTTTCTTGTTTTGTTCTTTCTTTTAGGGCTCGAGGTCGTCAATAGCTAGCATTCAAATATCTATGACTAACCCATATTAATCAAACTCACCCCACCTAATTCACTCATAACCACCCTAATAACTCCATTTAATACCCAATCACTTTACCCCAAGTATAAATACCTCCTTCCCTACACTCTCTAATCCTTTATTCACTCCAAATCACTCTCTAATACTCTCTAATCTTCAAGTTTTCAAGCCAAACTTTCTGCATTGCATCAGTAAGTTTCTTGGCTTAAAACTTCAACTTTCATTCCATTTTTCTTCTTCTTTTTCATCTAAAACTCCTTGGAGAAACCTCTAGGATCTTCCCCATATTTATCCACAGAAGTGTGATAAGGGTAGAGCACCTAAAAGAGGTCCCAAAGGTGGTTGTTTTCTGAATTATACTATATAATAATATAAACTTACTTTCAATCTTCTATCTTATTATCCTATTATTAATTTTTGGAAGGTTTGTGGTTACACCCTACCTTATCAACTCTCTTGACCCTTCTTGTGCTACGGATTTATCCACACTAGAAAGGGGAAATCCCGTGTCCAAAACCCACGTTTATTCCATAAACGAAGTGGTTATGACATGAACCTATCAAATGGATTCACATTCCTAACCTTATACCATCCGAATCATCTATGATGATTTTGTGCTTGGTCTAACTTAATCTCATGACCATCCGGATTGCCCTAAAGGCAATTTGTGCTTGGTTTGCCTAAAAGGCTTGCTTGACTCTCTTGAATCTATAATCTAAACTCGAACCTAAGACTCTTTATTTTTCTAATTCTAGATAACCAAGGCTAAAGCTAAACCTTCCAAGACTTACCTTTTTGGAAATCTATCAAAGACACCCGAAGGTGAGTTCATACTTGTCCCCCTTTTATCCTTTATTCTTTGGGGCTCAACATGTATCACTGTCAAAACTCAAACGATTTTTAAACTCTACAATCTATTATGCTTAGTCTAAAGTCTATCATATTCTAAATTCTATCATGCGCAATCTAAAGTCTATTATATGCTTGTACGCTATGCTATGTAGAATTATTTACTCTAACATACAAATGTTCATATAGTTGACAACCCACCTTGCATGTATAGCGCTATAAGATTGGTTATCCGCCCCCTACATGGGTCATGTTAAGCAAAATTCTTCGTGGCTAGTCGCCGTTTGTATGGTTCTCTTGCATATGCCTATAAGCAAAACTTTATTATACTATGTATGTATGTCAAAACTAGTATGCTCACCAATGCTTTATGTGTTGACGGATATTTTATACATGTTGCAAGAAATATTTATTGCAAGACATTCAAGAAAACTACTTAGGATTGGACATAGAAACTCACTCTAGTTCAAGTTATCATATTCTTGTTGTTGTATTTTTCGTTATATGAACTACTTGTATTTCTATTTTTAGACAATAAATGAAATTCTATCTTTAAACTATATTGTCACAAAATCTAGTGTCATGAAGTCTTTGAACAATCTACCACAAGTCTCGCCCCGATGTATTCCGCCATCGGTTGGGGTGTGAAAGATTGGTATCAGAGCCATGACTATAGGGAATTAGGAAAAAATTGCCATGTTTGAGCTAGACTATAGTTAAGAACCTTTTGACCATTCCTTTTGTCATGCTTAATATACTTGTTCTCCCTATCTTGCTCCTACTTTATTCTTTTGGTCTTTAAAATTTACCTTCCTAGTTGGTTGATTATTCTACACTCGAAGACACTCGTATACCACAAACAAAAGAAAATCACCAAAATAGGCGAGAAACCCTCACTTTGATGATAACTTTCAATCCGCATAATTTTTTTGTATTTTTGAAACTACACCAAGATAGGAGTGATATCCTCACCTTGCATGTGTGTGTGTTTTGGGTACCTATGTGTGCTTTCGCTTGCATGTGTGTGTCTTAATGAAGTGTTTATCTGGTTGTGTATTTTTTCATTTTTTTTCTTATGGCTATCCCTCTTTGTTGTTTGCGGGTCAGCCCTACTTGTTTTGACCCTCCACTCAACATGATTTTTATTTACGTTGATGTATGATTTATAGGGGGAGGACGATGGGATCTGGGCATGGACAAGGTTCAACCAACTGTTTAACCATCTTCCACTTGCAGCACTGATTGAAAAAAAAAAGATAATATGTATGCATGGCGGCATTGGGAGGTCAATACATTTAGTTGAACAAATAGAAAAAATAGAGAGACCAATAACAATGGATGCTGGATCTCTTGTTTTGATGGATTTATTATGGCAAGTTTTATATTAACAATGCTATTTATTTCACACTAGGCTTTCTTGAAAAACTGTTTTTGACTTTCTTTATTCACCATTTTCTATAGGTCGGACCCCACAGAAAATGATAGCGTCGAAGGTCTAAGACCAAATGCTAGAGGACCTGGTCTTGTCACTTTTGGGGTATGTGTGAAGTTTTCTAATCAATATATGAGAAATTAGTGTCCCCTTTGAATCCTCCATCAGATTTTTGCTTTCAAGATTTTACTGTAATAGTGACAGTTTCAACACATATATCTAATGGGTCAAACAGATAAATAAAAAATGTATATAGATAAAATCTTTTTTTTTTCTGAATCAAGTTAAAAAATGGTATAAGTTTTTTGGGTCAACCAAACCTGATCTGGTCCGTCTCAACTTGTACCAGAAAATATAAAGTTTCCCGTCTTGAACCCTTACCCGACTTTTGCAGCCTGACAGAGTAACAGACTTATGTAAGAGAAACAAACTTAAGTTAATTATACAAGCACATGAATGTGTAATGGATGGATTTGAAAGATTTGCACAGGGGCAGTTGATTACCCTCTTTTCTGCCACCAACTATTGTGGTAAGTAGCCTTAGCTTTACATATGTTTCGACACTCTAAAATATTATTTTTTTAGCAATAATTTTTTTGGGCAATTAGCTAAATCTAAAATAAACAGAATTTTGTGGCAACTGAATTCAGGGACCGCAAACAATGTCGGAGCTTTACTAGTGGTTGGTAGAGGACTTGTGATTGTTCCAAAACTGATTCACCCATTGCCACCTCCACTTCACTCACCTGAAACATCTCCGGAACACGTTCAAGATGACACCTGGATGCAGGTAATATTTATATATAAAGATTTAGTGTGCGTGTGCATCTGTGTACATATACATTTTGTTATTTTATACGGCTTTTTATTTGTTGTAGGAGCTTAATAATCAGAGACCACCGACTCCAACCAGGGGCCAACCCAAGCCTAACCACGACAGCAACTCACTTGCATATATTTGAGTGGTGATATGATTTGGGGATTTTGGTTAAGCTGTCACGCGGAACAACATATTAAGATAACCTTTTGGACAAAATTACAAGTGATATATTTAGAGTAAATAAATAGAGCTTTGTTCACATGATGAGGGACAACAAGAATCAAAGAAATATAAGTAGAAGATATATAACCCAAGGTGTTTTTTTGAGATCACAACAACAAAATTAACACACGAAATGTCAATACAAATTCTTGGTATATAAATAACTAGTTGATTACCCCGGGAGTGTCCCGGGGTTGAAAAATCTAATATTACAGTCTCAACCTCTTTTAATGTTAAAGAAAGTTGTTCTAATGTTTATACCAACGTTTTTAAAACCGGACCGGACCGGGCGGTCCGGCCGGTTTAACCGGAGGTCGGTCATGTCGCCGGTCCGGTCATGCCCTTCGGATCATTTTTGAAGTAACCGGCCGGCCGAATCGGCGGCCGGCGGTCAAACCGGGAAACCGGCAAGATAAGTAGTCAGACTGGGTACTTGAAGAAGATGAGTTGCAGGTTTTCGTTGATCCAACCTTTGCCGGAGTTTGATGGTCTACTCTACACCTGAGTTGGCAGCCATCGATTAACATAGAAATTAGATGTGAGAAGTGATGTAGGGAGTCTTAAACAACTACCATGATTTCAGCCTTTTGGGTGAAGATGAAGAGACTGTAAAAAATAGTGTAGAGAATAAATGGAGGCTAGGGTTTCTGACTTTATGATAACTTACTAACCAGTAATGACGACTTGTGTGCTAGGTTTTAGTCTATTGACTTTCATTTGGAAATACAGGCCCATATATATTATTGCCTAACATTGTAAAATAAAATGAATTATTTTGTGTTTTTATATGTTCTGTATTTAGCTGATTATTATGGTTTATATTTGTAATACTTATATTATATTGGTAGAAATGTAGTGTTATTTTTTTATGTATTTGATATTTATATTATTATATGACTTTATCCGGTTCTTAAATCCGGTCCAACCGATCCGACCGGTTCGACCAGTGAACCAGTAAGTTGTCCGGTTCGTTGTCCGGTCCGGTTATGAAAACATTGGTTTATACTATCAAAAGGGGTTCTCATGTTGCGTTCCCAGCAGATTAAAAAATCTCAACCTCTTTTAATGCTAAGCATATCGTTATAGCACATGAACATGGGCAATTCATATATGTAGTAGTAGGTTCAAAAACATATATACTATCATAACATGATTAGTGACTTGCCTATATATAATTAAGAAATTACCTAAATACATTGTGTTTTTTTCTGCATGAACAAAAACTTACTAAAAAACATTTTTTTCATTTTTGTATAGCACTATATATGGTGCTCGTTGGAAAGATAATAAAGCGATCGTTAATTTGGTGTATTTTTTTTTTTCAAAAAATTGTCGTACATAAAAGTTATTAACGTTTAAAAATTGTGAGCGGAAAATACGAAAAAAATAAAGATAAAAATATTAATTAACATATTTGAAATTTTAAAATAATTAATAGTTCACTAACATTTAAAAAATGTGAGAGGAAAATAAGGAAAAGATATTAATTAACATATTTGAAATTTTAAGATAATATAGATATAGATTTTATTTAAAAATACAAGATAAAGAAATTTAAAAAAAAGCTTCACATGATGCCACATGGCACATTCAATGGGGAGTTGAAGCCTCCATTGAATGCCAGCTCATACAAATTCAATTCTTTTATTATAAGTTAGGGTGAGGCTAAAGTATAAAGCTTCTTAACGTAAGAAGCGTAAGAAGCAATCTCGGCCATTAGATTAAGGATGCATATTAAAAACCCTAATCATACTTGGGTTAAACTAACCAAGGGTAAAATAGGAAAAAATCGTCTACTTTTTATTTCAAATCGTAACAGAACTAATTTGAACACTGATTTTTCATCGTTTTCAGATCGATTCATGTTCAGAATGATTACACAATTCAAAAACAAAAAAAAAATCGATTACAATGAACGATCAGTATTTGAATCTAAAAAAATAAAAAACAGAGGATTAAAATAATCATATGAACAATTATGAATCGTAATAGTTGTCGAAATACTTTCGATTTTGTTTCAATAAGTATGATTAAACATAAAAATTAGGTTAAAAAAAGTTGCAGAGGAAGAAGATGAAGTTGGTGAAAAATAGAGGCTTTTAAATATCAGACACACTCATAAAATTTTCAGACACACTCATTAAACATTTCAGACGCACTCATCAAAATTCAGACGCACTCTCTGAAAATTTAGAAGCACTCATTAAAAATTTTGGAAGCACTCATTAAAAATTTAGAAGCACTCATTAAAAAAGTTTAGAAGCACTCACTGAAAATTTAGAAGCACTCATTAAAAAGTTTGGAAACACTCATTGAAAATTTGGACGCACTAATTGAAATGTTTGGACGCACTCATTGAAAATTTTGGACGCACTCATCAAAACCCAACAAATTTCAAACGCACCTTTAAGAACATCAAACGCACCTTAACATTTGTTTGCTGTTTTGCACATAATTTGCATATTTCTTTAACAGAAAACTACATCTATATAATCCAGCTATCAGAAGTGTGTAACACCCTCAAATTCCACGTGAGGGGTTTTACCGTGAGGCGCGTGACAAACCAGGATCTAAGTCAACGGTCACAATAAACGACACTATATGATACGTAAAAATCACATAAGTAAACCATTAAGTTTTCATAAACAATCCATCGCTGCGGAAGCGTAAAACTTTATTACAACACAACAGCAAAAGTACGAAAGTCTGACAATGCTAAACAAAATGCACGTGGATCCTAGACGCCGTGAGACTCCGTGCGCCTATGATATGCTGCTACCTCAACGACCTGAGACAAACATGCTAAAAATGTCAGCAAATAATGCCGGTGAGTTCACAGGTTTTTAAGTAAAACGACTCCAAAAGTTTCAAAGAATACCCTTGGCCAAACCAGGCCACATGCATACCAACCAGATGAACACCTGTCACTACTACGATTGGAAAACCATTACTGGACATGTATACATGAATACAAGAATACATGAATACACCTGCCCGAATACATGAATACAAGAATACAAGAATACCGCATGAGACAACATGCACCCGTCCGACCTCCAGTCGACGAGTGGGGCCGGTCACGCCGAAATATATCTATCCATATTTCCCCCGTTGTGCAACCACCGCACATTCATGGTTTCCCCCAGGACTTTAACGAATCGTATAGAAACCCAAAAGAATACCCTGACACATAAAGAATTCAAGAATACCAGTACGTAATACCATATAACCAACGACTACCTTGTAAGCTTTATCAACACGAGTACTTAGCAAATCATAGGTTTTATGAATACCAAAACGTGATATGACACACCTTTTATGAATACGAAAACGTAAGTTGACACACCTTTTATGAATACGAAAACGTGAGTTGAGACACCTTTTATAAATATGAAAACATAAGTTGACACACGTTTAATGAATACAAGTACCCAGCATGTTTTCTCCCCCGAAAGCAAAACCAGTAAAAAGTGGGGCCGTGAACTCACCTTAGAGTGCGTCCTCGGTAATATAGAAATCTGATACGTGTGTGATAGTCCCTACTAGTGGCGACCTATCAATGAGTTTACATAAGTGTGATGACTACTAACCCGAAGGCTAATAAGTCCTCAAGTTGTCCAGACCGTGACCATGTATGTTGAAAACATGTTTAAACGTTAATCCGAACAACCAGACAAATCCCGACATCCCATTGGTGACCCGACATCCCACGTGTTAGCCACATACAAGATATCATGCAAATTATGCAATTAAACACTTAGCATGCGCAAATATGCACCCTATCTAGCATAACGCCCAATTAACGCATAAACAAGTCCGAACACGTGTTACTGAGTTATTAAACTTGTTACGGGGTTCCTAACATGTTCCTAGGTGTCAATCCGTGTTTCGGGATGTTAAAATATACATACAGCAGTATTACACGCGATTAGGAATCAAACATGCAATTAGGAAAAGTCAACTGGTGATTAGGAGAGTCAAACTAGCGAGTAGGGCTGTAATCACTAGTAATAATGGCGATTGGGCTCCCAATCGCCTATGTTATAGGCGATTAGGGGCCAATCGCCTATATTATAGGCGATTAGGGACTTCTAATCGCCAGTACTGTTCTGTTCTGACTTTTTGCGCGTTTAACCCTCCAAATCAGATCCGAAACATGTGTAAACACCCAGTATCCAACCCAAAACATTAACCCAACTATTTCAAGCAAAAACCCCTAATTTATCATTACCCTAGCCGTCCCGAATGCATGCGGTTTCCCAAAATAGCATAACTAGCATGTAAGTATCACATCAACATGCAAAGCTTACCCTAAATAGCAAATATCCAGATTTCATCACATAACGACGTTGTCCGACATTATCCTAATGTTCTAGCATCATCCTAGAGTAAACACTAACCTCAAACAATCAACAAAACGCAACATATCATCATCAATCCACCGTAATCATTCAAACGGGTCAAAACGCCTAATATCAATATTACACATCTATGAACCTTCAAACTCCTAGGTTATCATCATATTAACTCATTTAGATCAGAAACACAATAATAACACAAGAACAATCATGTTTAAATGATAAAAATCCTATCTTGCATGAATACATCACATATAACAAGTATAGAGGTTTGGGTTTGTTTTGAAACTGATTTTAATGTGTTTTCAAAGACACAAATGTTTATAAATCAGGTCTGGACCTTTAGGGATCAAAACAATATCATAATAAAGGTTTGGGATGAAGAACACACCTTGAAATGGTGAGATTATGAGGTGTAAGGCTTGGAAATGTGGTTTCTTGCTCAAAAACGTGTTGCAGAGGTTGGATAAGGTGTGGGTGGCTTTGGGGTGTATTAGGGTTTCACAAATGATGTCTAGAAACATAAGGGTGGTATTTATAGGCGTTTTTAGTCGTCATTTGCAGTTCAGGCGAGTACGAGAATGTTGCAGTTAAGGCTCTAATCGCTAGTAATACTAGCGAATAGCCCTCTATTCGCCCCTATCACCCTCCTACTCGTCATTATATTGGCGATTAGGCTCTCCCCTGGGGCCTAATCGCCTATAGCCTGTGTATCCGGGTTTTTGGCACGTTAAACCCTATTTTAACATATATAAACACGTTTTCACAACCGACAAGTTGCATAATGATTATAAGTATGTAATGCACGATAACTAACACGTTTGCGTCCGTTCACCAATTCCCGGGACTCGAGATTTACGTGTGTGCGTTAAACCCGACGATTCTACAAATCACCCATCCGTGTTCCCCTGGCTATGGACCGACTCCCAATGATCCCGTGGATCATTGTAACGACTCCCGATGATTCCCGGAACCATCATAACGACTCAACTGACCTAGTTAAGTATGTTTGAAAACGTTTTTCGCTAAGGTAGACTTATGTGTTTTATAAAATGTTAACCTAAACATGTGGGGTGTCACATCATCCCCTTGTTGAAAGAATTTTCGTTCCGAAAATTTCCCGAAGTCAAAGAGAACGAAGCGATAAAAAGAAAAATTTTCCCGGTCGTCACATCATCCCCTTGTTGAAAGGAATCTCGCCCCGAGATTCACTCT
This sequence comes from Ambrosia trifida, assembly GCA_028751855.1. NCBI lineage: Eukaryota > Viridiplantae > Streptophyta > Magnoliopsida > Asterales > Asteraceae > Ambrosia > Ambrosia trifida. Next base: position 7,953,161 of record CM054133.1, on the reverse strand, counting down.
TCGACAGTGATGAGTGTCGACTTAACCCAAGTAACATTTCCCAAAGTGCAAACGAAGGGTTAACCATGAACGAATAAAGATAACAACAGACACTCCAAGCCGGGGAACCGCCCTTCCCCGAGTTAAATGCAAAACAACGAATCCTCCTGATCGAAGGCCTACTAGAGACTACTGTGATCGGTATAAATGACACACCGGTACCGTCCAAGTAGTATCTCCAAAGGACCCATATCAGACCCATGAATGCAAAATGATAACCAAGTACCCGACTGAACGTACATGATGAATACGAAACGCCAAACAATGTGAATGAGAATGAATACAAGCATAATAAGGATCAAGAAAAGAATACTCACCCGTAACAGTATCAGGATCCTCCATGTTCTCCCTCGCACCGATGATGTAAGCACGTGTATTCCGACCCCCGCCTTCATTGTTTCCGGCACCTCCATTTGCCCCAGCCCCATCCCGAATCAACTCCGGGCAGTATCGCTTAAAGTGTCCCACCTTACCACAGTTGTAACAACCCTGCCTCTCCTGACGAGCGGGAGCAAGAGCAGCAGTCTGAGCTGGTGGTGGCTGTAGAGTGACCCTGCAGTCCTTAGCATGATGTCCAACCCGCTGACAGCGATGGCAGCGAAACTTATCACAGTCTCCCGTATGATGAAACCCACATTGAGTACACTTAGGCAGCTTCCTAGTATACCTGCCCTGTCTCTGCTCAGATGATGAACCTGTAGCCTCAAATTTCCTCTACTGCTGCTGCTGAGGCTGAACTGTACCCTTACCCGCGCTCTCCCATTTCCTCTTGTTACCATCAGAGGTCTTCGCCACAGTATCCTTAGGAGGCAAAACACCCTCCTGAACCTTCTGCTTAGTCAGCCTATGAGCCAACCGAATGGTATCCCAAAGTGTAGTAACATCATTCGCGGTCACCAACCCGCGAACCTCAGGCACCAACCCACTAATGTATAACTCAATAGCCTTATACTCGGGAGTCATAGAATCCGGGCACAAAAGTTCCAACTCATGATAACGAGAGGTATACTCCTCGACCTTAGATCCCACCATCTGATGATTCCACAGCTCATGCTCCAAACTCTTAATTTCATCCCTGGGACAATACTCCATCTTCAAACGATACACAAACTCGGTCCATGGCAACGCATGGGCCTCAAGTAAACCAATAGTCTGCACCGTCGAATTCCACCAAGTCAACGCACGTCCCTTGAATGTCCCTGAAGCATACTTCACACAATACTCCTCAGGGCAGTTACACATGGAGAAAGCGGACTCGACCTTCTCCAACCAACGAAGTAGTCCCACAGCTCCCTCAGTCCCACTGAAGTTATGGGGCTTGCAGTCCTAGAACATCTTGTAAGTACAGTGGACTGGAGGAGGTGGAGGTGGTGGAGGATGAAAAGCATTCCCTGATACAACAAGCAACACGGATCACAAAAATGAAAACCACACAACAAAAGATAAGGAATGAGGGTAGGGGTAATTAAATTACCACCATGGCCCTGCTGGGCGGCCTGGTGTGCAGCAATAGCAGCTGCCACATGCTCCTGAATCAGGCTGTTCAGCTCCGCCTGGGTCATACTAATGTTGCCTCGACCCCCATTGCGTCCACCGCCATTCCGACCACCAACACGACCACCACGACGTCCCCCAGCGCGACCAGACATGTTCTGCCAAAACACGAAACAAGATACTCAGCACCACTACTAGATCAAGCTACTAGTGACCAAACGAATTTAGAACGGAGTTCCAGCATGATCATCTGTCCGAACTCGAAGTGTGACATCCGTCACTTTTTTTTTACAATAATAATAATAATAATAAAAAATAAAAATTCAGATTTTATTATATATACATTTTTTTACCATCTCTAAACCAACCCAACACCTAAAACCTTTAAACAAATTTTTGGCCCAATACTCCAAGCCCAGCCCAACATGTTTTCTCCTTCCCTTGTTTCCCTGCTACTGATCGCAACCGAACAGAGGACCAGGAGACCAGTCAGCTTTAAGCTGAAATCATGGATCAATTACCACAAATTATTGCTGTGGTTTGACCGACAAAACGACTACACATCAATCCGTGCACAATTAACGCGTTTACTTTCATAATTATAGGATAATTGATAGCATTTATTAAATTTTTATAACTTTCCTTGAACAAAATTTCCAATCGGTGTACGTACACAATAGTATGCAAGGAAATTTCTAGATGTTATATGCCTATGAGTATGACATAATTGGGTACAAAATGATAATAAGATCAAGAAAATGAAAACACGAGTATCATGAATAATTAAATGCCCAGTGAATAGTCAAATTAAGAGGAAATCAAGTTTCACAAACAATGATGTTTTGGAAAAATTCTGTAGAATCAAGTATCAGGTTTTTAGTAGTTTGATTATCATGTGTAACTAGCTCATGTGTGAGAAGGTGAAGGATATGAATTTAGTTCTTGAGAGGATGATGAAAAATCTTGAAGCAGAATCAAGGTTGTGAGAGAATGTGAAGATAGTTGATAAATAGTTTATTTTATAGTAAGGAGATTATGTAGCAGTGTAAATTTTGAGGTTTGGATCAAAGGTTATAATCAAGTGTATAAGAAAACATGACATTTTTGAAGATCAAGGTTTTATTAGTGATTTTTAATAGTTTAAAGCATTATATAGAAAATCGTTTGTTACGTCAATAAATAAACAATTGAATTTAAGTTCGAGGACATCCTTAAAAAAATATGTACTTTGTAAAGTTACTAGGTAATACAACAAGTTTTAGAAATCTTTAGTTTGTGCTAAGGTATGAGGTTATAGTTTTTAAAATAAATAACATGTGGAGAAAAGAAATAATATGATTTGGGTAGGGTGTTGAATATTTAAAAAGTGGCTAAGAGGGTAAGGTGAAGTGTGATTGTGAAATCCATAGATGGTTATGAAAGTATGAACTTGTAAGTAATATATGAAAATCGTGAAATACAGAATATTGTATATGAATCGAGAGAGTATTATTGAAAAAGGCTTGCATAAAATGCTTGGAGTGCCCTTGTCTAGCTGTAACGCCCAACAAGAACGTTGACTTTTCAAAGGAGTTGAACCCAATGGTGATCAAAGAAGACATGCTTTAGCCTATAAGTGGACACTCACTCCAGGAATCCCCAGGTAAGCATAACAGGTCCGTAAATGGATTTACATAAGTGTGATGACTACTAACCCGAAGGCTATTCAGTCCCCAAGTTGTCCAAACCGTGACCGTAGATGTTGAAAACATGTTTAAACGTTAATCCGAACAACCAGACAAATCCCGACATCCCATTGGTGACCCGACATCCCACGTGTTAGCCACATACAAGATATCATGCAAATTATGCAATTAAACACTTAGCATGCGCAAATATGCACCCTATCTAGCATAACGCCCAATTAACGCATAAACAAGTCCGAACACGTGTTACTAAGTTATTAAACATGTTACGGGGTTCCTAACATGTTCCTAGGTGTCAATTCGTGTTTCGGGATGTTAAAATATACATACAGCAGCATTACACGCGATTAGGAATCAAACAGGCAATTAGGAAAAGTCAACTGGTGATTAGGAGAGTCAAACTAGCGAGTAGGGCTGTAATCACTAGTAATAATGGCGATTGGGCTCCCAATCGCCTATATTATAGGCGATTAGGGACTTCTAATCGCTAGTACTGTTCTGTTCCGACTCTTTGCGCGTTTAACTCTCCAAATCAGATCCGAAACATGTGTAAACACCCAGTATCCAACCCAAAACATTAACCCAACTATTTCAAGCAAAAACCCCTAATTTATCTTCACCCTAGCCGTCCCGAATGCATGCGGTTTCCCAAAATAGCATAACTAGCATGTAAGTATCACATCAACATGCAAAGCTTACCCTAAATAGCAAATATCCAGATTTCATCACATAACGACGTTGTCCGACATTATCCTACTGTTCTAGCATCATCCTAGAGTAAACACTAACCTCAAACAATCAACAAAACGCAACATATCATCATCAATCCACCGTAATCATTCAAACGGGTCAAAACGCCTAATATCAATATTACACATCTATGAACCTTCAAACTCCTAGGTTATCATCATATTAACTCATTTAGATCAGAAACACAATAATAACACAAGAACAATCATGTTTAAATGATAAAAATCCTATCTTTCATGAATACATCACATATAACAAGTATAGAGGTTTGGGTTTGTTTTGAAACCAATTTTAATGACTTTTCAAAGACACAAATGTTTATAAATCAGGTCTGGACCTTTAAGGATCAAAACAATATCATTATAAAGGTTTGTGATGAAGAACACACCTTGAAATGGTGAGATTATGAGGTGTAAGGCTTGGAAATGTGGTTTCTTGCTCAAAAACGTGTTGCAGAGGTTGGATAAGGTGTGGGGTGGCTTTGGGGTGTATTAGGGTTTCACAAATGATGTTTTGAAACATAAGGGTGATATTTATAGGCGTTTTTAGTCGTCATTTGCAGTTCAGGAGAGTACGAGAATGTTGCAGGCGATTAGGGCTCTAATCGCTAGTAATACTAGCGAATAGCCCTCTATTCGCCCCTATCACCCTCCTACTCGCCATTATACTGGCGATTAGGCTCTCCCCTGGGGCCTAATCGCCTATAGCCTGTGTATCCGGGTTTTTGGCGCGTTAAACCCTATTTTAACATATATAAACACGTTTTCACATACCGACAAGTTGCATAATGATTATAAGTATGTAATGCACGATAACTAACACGTTTGCGTCCGTTCAACAATTCCCGGGACTCGAGATTTACGTGTGTGCGTTAAACCCGACGATTCTACAAATCACCCATCCGTGTTCCCATGGTTATGGACCGACTCCCAATGATCCCGTGGATCATTGTAACGACTCCCGATGATTCCCGGAACCATCATAACGACTCAACTAACCTAGTTAAGTATGTTTGAAAACGTTTTTCGCTAAGGTAGACTTATGTGTTTTATAAAATGTTAACCTAAACGTGTGGGGTGTCACATCATCCCCTTGTTGAAAGAATTTTCGTCCCGAAAATTTCCCGAAGTCAAAGAGAACGAAGCGATAAAAAGAAAAATTTTCCCGGTCGTCACAAAGTGTATCCATAATTCTAACTTCATGTCTTTTTCACAAAGAAATATGCATCGGCCGTAGGAACATAAACACAAAAATTAGAGCCTAAAGCCATCTTTACTTTCCTCCATTTACTATCCATTGTACAAGAATATCAAAAACAAGAAGAAATTGTTGAAAATAAATAAAAAACAATAAGTGGGTGTTGAGCAGGATTAGGTAAAACAGAAGGTGGGAGATTGGTGTTGAATTAAATTAATAAGGGGAAGTAGGTGAGTTGCATGAAAACTGGTAAGGGAATTTAAATGGTGATGAATTGATGTGGTGGAAGACTAGAAGGGATTTACAGCATGATGATGATGATGATCTTCTTGATGGTTATAGCTTGTATTGGGATGACATCGACGTGTTGAAATGTTAGTGAATGATGATGATGGTGGTGGTGGTGGTGGTCAGATCTCGATCGGTTTGTTTTCAAAGAGATGATGGGTGTGTGAAAGTGGATAGGTGCAGTGATAATTGTGAAAGTGGAAGTGTGTGTGATAGTTTAATCATGATTAGGTTAAATTGACATGTGGCAAGTTCTAGTGGCTTTCTTACACTTCTTATGTTAAGAAACTTTATACCCAATACTTTCTCTATAAGTTATAGATTATAGATTAAAAAAAATATTAATTAACATATTTGAAATTTTAAGATAATATAGATATAGATTTTATTTAAAAATACAAGATAAATAAATTTAAAAGAAATCTTCACATGATGCCACATGACACATTCAATGGGGGGGGGGGGGGGGGTTGAGGCCTCCATTGAATGTCACCTCATACAAATTCAATTCTTTTATTATAAGTTATAGATATATAACCAGATTGTCCCAAATAAATCACCTAACTAGTTACATAATATATGACCAGATTGTCCCAAATAAAACCACAACCAATCATAATCATCATAATCATCATAACTATATATAAAAGAAAAACCTTTTGATGACATGGCATTTATTAAGGCAACCCCCATCCCTTGAATGTGTAATGTGACATCATGTGGAATTTTTTAAATTTTTTTGAGTTTTTTAATAAATTAAAATTATTATAGATAAAATCATACTCCTTTATCCCCTCTCTTTCACTCTTTTACAAACCCAAACCCTAGCTCTCTCTCCCCCTCTCTCTACCCCATTATTGGACCCTGTTAAAAGATTTATCTTTTACTTAGGTTGTGTGTAGTGGCAAGTTATGGGGCGTTATGTGTGCCTATAGCGCCCGGGAACACCGCCCCCGGGCGCTATAGGGCGTTATAATGGGGAAGCGGTATAAGATAACGGGCGTTTTCAATTTGATTTGTTTGGGGGTTCGTGCATTTGACCGTTTCACAACGGTTCAATTCATTTAATTTTTTCTCAAACTCTCTTTATATATATATATATATACACACATACAACAAACATAAACCACACCAACACATACACTTAAACACAACCCAAATACAAACCAAAAAACAAACCAATGGCAGCGTGGACGAATCAAGATCAACTCGAGTTGGTGAGGGCGTGGATCAACACTAAGGAGAACCCGCCAACCAATAGGAAGCATTTTTGGAGCAATGTATTGTAGGAGTTCAACTAAATTACCGGAACGAACCACCGTACTGTCGATCAGATCGCCAGTAAGTGGTCTGCCATACAAAATAACGTTGAGGAGGAGGAATAGAAAGAGTTGTGACTGAGATTGAGTTTTGTCCTTGTATTTATAGGGGTAGAAATGAAAACGGTTGGGGGGAAACGTTTGAAATTCAAACGTTTGGGGGGGGGATTGAAATTTAAACGTTTAGGGGGGAAAATTTGAAATTCAAACGTTTGGAGGGAAAAATTGAAAATTTGAAATTCAAACATTTGGGGGGGGGGGGGGGAATTTGAAATTCAAACGTTCGGCCTATATTTTTTATTTATTATTATTTTTACTTTTATTAATATTATTATTTAAATAAGAAAAATAATAATTAAACAATGATTACCCAATCATTTATAACCCCCTTCCCACTACACCCTCTTTTTCCATAACCTCCCACAACTCCCCTTCTATTAATTTTTAATATTTTAATACCCATAACCACCCATAACCCCCACCACTACACATACACTTATAATATACAAGACATCAACGCCGTCATCTCCTCACCGTCTCTTGCAGGTATTTTTTTCATTGCGATATTGTGTATATCTTTTTCTTTTCTGTATCTCAATTATTTTTTCCTGTGATTTTAGTTATCGAAACCCAAAGTGTTTGTTTTTATCATCTCCCATTTTGATTGAATCACTTTGCACTACATATACACACATACCAAACAATCACCGATTTAATATTGTTAAAGGGCCATTATTTTACTATTTAGATCTTCACCCATATGTTTCGGCCTAATCTTCTAGGTTATATTTCATCGCAATGTTCTAGGGTTTTTATTCACTTCGATATTATCGAGTTAGGGTTTTTTTATTGTTATTTTTGATCAATTAGTTATTATATTAATTTTCGTTGATTGAGTGATTAAAAATTTGTTTGATTTGATCTTATGTAAAAAAATATGATATGATGTTGAATTTTTGTTTGAATCCTCATATAATATTTAACGATTTTGAATTAATTGGTATTGAAATTTATGTTCTCCAAGCAAGTATTGATCCTTAAAATTTTTTTTATGAAAAACGGCATATTCTTTTGACAGTACACACGTTTTATCACTTCATATATTGTATATCTCGAGAAGTACCCGGGTGATAATCCAGTCTATATATATAATAAACCAAAGCAATAAATCCCACATGACACTCAAAGAGACCAACTTCCTTATTGTGTATGTCATGTGGCATGCCCATGTTGCATTAAGTGATTTTAGAAAAAAAAATATATTTAAAAACAAAATTAGATTTTTCTTTCTAATGTTTCCTCCACCAAATTAACAAGCGTTTTATTATCTTTCCAACGAGTACCATAGAGCTATATAAAAAACAGAGAAAAAAAACGACTATTTTTTTGTTGAAGTATTAGGTGTTAGAATTGGATTTATAGATTGTTTTAGGTTTGGTATTGAATATTGATATTAGAGTTATACATTTTTTAGCTTTTATGATAGGTGTTAATATTAGAGTTATACATTATTTTAGGTTAGGTATTGAATATTGATATTGGAGTTATGCATTTTTTAAGCCTTTATGCTAGGTGTTAATACTAGAGTTATACATTGTTTTAGGTTAGGTATCAATATTAGTATGTTAGAGTTGTATATTTTTTTACCCTTTAGGATAGACGTTAATATTAGAGTTACATTGAAGTTATACATTGTTTTAGGTTAGGTGTTAGTATTGGAGTTGTACATTGTTTTAGGTTAGGTATTAATATTAGAGTTATACATTGTTTTAGATTAGATGTTAACATTAAAATTATACATTGTTTAAAGTTAGGTGTTAACATTGGATATACATTTTTAATTGTTTTAGGTTAGGTGCTACCCGAAGCTTTGCTGCATGTGTCATATTAGATTTCTTAACCCGGGACACTCCCGAGGTATAATATATATATATATATATATATATATATATATATATATATATATATATATATATATTGCAAAGGGATTAATCCTACATGTCATACTCTTATGCAATCTCTCTTTTGAGAGATGCCACATAGGATGTGATGTGGCAACTCTAGACCAATTAAAAAAAGGATTAAATATGGTTTAAATATGGTTTAACTTAATCTATTAAATACCTAATCTACTAAATGTAAATATTAAACCTTTATTATTTTCTCTCTCATATTTCCTCCCATAACTTTTAAACGTTAATATCTTTTATATACGAGATTTTTTAAATAAAAAAATTACACCAAATTAACGAGCGTTTTATTATCTTTCCAACGAGTACCATAGTGCTATATAAAAACGGAGAAAAAAACGACTATTTTTTGTAACCCGACAGGTATTGTGTCAGGTTTGATATTAGTTTAAAAAAAATTGTGGGTTTGGGTCGGGCCTAAGATTAGGTGATACCCGACCCAATTACCCGAAACCACATACCCAAATACCCGAACTATATACCCGATCATATACCCATGATTTTTTTAACGCATCACATAACTCTTAGACTAATGCGGTCGATATTTCAATAAATAACTTTTTTTCCTTATTTCATGTTAGTTTTTTTTAGAATAATCGATTACAAACTTCCGAATTCATTTGACATTATACCCAGCGCAGAGATTCGTTTTTTTATATTAGAATATGATATCTTATGGTAGAGATTTGTTTAAAATAAATAAATAAATAATAATAATAATAATAATAATAATATTCATTAATCATACAAGTCATTAATTATGTTGTCATATTAGATATTTTATTATGTCATATTAGATATTTCAACCCGGGACGCTCCCGGGATAAAACTAGTCTAATTCTATATACAATTAAAAAAGGCTCAGGCTATTTGGACACCATTGAAATCTATTTGGACACCCTGGTCATGCCTCGTATAGACCTATATGGGGCATATTAAAATACAAATTTTGTCTTTTAGCTATCTGATGTTGACCTACACAGAAAACAATAAAGTTTATACTCCTCGTATAGACCTATATGAGGCATATTGAAGTACAATTTTTGTCTTTTAGCTAATTGATGATGACCTACACAGAAAACAATAAAATAATATGCCTCATATAGATCGATATGAGGCATATTATGGTCTATTTTTATTTTTTATATATTTTTATTTTTATTGTTTTTAAATAACTAAAAATACTAAATTAACTTTAAAAATTCCAAAAATTAACAAAAAAATTAGTTATATTCTGTTCAATATTATTTTAAAAAAAATCAACTTTTTGTTACCAACATTATTTTAAGAGTAAAGATCAAATACAAAGTGTTTTTCGGTAAGAACTGTGAGAATCAAAGGGAGTAAAAAAAATTATATTTTTTTTTCGAATTTTTTTCCCATGTGCTTAAACATTCTTTCTAGATGAATAATACAAAAAAAAAAAAAAATTAGTGTAATTACGTCATTAAAGAAAATACATTAGTTTACACTAGAGTAATTATGTAATTACTCTACACCAAATTTGAAAAAAAAAAATAAAAAAAATACCCTCATTTGATTCTCACAGTTGTTACCGAAAAAACACTTTGTACCGGATATTTCCCTTTATTTTAAATAGTGTTCAAATCAGTAAAACTTAATTTTTTTTTTGGATTTTTAAAAGTTATTTTAGTATTTTTAAACAATATTATTACAATAATATTGTATTTTAAAAAAAAATAAAAACAGCCTTGATATACCTAGTATTGGGCAATATGAGTAGTATTAAACACTGATAAGCCTAGTATTGGGCAATACGTGGCATATCAAGCCTAGTATTGGTACTAATACTATGCTTGAAAAGTGATAAGAGGGTGACTTGATATGGATCATATTGGGCAATACGACCCATATTAGTACATCAGTATGCTTCATATAGGTCTATATGAGGCATATTAGTCCTCATATCACTTCTTCTCAGCCTAGTATCAAACCCAATACGTGGTGGCTTTGATATGCCCCATATTGACCAATACGAGGCAGATCAGGGTCTTTTTTTTATTTTCTTTATATATTTTTATTTTTATTGTTTTTAAATAACTAAAAATACTAAATTAACTTTAAAAAAATCCAAAAATTAACAAAAAATTAGTTATATTCTGTCCAATATTATTTGAAAAAAATTTCAACTTTTTGTTACCAACATTATTTTAAATAGTGTAAAAAAAAAAATTCAACTAGTATTGGTACCAATACTTGGCTTGAAAACTGATATGGTGGCTTTGATATGCCTCATATTGACTAATACGAGGCATATCAGGGTCTTTTTTATTTTTTTTATTTTCATTTTTATTGTTGCAACGGTCCGGGTCGTTACCGGGCCCGGTCGGGTCGAAACGATCCTGGTCGCTACCGGGCCCGGCCGGGTCGAAACGGTCCTGGTCGCTACGGGACAGGTCAGGTTGAAACGGTCTAGGTCGTTACTGGGCCCGGTCGGGTCGAAATGATCCGGGCCGCTACCGGTCCCGTCGGGTCGAAACGGTCCGGCCGTTACCAGGCCCGGCCGGGTCGAAACGGTCCGGGTCGCTACCGGGCCCGGCCGGGTCGCTACGGGACGGGTCAGGTCGAAAAGGTCCGGGTCGCTACGGGGCGGGTCATGTCGAAACAGTTATGGTCGCTACCCGGCCCGGCTGGGTCGTAACAGTCCGGGTTGTTATCCAGCCTGATAGGGTCGAACCGGTCCGGTTCAAAATGAAATATTTCAGATCCCTTATAATTTTATTTTTAAGTTTATTTTTGTTTTTTTTTTTAATTTTAATTTTTTAATTTTTATTTACTTTTTAATTTTTTTTATTGTTATTTTTTTGTTTTAAATTTTAATCAATTTTAATGTGAACCTATCCTAATCCAAACCATCCATACCCAAACAAAAGAAATAATTTTTATAAAATAATACTAGTAACAAAAAGTTGTAATTTTGTTAAAATAATACTGGAATGAATATAACTAACTTTTTATTAATTTTTGAATTTTTTTAAAGTTAATTTAGTATTTTTAGTTATTTAAAACAATAAAAATAAGAATACAAAAAGATAATAAAAAGACCCTAATATACCTCATATTGATCTATATGAGGCATACTTGGCTATGATATACCTCATATTAACCAATATGAGACATATTGGCACGAAGTTTTAGGTCTGAGATTCCCTTGAAGTTTGTGTGCAACTTTTTGACTTAAATATGCCTCGTATAGAGCTATACGAGACATACCTAGGGTGTCCAAATAGATTTTGGGGTGTCCAAATAGTATCACCCTTAAAAAAGCTGTCGACTTTTGGGAATAGTTCTCGCAATCTCTGTCGTTGTTCCTTTTTGATCCAACGTACAATTCTTTATTAATTAGTAGCTGATTACCCCGGGAGTGTCCCGGGGTTGAAAAATGTAACATGACTTAATAAAAATCATAAAAGTGGAAAACATACCAATCATAAACTCAGTCAAACAGATTATTAATTCCCATTTGCGTTCACTGACCTGAACTTTGAAGCAAATGTGACGATTCATAGCTCACTTAAGCAGTAGCTCTAGCTTTCTCTTCATACTCATGTGGTGACTGAAGAGTACAAATGAGGTTGCGGTCTCCATACACACTGTCTACACGACCTGTTACATAAAATCACATCAGAATATAACGAAAAGAAAAAAAACGGTGTTTGGAATAGGAGTTTTGAAGGTGGGAGCGAGAGACGAAAATGTGGTAGGCCTGAACTTAGCAGCACAAAGCCATAGAGCAGGGTACGCTGCGTATTCTCTAGAATACAGTTTAGTCCACTTATCAGCCATGAGGAATTGTGGCGGGTGAGGAGCACCCTGCAAACATAATATTTTCTAATATCACTAATAATATTTGAGAATAAATTACTCCAAAACAATCATAATACCCCTGGAGCGTTCCGGGATAGACAGATTCTAATTTAAATATTAGGATTTTGGATGTCTAATGTATGCATTTTTATTTCATCTCAATAAATCTAACAAAAACTCTAAAACTCACAATTCTTCCATAGTTGTCAATACTTTTCTACACCTACTGTCAACCCTAAACAACCAACAAACTATAAAAACTTCTATTTCAAACCATCATGAACCAAAATTGAACTTACCAGTTATCAAGAGTCATTTACCTATAGTTATTTAACATTAATACAACTGAATTCAATCTTATTGCTGGCAAAGATCTACTCAAAGTACATAAACATAATCACATCTCTCCAATCCCTTACACTCAATCACTGCATGTCCATACTATTCTAATCAGTAATAACTCATATTCCCTAACCTAAAACCTAATCACTAATCAGCTAAACAATCACTTAAGTAAGCTGCAACTATTCAAAAATTCATCACATCTCTCCAATCTCTCACATTCTAATGACTCTTGTAATTCCTAACCTAATCAACTAAACAATCACTTAAGTTGAAAGTTGCAACCATTTAAAAACTTATCACATCTCTGTAATCTCTCACACAAACCATCTTAAATGATTAATAGATAAAATGTTTAATTACTTAAAGATAGATATACATAGTAAATGGGACATATATGTTGAGTTTGGTGCACAATATGAAATATTTTAATAATTCATAATGCATAAATTAAATAATGATAAAGAAGCACCCATTGATTTTAGTAAGCTTCTTTCTCCTTTACCATTACGCAAGCACGTTAAAGCTTTAGGTGGGGTCGAAGCCGCAGTAGACACGGAGGGGTTGTTGGGAAGAGACAGTACGGAGGTTGTCTCCGGTGATGTAGTCTAATAAACCTCGTTGTTCGAGGATGTCGATGATGTTTGGTTGGGTAGGATGTGGTGGTTGGGTGGTTGAGAATTTGCGGGTGAGTAGGATGGTCCGGCGACTGTGGTGAGGGAGGTTAATGGGTGATGGGATTGACTAAAAGATAGAGTTTGTGAGGTGGTTTCAGGGAGAAGAGAATGGTTGATCGGAGTATGGCGGCAATTGTTAGGGGTAGAAGAAGCGGTGTACAGTTAGGTGGTTAAGGGTTTGAGAAAAAAATGTAGGAGAAGGGGATGAAGAGTAGGGTTTTATCACAAATAGGGTTTAGTTGTGTATCATATTTATTAATTTAAATAAAAAAACAAAAAATAAAAAAATGCATCACATGATGACACGTGGCATAATCAAGAGAGGGTTGGGGTCACCATTAAATGCCACGTCAGCAAAAGTGTTTTCTTTTAGGGAAAATGACCAATATAGCCCGTTGACCGGGCATTTTGCACAACTAGCCCCCTCCACCGTCTTTGGAGAGACGGGACACGGCTCCCAACCAGCCTGAACTGTCTCCGAGACCGTTTGGTTTTATAGCCAATTGCAAGCCAACACGTGGCGTCTCTGATCCCGAGGCTGTACCGTCTCTCTCCAGACGGGTCAGAGATGTCTCCCAGACGGTTCACGTTTCTCAATGCCGGCTGCCTTCGGTTCAACCGTCTCCCAGACGGTTCACGTCTACCAATGCCGGCTGCCTTCGGTTCAACCGTCTCCCAGACGGGTCACATTTCCCAAGTCGTCTTAAGCCGTTTTGTGATACCGTCTGAACCGTCTGAACCGTCTCACGAGTGTATATAAATACCCCAATTCACTTAACGAAATTTGCACCCACCCCTCTCCTCTAAGCTTTCATCTTCCAATCCAATGATGTTTTTTTACTTTCCCAGCCGAAGCCTACCGGCTTACGAAAATATGTCCCGGTTACTTGGATTGTTGTTTCATCTGCGTACGGCTACTTGGATTGTTGTTCCATCTGCGCGTGGTTTGCAACCCGTGTAATGGATCGATGATGTGGTGGTCTACATTTGAGGCAAGTTCGTTCGCTTTCCGAATTTATGTCTCGATGTTCGACGTGTGCTGATGTGTCGTAAAACACATTTATTCTCCTATGTATTTTTTGTTATAATTGAGTCTTTTGTATATAGTTTTTAGTAGTTTTAGGCGTGTATTCGTTTGTTGGCCTATTTTTGTCATTGTATAGATTTTTATTAATTTTTAGTACTTATTTATTTATTTTATATTTTGGTAGGTGTTCGTGTGAACGTTGGAGCGTAAACAAGAAAGTTTGGTCGAGCCAAGAACACCCGAATTAAAATACGGAGCTAGAATACTCTATATAATAATAGTTATAATAATAATAACTAATAAATAAAAAATAAAATTAAAAGAATTTAGGTTGGGCCGTAGCCCAAACCTAAAAGATTGAAGTGAAGGTAATTTTTAAAAAGAAAGGAAATCATTCATTCAAAAAAAAGAGCCGCAGCAGATTTAGACTTCAAAAATTCCAATTCTTGGAATCGCACAGCACAAGAGAAAAAGTCAAACCATTATTTAAGCGGTGACGATCGAAAGGGCACGGAAGGAGAAAAGGCCACGGGCACGGTAAAGATCAAGAGCCAACGAGCCGTGGGTTAGGTTTAGTTTTCGCTATATATTTTTATAGACATGATGAAATTGTTTTTTATAAACTTTGAATTTATGTTTCTAAATATTATGAGTAGCTAGACTTTTGTGGTTGCTTAGGTTTATGAACTAGACACGAAATTTGCAGTTTTTAATGATTCTTGGTTTTTAATTTTGATGTGTAGGATTACATGATTTTAATTTTATTGTTGGATTTGATATATGTGTGTTGGTGTTAATTTTATTTGAAGTTTGTTTATTGGTTTTGTGGAACTAGGCATGTAGAGATACCCCCTAGGTCTTGAAATCAATCTAGTTCGTCAACTTAGGTTAGCGTGCTAGTATTTGGAGTTGGAGTACGACACAAGTATAACAAACTAATATAATAAATTAACTAAGACGTGCAGTCCATTCTTGAGGGTGAGAAATCTAACTCGAGATTGCTAGGTAACTAACTAGGCATTGTTCGGTAGTTGGCAAGCGCTAGGGCGGGAGTCGCTACTTGTCCGTGTTTAGAGTTTTCCTAGGTTTTCTTCAGTAGAGTTTAAGTCTGCTTCATAGTTTGAGGGTTTTAATCCAGGAGATGTTTTAATCTGATTTCTGTGGGATTTTGGTACGCTAGGGCGATCCGGATCCATCTTAGCATTTCTACACTTGTCCCGCCTTGAGTCTGGTGAGCTATCCTTGACAGGAGGTTTATTAGATAAGAATAGGGTCTCAAGTTAATTACCAGATTCATGATTTATTGCTAGTGTCTAGGGATTTTACCTAAGTAACCAACCTTCTTCCTATCCGATTTCTCCAAGTTCCTAGTTCCTATAAGCACTTGAGGTTATTTGATTTATATTTAGTTTCTTTTAAGTTTATAATTAGTAGTTTAAAATACCCCCCCCCCCCATTTAAGTATATATATTTATTTAGGCTAGTATTCGGTAGAGGTTGTGATCTAGAGTTGCATTCGCGTCTTTGGGTTCGATACTCGGTCTTATCTGTTTACTGCTTTGCGACCGGTACACTTGCCGTGCGTGTGTAGTTTTTAGGTGAGTCGTTTTAATTAAAACTTGTGTTATTTTTATATATACATTTACACACATCATGTGCTCACTGAGAACTATTGTTACATAAAACGAGGAAACGTTTCGGACTTGTCTGTGTAGAGCACATACACCATTCGAAACAACGTCTATGTAGACCACTGCTACTACCGCCGCTGTGGAGGACAAAACATCTAACACTAAGATGTAGTCCTCAATAGTTGGTTAGACATTACTATTACTTCAAACAAAGTTCTTAGTTCTGGAAGTAAATTTGGGAAGTTTGTTGTAATAGTGTAGTTTTTTACTTGTTGCTTCTTAGTTCTGGAAGTAAATTTGGGAAGTTTGTTGTAATAGTGTATTTTTTAATTGTTGTTGTAATAGTATTTATTGTTTATTTGTGATTGTAATAGTATAGTACGTTTAATGAGATATTTACCTTAATATAAAAACAAAAAAACAAAATTGCATTAATATTAATAATGTAACACCCCAAAGTCTCGAAGTGATTACGTCACCTTACGTGTCTCTTAAACGGGTCGGGTCGGACCTGACCACCCGGTTATCCAAATTAATTATTCAAGTTCGAATCTCTCGACAAACCGTTTTAACCGAATATATAAATAATAATTAATGAATTATTATTATTACGGTTAAACGCTCCTAATCTGCTAATAACCCGTTGTCCAACGTCTCTTGTTTGATCGTTATACTCCTTACCAATTATCGCGAGTTCTAGTATTTATCCCCGTAGCCAAACACCCTCTATTATTAATCTTCTATATAAACCCCTCTCTCCTACCTATCGCTCTCTCTCTCTGTTCTATATACAATACACACAAAGTGTGTGAAGGCAGGCAACGCAGCAGCAGCATCAACCGGAGAAACATGGCCGGCGATTGCCGCCTCCTCTCCGACCACCGCTGCTCCAACCTCCGGCTGCTGCCTTCATCCTTCCTTCTCCGGTAAGTAGTCACCTCGCCGAGCCCCTTCGTTTTCTGTTTCTGTTTCTGTTATCCAACATCAACCAACCAAGTTTCCTACCCTTGATCTACTCTCTTATTCCTCTGTTCCGATTAAACAAATCGGACAGTCACCAGATTGTGGTGACTGTCACCGGTAAACTATACGGAACCCAACCCGATTAACCTTGTTCTTGATAAAGGGAACCAAACAGTCACCAGCCGTGGTAACTGTTACTGAGTCGTTGTATCATCGGTTCATCGGGTGAATATTATCAAACCTTTATAACCCACTGTTACCCTTATAATTATCAAACCTCACCCTTTGTGATGATGAATTCCGATAACCCGATAGTTAACCTGTTGAGTATTGTCATCGGGTCTCAACCAAACCCTCTGTTTGTACTCGTGACCGTCTTTAAGTCGGGTTAAAGTGCATCGGATCAAGTTTATGGATTGGTTGTTGATAATTATCAATGGACTATTGTGTTGACTGAGATATAAATCCATTCTTTGTAGGGAAAGATGGGAGTTATAAGAAGATATTATCACTAACCGGAAGCCCGGTTAGTCTCCGGTCCATTACTGATCGGGTTTTGATAATAATCCGGCAAGAAGCCGACCACTTCATGATAAGGTATAATTATACAAAGATCTTATTATAATTGGATATAAATCAGATTATAATATTATTTTGTATTTGATTGCGAGGTACCTTAATTAAATCGGAAAGTGGAACCCGATGCCGAGTCAACTCGATCAACTACCGGAATAGAACCCGGTTCCAATAAGTTAGACGAGAAATATTATTAGAATTATACGAGTATATATATATTACGAGTAACGTACGGACTTGATAATAATAATAAGAGACTAATAATTATATATAAAATATATACGTTTATATATAAGATTCGATATATAAAACGATATACTAAGCTCGGGTAAGAATGTCTAGAGTTCTTTTAGGTTCGCGTGCCAAGCTGTAAAGGCCAGCTTTGTTTCTTTTCGCCTAGATTGCCCAAACCCCGAGTTTAGGACTATCTAATATATACTGAATTCTATATATATAAATTGTATATATGATATATATCCTAAGTATTACAATCTAACAAGTCCCACGCGTTAAACGTATCAATATATATATGAAATATAATTGCAATAAGAAGATTAGCTAGAAGATATAACGCAAACAAGTGAGTATCGTGAACTCCCCTCTTTTACGGTTTTATTAAGTGTTTTAGGGGAAATACATGTCATTTAGAAAACATAATGCTTTACATAAAAGAATAACGATTTATAGAAGTTATAGAAAGGGGCAATAGAAACAACGAGGACAGTACTGGACGGTATCGCCATTTCCTTTCTTGTCTAACTAGAGGACAAGAACCAGTTTACCCGAGTAGAGGGTAAAATAATCATATATTATCACAAGCAGAGTGATACCATAGAAAGGAATGGCAACTTATAGAATATAATCGAAATAATAGAAATATAATCGAATTGATAGAATATCTAGTTCCCCTCCAGAATATAGAATTGTAAAGCATATTTATAAAAGATATTTATAAAAGAATTATAAATAAACGAACTGGCCATTCACTTTATAAAATACGAGACCTCACACAACTTTATGTTGACAGAAACTATTTTTGACATGTGTTCAGGTAACCCAACAGAAATGATGACGTGGATCCTGGAAGACTACAAGACTGTTATAACCCTGGATTCCGCTGTGTAACTCCGATAACCCGACCCGACAACCCGGCCACATCAGCCAGGGTCGTTACAAATAAAAATATAACCATTAATTGCATTTAATAAAAAGTTAATAAATTACAAATTAATTAAGACGATGTCTTATCATTTGCCAAACGGACACATGTTTAAACTCTTTACGCTCCCTGTTTTTATACTGTCTTAGACTGTGTCTAATTGCCACGTCTTCGGGAAAGTTAGAGGGTACGTCGTAAAGAGTCCGGTTGTGGTGCCCGTTGAAGATTTGACACTTTGTGGTCAAATCACTCAACTTCCGGCTTAGGGGCTCGGTGGTACGTTCTGACCCTCCAACGAGCCGGTTGTATTCATGCAGTATCCGGAACCATTTGTTGTTAAGGTGGGTGCTTTCTTCAACATGAAGCCATGCTGCAATCAAGGCAATCTCTTGTTCTTCCGTCCATCTTTGAGGTGCCATTTTTGTATGATTTTGGACGGTGTTGGACGGTGGTGGTGGGGTGGTAGATATTGTTTAGAAGATGTTGGACGGTGTTGGACGGTGGTGGTGGGGTGGTAGATATTGTTTAGACGGTGTTGGACGGTGGTCGTCGGGTTGTAGATAGTGTTTAGACGGAGTTGCACGGTGGTGGATAGTGTTAAGACGGGGTTGGATGACGGGAATGGGACGGGAGACGGGTATTTATAGGGCTGAGCTGGACAACCGAAGCGTCGCCCGGTCATCGGGACTCACCGGCGTTGGTAGATGTGAACCGTCTTGAGAGACGGTTGAACCGAAGGGTCAGCCGGCATTGGTAGACGTGAACCGTCTGGGAGACGGTTGAACCGAAGGCAGCCGGCATGGGGGCACGTGAACCGTCTGGGAGAGATCTCTGACCCGTCTGGAGAGAGACGGTACAGCCTCGGGATCAGAGACGCCACGTGTTGGCTTGCAATTGGCTATAAAACCAAACGGTCACGGAGACGGTTCAGGCTGGTTAGGAGCCGTGTCCCGTCTCTCCAAAGACGGTGAAAAGGGCTAGTTGTGCAAAATGCCCGGTTAACGGGCTATATTGGTCATTTTCCCTTTCTTTTATATATATAGATAGATTAGGAGAAGATACATTGAGTTGTGGGTGAGACACAAACACAAACACAATCACAATCAAATCTACACTGCACGTGGGATGTGTCTCACATTCTTCATTCTTCGGGTGAAGAATTTGTTTCTACTTTCTATAAAACCTTCACACTCACACTCACACTCACGGTTTATATGCCAGGCGGAGACCCCCATTCCGCCGCGTTAACTTTCTGAAACCTAAGATCTGGTGGTGACGGACCATCTGCAGGAGGTTGATTTGCTAGGATTCAAGGAGAGTTGATATTCTAGATCCATCAAAATCACCATGTCTCAGCCCACATGTATACCACCCCAACCCTCGTCGCTACTCGATCTCATTGCCAAGGTCTTAATTTGCTTTCCTTTTAAATTAATTTGCTTTACTTTTAGTCTTTCAAGTAATTTGGGTAAAATGTTATTTATAGGGCATCTGGGTCGTTGTTTATTGTGTAAAACTTCGGTTTTATCAATACCGTGTTTTGTGTTCATGTATTGATTCAGTTGCGCCAATATTTTAACTCAACCATTCTCAAACTATTGGTAACTGGTAAGGGTTTTTGACAACTTAAACCAAACCAATGAAAATTAAAACCAAATCAAACCAACTGTTTAACTTGGTTAGGTTTCACTAGGGATGAGCATTTTTTCCCGAGTACCTATACCTGTACCCGTACCGATTTTGAGTACTCGGTATAGGTACCGGTACCCACTTTTACTGATTTCGGTATCAGTACGGGTAGAAATGGTACAGGTACCGAATTCTATATACTATTGAATTTGATTATAAGTTTTACTTCGTATAATGGTATTTATGGTATTCGTATCAATTTTACCTATTTGGTATATGTACCATATTGGTATCCATACCAAAATTTTCAATTTGGTACCCGTATAGTATTGATACTCATAATTATTTACCTACTTGGTACCCGTACGAGTGCTCTAAAAAGAAAAAATAACAAAATGGTACCAAATGGGTACCGTACCGAAATACCGGTACCGATACTCGTACTCGTACCCGTACCGTACCTATATATTCGGTATGGTACTCCGTACCCATTTTTGTTCAAATTCGGTACGGGTATTTTCGATACGGGTACATGTATAGATACAGGTACGGTACCGATCTCATCCCTAGGTTTCACTATTAAGATGTGTTGGGCTTTCTTTTTACACACAAAAAAAAAAAAAAAACATATATAATTTAAAAATACCGAAAATAAACAAATACATAAATGAGTTTGGTAAATAAACAATAACTAAACAAAGATGATAGAATAATGATACTTTGGTTAATTGTTTTTGGTAAATAAACAATAATTTTCATTAATCTGAATGTAACTCAAATAAATATCAGTTTGAAATATAACAACTAAGTTAAATAGCTCAACAATAATCATGCCAAGTAAAATCTCACGGTCGTTTACGAGACCTATAGTATACTATACTATATAATATTATATGATACCGATACTTCACCTACATACATATACGAGACCTACAATATACCTATACTACACGATAATTTTTTTAACAATAGTTGGTAAATATGTTTAATGTAATAAAATCTTTTGATTTAAAAATTGCATTAATTGCTATGAACTTTGTTAACTTGGTTTAAAAACGCGCGAGGCGCTCCGAGGCGTTTTGGGTCCAAAATTCGAAGCGCGGGGCTTAAAGCGCGAGGCGAGAGCTTCACGTATAGCATTAAAAAAATTATAAAAAAATATTTATATATGTCAATATGACATTTTCTACATGTTAATCAATCATGAGCACAAAAACATGATTATAAAACACACTTGAACACTTAAAAAGCATATTCAAAACATAAAAACGACGAGGCACTACTGTAGCAGGCCAAATAAAGCACTTTAAAAGGTTTTTTTTTGGCTGAGGCGCTACTGTAGCGCGCGCCTCAAGCGCCCGAGGCGGCGCTTCATGTAGTTCAGCGCTTTTTGGCCAAAAAAGCGTTTTTCTTGGAGCCTCGCGCCTCAAACGCTTAAAGCGCGCCTGAGGCGCGCTTTTTTAAACCAAGTTTGTTAATATGAAAAATATAGTATAAAAAAGTTTACTAAAAAAACATTCAATACAACCAGTATAGGCCAATACGAGAGATGTAGGTGGCTGGTTATATGTTCAATATAGGCCTATACGAGGCTTATACAGAGCAGTGGCGAAGGATACTTGGGGCCAGGGGTGGCCCTGGCCCCCCTGTTTTTTGGCGCAGTAGTGGAAATTTACGATTTTCTTAGGTAAATTGAGTCCGGGTTGAGTCTGACCCCGCCGATTTTCCACTACCGATCGAAAAAAATTGAGTTCGGCCCTCGCCGATTCCAAAACCAAGCTTCGCCACTGATACAGAGGGACCTATATGCTCAGTATTGACCTATACAGGTCTAGTGATAATAGTTTTTTGTCGGCTGTTGTCTAGCCTTGGGAATTGATTACCCTAATACGTTTCGTATTTAGGGCTGGCATAACAGGTTACACGAACCTCTTAAGACATGACACGGAATCTAATCGTGTCATTTTTTTCAAACATGAACATGACTTGTGTATAACAGGTTAACACGATAAGACACGATAATGAACACCTATTAAAATAAGTTAACACGACAAGACACGATAAGACACGACAAGACACGACAAGACATGATAATAAACACGATAAGACTTGTTAAGACACGTACACGATAAGACACGGACACGAAACAGGTAAACACGAACACGACACGAAAATAAATAGGTCTTAACGTGTCGACCTGTTATAGACACGAAACCTGTTAAGGCCAAACACGAAACCTGCTAAAATCGTGTAGGTTCATGTCAGGTTATTGTGTTCGTGCCTAAATTGCCAGCCCTATTCGTATTGGCCAATATGAGTCATATTAGGAGTGGGGGGAGGCGGGGTTGAAGAAATAAGGTTATTGTGTTCCTGTCTAAATTGCCAACCCTATTCGTATTGGCCAATATGAGTCATATTAGGAGTTGGGGGGGGGGGGGGGGGGGGGAGGGAGGCAGGGTTGAAGAAATAAGAGAACTGAGTGTCGAAATAATATGACCCTTTTTTTCTTTACAACCCTTGGTTTAAGTACGAGGTGACAGTTTTTACAGAAACATATATGTCGAAAATAAGCATGGGTTGCCTAATATAAACCGTTTATTATATAAGCTCAAACTGGACCTCTTTAAAAAAAAAAAAAAAAAAAACAAAAACAAAACAAAACTAAACTGGACCTCTTTAATAAATGGATTAATAAAAAATACCAACTTAATTTGAAAGGTTTATAACAGCATCATGTTGATATTTTCAGAGTTATTTAAAAAGTGTTATCATTCGGAGTTTGATATTTGAGTTTGATATTTAATTTCATTTTTTCACCTGGTTATTCAGTTTGATTTTATGTTAAGGTAAAATTTCAAACCGTAAACGAGTGTGAGAAAATAATACTATATGAACTTCAGCCCTTTAATATGGTATAATATAATATAATATCGTATCGTATAGTATAGTATCACATCACATCGTATAGTATAGTATAGTATAGTATCGTATTTTATTTTATTGTATAGTACAATATAGCATATCACAACATAGGTTTAGTATTATATCTATTGTTCTTATATAATGTGTTTAGTTAATAATGCTTTTTATTAAAAAATATTACTTATAGAGAGCGTAAAAGGTGGGATCTTACAGTAGTAAAGTTTCTAAAGGGGGAGGATGGACGGGTGTTAGTCAAAGAACACGACATTAAGTTAAGGTGGGAAACCTACTTCCACAATCATTTTAACGACCAAAGGGGTTTCCGTCAAGAAAGTGAAAACCCTCAACCTCATCAACGGAATAACTGCTATTGTCGGGGTATTACTTAGGGAGAAGTGAGGATAGCACTTACGAAGATGGGAGAAGACCACGTGACAGATTCAAGTGAAAATAGTGGTGATCAAAACGTTGAACAAATTAATAGCGTACAAAATGGAGTAAGGTGTAAAACTGTGAAGAGTGATGCAAAAAAGCAAAAGAAAAGGAAAAGAACCATAATGAATGATATGCAAACTGAGGTTATTAAAAAGGCTTTACTTGTTCAGCCTATTTTGCGGAGTAGAGATGGTTCTTTACAAGAGTTGGCGGATAAATTGAGTCTTCATGTATGTAACAAACTAATATTTTTTTAAAGTTTCTTTTTTCTATTCCCTTTTTATAGAGTTTGAAATCTTTTTTTGCAGGGTTCAAAAGTTACTCCTCGCCAGTTAAGGAATTGGTAAGAAAGCTTATCATATTTTCTTGTTGAATAGAATATCATTCATGTGGTAGTCAAGAATCTGAGATATACTTAATTTTGTAGATGTGGAAAATTGGACGGGTCAATTGGGTTGGACAACGTGTCAAAATGGATAATTTTTTGGCATGGGTTGGGGTTGACACGAAACTTTTTTTGTACAAAAATTCTTGATTTTTAACTGATAATGTGTCAAATATGTTATTTCAATAATAATCTACTTTTTGTTATAATGGGATTTGGGAGGTAGAGGAATACACTTTGGCCAACCTCGACCCATTTGACTCGTTTTCCTTTAGCTATCTTGCTTTTCATATTTCACCTTCAACACAATATAGAAAAAAACATGACCCATATCAACCCATGCTGCCATGCATATACCAATCGTAGTTCTTTTTCAAGTTTGCTTTCTTGTTTACGTCGTAACAGGTTAAGTAACCATACCATAAGTCCAAACGATCACGTGCAGCCACTAAGGCTGCCATGCAACATGCCTTAATTTAAAATTTTCACAATACAAGTATAATAGATTATTAAAAACGGTGGGAATTAATTTGTAATAAGTTTGTTACTATATACTTAGTAAAGTTCAAATTTTCTTTCATTAAAAGTAACATGATATGCTACATCTCATCATTTGGTTACAACATTGAATTCTTGAAGTATTAAGTTCAAATATTATACAATAGATAATAAATTATAAATGTTAACGATAGTGATTGATGTAAATTTATTTTTATGATTTTTAATCGGTTTAAAACAAGTGCTGATATCTCATTAACCATATTTCTTGCGGTGACCTGGTTTGCATTTAGGTTGCTGTAACGTGTGCCTATACCGTACCGATGTTGTATTGAGCGAATTGATGCCGACTAAATTCCCGTCGCAACGCGCGGGATGCTTTACTAGTTGTATTCAAATTATTGTGTTGGTTTATTTTATGGGAAAATCACCAAAATAACCCGTTGACCGACCCCTTTACGAAAATGGCCACCTCCCATCTCTTTGGAGAGACAGGTCACGTTTCCCAATTCGTCTGAGGCATCTCCTGAGAGGCCTTCGATTCCAGTCAACAGAGGACCGCCACGTGTCGTTGTTGATCCCGAGATAGACCTGAGACGTGAGACAGACCTGATTCGTCTCCGGTGACGTCTCCGAAAACGTCTCCGGTGAAGACGAAGGACAAGAAAAACAGAGGATAATGAAACTTTGTCGGAGAAGACGAAAAACTCACCGGTGCTTCACCGGAGACGTCTCCGGTATAGAACAGATCAAGAAGAGACGTCACTGGTCTCCTAAGTCAACTCCGGTGATGTCTCTGATGACGTCTCCACGGACGTCTCACGAAGATCGTAACTAATGATTCATTGTTCATTGGCTCCGTTCAAGGAAAAAAACCACATACGCTCACAGGCTCCGTTCATTGTGGTGAAGCACCGGTTTTTCTTTTTATTCGTACAGACTGTTTAAAAAAAAAGGTTTCTTTGTAATATTTTGTTTTCATTACATTACTACTTCACTACTGGTGCTGTTAGTGTATCCTTGATTAGTTCCTTCAAGTTCAAGGATAAGAAAACCCTTTTTGTTTCTTGAAATATTATGAACAATAGCTTGTAAAGTTCGCATTTTTATGTTTATGATGGAAAAATATTATTTGGGTAACAAAAAAGAAACAAAGCAGATGAGTTTTTAATTGAATGGTAAGTAAATAAAGAATCGGGAGATGGGAGACGTCTCTGGATTTGGACTGGGGGGAGAGAGAGAGAGGAGAGAGAAAGTGAGGAGAGAGAGAGAGAGGAGGTTTTTAATAAAATAATAATTGTGCCCGTCTTTCTAGGTAAATGGACACGTGGCACATAGCTATTGGACTTTACGGGAAGCCTCTTTAGAGAGGCCTTGGGTGTTCGAACTTGGTGACCCGTCTCTCCAAAGAGACGGGAGGGGGCCATTCTCGTAAATCCTTCGGTCAACGGGCTATTTTGGTGATTTTCCCTTATTTTATTTTTACCCAATGCTTGGGTCTGTCTCAACTCCTACTCCCCTTTATAATGTGTGTTCCCACTGCTCTAACCGGTGTTGTCATCGGTCTCATCTTCACATGCCCAAACCATCACAATCTTCCTTCATTTATCTTATCTAAAATTCTTATTTCTAATCCTGTCTAACATCCCTATATGTGCTACCTTCATTTATAATTCCTCATATAGTAATCAAAAAGGATGTTTTTTATTATTCATAAACTACTGCCATGTAGTTTATTACTTCATGAACCACCATAAAAAACCAATGAAGTTTATAGAGATCAAAAAGGTTGATTGATGGATCCAGAGAGATCACATGTTTCAAATTCTAAGACTTGAAGCATTACCTTTCAACACACAACCAATCTGTTATATATATTTATATATAACATATTTAAATCCCAAGTTTCAAACAGAGTTTTATCTCAAAGAAAAGAAACTAAAATTGCATTACAAGTTTATGCATTTTTTTATTATTAAACTGAAACTGTAGCAAGCTCTTCCCAACAGCTGTGTCACTAGTTTCCTGACTTCACCTATCCAGCATCTACTCCTTGGATATGTCTGGATAAAGTATTAACAAAGTTATGGGTCAAGAATAAAAATTTCCTTGTTTCCAAAAATTAGTGGGTCATGCGGTGGTAAACAAAAAAAAAAAAAAAAAAAAAACATTTTTTCATGGGTCGAAACGGGTCAGGTTGTGTTGACCCAAAACAAAAAACAGTTTTTGTCCAGATTTTTCATTTTTTTTAGATAAATAGTGACTTTTGACCCGTTTTCTTTCTAGCCAACTTTTTAAGTTTTACCCATTAGAATATAAAAACAGACCTGGGTCGACACATTCGTAGGTAAATATTTAAAATCGCCACCTCTACGATATACAGGGTCGTCCCAGAGAATCCCTGAATATCTAGGGGCCTGAGGCTAGTTGAAAAAATAGGCTCGCTTTTTAAAAAAAATATATAATATATATGTTTTTTTAAATTTGGGCCCCAGGGAGAGCGCGACTTGGGTGGTCGCCCACTCTGTCCCTCCTCCGGGCCAGCCCTGTGACATACATACCAGGAAGAAAGGTTAATCTGTCATCAAGGCATTTGCCGCTGGATCACGACAAGTTGGCTGCGATCCCATATTATTCTCATTATAGTAAGAATCTGTTTTGCCTCAGAAAATGTGTTACCCGCCTCAGTCGGGTATGGGAGTTTAGTATCACCCGGCACCTTAATATCTTCAACATCCACAACACACAATTTGGATGTTAGATTTTTATCAAACCATTTACCTTCGACTTCATATATGGTTCCTCTTGCAATATCTTCTCCTTTATCATCTGTAAGCATAACATATTGTCCAAGCTTGACTGTAACACGCCTTGAACGGACCACATCAGCGGTATCTTTGGTCTTTTTGGTACCACAGGTTCTTAAAACTGATCCCCTGCGTCCTTTTCGGCGTGCCACTTTGGAAGAAGATGGAGATGGGTCATAATCTTCATCCATAGTATTCTCAGGTGAATGTGGGTCGGGCATTGACCTGGTTGATCCAATTTGTTTTTTAGGCAATGCATTGGCCTTTTCAGAACGTATGGAGGCAGCCTTAGTGGTTGCACGTGCTCGTTTGGACTTATGGTTACTTAACCTGTTACGACGTAAACAAGAAAGCAAACTTGAAAAAGAACTACGATTGGTATATGCATGGCAGCATGGGTTGATATGGGTCATGTTTTTTTTTTTTTTTTTTCTAAAATGGGTTGAAGGTGAAATATGAAAAGTAAGATAGCTAAAAGAAAACGGGTCAAACGGGTCAAGGTTG
This sequence comes from Ambrosia trifida, assembly GCA_028751855.1. Lineage (NCBI taxonomy): Eukaryota > Viridiplantae > Streptophyta > Magnoliopsida > Asterales > Asteraceae > Ambrosia > Ambrosia trifida. Next base: position 7,925,036 of record CM054133.1, on the reverse strand, counting down.
GTCAAAGTGTATTCCTCTACCTCCAAAATCCCATTATCACAAAAAGTAGATTATTATTGAAATAGCAGATTTGACACATTAAGTATCAGTTACAAATCTGGAATTTTCGTATGAAAAAGGTTTCGGGTCAACCCAACCCATGCCAAAAAATTATCCATTTTGACCCATTGTCCAACCCAACCCAATTGACCCGTCCATGTTTCCACATCTATAAAATTCAGTATATTTCATATTCTTGACTACCACACGAATGATATTGTATTCAACAAAAAAACATGACAAGCTTTCTTACCAATTCCTTAACTGGCGAGGAGTAACTTCTGAACCCTGCAAAAGAAGATTTCAAACTTTATAAAAAGGGAATAGAAAAAGAAACTTAAAAAAAATATTAGTTTGTTACATACATGATCACTCAATTTATTCGCCAACTTTTGTAAAGAACCATCTCTACTCCGCAAAATAGGCTGAACAAGTAAAGCCTTTTCAATAACCTCAGTTTGCTCATCATTCATTAGGGTTCTTTTCCTTTTCTTTTGTTTTTTTGCCTCACTCTTCACACTTTTACACCTTACTCCATTTTGTACGCTATTAATTCGTTCAATGTTTTGATCACTATTTTCACTTAAATTTGTCACCTGTTCTTCTCCCTCCACATTGCTCGAATCATTTTGACCATTTTCATTGAAAGTCAACTGGTCAAGTTGGACCATAGCCATATTTACTAATACGCGATTGTCATGGTCAACGCATCCGTCATGTTCATTTGGAAATGGACTTTGAGGTGTAGGTGATGAGTATTGGGTATTATTATGAACCTCCTAAAAATTAGAGTAAAACCATTACAATCATGTCAGTAATAATGCTTAACAAATAGAATAAGTGTGTCACATATGATTAGTAAAACCATATTATTTCAAGAATATTCCAAGAATAATGAGTCGTAACATACTCAAGTATGGTTTACTTTAACGTAACGCATCATCATTTTAGCAATAACTTTGTAAAGAGATCAAGAGTGTTGACGGGTCAACTCAACCCAAAAGAATTTTCGCGCTTTGACTTTGTGACTGAACCTGGCCTGCCCATTTTACCAACTATATACGCGTCTCTACCAAATTTTTAGATGATAACAGATAGCTACCTTATCAAAATGTTTAGTAAAAAAACCAGTAAAATGAATTAGTTTTACCATAACTTTGTGGCTATTGGATTTTGGAACTTCAAGTGGTTGCTCCAGCTGAGAAATGAACCACCTAAATAAACAAGATTTAAATGAATAAATCCAGTAATATATGATGTAATAATAATTAACGCATTTGTTCGTTGAAAAGTTACTAAGCGTGACTGAAAAATGTTCACCTGAGGACAACCACATCTTCTACAAGTAGGTAACGAGGAGTCAATGATTCTGCATGAGTTAATAATGAAGCTGCAACACAAAGATGCTATATAAACAAACCACATTGGTATCTTATAGAGATGGCATTTCGACCCATTCATGTATTATGGATTGATTGCATTTGCAGTTACCAAGCGTCTATTTTTAAATCGTTTGTTTTATAGTTACAACCAACAATGAGTATTTTATAAAGATTATTATAATGGAAAAGAAAGTGTTTTTGGGTCAACCGACCCGTCACTAGTACAAAGTGACGTGTTACCCAACCCATCCATCTTGCCATCTCTATATCTGTATCAATCAAAGGAAGTATTGAAATCTATAGATACATAGGTTTCTGCAAGTGGCGGTTGTCCTTTCAGCCGCACCACCAGGTGACTTTGAAAATTCCGTTTGCAAGCACTTGAGAAACTCAGTAATAAAGAGAACATTTTCATCTGCACATAGAGAGATTTTGGTCATGAACATGCTAAATCAATCTAATCAGATTTTTTATTGTTCCTCGGATATAATATTTATCATAGTTGATACTAATCCTATAAATAAGAACTTGGGAAGAATGTGTTTCGGGTCAACCCAATCCAACTTGTACCAAAAGTACATGTTTTGACCCGTTATCTGTTTTGACCGTTAATAAATGCTGACAGTGGCGAATCCAGTAATGATTTTCAAGGGGTTCCTTTCGTAGATTTTCACAAATTTTCAATTTTTCCCAAATCGAGGGGGTTCCTGGGAACCCCCTCAGGATCCGCCACTGAATGCTGAAATGCATATATTCATGATAGACATGACAACAATATTTTTTTTTATAAAGTTGAGCTCACATAAAAATATTAACTTAGATTATTCACCTTCACTTAGTTCGGGAACATAACATGCGAGATTGGCCACAATTTTGACCAGTAAAGATGATATCTGATATGCATAAGGCGTCGGAGATGCCTGAAAGTTATTCCATGTAGAATGTTGGACATGTGATGTTGATATAAAACCCAACACCTGTCCAGCTGCTGATATCGGATCAAAATACACAACAAACTCTTCTTCAAGGGGCTCATGGTCATTGGAACACCAAGTAGACACAAATTCTCTTAGAGGCTCTGAAAACACTTGGGTCAAAACTTCTGTCTGCATGGATGTACATCAACAATTACAAATTTGACAAATGCATGTGTATATTATAGTTGTCAAAATGGACGGGCCGAGCAGGTTGGATAATGAGTCAAACGGGTCAGGTTTGCCTGATGTGCAAGATTCTATATATAACTATGCGTTAAATATTAAGCCGATGTTATTAAAGTTTGAGTATATTTTGAAAGACTCGCAGCCCGTTTGACTAGTAAGCGATCACAAAATGAAGTAAATATAAATATAGTAACTTACAAAGTTAGAGACTATGAAATTTCTGAATCTAGAATCACCAGTGAATATTTCTATCAGTTGCATTGCGTTAAGTTGCAAAAGTCCCGTTGGATGGTCTTTCAGGTCTCCACGAAACATCATCTTAAGCACTTGAAGAACCTAAAGAAATTTATATATATAATCAGAATGTTCAATAATCATCTTAAAAAAATATATAAACCTTAAGTATTTTTTAAGTCAACCTCAAGAACAGTTGACTCAGCTAACTCCTTGCTTTGAGTGGTGCTGGAAACCCTATCCAAGAAAGATATTCTTTCTGCTTCAGCTTCACAAAGATGTAGCATCTGGAGAAAGAATCATTGTAACCGACTAAATAAACGGATAAAGGAAGTGAAATATGATATAATAACATCTATGAGTGACCGGGCTTACAATAGATAAAACTTTAGTTTTAAGCCAATAGACCGCATTTGTAAGACGCTTATCTTCACATTGCGACAGTTTCAAGGTGCTTTGAACTAGCTGAAGAATAACACCTCCTTTGCATAGCTCCTATACAACAACAGAGTCAGCATTGTATTGCATGAGTTGGAACAGGTCCGGTTGTGTTGGCCCAAAACGCTTTTGTTCAAAAAAAAATTGATATATTTCCTTTTAAGCTATTTTTTTTAATTACCTTATTCTTAACAAGGTGTTCCTGATATAACATCTGTTTGCATAATGATTGAAGAAACTGTAGAGAAGATTCACAAAGATGGTACAGACAGTTGACTTCATTAACATTTGAACTCATGCGATAATCGATATGTTGATCTGGCAGCTTTGCTTGAAGAGAATTAATAACCACACGCAGCGTAGTAAAAGCTGTTATTGGGAATTCATCAACCTGTAAAATATTTAATCGATGTGGCAAAATGGGTGAGTTGGGTTACGGGTCAAACATGTTGTGTTGTGCAGTTAAAAAGGAAATCCAATTCGGGCTAATTTGACCCGAGTGAAGTAAAACATAACTTGAACCAACGCATTCATTAGTAAATGGGTCAAAACTGATGCATTTAAACAAAAACTGAAACTTTGCTAAAATAAAATCTGAAACTTGATGTAGAAAAATCAAACGTCGATTTAAAATCACAGAACATTTCACCTTAGGATGTGCAAGTAGAACCCGGGTGATGTCTTTCCACTCTGAAGAAATTGACGCTTTAAGCAGATACATACTGCTGGAGAACAATGCTGAGTACAAAAGGACCATTTCGCTTGAACCATTAATTTTCTGGAAAACCAAAGTTAAGTTTCAGTTCTACATAACTGAAAAAAATATATTAAAAGTCTGCAAAATAAAATATGTAAAGAAAAGAGTTAAACCTCTCCGGACTGACTAAGAAAATCAATCATGCGAAATATCGAATCAAGCATATCATCCTGTACATTTGTATCTTCAACCAAAACCTACGGCAGGAAAAATCAGTTACTGAAATGCAATGGACAAAAGATTTAAGTCATCAAGAAGAACAGGAATGTAAAATTATTTCCTACTGCATCTAACTTTTGAAATTTGTTGGTCTGTTTGTGTTTGTGCTTGTGTTTGTGTTTATGTTCATAGAAAAGTGGAGGTGCATGATGCACTGGTTGGGTAACATATCAAAACGGGCTTGGATTGAAACAGTTTGTTTTTCTGGTACGGGTCAAAACGTGCCAAGTCATGTTGGGTTTGACATGCAGATACTTTGTGTCCAGTTTACACATAATATAAATAATTAATGTGTTTGTTCACAAAACAATTTAGTAGGTTGTATGCACTGTAAAGAACTTTGAACGACTTTCAAGTAGCTTGGTGTGTTATCCTTTTAGCTAAAAAAAAAAAATTTATTTGACCCGTTTGAGATAAAATCACTCATAACTCAAAAGGGTCAAAATTTCCGCCTCTGCAGAAAAGGAAAGAAAGAAAAGTAATAATCGAGATTGTTAGGACAAGAAAAAAGAGGGCAGAAGTTACAAATAATATCATGAAAAAAATAGTTAAAACAAATGCGGTATATTAAAGATTTAAAGTCCATAAACTTGTCTTAAATGCAGGTTGTGCCTGTGAAAAAAAAAATTAAAAAAAATACACAACGTGCAATCTAGACAAGTTTAGGGACTTTGATATACCAAAACCGGATTGAAGGATCTTTTATGTATGTTTTGACCATTGTACAAAATAAGTACGGAATTTACCTATAAAGACTATAGATAGATTGAAAAACAAATTTACTAACCCGCTCGAGTATTGAATGGTGACATGTAATATCACACAAAGTATGCAACAATCTTAAACCACTTAACATATATCTGAAATGCTGCTCATCTAGTTTAGATGGTTCAAGATGTTGCATTATGTGCTTGACAAGATGCCTTGCTAGCATTTCCACATTTATCTGAAGCATTAATATTCAAGATGTTTATTACATTAAAAATTTTAATGAATATTTAAATGATATAAATAGTTATTTTTTTAAAAAAAATCTACTAACCTCAAAAAGTGATCCATCTTTCTTAGTACATTTAGCAATACCATTTTCAGCATCTCTTATGAGCTTGCCAAGCTCCTTAGAACTTAAGACATGAAGCTCTTCGACGGCTAAACGCAAATCAAGTTGCTGCATATCAAAGTAGTACACAAGTCAGAATATGTGAACATCAATATGTTAGATGGAATGATAATAAAACTCTTATTACTGAATACAACTAAATTTTAAGTGTTACATCACTAAAACAATTAATATAAATCAAATGTGACGTGCCTATACTCGCTATCGTTTTGGATTAAACAGTAAAAATTTATTAGTCACTAGCCTATGATCGCGATAATTTCGAATCCGCATACTTTAAATTCAGAAGAAAAATATCATGTTTCTTCATAAAAGTGATCCTAACAGGTGTAATTTATAAGGAGATGTTTGGATTTGTGTTTTGAAAGTGATTGTATATTTAATAGTCCTAATCAAATAAGTTGTAATATGATGTTGATGTTTAAATGTTTGGAAAGTTATAATTTAGCATGCTGTTGTGGGCCGCGAGCCACAACCTGGTCCATGTGGCTAGCGATCATGACAACACCCCACGTGAAAGCTGCCGTGAGCGACTGTAGGCGAGCCAGCTCGTGTCTGTTAGCGGGCATTTAAGGGTTTAAAATTTAAAAAAAAATAATTTTTCACGTAAATTTCATTTATTACCCAACATTATTTTTTACCTATTTATATTAACTTCTTCTTCTTGTTCACAAACTTCTTCTTCTTCACAATTCTCAAACCCTAAACCCTCAATCTTCAAAACCAACTTCAATCATGGTGCAATGGACCGAGGAGAAAGAACTAGCACTGAAACCAAGTGCATGGTGACAGTGCTTCAACAAGCCGGGGGTCTCGTAGCCGCGGACCGCGGTGGCACAAGGTCCTAGCCGAGTTTGGTACCAACCGTACTTGTGACTCCATCTCTCACAAGTACGCGGATTTGAAGGTGAAGTCGAAAAACTTCGAAATCGCCTGCAAAATGGTGAAGAGAGATCCCCCCGGGGAAAAAGAAGACGTGCTCCTTGCCTTTGCCCACGTGGAGTACCACTCGGAGGTTGGGCACGACTTTCACCACGTTTCGGCGTGACAAATGTTACGCTCAACCTCTACCTTACATTAGTTTTTTTTATTAAATGTAATGGTTTTTTTTTTTTAGTGTAATTTTTTTTAGTGTGATGGTTTTTTTAGTAATACAATGTATTTTTCTTTTTATTTAATCTTAATGTTTTTTTAAGTGTAATGTTTTTTTAAGTGTAATGTTTTTTTAGTAATATAATGTATTTTTCTTTTTATTTAATCTTAATGTTTATAAAAAAATGTGTGGTAAATATTTAATATATTTGGTAAAAAAACACCCGCTCACCTTGACCCGCAACGGGATCAAGCGATCAACCCGCGACCACGAGCCAGTGCCACATCGACGCTTACATGTCGCAATATTATTCGATAACTCACGGCTCACCTCTAGCCACAACAGAGAAGTTATTTATGAAATTTTTTTTTAGCAATGATTAGAAATGAGGATAAAATAAACGAGTTTCAAAACACAATCCAAACATCCCTATGTACATAAATAGGGGTGTTTACGGTTCTAAGAATGATTGTGGTCAGGGGCGACATCCCTGTATACATAAGCACAGGGGCGAAGTTTGGTTCTCGAATTAGGGGGAGGGACTCAATTGTTTTTCGATCGGTAGTGGCAAATCGGCGGGAGTCAGACTCAACCCGGACTCAATTTATCTACAAAAATCGCAAACTTCCACTACTGCGGCGAAAAACAGGGGGCCAGGGCCGCCCTTGCCCTATAAAACCTTCGCCCCTGCATAAGCAGGTGTGTTTACGATCCGGTTTTGATGATTTTTATGATGGTTCTAATCATGTTTGTGGTCAGCAGCATAATAGTCCGTTAGGTGTCGCGGGTTGGTTCATTAAATGAAGAGTTGATTAGTCATTTATTTAATTAGTTAAGTTATTTGCTAATGATGTTGTAGCCTAGTGATTGCAATGGAGGTGAGAAGGTTTAGCCACTTTATGGGGTTCCTGTCCTGTAGGGTGGGGGGCTTTGTTATGGGTGTGTACAGTCGACCATTCAAAACAAAATTAGTTAAGTTATTTTGTTTGGGTTAAGTTTATTTCTAAAGTTTTATTTTGGGAGTCCAATTTTAGGATTAAGATATTGGGTCTTAATTGGCTTTCCTTTTAAATTTGGTTTAGAGTTTTAGTCTTTCAAATTTGGGTATGTTATTTATATAGGGTATTCGGGTCGTTGTTTATTGTGTAAATGTTTGGTTTGGTTTACTTAACAAAAAAGTGTTGATCATTGGTCTTTGACAATATTATGTTTTGTGTTCATGTATTGATTCAGTTGCGCCAATATTTTAACTCACCCATCATAGGTGTAGTATTATATCTACTGTTCTTATATAACGTGTTTAGTTAACAATGCTTTTTATTAAAAAATATTACTTATAGAGAGCGTAAAAGGTGGGATCTTGCAGTAGTAAAGTTTATAAAGGGGGAGGTTGGACGGGTGTTAGTCAAAGAACACGACATTAAGTTAAGGTGGGAAACCTACTTCCACAATCTTTTCAACGACCAAAGGGGCTTCCGTCAAGAAAGCGAAAACCCTCAACCTCATCAATGGAATAACTGCTATTGTCGGGGTATTACTCAGGGAGAAGTGAGGATAGCACTTAGGAAGATAGGTAGGGCTAAAGAAGTTCGTCCGGACAACATACCGATAGAAGTGTGGAAGTGTTTAGGAGAGGTAGGAGTCCAATGGCTGACTCGTCTGTTCAATCTTATTTTTAAATCTGGAAAAATGCCAGATCAGTGGAGTAGTGTCATGGTGCCTTTGTACAAGAAAAAAAGAGACGCTCAATGTTGTGGGAGTTACAGAGGGATTAAGTTATTAGGTCATACTATGAAATTATGGGAGATGCTAATTTAAACTAGAATTAGGAGAGAAACTCAGGTTACGGTAAACCAATTCGGTTTCATGCCAGGGCGGTCAACTACGGTAGCGATACATATCTTAAGGAGATTGATGGAAAAGTATCGGGAAAAGAAGAGGGATCTGCACATCGTATTTATTAACCTTGAAAAAACCTATGATAGTGTGCCTCATGGCCTAATTTGGGATAGTTTGGAAGGCAGAGGTGTTCCTGGGAAGTATATAGACATGATTATGGATATGTATGTTAGCTCGAAGACTTTTGTCCGTGCGCCTGTAGTAGATACTGATTCATTTCCCGTGGAGGTAGGACTCCATCAAGGATCTGCGTTGAGTCCGTTTCTCTTTTCTGTAGTGTTGGATGAGTTGTCTAGGTCAATTCAGGAGGCTACTCCATGGTGCATGCTTTTTGTAGATGATATTGTGTTAGTGGCGGAGACGAAGCAGAGTTTGAATACAAAGTTAGAGAAGTGGCGTGCAACTTTAGAGGGCAAAGACTTAAGAATTAATATATCTAAGACTGAGTACTTGTATTGTGATTTCAGTGGTGCAGGCGTTGATGTCAACACTCAGATTACCGTTGACGGACAAGAGGTTCCGCGTGCAACTAAGTTCAGATATCTAGGATCATTTGTGCAAAGGGATGGGAAGATAGATAGTGATGTAGCCCATCGCATCCAAGCTTGTTGGTGTAGGTGGAAGGCAGCCTCGGGGATATTGTGTGACAGAAGGTTTCCAACTAAATTAAATGAAAAAATTTATAGGGTCGCAGTTAGACCTGCTATATTGTATGGGACAGAGTGTTGGGCCATTAAGAAGACTCAAGCGCGCAAGATGGAGGTAGCAGAGATAAAGATGTTAAGGTGGATGTGTGGACATACAAGGTTAGACCGGATAAGGAATGAGGCTTTTAGGTTAAGGTTAGGAGTGGCTAGTATGGAAGATAGTTTTGTTTTAGTGGCGTTTTCTCATTCACTTTATGTGGAATTTACATGTGATTGCATACTTGTACGCAAGCATGTTGTTCTTTTATAATGTTAAAGTGCTTAGGTATATTATTTAATTTCCCACAACTTCGTTTTGTTTGTCTGTGGTATTGGTAGTTGCTTGTTTTATAGTTTTGTTGGTTGTTTGTCTGATATTTTGATTTGGAGTTGGGGTCTCTTTGGAAGCAGTCTCTCTATCCCTATGGATAGAGGTAAGGTCTGTCTACTTCTCACCCTCCCCAGACCCTAACAATAGCTTGCTGTCTGTGAGATTTAGTGGGTACTGTTGTTGTTGTTGTATTTTCTATAATTTGTTAAAATGGTAGGTATTGTATACAAATTTTTCGTTTAAAAAACCAATTCAATACGCTCAGTGTTAGCCTACAAGAAGTCAGCCGCGAGATAAAAACACATATGCAGCTTTGACTTTTAACTTTTGAGCCTAAAGAACCTGCATTAACCAATACAGATCGTATAGAAAGTAAAAGGTGTAAAAATAAACAAGAGAGGTATCAAAATAGATGGACTCAAAGAAAACACACGAGTTTTATTTAAAACGTACATCATGACTTTTTTTTAATCCATAAACGAAATATAAATAAACAAAAAAAAAATGAAAACATTACTCACCAATGACATATCTTCCGTGCATTGATCCAACTCCTCAAACGCCATTTTAAACTTTTTAGTACGAGAACTAAGAGGAAACAATATACAAACAACATATAACAAAATTTCAGAAAACATATACACATATAAATGATCAAACAATAATTAAACATCCAACTCAATAACGTTACAAGAATTGTATATATAAACGAAAAACACAAACGAGCAAACTGATTACTTTATACCGATTACGATATAGATTGAAAGCAAAGTATAAACGACAACTGTAAGACTTGAGTTTGCTGGACTTAGCTTGTGCTATGTGACGCATTTATTTAACTTGAGCATTGTAGATACAAAAGGTGAAAAGGACTAAAGGTTATTTACTTCCCTAATTTTTTTTATTTAAATTTAAAAAGAAAGGTTATAAAAAAAGGTTATTAGAAAAAAGACATTGTGAAAATTGACATATTTTCTATTTTTTCTTATAAAAATCTCTAAATAATTTCATCACATTAAAGTAATAAAAACCTGTTAAATTTGAAAAAAAAAAAAAACAGCTATATTTTTTTTAATTATTAATACTAGCTAGGTGAGGAAAAAGTTAAGATGAGTTAATGTTATAAATTGGGTACGTGACAAGGCAAAGTTTGTTTAATGTTCTATTTTTCTTTTTTGTTTGTAATTCAACTAGTATTTTTTTCGCGGATGTTGCACCGCATCGCCCGTGAGCCAGTGATGTATTAAATAGACATAATGGCAACTCAATTGAGTATACATTAATGTTACGCAAAATTTATAATCATTAATTTTAACTAACCATTTAAAAAATGTTGAATCTCACACGAACGATGAGGAATGTTAATAAACAAAATTTAGAGCAAAAAGTAAAACGAAAAACTTGCAAAAGATGAAAAGTATGAGGGATCAAAGTTGAGAGTAAAAAAGTTTGGGGGTTAAATTGCATAAGATGAAAAACTTTTTGTTAAAGTAAAAAAAAAAATCAAAGAAGTTAAATTACAAAAGATGAAAACTTTTAAGTTAGAAGTAAAAAAATAAAATTAAAGGGGTTAAATTGCCAAAAATGAAAATTTGAAGTAAAAAAGAAAAAATCTATTTTAAAGTAACTTTCCATGCAAAGAGTATAACACAAAGATGCATAAATAATGAGTTAATAAATAAAAAACTAAAACATAGATAAAGTGGTTTGTATAAATTTATAAACATTAAAAATGCATAAACAAATGATATTTATTACTATCACAATGTAATTTGGATTTTTTTTTATTTATTTCCAATTTAATATGTTAAAGGGACTTTTATGATAAAAACTAAAAAATATAATTTTTTAATGCGTAAAAAACTGTTAACTGGCTTTTATTATATATATATATATATATAAACTATTCGGATCCTTTGAGTTGTGAGAACTCGGGAACCCACTTTATAACAATACACTTATTTTAATAAAAAATGAATATGTAGTCTAGAATTAAACAACAATAACATATTAATATACTCACATGGAGTAAAAATCCCTTACACCGATATAATTTGGCGTAAATTAATGTATTTTTTTTTTGCAACGGGGTTTACCGTGTTTTTACACCAGTGTGCAAAAAAAAATCGCTTTTTACGTCGAGTTCTCATATCTCATCGAGAAAATTTTTGGACTGAAATTGAAAAAGGTGATGAAACTTTTGGACTAAACTTGATGTTTTCAAAGTTTTGGACTCATATGATTATTTTGGTCAAATCTCAAGAACTAAAATCAAAGTTAAAAAAACGAAGTAATGTAACCAGAAAAAGGGGCTATGTAGAGACGTCTTTTTGATGGGTTTTGAATATGCGATTTTATATTTAGATCACGCTCGTAACCTAATTAACAAATAAAATTAATGATTTTTATATCGAATCCATATTTTGAAAATGCATCAAATAAATAGATCATAAATAATCAATTTTGAATATTTAATTGTTGGATTTTGATCCTTTATTATACTTGATCAAAATAAATCAATTTGAGAAAACTAGTAAACAGTTGTAGTAAAAATTTATAGTTGATATAACAATACAGTTAATAGCTATCTAACTTGTTTGATGTGATTATCGATTCAGAATAATCACTACCAATAACTAAACATATACCAAAACATGCATTTAAAGTCACATTTTATATAAAAAGATGAATTTTGGTTATGTTAAAACCTAGATTTGATTTTAAATTTAAATTGTTTGATGTTTATAAACAATTTAGAACGTGATCTAATAAAATTGAACATAAAAGGTCATAGATCTAGTGCAACATAAACATATTAAGAAATTGAATAATTAATTTACCTTGATGCTTGAAATCGACTTGATGCGGGTGGTAGACGTTTAATCGGTGTAGCAGGTGGACGTTGATGATTCATTTTAATGTTGGCTTTCAACACACTTTTGAGATTCGTTGTTCGGTTTGAAGATCTTAATTGTATGAAATCGAATAGCTTTGCTATATCTCTCCTTTAGAAGTGAAACAAGAGGGAGAAATGGCCGTGATTTCTTATGATGTAATTCGATTTATAGAGTGTCCGTGATTTCTTATGATGTGATTCGATTCGATTTATAGAATGTTAGTGTAATCGGATCCAGTTCACACTGAGAAATTACGAAACGGTCCATGTAATGGCACGTGACGTGCACGCAAGACCTCCGCGGATTTTATTTTATTGTTCTGTTTTGGTAGAAAGATGGGTTGAAATCCGGCTACTGTAAACCTTCCAAATGGAAGTGGCATTTAAGGCATAGTAGTATGTATGCGGTAACACTTTCGCAAATTTTAGACTGAATTACAAGTTTTGTCCTTTATGTTTATACCCGATTGCAAAGAATGTTCTTTAACTTCAAAATTGATTGGTTTTGTCCTTTATCTTTTAAAATCTTGCACGTTATATCCTTTATGCCTAACTCGGTTAGTTTTCTTCGTTAAGTTTGGTCAAATGACTTGCACACGAGGGCATAACAGTAAAATCACCCCCTCTTATCTTCTTCCCCAATTTTACATAATAACACACACACATACACACATATACACTCTCTCTCTCTCTCTCTCTCTCTAAACACACACACACCCCACCCTCATCTCCACCTCCACCACCATACCATCACCTGCCACCACCCACCACATCATCACCTGCTACCACCCACCACACCATAAGAAACAACAAGTTAACTAAACAAATGCATAAAAAAAAGAATCAAAACCTTAGCATCTTCAGAACCCGAGCCACCCGCAACACCAGGAGCCACCACACCACCACCACCAACACTCTGATGCAAATGGGCATCCGTCGGATTACCCAACTGATGACCCGAACCAACCGAATTGGACCCAAATGACCGTTGCATCGCATACGGGTAACCCGAGACAGGATGAGGCGGAACACCATCATGATTGGAGACCAAACCATGATCAGAACCGGGCTGCTGTTGTTGATTATGTTTAGTAATAAAGCCTCGTCCAGATGAAGCAACAGGGTAAGTTATACTTGAATTAATACTGGAGTGTAACTGTTGTTGGTGTTGAGGGGTGTACAAGGATTGGTAGATGGATGGGTTGGTGTGTTTTCTGGGACGTTGACAGGTAAGTGATATAAGGAAGTCGGATGTGGTGGCGGTGGTGGTGGTTGTGGCGGTGGTGGTAGGGGGGTATGTGAGTGAGAGAGAGAGAGAGAGAGAGAGAGAGAGAGAGAGAGTTATTATGTAAAAATTGGGGAAGAAGATAAGAGGGGTGATTTTACTGTTAACGAAGAAAACTAATCGAGTTAGGCACAAAGGATATAACGTGCACGATTTTAAAAGATAAAGGACAAAACCAATTAATTTTAAAGTTAAAGGACATTCTTTGCAACCGGGTATAAACTAAAGGACAAAACTTGTAATTCAGTCCAAATTTTAAAAGGTAATTTTTGTTTCGGTCTTTATGGTTTGACCACAATAGCCACTTTCATCGCATTTTCTTTCTTTTTTTCTTCTTTTCTTTTTACCATAGATATATTGTGGTTTTTAGATTTTGCCATTACTAACACTACTAGAGAAAATTTTGCTAAAGGGTATTTCAATCAATTTAGGTTATGTTGAGATCCAGGTGTGTGTTTTTCCTAACTTAAAAAACAGTAAATTCAATATGCGGCGGAAGTAAAATAAGTTCAATTAAAATAGGACAAATATGACAAGGAAAGACATAGTAATCACAAATTGCATTGAGCTCTAAAATTACAAAGTACAAGCAACAACTCCCCCTCACCAATAGCTCACACTTATTCTCTCTCTAACTTCACATTTTCTATCACTAGGCTTTGCATACTCTCAATTAGGCCTGTAAACAAAACGAACGAACACAAACACGAACACAGGCGTGTTTGTGTTTGTTCATTTAACTTTAACCGAACACGAACACGAAGACATAATCGAACACATTTTTGTGTTTGTGTTCGTTCATTAAGAAATTTGTAATCACAAATTGCATTGAGCTCTAAAATTACAAAGTACAAGCAACAACTCCCCCTCACCAATAGCTCACACTTATTCTCTCTCTAACTTCACATTTTCTATCACTAGGCTTTGCATACTCTCAATTAGGCCTGTAAACAAAACGAACGAACACAAACACGAACACAGGCGTGTTTGTGTTTGTTCATTTAACTTTAACCGAACACGAACACGAAGACATAATCGAACACATTTTTGTGTTTGTGTTCGTTCATTAAGAAATTTGTCGTGTTCGTGTTCGTTTATGTTCGTTCATTTAAAAGTTAAACGAACTGTTCATGAACATAAACGAACACAAGTGATCAATATAAATAAACACAAATATACATAAACGAACACAAACAAAAACATGTTAATAATGATTAATCACAATGCAACCAAACCCAAATGACGGAGATGAGAAATACAGCGGCCCTATGGTCTGCGGAGACGGGGATGAGGGAGACGACGACGCTGTTGAGGCTGGAGGCTGGAGAGTGGAGGTGGTCGACCGGAAGTAGAAGAAGGTAGGGTTGTGGAGTGTGGAGAAGAAGTGAAGTGTCATTGTGAAGTATGGATAGCATCTGATAAGTGATATGGTTAGAATATTAGGTTTAGGGTTAAAATTTTAGAACGTATGAATTAAGATACTTAACAAAAGGAAATAAATAATAAAAATAAAGTTAAGTGATATGGTTAGAAGATTAGGTTTAGGGTTAAATTTTTAAAACATATGAATTAAGATACTTAACAAAAGGAAATAAATAATAAAAATAAAGTTAAGTTTAATTAAGCGAACATAAACGAACATAAATGAACGAACGTTCATGAACATAAATGAACGAACAAAGCGTGTGTTCATGTTCGTTCGTTTAGTTAAACGAACAAAAAACTGTGTTCGTGTTCGTTCATTTATTTAAATAAACGAACACAAACGAACTTCCCGCCGAACAGTTCACGAACAGTTCATGAACGTTCGGTTCGTTTACAGGCCTACTCTCAGTAAGTGTTGGTCAACGTTTGTAGTTTTAGTTTTTCACATCCGCAATTTTTTTTCAGGATCTAACATATGTACAAGCTATTAATGCGTACAAGCTATTAATGCGTAGGGTACAAAGTATCATTGCATGTAGTAAATAATATATAGACTGAATTATAAGTTTTGTCATTTATGATTATACCATATTCATCGCATGTTCTTTACGTTTAAAATTGATTAGTTCTGTACTTTATGTTTGAAAATCTTACACGGTTTGTCATTTGACCTAACCCAGTTAATTTTTTTCGTTAAATCAAATCACACAAGGGTAGTTTAGTCTTTTACCCATTTATTTAAAAATAAAAAGTATTTTAGTAAATAAAGAAATTAAAATTAAAACATCCAATTATATATACATACAAAAAGTAACTTAACGGTTCTTCTTTTTTTCCATCCATCCAAAGAAAGTTCCCTTAAACCAACCGTCGACTTTTCGTTTCCGCCGTTTTCGGCAACTGCTCCGACCAACAATTTTCGTTAACATAACCATCGCATCTATAGTCTATATAAAGAACAACTTTACTAAATAACCGTTACTTCTCTTCCGTCTACCATCGTCGTTTCACGTTCAACTGTTTCGTCCCACCACCGCATCTATACAAAGAACAATGTTACTCAATAACCGCTTCTTACCAAATTCAAGTTAACGACAATTGAACACCGTCCTTTTTCGTCATCTTCTTCTCCATCTCCGGCTTACCGTTCCTATCGTCACGAGTTTATAGTTAAAACCAAACCGGAGCGTTTATTTTCCGGTGCCGGTTTTGGCACCGATCTTCAACTTCTCTACCGTGGCACCGTCGCGGTTCAACAAGAAGAAAAGGATGCTTATGGTGTAGCGCTATCTGCAAAGGAGAATGGAGATTTTGGAGAGGTTGAAGGAGTTTATTCAAAAAGAGAGAAGATAAAGTCTATGGTTTTCTTTTTTTCACTTTGTGCAATTTGTCTATTTCATGTAGTAGATATTATAAGTTATAACTGTTTCTTGAATAAAAAAAATAAACAATTGATAATTCTAATTTAAGGGGTGGATTCAATAGGGAACCTAAAAAAAGTGGGGAACCGGGGAACCGGGGAACCATGCATATAACATGTTAATTATATCATAAAAATTCAATTTAACATATAAAAATTCATTTTTATCAAAAACTTTAATTGGAGATTTTGTATATAAATGTATGTAGAAGCTTTTTTGACAAAAAAAATCGAAAAATAAAATAATAAAAAAATGCTTAAAATTAGGTAAAAAAAATTTTTTTTACAAAAATTAAATTTTTTATTGGAATAGCTTCTACACATCTTTATATGCAAAAAGCTCTTAAGAAATTTTTAAAAAAAATATTTTTTTGCATGTTAAATTGAATTTTTAAAATATATTTAACATGTTAAATGCATGGTTTCCCTGTTCCTCATTTTGTGAGGTTCCCCATTAAACTTTATACTTCTAATTTAATTATATTTATTGATGTATTAAAGCAGTTTTAAACTACTTGTATTCTTTTTTAATGATTGGTAACGTTTAGAATATTTAATTTCAAATTTGTATGCATTAAAGTTAACGGTTGATTTTAATAATGATTTTATTACATATGTTTAATAATTATTTTCTCCGATACAATCAATTCACTTTGGTTTATTAGAGGAAATTAAAAAAAAAAAGCTATGATTAAACTTTATGTTTTCCTTATAATCCTCTAATTTGATAAACTTTATGTATATTGATATTAAAGTTGTCACAAAACTTGATGTATAAAATTTATGTATTAGGGGCAGTTTGGTAAGTCTCTTAATGAGGCTTTGAACCATTCAGCGCGGAATGATTTAATATTTAGCGCGTTTGTTTCAGCTTTTGAATGGAATGGTTAAGGTTGAGCCATTAAAATTTGAGATGTTGATGAACCATTAAGCACTGAACCAGCTAGGCTGAATCTTAATGAGACTCTCCTATCAATATGGGACATGAAAACTACCCATTAAGAGGTCCAACTTAATAATTCAACACTTAACCATTCAGACATCTTAACCAGTTAGCATTTAATCAACCAAAAAGCCCCTTAGCACATGTCCCATGCATTAACATATGTATTAAACAAAATATTTGTATCATGTTGGTTGAATATGTATGTCGATTAGAGCTGGATATGTGTGGTTTTATGCTTAAGCCAAATATTTTCTTTATAGAAACCATGTATGAATTTCTTTTTCCATTCTATTATTTTTGTATGTTATGCAAAAACAAATAGAATTTTAAAATTTAATTTATTTTTGATTTTATTTTATGTAAAAGTTAATTTACTGGACACTTTAGTGATCATTATTCCACTACAACGTGCGGGTAACGGTAACTTGTATATATACAATTGGCAACTTAGGTTACTTCTAATTATCACCACTTTTCTATTGTTCAATACCCACCTTTTCACAATTTAACATGAATCTCCTTCAATAGTCACGACCATTTACCCATCCATTGGCACCGTTTCATAAATACAATTAGCAACTTGGGTTACCTCTAATCATCACCACCTTTCTGTTGTCAAATACCCACATTTTCACAATTTAACATGAATCTCCTTCAATAGTCACAACCCTTTACCCATCCATTGGCACCGTTTCACAAACTATACAATTTGCAACTTGGGTTACCTCTAATCATCACCACCTTTCTATTGTCCAATACCCACCTTTTCACAATTTAACATGAATCTCCTTCAATAGTCACGACCATTTACCCATCTATTGGCACCGTTTCACAAACTATATGTTATCTATCTATAAAAAAACAAGTTTACTTACGATTTATTACGTTTAATTAATTTTAACCCATTTATTTAAGATTTAAAAACGAAGAACACATCAATTAAATTTTCCTCCTATTTTGCTCATCAAAATTTTGAAGCATATGGAATCCAAAATCAACATCCATAAAAAGGTCCAATAAACCGTTTTTAGATTATTTTTGACAATTTTTGTAAGGAATAAACGGAATTTAAAAATTTTAAATAATAACAAAATATATTAATTTTATTTTTCAAGGAATTTGAATCGGTGTGAAAACTCCGACGATTGGTAACCGCCATCCATTTAGGACTACTTTCTAATCGCCAGTCATCTAAATATCAATTACACGCTCACCGCTTACGTCATTCGATCTACCTTGCTCTTTGTTTCGTTGTTGCAATTGTACACCAACTTTGGCAGTAGTCGCCCATCACTATACATCACCGACAACCACCTATATTTATCCATGAGGAAAGAATCTATATACTTTTAGGTAATCAAGCGAGGTAATCGTTTTGTTACGTCAATCTCCACCTTCTAAGTAGCCGATACGACCTCTCACATAACACTGAAACGCCATAGTCGATGATGTAGTCATGAGTCGGTACCATTTTTCTTCTCCAATCTCACTCGCTCATTCTTCTCCACTCAATTTACTCGTCTATTTATTTCCTATCTTAAATAAGATGAATAGTCCGACGCTTTTAACATTTTTAACTTACCCAAAACCACCTAATTTACATATATGATAACCATTAACAAACTTCGTCAATTGTCTACCCCCATGCAAACCCCTACGATTCGAAAAACAACCATATAGATTTTAGAAATCTTCACATATCATATAACAATACTAAACACATTCATAATTAACGACCTGCTGCAACGCGCGGGGTGACGTAAACTCGTTATATATAATAAAAAAATACCTCTCACCCTCTTTCTTAACCCTGCCCCTCCCCCTCTCTCTCACACACATACATAGAGCTAGTACCCACCACCACCACCACCCACCACCACCATATGCCACCACCACAACCACCCCTCACCACTTGAAACTTCCGACGATTAAACGCTTTGAACCCAATGCGTAATCTTCGTCGCCTCGAACCCAATTCTTAATCGCCAGCGCCTTGAACCCAATCGTGATCTTGTTTGGTTCGTATTAACTGAGAAAATTAATATTCTATTTGATGTTTGATTGTATGATTTATCAGCCAAGTTTAACAACTTGGATTCTTTTTTAAGGCGAGTCAGTATATATTTATTTATTTTTTTATGTTTTGAAGGTTTAGAGAGAGGGTGTGTGGTGGCTTGTGCTTGGCGGTTGTTGGTGGTGGTGACAGTAGGTGGGGTGGTTGTTGGGACTTGGGAGAGAAGGGGGAAGGAATTTAGTGTTTTGTGGGAGGATGATGTACCCTTCGACGACTCAATGCACATGACCTCTACGACCCTAACAACCCTAGAGAAGTGACGATTGAGGATTGACACATGATGGTGGTTGTTAGGTTTCAGATGGTGATGGTGGCCCAGTGGTTGTGGCCGGTGATATTTGTCGGTGCTCTTGTTTATCAGAGAGAGAGTACAGGGTGTGTGTGTTAAGATATATATATATATATATATATATATATATATATATATATATATATATATATATATATATTTAACGGGGGAAATGACAAGGGTAGGGAAAAGACCAAACTATCCTCACGTGACTTGCGCATGACTTAACTTAATGAAAAAAATTAACTAGGTTAGGGCCAAAGGACAAACCGTGTAAAATTTTAAACATAAAGTATATAACTAATCAATTTTAAACATAAAGGACATGCGTTGAAATATGGTATAAACGTAAAGGACAAAACTTGTAATTCAGTCTAATATATATAGGGTAGAGATCCTGTAGGAAAATAGGTTTTGTGAGAATGATTAAAAATTGATATTTTTGTGAGAAGTGTGAGAAGTTTGGTTGCTCTTAGTGGTGTGGGGTGGATGGTGGTAAAGTGGTAGAGAGAGATGTGAGAAAAAGGGAAAAAGAAAACAAAGGGCTTTTTTTATTTATTTATTTAACTTAAGTCAGAAGGTAAATGGATATGTTTGCCCCTGACTTAATTGGGTTGAGTTAACCCCGTTAAGTAATTGGACTGTTTTAGCGCATTTCGTGAAACTAAAGGGACTGTTCAAGCAATTATTTTGATTTTGGGTTGGACTGGTAAAAACTACCAAACCACATGGACTGTTTTGGCTATTAACTAATTAATAAATAAGCTGATCAACACATAACATGTTTAATAAATGGGTTGACATGTTAGCCCAATAGCCCGTTTAAACTTAAGAAGTAACAAAATCTATCTAAATTAAAAGATCTGCTGCAAAAAAACAATTGGGAAACTAAACAACTAGAAATAAAATGATGATCAAATATCTTAGCCACCACCACGAAAAATCATGATCAAATTCCCATCGTCATACTTCATTCTAGATAACTTCAGGTTAGCACCCTCACCAGGATATTGTTAGACATATATACTGGCAATTGCTCAGACCGACTAGAGTAGATCCGTGTTGATAAGTGTCCCTGAGTCTAAATCACAGTTATTCAATCCCCCGAAAAAAATGTTTAGTTATTTTTATTTCAATTTATTTTTCATTTATTTTGATTCTTATTGTTTTTCTTTTGAGTTTATTTTTATTTTAGTTTTATAAAATCAACCATTCTTGAATATTTGACCGATCATCTACAGTGAAAGAAATCAAAATTTTGAAAATTTCATATGAAAGTACTCGGAAGTACTTGGTGTTTATGTGTATACTGGATCTTCTGTCATAGTTAAATGTTTGCTTACAAAGATCTGAGAATGTGCAGAATTTGATTTGAATCAAGAAACATGGATTGAAGAATAATGATTTCCAGTTGTTGACAAGCATGAAGCACCGTCATGAGAAGATGTACTTGTGATCCTGCTAGGTGAGAATGTGCAGAATTTGGGCTTTATTCTTGTGGGTTTGGCTGTAGGACTGTTAAAGCTATGTGAGCCCAAGTCCTACGTATAAACGGTGTTTTATTGGTTCATTTTCAACTAGCGGTTTTACATTTTCTAATAAAACACTCTCTAGTATCAGACGAATCCTTTAGAGATCGTATGCTAGTTGAGATTAATCGTTCAATCATTTATAATATTCGTTCCTTGAATCGCTATCATCTTTGATTCCGCCATCGATTGATAGTTACTTGATATCTTGTGATTTTTGGGACTTACACCTTGCATCATTGTCTATCAACAATGATAATAAATGTTAAGTTATAGTTCACACCCATGCTCCCTACACGATGTGAGGTTTGTGAAACCTAATAGCGCTATCAACTAGTAACCCGCTTGCCCACCCGGCAATTCATTTGGTATTTAGAAGGACTTCAATGATAGAGTTGGTTTAGTTCATCAAGGACATACAACATGAATTAGTAAAAGCAGATTCACCCCGTGAATCATAGCACCCCAAACCCGGGATGTGTAAAAGTAGTCCCCAACCGGACTATGAAAAAGTTTAGAAAGTTGTCTATTCCCGAGACGCATGCTTTTGAGAAAAGAGTAGTGAAACTCACCTGATAGAGAGATACTTGTGGTCTAGTGAAGCCGAATTACGTAGCTACTATCGTTCGGACAGTACTTACCCTAGGATTTATTTAAAGCATGGTAAATCACAAGTTCTAGTCGTCTATCATACAATTTGTCTACCCGAAACTTGTGGACTTAGGTTATTGAGTTATGTAAACCTTGGTTTTGTACTTGTGATAAAGTTAGACATCTCAACATGGGTTTAGGACATTACTTTTACCCAAGTTGATGTTAACACACGTTCTAGCTTTGATAACACACGTTAGTTCGGGGTAGTCGATTTGTTCTTATTGTATAAAAGATAAAGCCGATTATCTAGTAAATCAAACTTGATTTTTTTAAGCTTAACCAAGCCTTGTAGAGTTACCACACGACATATTTGTGGGTTTGTAACAGCTTTGATCACCATGTTGTTAGCTTTAGCTTTGAACTTAAGCCAAGTGAGTTTGTACTTGTGCAAACCGATCTATTACATGGTGATCCAAGTTATGTATAGACTTAAAAATACAACTTGATTACTCAAGGTTATAGTAAAGCCGAACGTTGTTAGTGTCAAAGCAAGATCATAAGAACAGGCACTAAGATGATGTGCATGAGATTTATATCCGACAAGTATTGTTTTGTAACCCATTCTTTTATAAAGTGTCGTGTGATTAAAGTGTGGTTTACTAAGGCCGAGGGTCGGGTTAATAAGGGATAGGCCGTGATAATGAAGCTTAAAGGTGCAATGTGCCTTACCTAGGATGATCCGAGCTTGAGAGCCTTGTGGTTGATCCCTTCGTCCCTTGGTGACTTTGGCTCCAAGAGTATAATACCCGAAGGTTTTTGGGAGTGAAAGAATGTGACATCCGCCACTTTTTCATTATATATATATATATATATATATATATATATATTTATTCAATAATAATAATAATAATAATGAAAATAATAATAATAAAAAAAAAATAATGATAATAAGTTATAAGCCTAGTCTAGTCCAATCCCTCTTAAACCCATAACCAAACCATAGCCCAAACCCAAATCCCTTTGTGCCTCTAAGCCCAACAGCAGGCCCAGCATCACCATAGTCCAGCCCACTTCACAACCCTCCCTTATCTGATTACAAGAAAGAAAAAAAAAAAAAAAAAGAAAAGCTTGCTCCAGACCGGATTCGAACCCGAGCCGGCCAGCGAACAACCACACACCACAACCACCTGAGCCAATGGCTCACATCTGATTTAACCCAATCCTATTTATATTTAACCCTTTCTTTTACTGATCCAATTCCTCTTCCTTATCTGCTGCTGCTACGCGTGAACAAGGAAACAAAGGGAAGTCAATGATAAGCTGCAATCATGGTAACCATCAACTGATTAGTTGTTTCGTGGTAAATCATACGCGTTCATTTCATCAATCAACTTTATAACATTCCAAATCTCGCTCTAATTCACGCGTTTAACATTAAAACGGGTCAAACCTTGCCAAATCTTCAATCGGACCTTTACCCTATAAATTGAACGTGACCACACCATCTCAGAGCGCCGATTATCACTTCCCCACATCCAATTTCTGTTTTAAATCTATTATTGAAGCCATTCAAATCATTTTTTGGGCGTTTTCTTTATCACACTCGCAGACCCGAGCATCGCGTTTATTTGTAAGTTTTTTTTTTGTGGGTTATAACCTTCGGCACACTGTGGTCATTAGCCCCAAAGATTCAGGGGCTAATGATCACCAATTGTATTGATTTGGAAATTAGGGCACGAATTGATTATAATTGGGGAAGAACACTTTAAACAGATAAGGTATATAATTATGTTGAAAGCAAAAACATAACAAACCACTGATGTAGCTCAGTGGTTACACACTTGGACTAAGAGGTTTGAACCGGCCCTGGGCCAGGGTTCGAACCCCACTCCTTGCATTCTTTTTTTTTAGTTTTCAATTTATAGGTTTAAACTATATAATTACTCACTTTAATTATTTAAAATACTTATAAGCCTTCAAAAATTCCCAAAATTTTACATAATGATGTTCATACCCTAAATATAATTATTCAGATTTTTATTTCTGAAAATATATTTATTTTACATATATAATAAATAATTCAAGTTTATTCAATTTTATTTATAAAATTCTATAAAAATATCAAAACGATCTTATTAATTTCCACAAAAATTATCCTAAGTTTTTATAACATTAAACTTTACTGAAATAATTTTTAATTCAGTAAAATCATTTATTTTATATTTTTAATCAATTTTTGTTAGATTTAATCATAATTAAATCATAATAAATCCAATTTTTAATATTTTTGCACCAAAATTTTATACAAATTATTTCTGATCATTTAGAACAGAAATATGAATTTTAAACTTATAATTCTTTAATTTTAATATTTTTAAATATTAAAGTTAACTTTTGACAATTTGTTATAAATAGAGTTAATATTCTATTTTAAAGAAAATAATTTTATAAAAATTATTTTTATACTTTAAACATATTATTGTGACCATCTTAGATTTAAATTTCATAAAAAAAGATTTTTGGTTATTTATTTACTAAATTTCTCTCAATTGGCGAATATTTTTAATATTAATCAAACGAGTAATTATCCCCAATTCGAAGCCCTAGATATACATGTATCCTAGAGTTATTTCACTCACACATTATCAATTACTTTAGGTTAATCATTTGGGAGAAATCTCAAATTCATATTTCGTTGTCCAGTCCAATTTCAAGTTATTACGTGAACGGTGAGTATTCCTACCCCTTTTTGCTTTTATACATTTTTGGGGTGATTCATGTACACTATTACAAGTTCAAATTCAAATTTACATTTTTACAAATACAATTCTAGTACTATGTGCATTGCTTACAACGTGCTTTATGCTTAGACAATACATGTGGATTACATTTGTACTTAGTGAAATCATTAACATGGTAC
This sequence comes from Ambrosia trifida, assembly GCA_028751855.1. NCBI lineage: Eukaryota > Viridiplantae > Streptophyta > Magnoliopsida > Asterales > Asteraceae > Ambrosia > Ambrosia trifida. Next base: position 7,900,297 of record CM054133.1, on the reverse strand, counting down.
AAGCCGACCTTAACATTGGATAGCGCTATTTGGATTGACAACCCGCCTAGGTTGATTCTCCCCCTTTTTCATCGGAGAATCCGTGGCCATTGTTAAGTTATTATCCATTTGTTGGATAAGTACACTACAGTTCATACAGTACATTATACAGTCACAGGGTTGATTTCGCTCATTTGTTTGATACATGGTTTACATATTTGCACTGTAGCTTGCACTTGAATTGTATAACTTTTTAACCTACTATATATATCAAAACTAGGAATGCTCACCAACATTTCATATGTTGACCAAATCTATTTTGTACATGTTTCAGGTGCAGTTTGATCTAGTGCTTTAGCAAGGAACATTTAGTGCTATATTTTAATTCAGTTATTTCAATATTTACATTTCATTTAGACAATGTATTTTCCATTTCCATGTAAGACAATTTTGATTATTCAATAATATTTACATTTTAGTACCATGAGCTTTTGAACAATCGTCACTACGTGGCACCTCGATGATTCCGCCATCGGTTGGGGTGTTACAGATTGGTATCAGAGCCATGGTTATAGGGAACTAGGTTATTAGAATGCCTTTTAGCCTAGACTATAACCGAACTTCAACTTTCATGCATTATATTTCCTAAACTACCCTACCCCTCATTTCCCTCTACATTACTTCTTTCATCTTTCCCTTTTTCTCTCTCTCCATTCTTTTCATCCTTCATCATGGTGCATAGAGATGGTGTCCTACAGAGAGTGGAAAGTCTACATCATCATGGAACAGGGACAGTACCTTTCATGAAGACACTCTTAGGCATAATGCCTACTCTTACTTTTGTTCCTTCAAAGTTGTTGAACTTTAATGAGTGTGATAAGGACACGTGCAATCTGGAAGGGTGGACGCCTGTACACTGGGTTTTCTGGCATAGGCAAGCATAGCGCATAAATCCATTTACGGACCTGTTATGCTTACCTGGGGATTCCTGGAGTGAGTGTCCACTTATAGGCTAAAGCACGTCTTCTTTGATCACCATTAGGTTCAATTCCTTTGAAAAGTCAACGTTCTTGTTGAGCTTTACAGCTAGACAAGGGCACTCCAAGCATTTTATGCAAGCTTTTTTCAATAATACTCTCTCGGTTCATATACAATATTTTGTATTTCATGATTTTCATATATTGCTTACAAGTTCATACTTTCATAACCATCTATGGATTTAACAATCACACTTCACCTTACCCTCTTAGCCACTTTTTAAATATTCAACACCCTACCCAAATCATATTATTTCTTTTCTCCACATGTTATTTATTTTAAAAACTATAACCTCATACTTTAGCACAAACTAAAGATTTCTAAAACTAGTTGTATTACCTAGCAACTTTACAAAGTACATATTTTCCTCGAACGTAAATTCAATTGATTATTTATTGACGTAACAAACGATTTTCTATATAATGTTTTAAACTATTACAAAGCCTACTTAGCTTGTACTATTTAACAACTTTTGCCTTATGTACAAAACCAAATTTTGAAAATATTTATTTTTTTTGGGAATAATATCTAGTCTCTAGATTCTCCATCAACACTCACCCATTTCCAACTTGTTCAAATTTTTACAATATTTGGCATATACCACAATCATGTTTTCTTATACACTTGATTATAACCTTTGATCCAAACCCCAAAATTTACACTGCTATACTATAAAATAAACTCTTTATCAACTATCTTCACATTCACCATCTCTCACCATCCTCTCAAGAACTAAATTCATATCCTTCACCTTCTCACACGTGAGCTAGTTACCCATGATAATCAAACTACTAAAAACCTGATACTTGATTCTACATGATTTTTTTTTTTCCAAAACATCATTGTTTGTGAAACTTGATTTCCCCTTAATTTGACTATTCACTGGACATTTAATTATTCATGATACTTGTGTTTTCATTTTCTTGAGTCTATTATCATTTTGTACCCAATTTTGTCGTACTCATAGGCATATAACATCTAGAAATTTCCTTGCGTATTATTGTGTATTAACACAGATTGGAAATTTATTATATTGATTACGTTTATTTTTAATCATACAAGACTCTACCTTACATTTATTTGAAACATTTGGACTTGATATTTGATCTTACAGATGCTTTTCTAAGAAAACATCATTGGTTATTACATAGATTTTTCCCTTAATTTGACTACGCATTGAACATCTAATTATTCATGATACTCGTAAACATTTAATTATTCATGATAAACACTTACACTTAATGGTTGTAGTACTTACAAACTTGCTTGCATAAACATGCTATCAATTTGCAATCTATGTGAATAATAATTGCTGCACTTAATAGAGGTCATCATGCCTTTTTCAACAGTCGGGAGAGGCCCTACAACCTGCTCCACGACTGGTGGAGGCTATCGAACATACTCAACGATTGGTAGAGGTCACTATGCCTTTTCAAACAGTCGGGAGAGGCCCTACAACCTACTCCACGGCTGGTGGAGGCTATCGAACCTGCTCAACAATCGGTGGGGTCATAGAAGGACGCAAAACTTTAATGTAAGGTAAATTGATGATTCCGGTCCGGAACGTAATCATGAATTTACAGGTGCGTTAAGGTAGTGTGAAATTCTATTAGAATTTTTGGTAGGCGTCCAGTACGTTTTCAAGGTATCAAAGGTGTGGTGGGTTAGCTGCGGTACACCCTGTATACAAGCACTAATGATGCATTGAGAGTGAGATTGGAAGTCGGACCAGGAACAAACTCTGGGTTTTTTTTTGGTAGTCTATTTAGTCTTTCTGTAGACAATCAACACGTACATATATCTTAGGATTCCTAAAACTTGAAATTTATTGATTCTTATTCTCTTTACTATTCGAGACGAACCTAATCCAATCAAACCTCATATCCAAATCATTCGAACTTCCAAACCACAGTTACCCTGATTTTTACCCAAGCATCCATAATCCTATGTTTCTAATAACTTCGGGACGAAGTTTCTAAAAGTAGGGGATGCTGTGACATCCGCCACTTTTTCATTATATATATATATATATATATATTTATTCAATAATAATAATAATAATAATGAAAATAATAATAATAAAAAAAAATAATGATAATAAGTTATAAGCCTAGTCTAGTCCAATCCCTCTTAAACCCATAACCAAACCATAGCCCAAACCCAAATCCCTTTGTGCCTCTAAGCCCAACAGCAGGCCCAGCATCACCATAGTCCAGCCCACTTCACAACCCTCCCTTATCTGATTACAAGAAAGAAAAAAAAAAAAGAAAAGAAAAGCTTGCTCCAGACCGGATTCGAACCCGAGCCGGCCAGCGAACAACCACACACCACAACCACCTGAGCCAATGGCTCACATCTGATTTAACCCAATCCTATTTATATTTAACCCTTTCTTTTACTGATCCAATTCCTCTTCCTTATCTGCTGCTGCTACGCGTGAACAAGGAAACAAAGGGAAGTCAATGATAAGCTGCAATCATGGTAACCATCAACTGATTAGTTGTTTCGTGGTAAATCATACGCGTTCATTTCATCAATCAACTTTATAACATTCCAAATCTCGCTCTAATTCACGCGTTTAACATTAAAACGGGTCAAACCTTGCCAAATCTTCAATCGGACCTTTACCCTATAAATTGAACGTGACCACACCATCTCAGAGCGCCGATTATCACTTCCCCACATCCAATTTCTGTTTTAAATCTATTATTGAAGCCATTCAAATCATTTTTTGGGCGTTTTCTTTATCACACTCGCAGACCCGAGCATCGCGTTTATTTGTAAGTTTTTTTTTTTGTGGGTTATAACCTTCGGCACACTGTGGTCATTAGCCCCAAAGATTCAGGGGCTAATGATCACCAATTGTATTGATTTGGAAATTAGGGCACGAATTGATTATAATTGGGGAAGAACACTTTAAACAGATAAGGTATATAATTATGTTGAAAGCAAAAACATAACAAACCACTGATGTAGCTCAGTGGTTACACACTTGGACTAAGAGGTTTGAACCGGCCCTGGGCCAGGGTTCGAACCCCACTCCTTGCATTCTTTTTTTTTAGTTTTCAATTTATAGGTTTAAACTATATAATTACTCACTTTAATTATTTAAAATACTTATAAGCCTTCAAAAATTCCCAAAATTTTACATAATGATGTTCATACCCTAAATATAATTATTCAGATTTTTATTTCTGAAAATATATTTATTTTACATATATAATAAATAATTCAAGTTTATTCAATTTTATTTATAAAATTCTATAAAAATATCAAAACGATCTTATTAATTTCCACAAAAATTATCCTAAGTTTTTATAACATTAAACTTTACTGAAATAATTTTTAATTCAGTAAAATCATTTATTTTATATTTTTAATCAATTTTTGTTAGATTTAATCATAATTAAATCATAATAAATCCAATTTTTAATATTTTTGCACCAAAATTTTATACAAATTATTTCTGATCATTTAGAACAGAAATATGAATTTTAAACTTATAATTCTTTAATTTTAATATTTTTAAATATTAAAGTTAACTTTTGACAATTTGTTATAAATAGAGTTAATATTCTATTTTAAAGAAAATAATTTTATAAAAATTATTTTTATACTTTAAACATATTATTGTGACCATCTTAGATTTAAATTTCATAAAAAAAGATTTTTGGTTATTTATTTACTAAATTTCTCTCAATTGGCGAATATTTTTAATATTAATCAAACGAGTAATTATCCCCAATTCGAAGCCCTAGATATACATGTATCCTAGAGTTATTTCACTCACACATTATCAATTACTTTAGGTTAATCATTTGGGAGAAATCTCAAATTCATATTTCGTTGTCCAGTCCAATTTCAAGTTATTACGTGAACGGTGAGTATTCCTACCCCTTTTTGCTTTTATACATTTTTGGGGTGATTCATGTACACTATTACAAGTTCAAATTCAAATTTACATTTTTACAAATACAATTCTAGTACTATGTGCATTGCTTACAACGTGCTTTATGCTTAGACAATACATGTGGATTACATTTGTACTTAGTGAAATCATTAACATGGTACAAGCCGACCTTAACATTGGATAGCGCTATTTGGATTGACAACCCGCCTAGGTTGATTCTCCCCCTTTTTCATCGGAGAATCCGTGGCCATTGTTAAGTTATTATCCATTTGTTGGATAAGTACACTACAGTTCATACAGTACATTATACAGTCACAGGGTTGATTTCGCTCATTTGTTTGATACATGGTTTACATATTTGCACTGTAGCTTGCACTTGAATTGTATAACTTTTTAACCTACTATATATATCAAAACTAGGAATGCTCACCAACATTTCATATGTTGACCAAATCTATTTTGTACATGTTTCAGGTGCAGTTTGATCTAGTGCTTTAGCAAGGAACATTTAGTGCTATATTTTAATTCAGTTATTTCAATATTTACATTTCATTTAGACAATGTATTTTCCATTTCCATGTAAGACAATTTTGATTATTCAATAATATTTACATTTTAGTACCATGAGCTTTTGAACAATCGTCACTACGTGGCACCTCGATGATTCCGCCATCGGTTGGGGTGTTACAAAGAAAGATGTTGGTGTGGCAAATGATGAATGACCTGGACTCCCTTTTATAGTGGATTGTATGGTAGTCTTAACACCTTGTTTCCTTATGTTCATAGATGTGTATGTATGCTTATATAGTGAAAGATTTTATCACTATGATGGGTAGCTTTCAAGAGGGTTTCGGCCAATTGGTTTCATGATCAAATCCTCCTTTTCTTGGCAAAGGTTAAGTATTAGGATATCATGAGTTGGATGAGTAGGTTACTGGAAGGGTATAAGAAGCATGATTTGTCTTCTTGTTGTCATGCATGCCACAAAAAGCCAAGGAATGGGAAAGTGGAATGGTGATGGTGATGGGTGCATGAGAGCCGCCAATTCTGAGGAGATAGGAGAATGTGGTTGTTTTAAACTATAAGAGGAAGGGAGTGGACTTGAGGGTGAAGGAGTCATACATGTTGGGAACAATTTTGGTATTTCTAGTGATAGGGACTTGTCTTGGGAAGCTTCTTGTGCTTCGGCCGAGGTGTGTACAAGTGGGAAAAGGTATGAAAGTGATGGTTCATGCTAGTTACTTCATGTTGTTGATTGGCTCTTTGAATTCCAAGGAGTATGTGTGAAATTTTGGTGTGATTGTGACAAGTAAACTTTCCTATGTGTGCATGTATTTGGCCGAAAGAGACAAGAGGGATTTAACAAAATGGGGTAATGATCTTGTGTCCAAGATGGTGGTTCTAAGCTATGATGTTGCCATATTCATCTAATGTTTGGATGTTCCCATGATAGTGATGTGTCAAGGCTTTGTTATATTTGTTTTCAGCTGATTGATAGGTGCTTAGACCACCTTGTTTTGCTCATGATCACACTTAGGTATTAGACATGTAGATTACTAGTTTAGTATAAGTGTGAATGTTTGATAAAGATAGGTGTGTTCTTGGTTATAATCAGCCGAAGGTGAGACAAGGAAAAAAAGAGGTTTATCTTGTTAGCTATAATGCTAGGCATACATGTGAGGTTCATATATCTATATATCGTGTGCATAGTGTGACTTATCTAGCTATCCTTAGTTAAGTAGAATACAAGGGAATCGTAAGTACCAGTAACTAGAGTTTAGTTACAGTAAGAACCTGAAATTGCGGGGTATCACATCATCCCCACGTTGAAAAGAATTTCGTCTTGAAATTCAACAAGTAAACAATAAAGCTAGCTAGATAAGTGTGTGCTTGGTTCCCGGATGTCACATCATCCCCAAGTTGAAAGGAATTTCTCCCCGAAATTCACTTTGAGAGAGCTGCTTTATGTTTAGCATTTGATCTATGCACAGGTTCAGGTTAAGTAAAGAGATGTGGGTATTTGAGCCGCATTCGATCCCCGCGTTCCCACGTGTATTCCGGTCCTAGGCGGGAATTCCATCGCACCTTAACAATAGGTATGGTACTCTGTCTGAGTTTCTTGACGCCCTGCTCAAGAATCTCCACTAGTTCTTCCACGAACCGTAGCTGGTCGTCCACCTGGATCTCTTCTAGTAGAACCACCAATGTTGTATCATAGAGAAATTTCTTTAGATTGGAGACGTGGAATACATTGTGCACTCCACTGAGTTTATGAGGCAGGTTTAACCTGTAAGCTATTGGACCAATCCTTTCGACGATCTCGAATGGTCCAACGTATCGCTGGTTCAACCTTCCCCATTTTCCAAAGCGTATCACACCCTTCCAAGGTTACACCTTTAATAGTACCTTGTCCACAATCTAGGACTCCAAAGGTTTCCTACTTTTATCAGCGTAGCTTTTCTGTCGATCATGAGCAGCAGCCATCCGTTTCTGATTTGCACTATTTTCTCAGAAGTTTCGTGCACGAGTTCGGGACCTGTCAACTGGCTATCCCCAACTTCAGTCCAGCAGATGGGATACCTACACTTGCGTCCATATAGTGCCTTGAAAGGCGCACACTGAATAGAAGTGTGGTAACTGTTGTTATACGAGAATTCGATTAAGGGCAAGTGCTTATCCCAACTGTTGCCAAAGTCCGCCACGCACGCTCGTAGCAGATCTTCCAATGTTTGGATGGCATGCTCACTTTGTCCATCCGTTTGCGGGTGATAGGTTGTGCTCATATCTAAGCGAGTTCCCAAAGCATCTTGGAGAGTAGTCCAAAAACGAGAAGTAAATCTCGAGTCGCGGTCGGATATAATAGAAGTAGGCACCCCATGCCTAGAGACGGTCTCCTTGAGATAGAGGTTGGCCAGTCTCTCCAGCGTGTCTGTTTCCTTCATTTCCAGAAAGTGTGCCGATTTGGTTAATCGATCGACGATAACCCAAATCATGTTATGCCCACTTGGCGTTTTAGGGAGCTTTGTGATAAAGTCCATAGAAATTCCATCCCATTTCTACATGGGGATTTCTGGTTGCTGGAGTAAGCCTGAAGGTTTCTGATATTCAATCTTAACCTTTGCACAAGTTAAGCACTTACTAACATAAATGGCTATCTCAGCTTTCATGTTTGGCCACCAGTAAAGGGTTTTGAGATCTTGGTACATTTTGTCCGAACCAGGATGTACCGAGTAACGAGAGGTGTGAGCCTCGTCGAGCACAAGTTGTCTGAGATCCCGAAAATGCGAAATCCAGACCCGATTCATGAATTACTGAGGCCCATCTGTCCTCAGTTCCAGGTGCTTATCAGCACCATGCAGTGTCTCAAGCCCGACATTTTCTTCCTTCAAAGCCTCGGCCTGGGCTTCACGTATCTTGTCAGGAAGATTAGAATGAATAGTGAGTTGTAAAGCTCGCACCCTCTTGGGCTTCGTTTCCTTACGACTAAGGGCATCCGCTACAACATTAGCTTTCCCTAGATGATATTTGATGGCACAATCATAATCATTCAGAAGCTCAACCCATCGACGCTGTCGCATGTTCAGCTCCTTCTGATCGAATATGTGTTGTAGGCTTTTGTGATCAGTGAAGATCGTACACCTTGTTCCATAGAGATAATGCCTCCAAATCTTCAAAGCAAAAACTACTGCTCCTAGTTCCAAGTCATGGGTGGTGTAATTTTTCTCATGTACTTTCAATTGACGCGAAGCATACGTGATCACCTTATCACGCTGCATCAGCACACATCCTAACCCTTGGACAGACGCATCACAGTACACCACAAAGTCGTCTGTACCCTCAGGTAGTGATAGAATCGGTTCACTGCAAAGCTTTGCCTTTAATAATTGAAAAGCAGATTCATAGGCATCTCCCCACTTGTAAGTAATACCCTTATGTGTTAGAGCAGTGAGGGGTTGAGCAATCTTAGAAAATCCCTCAATGAATTTGCGATAATATCCAGCAGGACCAAGGAATTGGCGCACCTCTGTAGGAGTCGCAGGAGCCTCCCATTGTTTAATAGCATCAATTTTGGCGGGATCGACATGTATTCCTGCCTCGTTAACTACATGTCCTAGAAATTGGACCTCTCAATTCCAGAAGTCACATTTAGAGAGTTTCGCATACAGCTGCTCATTTCTCAAGAGTTCCAATATCAACTGCATGTGTTTCTCATGCTCTTCCCTGCTATTGAAATAGATCAATATGTCATCTATGAACACTATGACGAATTTATCCAAATAAGGCTTACACACGCGGTTCATAAGATCCATGAACACATCCGGTGCATTGGTTAGCCCAAATGGCATCACCAAAAACTCATAATGTCCATAACGAGTTCGAAAGGTTGTCTTCGCCACATCCTCCTCTCGGACTCTCAGTTGATGATACCCTGACCTCAAGTCAATCTTGGAATAGAAACTCTACCCTTGAAGTTGGTCGAACAAGTCATCGATACGAGGCAAACGGTAGCGGTTCTTAACCGTCACCTTGTTTAACTCTCGATAATCAATACACATACGAAAACTCCCATCCTTCTCCCTAACAAACAGGACTGGGGCTCCCCAAGGTGAAGAACTAGGCCTAATGAAACCCCTATCCAATAGCTCTTGGAGTTGGGTAGACAGTTCTTGGAGTTCGCCTGGTACCAGGCGGTATGGTGCTCGTGCAACTGGGGCCGCTCCAGGTGCAAGATCTATTTGAAACTCCACTTGACGAACAGGTGGAAGTCCAGGTAGTTCTTCGGGGAATACGTCTGGGAAGTCACGGATTATTGGGATATCCTCAATCCTTGTTTCAACTTCAGCTCGAGTATCAGAACTGTTAGCCAGTATGGCTGGATAGCCCTTTCGAAAACACTTTTGGGCTTTCAAGAATGAGATGATGCCCACCATGGCACCCCCACGATAACCCCGTATAGTTAGTAATTCTCCGTTAGGGAGAGGGATACGAACAATCTTCTCCTGACAGAGAATTTTGGCGCGTTGTTTGGACAACCAGTCCATGCCAACCACGAGATCAAAGCTTCCTAGGGTGATAGGCAGAAGATCGATGGCAAATAATTGCCCATCTAGCTCGAGCTTACAGTTGCGATGGATGTGGGTTACCTCAACAGGTTTCCCATCAGCTAATTATATAGAATGTGGGGTATCAAGAAGTGTAGGAATCATCCCTATATGTTTGCTAAGTTTTGATGACACAAAACTAACGTCTGCACCAGTATCGTATAAAACAGAAGCAAGGTTGTCATTTAAGGAACACGTACCCATCACGACATTGTTGTCATTCCTAGCTTCCCTCGAACCAATCACAAAAGCTCTCCCACGAGCCCCATTGTTGTTGTTGTTGATGTTGGTAGTATTATTGTTGTTCCCGATCTTGTTACCACTACTGTTGTTATTGTTACCCCCGTTATTGTTGTTACCATTCCTTTTCAGCTGTGGGCAGTCCTTCTTGAAGTGACCCTCACTAGAAACAACCTTTACCATTCTTCTGTTGCTGACCTTGTTGTGGTGCTGGCTGGGATCCCGGGACATTGGCTCTACAGTCCTTCTATACATGACCCATCTTACCATAACGATCACAATTAATCCTGTTACAGGGTCCTGAGTGGTGATAGTTGCATCTATTGCACTTGGGATGATGTCCCTGATAACCACCTTGTGATTGATTGCAGTTGCTGCCGCTGCTGTGACTGTCATGTTTCTTGTTCTACTGCTGCTGGTTACCATTACTCGAGAGTCTGCCAAATGCATTATCCCATTTCCTCTTGTTATCATTGGTACCAGAAGATGAAGCACCACGAGGGGGTAGCAGTCCCTCTTCCATCTTATGATCAGTCAGCTGGTGTGCCATACGAATTACCTGCTGAATGTTATTGAAGTTAGCAGCAGTGACCTTTCCCTTAATCTGGGGCCCCAAACCCTGGATATACAACTCAATCCGTTTGTAGGGCGGAGTGGAGTAATTAGGACACATTGTCGCCATTTCATGCGACCTGGTAGTATAACTCTCAATCTCCGATCCTACCATCTTCAGGTTGAGATACTCTGTCTCCAACTTCTGAATCTCATCTCGAGGACAATACTCCTCTTTCATGAGTTCCTTGAAATCCGCCCACGGGGTAGAATTTGCCACATCAACCCTTAGTAGCTGCACTTGAGCATTCCACCACGATAAGGCCGCATTCTCAAGTGTAGCAGTGGCATACTTAACCCTATCGGCTGGCGGGCAATTAAACATAACAAAGCATGATTCCACCTTTTCGAACCACCTAAGTAGCCTGACTGCTCCTTCAGATCCTCCAAAATTATGAGGCTTACAATCCATGAATGACTTGTAGGTACAAGCCGGAGGGTGATGAGTAGGTTGGCCAGCTTGAAATGCTGCTAGGGCTGCAACCACCCTATCATTGATAAGTGTGTTCAGCTCCTCTTGCGTCATGCTAATGCTGTCTCTACCATGCCCTCTTCCCGTCATAGCAATTCTACATTTACATTATACCCATGAGAAATCAATAATATGTCCCACATACCATCGTTCACGCAGTATAAGTAAACTAGAATATAACATGGATTATATACGTGAGAATAAGATAGAGTAGTCGATCGATAATAATAATAATAATAATAATAATAATAATAATAATAATAATAATAATAATAATAATAATAATCCAAACATAAGCCAAACGGTTCTCAAGTCTCACCACGAAAAAATAAAAGTCGTTATACGAATATATAAAATACTAGGATATTAAAAATCAATCATCCGTGCGATCCATGAGGACACACAAGCCTTCATCCTCGCTTTCGCCTTGAATCTCGACCTCGAATGGCTCGTCTTCCTCCTCTGGCTCGAGCTCATCTTCGAGTGCCGCCTCGAATGCTACTCCAACGGCATCGAATCCTCCTTCCATAGGCTCCTCTTCGGGATCCACCTCAAGATCCTCTACATCTAGCCCCAAAGTTGCCATAAGTCTATTACGAACTGTATTCAGTTCCTGCCTGGTAGCTGCTAAATCCTGCATAGTGGCAGTCAACTCCTGTCTGGCCTCAACAGCTTCCTGATTAACAACTGCTATCTCAGTCATCAAGTGGCCTATCTAGCCTTCCATATGCTTAAGTGTCTCATCTGCATTTCTCCTCCAAAACTTAAACTATTGCACAACAGTGAAAGCATTGTCCAACTCGGTATGAACGTGCCTCACCATACCTGCAAATGATCTCTCCCAAGAATCTACAACGGGAGGAACTCTGGCTGGCACTCCATATCATACAACCCAAGAGTGCAACATGTTGGTAAACCAATGCCAACGGTTGGTATCCCAATGTGGATCATGAAATGAAGCTGGGCGTTGATAAGGATCCGGTGATGGAGCTTGTTGCCCCTCGATAGCACGATAAGAATAGTTTCTATGAGTAGGGTTAGTCATGGTATTTCCTGCAATACGTTAGATCAATATACGTATTCCAGAAATTAACAAGTTGTGCACGTAAAGTAGTGAGTGTAACTAATATAATACTTATGCTATGATGATTATAGACTAGAATGCAATCCTAGTTCACTATAACCAATGACTCTGATACCAATCTGTCACACCCTCAAATTTCCACTGCGGGGTTTATACCGCGAGGCGCGTGACATATCAGGATCCCATAGCCATAAGTCACATGTCATATGAATGACTCTAAATGACCAAACCATTTAGTTCGTTATTGTAAAACAAGTTTTATAGATAACCAAACATTCAAATAGTTGCGGAAGAGAAATTAAAGAAAATAGTTAACCAAATAGTCTGCGCAAAAGAACGCGCTCAAAACCATAGTAGATAATTAAACATTCAAAAATAGTTAAGTGTTCATATCCCAATGACGCTATATGATGCATGCCCTACACGTGCTCCGAAACTAGTGACCTGCAAAAGCATGTTTTCGTGTGTCAACATAAAGTTGGTGAGTTCACAAAGTAAAGTAAATGCTTAGGTCTCCCAGACCAAGTAACAATGAGTAAATAGCTAATTCATATGCCAGGGGTAGCGAACCCACTCATGATAACTAACACCGATAGTACTGAACTGCTAAACAACGAGATCCCACATTAGTGAGCAAAGTGTATAGCATCATTGTCTATCAACAATGATAATAAATGTTAAGTTATTGTTCACACCCATGCTCCTAGCACGATGTGAGGTTTGTGAAACCTAATAGCGCTATCAACTAGTAACCCGCTTGTCCACCCGGCAATTCATTTGGTATTTAGAAGAACTTCAATGATAGAGTTGGTTTAGTTCATCAAGGACATACAACATGAATTAGTAAAATCATATTCACCACGTGAATCATAGCACCCCAAACCCGGGATGTGTAAAAGTAGTCCCCAAACCGGATTATGAAAAAGTTTAGAAAGTTGTCTCTTCCCGAGACGCATGCTTTTGAGAAAAGAGTAGTAAAACTCACCTGATAGAGAGATACTTGTGGTCTAGTGAAGCCGAATTACGTAGCTACTATCGTCCGGACAGTACTTACCCTAGGATTTATTTAAAGCATGGTAAATCACAAGTTCTAGTCGTCTATCATACAATTTGTCTACCCGACACTTGTGGACTTGGTTATTGAGTTATGTAAACCTTGGTTTTGTACTTGTGATAAAGTTAGACATCTCAACATGGGTTTAGGACATTACTTTTACCCAAGTTGATTTTAACACACGTTCTAGCTTTGATAACACACGTTAGTTCGGGGTAGCCGATTTGTTCTTATTGTATAAAAGATAAAGCCGATTATCTAGTAAATCAAACTTGATTGTTTTAAGCTTAACCAAGCCGTGTAGAGTTACCACACGGCATATTTGTGGGTTTGTAACAGCTTTGATCACCATGTTGTTAGCTTTAGCTTTGAACTTAAGCCAAGTGAGTTTGTACTTGTGCAAACCGATCTATTACATGGTGATCCAAGTTATGTATAGACTTAAAAATACAACTTGATTACTCAAGGTTATAGTAAAGCCGATCGTTGTTAGTGTCAAAGCAAGATCATAAGAACAGGAACTAAGACGATGTGCATGAGATTTATATTCGACAAGTATTGTTTTGTAACCCATTCTTTTATAAAGTGTCATGTGATTAAAGTGTGGTGTTCTAAGGCCGAGGGTCAGGTTAACAAGGGATAGGCCGTGATAATGAAGCTTAAAGGTGTAATGTGCCTTACCTAGGATGATCCGAGCTTGAGAGCCTTGTGGTTGATCCCTTCGTCCCTTGGTGGCTTCGGCTCCAAGAGTATAATACCCGAAGGTTTTTAAGAGTGAAAGAAAGATGTTGGTATGGCAAATGATGAATGATCTTGACTCCCTTTTATAGTGGATTGTATGGTAGTCTTAACACCTAGTTTCCTTATGTTCATAGATGTGTATGTATGCTTATTTAGTGAAAGAGTTTGTCACTATGATGGGTAGCTTTCAAGAGGGTTTCGGCCGATTGGTTTCATGATCAAATCCTCCTTTTTTGGCAAAGGTTAAGTGCTAGGATATCATGAGTTGGATGAGTAGGTTACTAGAAGGGTATAAGAAGGATGATTTGTCTTCTTGTTATCATGCATGCCACAAAAAGCCAAGGAATGGGAAAGTGGAATGGTGATGGTGATGGGTGCATGAGAGCCCCCCATTATGAGGAGATAGGAGAATGTGGTTGTCTTAAACTATAAGAGGAAGGGAGTGGACTTGAGGGTGAAGGAGTCATACATGTTGGGAACAATTTTGGTATTTCTAGTGATAGGGACTTGTCTTGGGAAGCTTCTTGTGCTTCGGACGAGGTGTGTACAAGTGGGAAAAGGTATGAAAGTGATGGTTCATGCTAGTTACTTCATGTTGTTGATTGGCTCTTCGAGTTCCAAGGAGTATGTGTGAAATTTTGGTGTGATTGCGACAAGTAAACTTTCCTATGTGTGCATGTATTTGGCCGAAAGAGACAAAAGGGATTTAACAAAATGGGGTAATGATCTTGTGTCCAAGATGGTGGTTCTAAAATATGATGTTGCCATATTCATCTAATGTTTGGATGTTCCTATGATAGTGATGTGTCAAGGCTTTGTTGTATTTGTTTTCAGCCGATTGATAGGTGCTTAGATCACCTTACTTTGCTCATGATCACACTTAGGTATTAGACATGTAGATTACTAGTTTAGTATAAGTGTGAATGTTTGATAAAGATAGGTGTGTTCTTGGTTATAATCGGCCGAAGGTGAGACAAGGAAAAAAAGAGGTTTATCTTGTTAGCTATAATGCTAGGCATACATGTGAGGTTCATATATCTATATATGGTGTGCATAGTGTGACTTATCTAGCTATCCTTAGTTAAGTAGAATACAAGGGAATAGTAAGTACAAGTAACTAGAGTTTAGTTACAGTAAGAACCTGAAATTGCGGGGTATCACAGAAGATGTTGAAGTTGACATGGAAACATTTAAAGCATGTATTGAACAAGAGGATAACGTAGGTGAGGTCCATGATGATGACAACCAAGATGATGAGGGAGTAGAGGTTGATTTGGATGATTTTAATAGTGCAGATGAGGAACAAGATCCTCTACTAAAGAAGGCTTTGAAAATAAACAGGAAAAAATATAAGGGGTTAAGGGGTGTTCATGTTCCATTCACTATGGGATAGTTTTTTAAAGGCAAAGAATAAATTAAAGGGTTAGTTGTAAAACATGCACTAGAAAGTAGAAGACAACTAGTAATTAAGAAAAATGACAAAGTGAGATTTACATTTGTTTGTTATGGTGTGAACCCACAATTTGTAAGTGGGCAAGGCCAAACTGGTAATATGTGGAAAGGTGGGCCCCTATGAGAGAAAATGCATCTTCAAAAGGTGAGCCTTCAATGGAGGGTAGTTCAAAGTCATTAAAGAAAAAAAGATTCTCTACCCCCACTTGTCCTTGGCTCTTACACTGTTCCAAATCTACACAGACTGATTCAGATTCATGGAGGGAAGCTCGTTTATTTGTCTAGGGTTTTATTGGGGAAGACAATAAAAAGAATAGGGGGAATAAATTTTGTGGTGGATGGACAAAAATACCCCTAATGTACTGTGCACGTGGGGTGGAGTTAACGTTGGAAATGGATGGAGTTCGGAAATTGGACTCAATAGGTTAAGATTAGAAAGTACTGGGACTCAAATCAAAGCAAGTTTGAAATTGGACTCGAAGTAGTTAAAAGCAGCAAACCACAGGGACGCAAATAGGACTTCACTCAATCAGATGTTGTCACGTGTAGTCTTGTTTCAATTGTATGTAATAATTGGACGTTTTGTTGCTCTCTGTTGAGCGTGTCATTGGCTTGATTGTTCATTGCCAAAAAATTTTCAGGATAATCGGGTGTGCATGCGTAAATAGACATTGTTGAAAAATGTAAACGAATTTCTGAAATTGTTTGGGCTTTGCTAGACTCAGAATGACATAGTTAATTGAGGAGATAACATAAACTTAGGGGAAATTGTAAGTTCACTTATATTAGTTCTTGGGATGTTTTGGTGTATAAACCGAGAATCTCATGGTTCTCGGTTGGGCTTTTGGTAGATGGGCTTCGAGAACTCAGAGGCAAAGGCCATGTAGGCCCAATCGGTTCTCAAAAGCACTATATAAACATGTTTTGCTTTTATTATTAGTTTAGCAGTTTACTTTGATCTTTTCTCTCTTGTACCATACGGTTTATTGATAATGTAATCGTGTGCAGGTTGGTTTTTCATCTGTTCTTGAATCGATACGATAGATTGTTTCCGCCAATTTGTGTTTAGTTGATATCATTGTTATTTGATAGTTTTGGGACTTACAATATCTTTATGTTAGTATCAATTAATTTTAGAAGAGAAACACAATTGGACCGGGCTTAATAATGTGTGTGGTATGAGAATGATCCGTCAACATCGAGTGCGGCTTCTTGTGATGTCGTGGGGCTAATTTTGGCACTTACATGTGAATAATTTGACCATGTGAATTTGTTACTCATTTGAAACAAAAGACATTTCATATTTCATTTCGTTGTGTGGCTTATTATACTCATTTCTAAATTATGTTTTTTTTATCCTTTATTTGAATCATTACCTTTTCACAATTCAAGATATTCATGTTATTAAGTATTTGTTACAATATCATAAGTTCATAACCTCTTAGTCATGGTAATCAATTTCACTTATTTTCAGACAGTAAATAAGAAGTTAAAACTCATATTTTATTATAAAAAAATCCCACGAATTCCGATGACATTGTGTCAGTGGGTTTCTTGACCCTTGTTCCGCGATATCCTTATAATTTCACTTATCTTTCGACTATAACTAAGGGGTCAAACTCATATTATAGCACACGTCATGAAGAAATTATATTTTAAGTTTTTTTTAAAAGGAATTATATTTTAAGTCAAAAAGGAAAATGAAATATCATTAGAAAAGATCATAGTGTTGAAGTTATTGCATCCATCAAACAAACCAACTCATAGAATTCAATGTTTTGATCATCAAGTACCGACATGGTTTGTACCTCTCACTCGTATTTATTGAGCGGATAAATGTTTTTCATTAAATTTCGAACAGAATATGAACGAATATTTAGACAACTGTTGATGTCTTGTACTTTTTATCATTGTCATCTAAATGTACTACACATTAGTGTGTGTATATGTGTATGAAATGTGTTTATATGCATGTATATGAAAGGAAATTAAACATCAACTACTCTATGTATTAAGCTATATCTTATATTAGTTTACTTCTTATTTTGTTAGGACCCAAAAAAAGAGATAAATTGATGTGGTAACCATTTGAGGTTGATGTTAAGCGTAAAAGATGTTTCACGATCTTTTCTTAAAAATAAATCAAGGTTTTACTTAATAAAACAACTTATCATATAAATTTTCCATAAAGTTTAGGAAAGAAAATTGAGTCCTTTAGTAAATATTAGCATTTGCATTTTGTTGTGAATAATATAGATGATTGCATAGTTTTATTTAATGTTTGTAATAATACAATATACATAAGAGGTCGGCTCTACTTATAGGTCATCAAATTTAAAAGACAAGAAGTTATAAATACTAATATTAGAAAATTTTAACTATGTAGTAACATGAAAAAAAAAAAAAAAAAAAAAAAAAAAAAAAAAAAAAACCCGGTAAATGCACATTTAGGTTTCGAGTAGAATTAGTTGGAATATATAACTACCAAAAGATATAATTATTAAGAAAACAATTGTTATGATGAAGAAGTGGTTGTGGTTGTTACAACTATCATATTTACAACTTTAATCACCAATATTATTATTATCATTTTCAACAACTTTCAACTTACGTGTTTTAATTACTTATATAAAAAAGTTTTGTATAAATGTATACTTATAGATTATTTCATATAGAGAGCGGGTTAAATATAAAATTATTTTTTTTAAGTTTACCTAAAGCATGATATGGCATTATCATAAATAACTGAAAGTTAGTATTGATTGTAAGACATATGTGTTTATTTTTTTTTCATCAAATATTAGTTACAATAGTTTCTTTTAAATCAAATAATTTTTATATATTTCATTACAGTACATTATATTGCTATTAAAAACACCTAAGTTTTTATAAGTTGTATTGCATTCCACGATACATAGTGCAATTATCTATATTATACAGTGTGTGCAGGGGTGAAGGATTGGAGAGGTCAATGGATGTCTTAGCCCCTACTGTTTTTTTGCTTAGTAAAGTAAATTTACTATTATTCCGCTTGAAAATTTTATACGTATTGAGTCTCCCTCCCCCATAATTTAAGGGTCCCGTAACTTTCGACCTCTATGTAAAAAAAATTCAAGCTCCGTCACTGACAGTGTAACCACCCTGGTTTAGAGCGTATAGATTTGTAAAAAATGATATAAATTGTTTAAAGAATAAATGAGTCACTAACATAACATGTGACTAAAATCACGCTTGTAAACAGGCAAGATTTTTAGTTTTTTACACACACATAGAGCGTATGTACCACGGGTCACATGCCGAAAATAAAATAATAATAATAATAATAATAATAATAATAATAATAATAATAATAATAATAATAATAATAATAATAATAATAATAATAATAATAATAATAATCGCCACGTAAAATAAAAATACACTCCTCCTTCCTTACCTCCTTCATAGTATAGTCTCTGTTTGTTTCATGTCTGAAGCTTAATTAGTACTAACACCATTGGTATTGTCTCTCTACAACATCATGAAACAACAACAACAACCTTAGTGTGTGTAATTTGGTCAAACGTCATGAACCGGAATGTTCCGGTCACCGGATTATTATCTCACCGGCGAGTCATGAGCTTAACCACCACCACTACTAATGAGGATTTTGACAGCAGCAACACTTTAGATCTATTCTCTCGTAATCGTCGTACTCTCTCTGTCACCTCTTTCGATGAATCCGACTGTACGTACGCTTTCCATTTCATGCATCTCTAGTTTTAGATAATTCTTATTCTACGTTCACTTTGTGTTTTCGATGAATGGGTCGGGTTTGGGTCTTTTGTTAAAAATGCTTGTGACTGGTTTTTCCAATGTTAATTAGTATTTTTGAGTTTTGATAATCATACATGTTTGTTTGAATGTTAAATCAGTTCAGTTGAGATTGGAAAAGCTTTCAGATGGAACAACAAAACCTGAAAAAAGTGTGTTAGATGATCTGCTTTCATCTAATGAAGGGGGAAAGCATGACTATGACTGGTAATGTTGTCTATAAACTTCTCATGTCAAATTAGTTGAATGTGAATATGTGATTAGTGATAACCTCTGCCTTTAGTTCATTGATGATTAATTTACCTAATTTGCTTTATTTGATTGGTAATTTGTTAAGAGTTCTGAATTTGATTGATTAACATAACAACTTTAGTTTAGGTTTTTAGCCTATGTGTAATGGGTTCACCTGTTTTCACTGCCGCATCATAAAGTGAGTGTCACATCGGCATGAACGCTCACTCACTTTGTTTCACCTTTAGGTTGGATGGTATGGAATGGAACCCCTAGGAGCTCCATTGCGCCACCTTAGCTCCACCTCAACGCCATGTCAACATGGGGCTTCATTTCTCCTTTCAATAACGCTCAAGAAATGAAATAGCGGCCCCAATGGTGCCCCCTCCCCCATTTTCATTTTTTATTAGCTTAGACTGAAGTGGACCCCACAAAAACACCCTTTGGCCCTCATTATTGGGCTAACGAGCCTTCAATCCCCCCCCCCCCCCCCCTCCCCCCCACACACACACACACCAATGGCGCCCATGAAACAAGGGGTGAAAAATGCTGAGGTGGCAAGCGTTATTGCTTTCCAGCCTTGATGCGTAATGGTTTCACATGTTTTCACTATCCACCACCTATTAAAATAATATTTAAATGAGATAGATAAGAAAATAAAAATAAAGTCCGATCGGCCCACCACCCTTCTCCTTCACAACGCCTGTGGACTGCATGACCTTCCCCTTCACGCCTCCTATCACACCCCCAGGAGGGGTGTTTAACGCCCTTCACTTGCCACCTCACTAGGGGTGTGATGCCATTACACATGGCGTTACAGTGTTACATATTGTTCTTGTAGTTGAATCGGATTATAAGGCGCATCAGGCACGATGATGTAAGGTTTTATCATTTTTTCGGTTACAGGCTCTTGACTCCACCAGAAACATCTCCACTTACTTTTACAAATGGAAAAGAATCTCAACCAAAATCAGTTGCCCCAAGAAGAAATTCTTCAGTTAGATCAGGCTCTACAAACAGAACATCAAGGGTGGGCTTTTTTATCCTTTTTATTCATCTTTTTCAAACATATATTTACTACATGTTACACTGCACAAACTTAACTTTAGAATAACTGAATTTCTTTTACTGTCATCTAGTTTTAGGATTTAGGAACTCATATTTATGTGATTCTGTCTGCATTGTAGCTTTCTGTTTCTCTATCTGAGAGTAACCATCTTTCAAGACCAGCAAGAAGCAGTTCAGTGACTCGCTCAACGATCTCTACTACCCAAAACACAAACACAAACAGAAACTCTAATATTTTGAACACTAGCTCTGCTTCTGTCTCTTCTTACATAAGACCGTCCACCCCAACTAACCGTTCACCATCAGCCGCTAGACCCTCCACCCGAACAACACCCTCCAGAAGCCGCCCATCATCCACTTCCAATGATAGAATCACTAGACCATCAACTCCTACTCCGCGTCCCCAGTCACCTACAGTTCGGCCAGCTTCT
This sequence comes from Ambrosia trifida, assembly GCA_028751855.1. Classification (NCBI taxonomy): domain Eukaryota; kingdom Viridiplantae; phylum Streptophyta; class Magnoliopsida; order Asterales; family Asteraceae; genus Ambrosia; species Ambrosia trifida. Next base: position 7,879,070 of record CM054133.1, on the reverse strand, counting down.
AGGCCATCAACTCCAACGCGTAGGAATCCAACATCTTCTAACAACCGGAGTGTGGGACCTACATCCAGGCCAAACTCTCCTATCTCGAGGGTCCGGGCCTCCCCTCAGCCCATCAATAACCCTGACTTTCCAAATGAAACGCCACCAAACCTCAGAACTAGTTTCCCACAAAGGCCTGTGTCTGCTGGTAGGTCCAGGCCAGGTGCAGCCTTGACAGTGAAGGGAAATATAGAGAATACAAACACAAGGAGGCCGTCGTCGCCAATTGTTGCTAGGGGAAGAGTTGCAGACCCATCCGGATGGGGGCGGTTGCATGCTAACGGGCATGCGGTTGAATCAACTACAAGAAAACCTATAAAGGTGTTGAATTCTGATAATGGTACAGGGTTTGGGAGGAGTATCTCAAAGAAATCACTTGACATGGCTATAAGACAGATGGTATTATTCATACCTTTTGGCATTCTCTTTTCTTATTTCTTCTCTTACAATTGCTATATAAAAAATACTATGTTTTATAAAGATAAAAATACTATCTATAAGTATTACTGTTATGATATTTAGTTCTATTTCTCTGTAGTTTAAGTTTTATGATAAATGATATTTTTACATATCAAAGCATTCCATTAACCGAAATTGATTTAATCAATTATAAATATATAATATATATATATATATGTTATTATATTTTTCTATTTAGTGTAACATTTTAATCACTTGAAAAGAATTCCTTTTTAGCCTTGAGTTTTATTGAGGTATTAATAGTTTACATATAGATTTATAGATTTATGTTGATATAAGCCTTTTAAAAGAAATATTACCTTTAAATTCACAATTATTATTATTGTTGCTAATTAAAAAAAAAAAAACCCTTCTAAAACAAAGTTATTACTAACTAGTTTAAGATTAACACTGTCATAAACTAGATTAACTATTTACGGTCGGGTCTGACCTGACCCGACCCATGCACAATAATACCTTTTTCACTAAGATTTTTTTTTTTTTTTTTAAATCTACTTGACTAACACTCTTCAATAATGCGAGTAAATCATCTCAAAGAACCTCTATCGATTGCAGGATATAAGAGCAGGAGGTGCGCGCCCACTTTCTGGGTCAACACTCTTTCCTCACAGCATTCGATCTAATCATGGTTCAAGTGCCAGCAACAATGTAAACTCAAAAAATGCAACTTTTAATATCGGTTATTCAGATAACAGAGTGAAACCCATGAGCATAGAAAATAAAAGCCCGTATTCTTCTAAACTAACACATGTAGACATATACGAGAGCTTGAGGTACGATGCGATTTTACTAAAAGAGGACTTGAAGAACACGAGTTGGCTGCACAGTGCAGATGAAAAGAGCGATCAAAGTCCGTTGTTTGATAATGGATTTGAGTCACTCCCTGAACCTTTTGCCCCTATGTGATCTGTCTTCTTTATATTCATTAGTTTATATGTTATATTCCATCATGTTAGCTCTGTTAAATGTCTGTTAAAAGGTCTGTATAGTTAATTTGTTGAAAATTTTATATAGATGATGTAACATCTGTCTTTTTTTTTTTTTTTTTTTTTTTTTTTTTTTTAATATAGTTGATTTAAATGTCTTGGAGCTTAATTAGCTTGTTATTAGGAACATCATTTAAAGATTGAGGGTCATATTCCTTCCTATTTGGTAGGAGTTACTTTGGCATGTTCAGTATTCATGTTGCATGGTCTTTTGTCTCTGCGTTTTCCTTGTCGTGGAATTCTCTTAAAAACATCCTTTGCGTGAGTTTTCTTGCGTGTTTGTGGGGCCTAAACCAACATTTACAACTTGTTTATTGCATTCGAACCTGCTTGACACACTTAGATAAAGTAGGTTGTGTTGTGTTACACACTTTTAAGGGAGTGTTATTAGTGTTCATGTTTGAACACAGGAGGGCTTGTGTTTGAGTTGAACACGTCCCTTATTTATTGTACATTGACAAAAAGTTTTGGTTCGCTGTCGAATAAATGTATAGAGTTATCGTATGATTGTCAATAAATCTAATCTAACAAATAATAAAACAATCTATTACTATGTATTATCATATGATGTTGATTTAACAAAATGTGGCCTTGTCAAAAGTGAAAAGATTGTTCATGAATGCATGTCCAAATTTTTACTCCACTTCATGTGGATGTCCAACCCTTTCTTGTGTCCCCAAAACTTTGTTTCTTTATGTCTTTTGACTTTAAACAATTAGGCCATCTAGTCATCTACAATAGTACAAGCTCTTTAAATAATGAGCATTGATATATCCTAATCTCATACATAGGCCATCTACAATGTACCATCCTTATGTCTACCATGACATGTAATATTAGTTTAATACTGCTTAGCTCTGAGAGCTTTCAAAAGCGAGTCCTTGAGCCTGGTAGCGGGGGTAGGTTGTGCTAAAGTGCAAGAGAAGCGAATAACAGATAAGTGTATCAAGTTGTGGGGTGTGGTCTAGGATCCGACGAGGATGGCCGGCACCGACAAGACCCCCCCCCCCCCCCCCAATTCAGTACCAACGGCACAATCCCACCGCACTCTCTCTCTCTCTCTCCTTCAGATATGGTGAGGTCGAGGTGATGGTGAGATGTGGAGGTGACATGGCAGTCAGGAAGAGGTCAGCAAACAGTAACCATACCGTTTAGCCTCATGGTGGAGGTTTGTTGCCATATTCAAGCGTAATGTGGCCGCCTTCAGGATCATTTTTTTTATGCTAAGATTCTTTAGACAAATTATTATTCTTATGTGATGTATATATAGATAGCAAGTTATATTAAAAATATATATATGTATGAAATTATTTTTTATTGGAAAAACTAAACATAAACTAAGACTCACATTCATCCTTGTGGTTGTCCTTACACAAGGATGACTGCTTAGAACACTTCAAAACATACCCTTGAATATTGTGAACTCACTCACTACACAAGAAACAATCAAGTTGTTATCTGATATTACACACATTAACTGCACAACAAAAGAAAAATAAGCAAATGTAGTCTTTTATTCCAAATGGATAACTTAAAAAAACCACCAGCAATGAAAAAAAATGGTATCCACTGTAGTTTGTCTCTTCTTGATATAGTCCTCACTCTATCTCTCTCTCTCTCTCTCATCTAGTATCCAAAGTTTTCACAGTTATCCTACTTGTTTGCTACAATCATATAAAACCATCATCCAATATTGTTGGTTAATAGATTGACATTATAACTTACTTCTGAACCAAGTCGGCCCCACTCACGTATCTCGCAACAAACGATATCAACCTGAATGGAGCACCAATGAGTGGAGCGTCTGTGAGAGGCACCGGGTCGGAGTTATCGGAAACAGAGGTTGCTGATGTGGCATCATTCTCGTTTAATGAAATCTGCACTATTTCTCCAGACTCCATGCTTACTTGAGAAATTTGATTCAAATCAGAACCCTGTGAATTCATTTGATGCACAAGTTTATCTGATGGCATTCCTTCTATGGAACCAGATAGCGAGTCCATGTTGCTGTCTGTGTCTGGTTTTTCAGCTGATGATGAAATTGGATCAGTTTCAGAAGCTGAAGTTTCATCCGTGTCAGCAGCTTTTGGATTTTTTACTATTGGATCATCGGATTTAATAGGTGAAGATGATTGGGTTGTTGTCGTCTTTTGATCAAGCTCGGTTTTTAAGGCGTCGACCTGCAAGTGCATAGCAAAATCACTGGAATTTGCGACTATTGGATCATTAATGTTAATCGGCGTGTGCTAAAATTAATTACCTTATCAATTAACTTCTCCTTTTCAGAAAGCAATTTTGCAACAAGCGCTTGTGCAGATTCCAACCGTGAATTCATGTCCTCGTATTCAGAAACGCGCTACACCAAGAAAAAATTTGTCAGCAGAGCCAGATATGGTATGTAACCACTAGTGGTGTAGAGGATCCGATCCGAGCCAAGCCCTCTATATCAATAGCTCAAGCTCGGCTAGCCTATTGTATTTTTAATTATTTTATTTATGCATACACACACACACACAACATAACATATAGTTAGTTTGTTTTATCATAATTATATCAATAACATAAATTATGCTAAAAACCTATTATACATTTATACTTATATAAATAATAGGCTAGCCAAGCTCAGTATATGAAGTCGGAGCTCAAGCTCGTTTAAGCTTGGTTCAGTTTAACCTTTTAGCGAACCAATCTCAAGTAGTTTAAGAGCAGCATGGCTCGTTTACACCCCTAGTAACCAACCATCATGTGTGAAAAAACAAAGAATCTAACAAACCTTTGCTCTTTCAGAAGATAAATGGGTGGCTACAGAATTCTCAAGATCCTGAATCTTGGACTGAAGATCAGAAACATGTTCTTTCAGCTGCTGATTTTGGCGGGAAATATTATTAATAGACATTTCCAGCTCGATCACCTGCAAGGCTTTGTTTTATTTTTTTCATATTAGGTTAAAGAAAACACACTTCTTAAAATGTAAAGACGTGTATGTACCTTTGCTTGTAATTTTGCATTGTCCTTGTTCAAAGAGGCTATTGTTTCGACTGCTGAGCTCTGCAACAAAAAGGAAATTCAGACTATAGAAACTGTCCAGTTGTTGAAGCACTCACAGTCGCACACCACTTTGATAAGAGATGAGCGAAAAAAGAGAAATACGAAGGGGTGGGCTAATTTCTTAGTCTACAACCCTACATCGCTTCTTACAATCAGTTACTTACTTACAATCTTACATGTCAATTTTCTTTTTTGTTTTAACTAAAAAAACGCTTTTTTCTAAAACAACTTAAAAAGGAAACTTTTTTTTTCTTATTTTTCAATTTTTTATATTTTTTTCGTTGTTGCCATATCGGTCCTTTTTCTAATACTTTATTGTAAGAAAAGCAAAATTTCCAACTATTATTGTGTTTCATTTTATTCCTAAAGGGTTGTCTTAAGTGATTTTTCTAAAAAAATGAACGTTTTATTAAAAGCAATCTGAAACAAAATGTTTGATCAGATGTTAGGTTAGGACTAACATTATTAGAGATAGGGTATTGGAGGATCCATTTCGCATCACCAAGATTTAAAAAAAAAAGGAGCAAAAACGAAAAAGTAAAAAATAAAAAAGAAAATAAAAATAGTCAATTTTCCTTTTTCAAGTAGGAACCATCTGTCTTAATCAAGTCAACACGGCAACACCATTACACATATCACAAAATAGTTAGAAACTTGGGTTAAAACAAATTCAAAGAAACTGTATGCGACATCGAGTTCAGATGGATCAAGGGCTCTTTATTTACTCTATAAAGTTAGATCTCTTATTTTTTAATACAGGTTATGTTTTATCACTAACAGGGCCAAACAAGAAAAATCAAATATATAAGCTTTAAAGGGAAAATGGGTCACAGGTTGAAAGTGGCCCAAAGTGTACATTTAACAAATAAAACCTCCTAAATCACTTTTATCTAAGGAAAACTACTTTTATCCACTAATATTTTAAATTTTTTTGATACTAATTAGATGATATTAAATGTTATACAATTAGCTTTTGTTTATTTTATTTGAAGAATAGTATTATTTTTCTAATACATAACAAATTTTTACTTTTTTTCTATGTTTGCTTTTTTTATCTCATGCCCTCGCTTTTTTTGCGCCTAGGCCACAGGCGAGGCCTATGAGCCTTGAGTGCGCCTAGCGCCTTTGATAACTATGCCTAAATCTACACCTTTTGTCCACAATGGGACTTGAACCCTCCACCTCATTGGGAGGGACACTTTTCATAACACCTTGGTAGCACTAGCCACTAGGCTACAAGCCCTTTGGTTGAAACTAACTGAAAACTGTTTTAGTAGTACGAACCTAAAACCATTTTTTTCCCTTGTTAACAATTACTTGGGGACGGTGAGAATATAACTTTTTAATCATATCTGACACTATATGTCAATCAATAAATAAATAAATAAAAGATGAATAAAAAGAGTTGTCGGTCGGCGGTCAGCCCAACACGATTCAACCCACACACAATAATGACCCTGCATAACCCGAACTTCTATTTTTTTGTTACTCGACCTGCCCATTATGCTACATCTACAAATCTACAAATTCTAAATAAGTGAGTGTTTATGTTTAGAGTGAACTACTGTCAAAAAAGCAAACACGAGATATACTAGTGATGCTCACCTCTTTTTGTGTCAAGTTAACCTTTTCTGCTTCCATCTGGATACGTTTTTCTTCAAAGCACACCTACAAACAAATTAAAAGAAAATATGCTTTTAAGATGACTGATAAAAACATATGCTTATAGTTATTATAGTTATTGATCTCAAGTCTCAACCAACCTCTTTTTGAAGCCAAGAGTATTTTTCTGTTTGTAATTGTGATATTGTTGCCTCGAGCTCATTCTGGTGAACAAAACACAGGTTTCATCATGACCGCTTGATTTTCCATCAGAAAATGGATAAACAAAAAATAATCAAACATGTGCAGCAGAATGTATACGAAAAATTATTTAAAAATTGGAATTACAGCCAAAAACTTAGATCACATTAACTTTTGCTACTAAAGTCACCTCTTTTTGATGCCATAAGTTTCTTTCTTTCTGTGATTGTGAAATATTTCTCTCGAGATCAGCCTGTAAAGTGTTAACACGTATCGACAAAAAGCATAAGAAAGATTTAGAGCAAGTTCAAAATTATAATATGCATATGTCAAGGATACCAATCATTACCTCCCTTTGTGTGTGCATGTTCAATTGCTCTTGCAATTCTCTGATATTTTGTTCTAGGGAAGCCTGTAGACAGGAAGTTAAGAAGGAAAATATAGGAAATATTAGTTGTTGCCAATCACATGATTCAGAAACAAGTTAATGAAAGCACGAGCTGAAAACAAGTTTTTACCTCTCTGTTTAGCCAATAGGACTTCTCGGCCTCAACTGAACGTGACTGTACAGCCAAAATTTCAAAGCAGCAATAAATCAGCCTTTAGATAATAAGCATTGTAAGGGCATACAAAATAGTGATATATTTAAAAGTACGAAGTTTAAGAATCAGTGATTATTAAGGTGCGTCTAAACTAGTTTCAAAGGTGCACCTTAACTTAACAACGGTGCATCCAAATTGTATAGGTCTAACGTATGAACAACCTGTGAAATTAGAATGGTGTATCCAAACCATTACAATGGCTATAAACACACTTACTGTTTCAGTTCCACTAATGGACTCTCGATCTGAATCCGCAACTGTTTTCGGGACATCTGAATTATCAGAATTCAGGTTCTGATGATTCTGACTAGCCACATTTGCATGATTGTTATTTTCTGAATTCGGTTCCCCAACACCAGCAGACCCGCTTGCTTTTCCCTGCTTGTTCTTCTTTTTTTTCTGTCTCTTCTTCTTTTCGTTCTCCATAACTTCAAATCCAGAGACCGAAACTAAGAACACAGGATTATAACTTATGGAAATATGCCTTTACCTGCATACAGCACAAACCAATATGTAGTCAAGCCCATATAAATCACATCATAGTTGAATCATCCAAACTTCTATTAACAAACAATCAATCAATCACACCCAGTATACTGTATATCCCACGAATAGTAAAACTATTGGTAGAGCTAGGGGAGGATGAGATGTAGGCACACCTTACCTCTATTAACAAACAATGCTACACTCATTTCACATGAACATATATTTGCTAACTGGAAACTGAAGACACGGAAGCTTAATTTAAAAGACATGAGGTGCTCTGAGGCGTTTAAGTCCCAAAAGCCGAGGCGCGCGCATCACGTGTGCGAGCCGTTGCTCTATGTACAACCAAATAAACTTTATTTGCATCTCTCTCATTTATTTCCACATCAACCTTTTTTTTTTTTTTAATCAAAAGTAGACCTTTCATAAATTCTTCATCCAATTGGTTGTTTTTTTACATGTCATCCTCCTAAAAAACCCTAACTTTTACCAATCTTGATCCAGAAATACACGAGACACCGCTCAAGCCCCTAATGCGTTCCTCTACTAGTACCTTTTATCGACAAACAAGATAAAACCAAAGTGGTAAACGATACTAAAAACTGAAGACACTAAAGCTTTGTTTTAAAAAGCGTGAGGCGCTCAGAGGCGTTTAGGTCCCAAACGCAAGGTGACAACCAAATAAACTTTATTCGCGTCTTTCTCATTTGTTTTACATACATAACAACCTTCTTATCCACTAAACCTTTCACAAATTCTTGACCCATTTGGGATCTTTTTACACATAATCCACCTAAAGACCCTAACTCTAACCAATCTTGATCCAGAAATACATAAAGCCCTAAGCACATAAGACACCCACAAACAAACAAAAATCCAAATATTTAATAATATCAAATCCAAAACTAGAAATAAAAAAGTTTTAATTCTAACCTTACCATAATTCTTTAAATTTCCAAGTTGCAGGCATATAAACATCAATTAAAAGCAGAAAATGACCAAAAAGATTATAAACACAGCAGTTTTTTTAAATGCATTACAAAATAAAGATGACACATTGTGATTAGGTATGAACAAATGCGTGAATTGAGTTGGGATGAATCCAATAAAGAAAGAAAAGAATGAAAATTTAGAATACTTACGTGTAGATCTGAAGAGGGAATTTGAAAATGTATATGAGATTAGATTAGGGTTCTTGGAAATTGTTTAGGGAAGGAAGATACCCTCTGATTCTGTGAGGTGCTTTTGGTTTCGCAATCGTTCGTGTCTCGAGGGTGTTTCGGATTGCTTTCCTCCTTGTCAAAACTGTGTTTGTTCCAAAACTGTGTTCGTTTATTTATTACCCAAAATGCATCTTATATTCTTGAGTAAACTGTTATTTTCGTCCTTGAGGTTTGGCACTTTTTGCCAGTTTCATCCAAAAGATTTTTTTTTCTCAACTGGCTCCACTAGTTTTTAAATTCTTGCTGGTTTCGTCCAAGTGCCTAACTCCGTTAGTCAATCTCAGTTAACTGAGGGGCAGTTTTGTCATTTTATTGTTGCCAAACACCTTTTATTCCTGCTATTAAACTTGTCACCAAACACCCCTCTAGCTAGTTCCTACACCCGCATCCAAACATCCCCTAATCTGTCCCTCCTTTATAAACCCTCCCCCACCTTCTCCAACTTCTTAAAAATCCTCCACAGCACCCTCGTACCCCTTCCCAACCACAACCACCACCACTCCCTCTCGATCCAGCTGTCGCCGCCGTTGGACCCTCCTTTCCTCCTTCATTCTCTTCTTCTTCTTCTTCTTCTTCTTCTTCTCAGTCCCGCCCTCTTCTCTTCCCTCCTCACAATTACTTCAATCAGGGTTTACTCTTTCCCCCAAACCATAACCTCTCCAACCCAAACCCTAATTTCTCTCAACAGATCACCGATCAGGGCGTCCTCGATTATCTTTCTAAGCTTGGCCTTATTCACACTAACCAACACCAGCAGCAGCTAGATCGGCAGATTTCAACCCCAATGTTACCTCACTGATAACACTCCTTTGTGAGGGGTGGTTACAGCAGTGGCGGTGGGGGTGACGGTGGTTACAGCAGTCGTCGTGGTGGTGGGGTGATGGTGTCAGGTGGTTACAGCAGGGATGGCAGCAGATCACATAAGTGGTGTTTGGATGGGCCATTTGAGAGTGATTATGTAAATAATGAGAACCAGAGTTGTATATAAGAGTTTCGATGTTTTTCTGTGGTTTGAGGTTGTAATAATAAATTAATAAGATAATTGGGTTTTGATTTATTAGGGTTTTGGAAGAAGATTTGGAAGAAGATGATGATTTGGGGCTTTTTTGTCTGATTGGTGTTTTAAATAGATGGAGTTGGTAAAACTAACGAATTGACATAAATGCCCTTCATTTAAAAGATGAAATGACAAAACTGCCCCTCAGTTAACTGAGATTGACTAACGGAGTTAGGCACTTGGACGAAACCAGCAAGAATTTGAAAACTAGTGGAGCCAGTTGAGGAAAAAAAATCTTTTGGATGAAACTGACAAAAAGTGTCAAACCTCAGGGACGAAAATGGCAGTTTACTCTATATTCTTTGTCTATCATTTGCACTCATTCTGTCTTTTATTTTCTCAAATGCTACACCCCTTTGTCCTTTAGACTAACTAAGTTAAAAAAATTAGTTAACTTTATTTTCTAATTTTTACACTTTTAGCCCTTGTAGTTTTGAATCTCACCTTCAATGCTTTGCATGGCTAGAAACTCTAATATTATAACCAGTGTTGTAGAACTCGCTAGACGCTAGTCGGTCGGTGGGGTACCGACTAGAGATTAATCGGATTGAATTTTTATATATATATATATATATATATATATATATATATATATATATATATTTAGAAGTTTAGGGGCCAATTATAAACTAGTGAATATGAAGGGTGGGGGTAAATATTAAAATACCTAAACTTAAACAACCCTAATTACCTACATCGTTCACCATATCCTGTTTTTTCCTCCTCATTCATTCTTTCATCGTAAGGAACCATCAGACACAAATAGGGTTCATGGAGTTTCATCAATTTTGCTTCTAAATCATGGATTATCATCTAATTTTGAGGTAAGAACTTGTTTTATTTGATCGATTTGCTTCAGTTTTAACCCGTTCAAATTCATTTTTTACCTAATTTTGAGTTTTTTAGTCTGACTAGAAACAATTTGATCAAACTAATCGGTGATTAATTGTGACACCGATTAATTGAGTGATTAGCCCAAAATTAATCAGTAAAGTAGGGACTAGCGATTAATCACCGATTAATCGGTGATTAATCGTGACACCGATTAATTGAGTGATTAGCCCAAAATTAACCAGTAAAGTAGGGACTAGCGATTAATCACCGATTAATCGGTGATTAATCGGGATTTTTACAACCTTGATTATAACACATACACACCCACCACACATTATGAAGTATGAACCCTCTTCTTTCATAACTCACCCACACACCACACCATTTAGTATCTCTCTCATCTCACACACACACATGATCTGGAAACAAGGAGAAGAAACTAGAGAGAGAAAGCGACCGAAAAGAGAGAGAGACCGAGGAAGAAGCATCACCGGCCAAGGTCTTCGCCCGTTCCCCCTCCCTACTCTCCGGCGGTGGTGGTTCTGGCGGCGGCGCCGCCTTTAGTAGTTTGTATGCCAAAGACAATAAGGTAGTAAATTTAATTATTTTATATGATTTATAACAAATTGCATCAACAATGTTTAGGTTATGATTGCGACAAACTAATCTTCAAGAAAAGGAAAAAAGGTCCGGTTATAACTTAGAGGTGCCAATTGATCCTTTTGAGCTTTTTTTTAATCTCTTTACTGCTTAAAATTGTCGGTTGCGCCGGGAGACGGAGAAGATACGGTTAATGGTTATAGTCACAGTGGTGCAGCGGTAAGGCAGAGGTGGTGGTCTGGAGTAATGATTGGTGACGGTGGTTGTGGATGCAGGGTTCAGATCAAGGAGATAAAGGATTGAGGTGATATGGAATGTTTGGGTTTTTGGTCAAATGAGGTCAACCTAACAATCAATTCTGGTCAAACCAAACATTGTCCGAATGTAAGGTATCACCGAGCTTGATAACTTGATTACTATAATGAGTTGGAAAGTAAACAGAAAGATTCAAAACTATAGGGGCTAAAAATGTAAAGTTGGAAAATAAAGTTAACCAACTTTTTTAACTTAGTTAGGCTAAATGACAGATGGTGTAGCAAATTGAGAAAATAAAGGACAGAATGAGTGCAAATGAAAGACAAGAGACATAAGGTGCATTTTGGGTAATAAATAAAGGACAATCTGTGTAATTTTGTCTAATTATTCACTTATGGCTTTTTTTTTAAATAAGGTTTTTAAAAAAGTTGTTTGAATTAGCTTTTGTGGCGAGAAAGATAATAGAGTGAATTCCTTTTTGAGTTCATGTGTTATGGTGGTTTTAACTACTTGAGTTCAAAGTTTTCATTTTTAACATTCTGAATACCTATGTTTTAAGTTTGTAACATTCTGAGTCCAATTTTGTAACGTCGTTAACCAAGTTAGTTAAGTATAGTGGTATTTCAGACATTTAACACCTAGGTACAACTTTTTAATGCATAACCTATAAGGAACAAGTCTTTAATGCATAAAGATTTTAATAATATATAAATTAAATATTATATATATATATATACACAGACACACAAAGCCCCCATCTCTCTCACACACACATCTGCACACACTTTCTCTTCCTCACCCCTACCCAATCGCCCACCACACCCCACCTCACCACCACCATCCACTACTGCACCATCACACCATAACCACCAACACGGCCTCTTCCCCCTACCACGCTGCAAATCACCTCGGTTTGAACCGAAATCTCTATATTGATTTCAGGTCTGACCCTGTCGAACAACCACCACATAATTGTCGTCCCTAACCCCTTCACCGTCAAACCACAACCCCCAAATTAATTTCACCCACCACACCCATCACCATCGACCGTAACCCCCGTCAAACCGCCATCATCGTTCCACCACAACCACCCATAGTCAACGCCGGAAAAGAAAGATTCTGGTGGACGTGATTGTTGTCGGAGATTGGATGATGCATTACTGGTACAATCGTTTTGGGGTTTTTTTGGTTTTTGGTTTCGGCGTCTTTGAGACCTTTTCTACAACATGCAAACGGTGAAAGAAGATGACTTTGAACGTTGTCTTGAGCTCATGTGTGTGTGTGAGTGTGTGTGTGTGTGTGTGTGTGTGTATATAGAGAGAGAGAGAAAAGCGATAGAGAGAGAAAGGGAGAAAGAAAGAGGAAACGAAGAGGGGGGAGTTTAAAGGTGGAAAAGATGAGGGTTTAAAGGGAGAAAGTGCTTGATTTAATATATTTTATTTAATTATTATTTTTTATTAAATGAAGGGCATTTTAGTCTTTTTATAAAAAGTTAACAGACTTGATTAACGATATTACAAAATTGGACTCATAATGTTACAAAATTAAAACATAGGTATTCAGAATGTTAAAAATGAAAACTTTAGATTCAAGTAGTTAAAACCACCGTAACACAGGGACTTAAAAAGGAATTCACTCAAGATAATAAGTTAATAAGTTGTTTTTTTAAATGTTTGGTTTAACTTATTAGTGTAAAATGATCAAAAGCCAAAAGCCAGGATTTATGACTTCTTGAAAACAGCTTTTCCACCCTTATTGAAAAGCCAAAACCAAAAGTGCTTTTTGTTTATACAAACAGTTTATTGACTTATTGGCTTCTTGAAGAAGGTAATAAGGGTTTTTGAAACTCAATCCCAAACACCCGCTTAACAATCATTATTATTATAATTATCAGGTAGCGTTTGTTATGTTGGGATGGAAAGCGGAATGGAATGGACTATTACGGGTATGTTTGACAAAGAGATTTTAGGAGCTTCTAGCTTCAAGCTTTTAAGAAAAAACTCATACTAAATAAAAATCCTTGTTTGGTTGAAAGAGCTTGAAGTTTTTAAGTTAAGGAAAAGCTATATATTCAAACGCTACTAGTACTAACGTTTAAGAAAAAACTCATATTAGTTACAAGCTTTCAATGACTAAAATGACATAAATACCCATTTTACCATAAAAATAAATAAATAAACATACATACAAGCTTTTAGTTATGCCCATTTTGGTCATTTTATACATTTTATTAAAAGTTTCATCTACTCTTCCAAACCACAAAAGGAAAGGAATTGAAGACTTAGAGAGTTGTTTCAGACGTAGCACGGCCGTGCTCCGGCCTTGCACTTGCCCCAGGTCAACAAGTTAACATTTTCAAGTCAGCATGAAGTAAAAGTCAATATGCACGGGCAAGCACGGGCGTGCCCACTACCTGGCACAACCGTGCTCAAGTCAATGCGTATCAAGGAATGTTCCAGAACCGACCAAACTGACAAGACGGTTATCCAAATGGCATGCTCACACCTGAGCACGACCATGCTCATCAACTGCCCCGATAACACCTGAACGCAAAGACTCTGCAGCAGTACCAGATGTCAAGCACGAGAGTGCTCCTCCTGAAATGCCTATAAATAGAGACCTCCTGTCACACCCCAACCGATGGTGGAATACATCAAGGCACGACTTGTGATAGATTGTTCAAAGACATCATGACACTAAATTGTGGCAATATAATTTTAAATAAGTTAATTTCATAACATAATCAAAAGGGGTACATCCTATTCATAGAAAAGGAAATTACAACAACATAACAACAAAATTACAATAGTGCGTTTCTAAGTCCAATCCTAACTAAGTTCTTGGATCATAATATCAAGCATTTCCTTCAACATGTATAAAATATCCGTCAACACATAAAGCATTGGTGAGCATACTAGTTTTGGTTTACATACATAGTATAAAGAATGTTTAACTTGAATCATCATGCTATAGTTTGCTAGTCTAGATGCGCATACAACATACAAAAGGCATACTCAAACCATAGATTACCACTAACATATCCTATCACCGAAGTGAAAGACCGATTAGATTACTTAACAACGACCCACAAATGGGCGGCGTACTACTCCTATAGTGCTATACATATTAAGGTAGGCTTGCATAGTTAATGAGTTATGCTTAAGGCATTTGTATCTAGTAATTGATGACGTGTCTGCGAGTACGCATAATTTTACACTGAATAAACACACGTTTGGTAATGATCAAGAATCATTATCCTCTTCCCCGTATTGATGATTTGTTCGACCAACTTCAGGGTTCCAGTTACTACTCGAAGATTGATCTAAGATCCGGATACCATCAGCTTAGGGTGCATGAAGCCGATATTCTGAAGACTGCCTTTCGTACCCATTATGGCCATTTTGAGTTCTTGGTCATGCCTTTCGGTCTCACCAAAGCCCCAGCAGTATTTATGGACTTGATGAACCGTGTTTGCAAGCCTTATCTTGATAAGTTCATCATTGTTTTCATTGACGACATTCTGATCTATTCCAAGAGCAAGGTGGACCATGAGGAACACCTGCGACTTGTCTTGGAACTCTTGCAAAGATAACGGCTTTACGCTAAGTTCTCGAAGTGTGACTTCTGGTTGCGTGAAGTCCAATTCCTTGGTCATGTGTTTAATGAGCAGGGGATCCATGTCGATCCAGCCAAGATAGAAGCCATCAAAGACTATGAAGCACCAAAGACGCCATCTGAGGTGCGGCAATTCCTAGGTCTCGCAGGTTACCATCGCCATTTTATTGAGAGATTTTCGAAGATTGCTCAACCCCTCACATCTCTTACCTAGAAGGATCGAAAATTCGACTAGGGTGATTCTCAGGAGTTAGCATTTCAGACGTTGAAGCTTAAACTCTGTTCTACACCTATATTATCCTTGCCTGGGGGTACAGACAATTTTGTTGTTTACTGCGATGCTTCTATCCGGGGTCTCGGTTGTGTGTTGATGTAATGCAAGAAGGTTATCGCTTATGCTTCTCGTCAGCGTAAGGTTCATGTGACAACCGTCACCCGTATCTTTCTTCAAGTTGTCATTTATAATCCTTATACTTTCTATTGTTTTCAAACTTAAAGTTTGAATTAGAATTGTGACAACTCGCATTTTAAAATATTAAATAGATTGATAAATTATATAACAATATAATTAAAATTTAGTGAAAGGTTATAAAGTTAACATATTGAAACTATCTAAGAATTTTTTTTAACCATAAACGTAAACCTCTTTTAAATTAAATTGTGTCAAAATATTAAAAGGAAACATTGGATTTATATTTTCCATTATAGAAATACAAAAATTTAAACAAAGTGATTCACAATATGTAAATTCTTAAAGTTTGACTAGGAAGTTTAGAAGTCAATAATGCTATTTATTTCAATTCATTGACATAATAGTAACTGATGAAACAATTGGCTACTATATTAAAAGAATATTAATTAACGTGGGCTATAAAAGAAAACAAGAAACCCTCTTGTTTCAAAATATCTCTACATTATAATTTGTAACGCAAACCACCAACCTTTTTGACTCAAGAATTCAAGTTCAAGTACATATATTCACGTTTGATCTTCAATTCTAATCACTTTGGTATGAATCTCCTAAATCATTGTCACCCAACGCCTACAAAAAAAAACTAATTTAGTTTCTTAATCCAAGATTGAAACTTGTTAGTTAAACATACACTCCTGCGAAAATTCTTTGGTACTTATCATTTCTAGAATCAAACTATAACATTATCCTACACGCTTGATTTCTTATTTAGTCAAGAGAATAAACTTTTATGTGTTTTCCCTAATGTCTGTATATATATATATATTCATTTAAGTTGATTTAAATTACCACCCAAGAGAATTGCGTTTAGAAATATCTATATGTACTATTGACCATTTAGAAAGAAAATAGCATTATTGAAATACTTATTTATTTATTTATTTATTTATTTTTCCTTCTTTTTATTAACCGAATATTGTGCATCAATATCCATAAACATTGTTGTCAAGCATATATATATACACTCATAAGACTTTCAACCTAACGGGTCAACTTTATCAAACTCTTACTAGATATACTATATACTATAATTGATTTTTATAGTTTTTAATTTCTTTGTTAATTTTCAACTCTAACTCGGTTATCCTGACTTTCAATAAATATTTATGTATTATTATATATTTCACACATTACAAAAATTATCAAAACCATTCACCACATTACTACTAAATATATAAATATCGAATAAGGATTTCTTACACAAACTAGTTGGGTGACAAGTTACATAATTCCTACATTTACTCTAGGATGAGTGCACAAACCTTTTAGGGTTCTTTATATTTTAGGACTTTAGAAGGTTCGATCTGTTCAGTTTCACTCCCTTCAAGAAATACGTTATACTACTAACTATGTAAGTATATCTTTCCCCTTTTTACTGTTTTACTCTTTTGGGGTGACTCATGTACCATTATTATTAAACTTACGTATATTATTTATAAAGCAATGTGCTCATTGATATGTTTTGTGTGCATTGTATGAACGATTTGTCAAAGTCATTAACCTTTGGGCCGCACCTAACAATGAGTAGTACTATGAATTATATCCCTTGATTGACTTACGTGAACGAGTTAAGTCCTTGGTCATTGTTATGGTTTTTATTGAACGATGTGTGAACGATTATTGAACGATGTGAGACTTGATTTTGACCCTTTTACATATTACATATATCATAGCACATAAATTGCGAAATACTTTTTGAACGAAATGGGTATGCTCACCAATACATTTTGTATTGACAAAATTATTTTCGTACATGTTTCAGGTTATTTTGAAGCGTTTCTATAAGCTTTTGGATTCATATTTAAGTTTTGACTTCATTGTGTTTTAGTTAGACTTGATACTTTAGAATCATTGTATTTTCGTATTTCAATTCAATGTAATAAACTATTTAGTCAATATATTCAAATTTACACTTTAGTACCATGAGCTATTGAACAATCGTCACTACGTGGCACCTCGATGATTCTGCCATCAGTCGGGGTGTTACAGTTCACAAGAAGAACTATACTACCCACGATTTGGAACTAGGTGCAGTTATTTTGCCTTAAGGATCTAGAGACATTACTTGTACCGTACCAAGTGCACCATTTACACCGATCACAAGAGTCTTCAGCATATCTTTGACCAGAAAGACTTGAACATGTGGCAGCGTCGATGGGTTGAACTTCTGAACGATTATGACTGCGCTATTAAATACCATCCTGGTAAGGCGAATGTTGTGGAAGACTCCTTAAGCAAGAAGGAATCCGTTAAGCCCCGTCGTGTTCGAGCTTTACATCTCACAATCCACTCTGGTTTGCCTGACCGAATCCGTTCTGCACAACAAGAAGCTTTGAAGGCGGAAAACCTTATAGCTAAAACCATGCATAGTGCTGACAGACATCTGGAACTCAGGTCTGATGGCCTACATTATTTTGCAAAAAGTGTTTGGGTTTCGTTATTCGGGAACTTGCGTGAGTTTGTCTTGGATAAAGCTCACAAATCCCGTTATTCTGTTCACCCTGACTCCGACAAGATGTATCAGGACTTGTAGATACTCTATTGGTGGCCGAACATGAAGGCTGATATAACTCCGACAAGTGTTTGACTTGTGCTAAAGTCAAGGTTGAGTATCAGAAGCCGTCTGGTCTTCTGCAGCGACCTGAAATTCCTGAATGGAAGTGGGAACGAATCACCATGGATTTTGTAACCAAGCTTCCGAGATCACCAAGTGGTTGTGATACTATTTGGGTGATTGTCGACCGGTTGACAAAGTTTGCGCAGTTCCTAGCTATTAAGGAAAGCCAACATGGAGCGGTTAGCTCGCATCTATCTTAAGGAAGCGGTTTCTTGGCACGGGGTGCATGTTTCCATCATCTCTGATCGTGATTCTCGTTTCACTTCACATTTCTGGAAGGCCCTGCAAAAGGCGTTGGGTACTCAGTTGGACATTAGTACGACTTATCATCCGCAAACTAATGGTCAAAGTGAGTGGACGATCCAAACGCTAGAGGACATGCTTCGTGCATGTGTTATCGATTTTGGCAAGAGTTAGGAGAGTCACATACCGTTGGTGGAATTCTCTTACAACAATAGCTACCATTCTAGCATCAAGGAAGCTCCGTTTGAGGCTCTTTTCGGATAGAAATGTCGGTCTCCTCTTTGTTGGGCTGAAGTGGGCGAGAGCCAGCTCACTGGTCCGGAACTTGTGTACAAAACTTTCGAGAAGATTGTATAGATTCGTAATCGTATGGCAGCAGCTTGGGACCGTCAAAAGAGTTATGCCGATCGTCGTCACAAACCGTTGGGCAACAAGGTTCTTTTGAAAGTCTCTCCATGAAAAGGCGTTATATGTTTTGGGAAGCGTGGTAAACTGAATCCTCATTATGTCAGACCGTTCGCAATTCTGGAACGAGTTGGGCCGGTAGCATACAAACTTGACTTACCAGCTGAGCTCGGTAACATGCATAATGTCTTTCATGTCTCAAATCTTAAGAAGTGTTTGGCTAAAAAATCTCTCATTGTTCCTCTCGAAGAGATCATGGTTGATGATCGTCTGCGTATCGTTGAGGAACCAGTTGAAATCTTGGATTATAAGATTCGTAGCATTCGTCAGAGTAAAATCCGCATTGTTAAAGTTCGCGAGAATTCGAATCATGGACTGGAGTTCTTGTGGGAGCGGGAAGATCAGATAAAGTCTAAGTATCCTCATTTATTTTCGAAGCGATTACGTAAACCAGCACCAGTCACTGTTGAAGCTGAGTGAATTTCGAGGCGAAATTCCTTTCAATAAGGGGATGATGTAGCAACCAAAATTTTTTTCTTTCTTTTCGTCTCTTCCTTTTCAGCTTTGAGCAATTTTTGGGACGAAAATTCTTTCACCAAGGGATGATGTGACACCCGGCAAACTCAGGTAAATACTTTTTACTAACATACAAGTCTACCTTAGCAAAACAATTACTTAATGTAGTACTTTACTGGGTCAGTTGAGTCGGTTTGATGATTCGGGGAATCATCAGGAGTTGATTTTACACTTACGTATTGTCCAGGGTTCAATGGTTCGGGGAATCATTGGGGGAAACACGCACACACGAGTCTTGAGTCCCGTTGTTGGTGAAATTACATAGTTGGATTGAGTTATCAAGTATTGAATATTCTATGAATGATGTACAACTTATGAATGCATGTTTATGTGATTAAGTATATTAACATGTGTTAAAAATGCATGTTTATGTGTTAAGGTGTGTTAACATGTGTTAAAATGGTAAGATTGTGAAGTGGAGGATCAAACAAGAAATCTGAAATCTCATTCGACCTCAAGTAGTGTCGAATGAAGATTTAAGAGGCACGAACCAAAACCAGAAGGTTTGGTTCGACCTCAATAAGGGGCGAACGAAAGGTGGGTATAAATATAATACTTTGCCACGTTTTCATCATTTCACAACCCTAACTCGCCTCCAAGTGCTCTCTCTCAACCCCAAACCTATAGGAAGAAGTTTTTGCCCTTGTTTTTCAGATCCTAAAGCTAAAACACGTTCTATAATCAAAACAAGTGAAGATTCAAGGTGTGTTCATCATCTATGTGACACCCGGCACGTTTAGGCTAACATTTTACAAAACACATAAGTCTACCTTAGCGAAAAACGTTTCAAAACATACTTAACTAGGTAAGTTGAGTCGTTACGATGGTTCCGGGAATCATCGGGAGTCGTTACAATGATCCACGGGATCATTGGGAGTCGGTCCATAACCACGTGAACACGAATAGGTGATCTGTAGAATCGCCGGGTTTAACGCACACACGTAAATCTCGAGTCCCGGGAATTGGTGATCGGGTGGAAACGTGTTATTTATCATGCATTATATGTTTGTAATCATTATGTGACTTGTCGGTATGTGAAAACGTGTTTATATATGTTAAAATTGGGTTTAACGCGCCAAAAACTCGGACACTTGGGCTATAGGCGATTAGGGCATGTGGGATAGCCCTAATCGCCCCTACTGATGCGAATAGGAGGCCCCTTGGGGCGAGTAGGGCCTAAATGCTAGTTCCTTGGGGCGAGTAGGGCCTAAATGCTAGTTCCTTGGGGCGAGTAGGGCCTAAATGCTAGTTCCTTGGGGCGAGTAGGGCCTAAATGCTAGTTGCTACTAGCGAATAGGATCCTACTGGCCAATAGCTTCTGCGTACTCGCCTATACTGCAGGTCACGACTAAAAACACCTATAAATACCACCCTTATGTTTCAAAACATAATTTGTGAAACCCTAATACACCCCAAAGCCACCCCACACCTTATCCAACCTCTGCAACTCGTTTTTGAGCAAGAAATCATATTTTCAAGTCTTACAACCCATAATCTCACCATTTCAAGGTGTGTTCTTCATCCCAAACCTTTATAATAGTATTGTTTTGATCCCTAAAGGTCCAGACCTGATTTATAAACGTTTGTGTCTTTGAAAAACTTATTAAAATCGGTTTCAAAACAAACCCACACATCTATACTTATTTTATGGGATGTATTCATGCAAGATAGGATCTTTATCGCCTAAACATGATTGTTCTTGTGTTATTGATATGTTTCTGATCTAGATAAGTTAATATGATGATAATCTAGGGATTTGAAGGTTCATGGATGTGTAATATTGATATTAGGCGTTTTGACCCGTTTGGGCGATTATGGTGGATTGATGATGATATGTTGTGCTTTGTTGATTGTTTGAAGATAGGGTTTGCTCTAGGATGATGCTAGAACAGTAGGATAATGTCGGGTAACGTCGTTATGTGATGAAATCTGAGTATTTGCTATTTAGGGTAAGGTTTACATGTTGATGTGATGCTTACATGCAAGATATGCTATTTTGGGAAACCGCGTGCATTCGGGACGGCTAGGGTGATGATAAATTAGGGGTTTTTTCTTGAAATAGTTGGGTTAATGTTTTGGATTGGATATTGGGTGTTTTTACATGTTTCAGATCTGATTTGGAGAGTTTGACGCGCGAAAACGCACTACAGAGGTGCAGAGGCGAGTAGGATCCTACTCGCATGAAGCTTCATGCGAATAGGCTCCTAATCGCCTGAAGTTCATGCTATTACAAATCCTAATCGCCTATATATAGGCAAATAGAGCCCTATTCACCTCAACAACTAGCAAATACAATCCTAAATGCCACTTTTACTAGCAAATACAATCCTAAATGCTAGTTTGATTCCTAATCGCGTGTAATGCTGCTGTATGTATATTTTAACATCCCGAAACACGGATTGACACCTAGGAACATGTTAGGAACCCCAGGACATGTCTAATGACTTGGTAACACGTGTTCGGACTTTGTTATGCGTTAATTGGGCGTTATGCTAGATAGGGTGAATGTTTGCGCATGCTAAGTGTTTAATTGCATAAGTTGCATGATATCTTGCTTTCGGCTAACACGTGGGATGTCGGGTCACCAATGGGATGCCGGGTATTGTCTGGGTTGGTCGGTTTAACGTTTAAACATGTTTTCAACATACACGGTCACGGTCTGGACAACTTGGGGACTGATTAGCCTTCGGGTTAGTAGTCATCACACTTATGTAAACTCATTGATAGGTCGTCACTAAGTTGGGTCATCATACACGTGTTGGGATTCTAAATATCCGAAGGCGCACTCTAAGGTGAGTTTCACGGCCCCACTCTTTTACTGGTTTTACATTTTCGGGGGCGAAAACATGCTGTGTTCTTTAAACGTGTTTAAACTATGTTTTCATAAAAGGCGATTCAACTAAGTTTTCATAAAAGGTGTGTCAACTACGTTTGAGTATTCATGAATTCATTGGGTTTGGAGTATTCATTATGTTTTCACGTATTCATTATGTTTTAGAGTATTCATTATATTACTATGCGATCTTTGGAAGTCCCGGGGAGAACCATGAATGTTCGGGGATGCACAACGGGGGAAATGTGGATAGCGCTATTTGGGCTTGACCCGCCCCACTCGTCGACTGGAGGTCGGACGGGTGCATGTTGTCTCTTAGGTATTCAGTATTCAGTATTCATTCGGGCACGTATTCAGTATTCACAGTATTCGAGTCCAGTAATGGTTTCCAATCATAGTAGTAACAGGTATTCATATGTTTTGCATGCATGTGGTCTGGATTGACCATGGTTATTCAGTTGGAGTCGATTCATACTTGGATTTTCACTTGGAGTTGGTATACATTTGGAGTCGGTATTCATTAAAAACCTGTGAACTCACCGGCATTATTTGCTGACGTTTTTAGCATGTTTGTCTCAGGTCGCTAAGGTAGCAGCTGTCGATAGGCGCACGGAGTCTCACGGCGTCTAGGATTCATGTGCATCTCATTTAGTATTTTCAGACTTTCGTACTTTTGATTTAGTGTTGTAATAAAGTTTTACGCTTCCGCAGCGATGGATCATTTATGAAAACTTAATGGTTTGTTTATGTCATTTTTACGCTTCATATAGTGTCGTTTATTGTGACCGTTGACTTGGATCCTGGTATGTCACGCGCCTCGCGGTAAAACCCCGCACGTGGAAATTTGAGGGTGTGACAATCTAAACCCTTTTTAATCATATTTCATACGTTTTTATCAAACCCTAAGTGTCCAGATCTGATTCAAATGAGTTTTCATGAATTAAAACCTTTCTAACATCTTTCTAAGATAAATCCATTCTTAGATAATGAGTTTTCTAATAAAAACCCAAATATTATTGATTTTGGATGATTTGTTTATGTGTTATATGCTATGAAATGATGTATAGATGTTATATAGATGATTTAGGACTGATTTGGAACATGATTTATGAGTGTTTTGATGTCTAATTGATGTTTAATGGATTTTCACCCATTTTGGGGATTTTATGCTAGATCTAGGATTTGTTCATGATGATAATGATGATGACATGATTAAGGATTCACTAATAAATGTAAATCCATGCTTGATTAATCTGTACATGAGGTTATTTTGATAGTTTCCTTTTTAGGTAAAGTTTTCATGCAATTGATGTGACATTTCCATAATTTGCTATTTTGGGTAAGCTGTAAATTGTTATGTGAAATGGACGGGTTTATGAGTGTAAATGGTAGGGTTACATGAGGATAGAATAGATATGATTGACTGCTGTGATTCGTAGCTTTTCGTGATGTTTTTGGACTGTTTTGGTGGGATTTTGTTCGTTTAAATGGTGCAGCAGGCAGTTGGGTCGAACCAAATTTCCATTCGACCGATCGAAGGCTCGAATGGAAATGGAGAGCCACATCCGGCCTACAAAAAGGGGCGAACCAAATAGGAAATTTTTGGTTCGTGCCCACGACTGCAGAAATGGAAATTTGATGTAAACTAAGTGTTTCATGTGCAATTCTTGTATGTAAACTATATGTGTTGATCACCTAATGTAATGGGTTACCAACGAGATGTCGAGTCTGTCCTGTGTGTCTGGTCAACGTTCAAACACATTTTCAAACATACGTAGTCATGATCTGGACAATCGGGGACTAGTTAACCTATGGGTTATTAGTCAAAACACTCATACACGCTTTATGATAGGTCGCCGGTATTAGGGACTATCATTTCTTTGTTGGCTATTCTATTTTAAGAAGACGCAACCTAAGGTGAGTTTCACGGCCCCGCTTTCACACACTTTCTCGTGGGGGAGAAACATGCTACACATTTTGATTCATAAAGATCATGTTATACTATGGTTATCTTTTGTTTACTATACGAGTCATCTAAGTCCCAGGGAAACCATGAATATGCGGGTTTACATAATGGAGGAAATGTGGATAGATCTATTGGGCCTGACAAACCCCACCCAGGTCGGCTGGAAGCCGGACGGGTGCATATTGTCTCGATCACGAGTTCTACCGAGGAAGATGGTAGTCCATCTGGGTTGTTTCATATGGTTTCATGTCAGTAATGGTTTCAATTCGTAGTAGTAACATACATAATGTCTAGCTAACGTTCGCATAACATGGTAGTAACGGGATTGATCTTTCATAACTTATGGAAACGTTTTCTTATAAAACCTGTGAACTCACCAGCATTGTATGCTGACATTTTTAGCATGTTTTCTCAGGTCGCTAAGGTAGCAGCTTGTGGATAGGCGCATGGAATCGCACTTGCGTCTAGGTTCATGATCTGCGTGTCAAAACAATTAAACATGTGTTTTACTTTTATTTTGGGTTGTAAACTTGAAATGCTCCCGCTGTGTTTATAGTTGATATTTTAAATTCCATGGTTTGGTTACGTCATTTTACTCATATAGTTGTCGTTTATTATGACCATTGAGTTAGATCCTGGTGTGTCACGCGTCTCGCGGTAAAACCCCGCAAGTGGAATTTGAGGGTGTGACGGGTACACTTGCCTATTGTGTGGGTTTTAGAACGTTAAGCAATTATCATTTTAGTTTATAAATTTAAAACTTGAAAGTGTAATACACCAAAGTTTTTGACTTAAACTCTTTCACTATCAAGTTTTTGGAACATCTACCGGGAACTTGTTATATTTAAGAAAAAAAATTTAAGTCACTAAAACCACACACATCAATGAGTTTAACCTTGAGCTAGCGCTTGCTCTTTTAGGTGAGGATCAAGGCGGTGTTATGACACCCAACAAATTTCGTACAATGATTAACGTGATTATAATCATGTTTTCAAAGTAATTAACATGGTTTAAAGTTAATTATAGTTAGTTGAGCCGTTCCAAGTCCTACGATGTCCTTCTCAAAGTTCGTAGAAGCCTTGATGCCTTTAAAGAAAGACTTCGCGTAATTAACGTTAACGAACTGACATCAATAAAAATCCATCAAACTAGACTAACATAATGTTATTCTGTGTAAATACGACACGTATTTGCTATTGATGCGATCGGATATGAAATCGGCATGAAAAACGGTAAAAAACGCAGCATTTTGGAGAACGCGGAGAGGAACTGACGTGGGAATCAGACGTCAAAATGCATGGTTTTAACTGTTATCGAACTTTTGGAATAATTATTTATCATAAATAATTTCATTTATTAAGTTTCGAAAGTAAACGGGTCGTTTAAATGAAGGATATCCCGACCGAATCGGTTAACGCGATTTAAACGCGTGTTCTGAAAGCACGCGTCGGATTACAAAAATAATGTTAAAATTTGCTCGGGTCAGTTATATTTTTTCTTTTCGAATAAAACCGACTAATTTTTGTAATTAACTATTGAACCGAAATACAAACCGAGTCATAATACGTTATTATGGGTTCGTATACGCGGTATTAACACACCTAACCCAAACCCTAACTATAAAAACCAAATAACCTTCTCCTCCCTATCATTTTACTGCTGCTGCCCCCCATTCTCTCCCACTAGAAACCCAAACCTCCCTCTCCACTTTCTCTCTTTAAAGCTCACCCCCTCTCTAAACCCGATCCCCTCTCTCTTCTGTCTTAAGGTCGATGGGCGGCCATAACCACACCCAGATGGTGGCTCTCGGTGGCGGTGCTCTCGATGGAGTTACGACTCGTGAGGAGGCTGATTGTGGTGGGATCGAGATGAGGTGTGTTTTGGTGGTGGCTCGTGACGGTTCCCGAAGGAGAAGCAGGTACGGAGATGGTTCGTTTGTGGGTTCTGATGGTGGGTGGTTCGGCTGGTAGGTGGCCGGGTGATAGTGATGGCCCGGTGGAATGGCTGGAGATGGTGGTTGTACTGTTGTTGGTCACAGGTCGGTGAAGTGGTGGTTGTTTTCGGTGGTGGTTGTGTTCAGAGGTGGCACGGTTTGGTTGTGGTTCAGGTTATCGGTGGTGGCTATGGTGGTTTCGTGGTGGATCTGATGGGCCATGCTGTTTTTGGAGGTAGTTAGCAACTCGGTTCAGGTTTGTGGGTGTCGATGGTAACCATTGTGGTGGTTCAAAGGCAGTGGTCCGATTTTGGTTCAAGTCGAGTATCTCGGGTCAGATCTGGGGGTCTTGGGTTTGTTTTGGTTTTGGTTTCGGTTCAGGCTTGGTACAGGTTCGGGTCAAGACCCGGATCAACCGATTGAGCTTGGTCAACCACGATTCATCTCGGTCAAACTGAGGTTAAACTCTTGGTTTAGGTCTTGTTTCGGGTTTGGTTAAAACCGGTCAAACCTGAGTCAATTGGGGTCACACGGTCAAATCTGGTCAAACGACCCGGTTCAGTTAGACGCTCAGTCAAGGGTCCATCGATTCGGTCAACGCGGCGTTCGAGGCGGCCACAGGTTACGCGCGCGTGACTTCGGTATAATTAAATTCGTATTTATTATTGTATTATTTATAAATATTATATATTTATAAATATATTAATACGAACAAAATAGTTTTAACTCGCGAAACGAACCGATAAGATATTAACAAAAAGTATAAGCGAGATGTTTACTAACTTGATATAAAAGCGTGACTTTGTGTTGAATGTTGATATTGGATTAAATATGTTGGACTATACCGTATATACATCTTCTATAATATATAAATGAAAGGTAATGGAGGACACATGACACCTTATGGGAGCTTCCTCTAAGTTTTTCCCGCTTATTTTACCAGGTTAATTAAATGGGTCATGGATACTCCATCTACTATTAAATTATTTTTTCTTTCTCATGTGCATGGCATATGCACTTTCCCCATGATTTTAAATGATACTAACTTTTTTAAACAACATTTTTTTTGGAAAAAACAATACACCAAATTAACGAACATTTAATTATCTTTCCAACGAGTATCATAGTGCTATACAAAATACGAAAAAAAAACGAGCGTTTTATTATCTTTTCAACAAGTACCATATAAGTAATGGTTATACTTTACACTTTTGTTAGAATACACCTGTCAAATTGGACGAATATGTAAAGATTATCCATTAACTTAGATGATTACGAAACAGAGCTTAGTAACAACTGTTTAAAGCAACGTCTGTTTGAATCAATAATTGTTTGTAGTAACAACTGTTTTAGAAAGATCTCCTTAACGGACCCATTGCCTTTGAACAGATGTTAACAAACATAATTTTTCTTGCAACACATGATTGACTTCTTAATTTGGTGTTTAGTAAATAGATCATAGCAGTTGGTTTGTTTATGTTTTTTTATATTTTGGGGAGTAATTTGTCTTAAAAAAGATACTCTTCCCATGTTTTTTTATAGTAAACTTTTTTTTTGAACACTGGCTACTATGTGAACTTACCAATGCAGCTATGACATTATGTTTGCTTTTATTTTTTCACTAGGTGAAATCCCTCGTGAAAACACGGTAAGACTAAATCCAACTAAAGCTGAAAATCCATTTATTGGTGGTTGTGTTTTTGTCTTTGGTAACCATTGATGAATGAAATAGCTGATTGGAAACCGCTGATGAATCGGTAACTACTAATGAATGAAACAGCTGATGATTATCCACTGATGAAGCAAGCAACAGATGATGAAACAAACTTCTGATGACAGCAGTGGTTTGCACTTAACAGATGTTGTCATCAGAAGTTTGTTTCAGAGCAGACCCATTGAACAGAGCAGACCCATTAGTAAAGAATCATCAACCAACCTTACGAATTGCATCAAGTTCATAGAGTATGACCTAATAGAATTGCCCGTTAGTTACACAATTTATAGTAAATAACAAATAAAGAAGCCAATCATCTGTTGTAAGCAAAATCTGTTTAGCAAAATCGTTATTAGTTTATAACAATTCCTTGAATAATATTATGGCATTTGCAGTTTTATTTGTTTTAAGGTGTCCTTTCATCATTTCTTGAGTGATTGCATGGGTAGTACTGCAAAATGCAACTTACTTTTGGAGTTTATATTATCTTATCACGAGTATAAATTCACCTGATTGTTGCTTGTGTGCCTTGTAGGTCTTTCAAATAATCTATTTAATAAATTGATAAAGGTCTCAGCAAGGTTAATTGAATCGCAAATGTAACCAGTTTATACAAAACACTTTGTGTCAATCTCCTCGGTATAAGTTGTTAAGAGTTCTATATAAATTTTTAGATTAACACTCATTAGTAAAATTCACGTTGGAAATCATGTTAACTTATTTAGAATATTTGTTAATCCGAATAATATTCATTAATCTGAATATGTCAATAATCAATTAACACCGTAAGTTAGTTTCTTTATATAATAAGTTATATTCGTTATGAATAATAATGTAGGGAATCCCGTGCATCGCACGGGTAATATATATATATATATAGGGTTGAGTTATTTTGAGAACTCACTTGAGTTGTAAGAACTTGAGAACTCACTTTATAGCCACAAGTTTAATTAATTATCAAGAAGTTTGTGGTTGTGATTAAATGATAATAAAATATTAAGGTAGGAGAGATAAAAAACAATATTATATGGTAACAAGGGCACTTAGGTAAAACCACCATCTCTCTTGTCAACCCACCATCACATCATGTTTTTTATTTTATTTTTTAATAATTTATAAATGCAAATAAATTTGTTTTTAATAATTTATAAAATTCCAACCATTGACCTGCAAAATTAGTGTAAAAATCCATTTTTTAACTTTATTTTATTTTTAGTGTAAAAACCCAAAATGATACTCTTACACCAGTGTAAAACACAAGATGAACAGATCGTTTCATGTGTTAAAGCCAAAACGTCTATAATTTTTGTGTGATTTACACTGGTGTAATTATTTACACCAATGTAAAATCTACCATACCAAACAAACATCCATACATTGTATTATTTACACCAATGTAAAATCTACCATACCAAACAAACATCAATACATTTGTAAATTTACCATCATTTTACACTGGTGTAATTATTTTACACCAGTGTAAATCTACCATGCACAAATCTACCATACCAAACAAACATCCATACATTTGTAAATTTACCATCATTTACACTGGTGTAATTATTTTACACCAGTGTAAACCAAAAAAACAAACATCTACACAAACGTATTACACCAGTGTAAATGCCCCTACAACATCACCAAAATGTATTACATCAATGGAAAACAACCAAAACATCTATACATTTCATACTACATTTCATACAAAACGTATTACACCAGTGTAATAATAATAATAATAATAATAACAATAATAATAATAATAATAATAATAATAATAATAATAATAATAATAAAACCTGCTGTTCATCGTTCATCGTTCGAACCACCGTCATCAAACCACCGTCTATACCACCCCTCGAACCACCATCGTTCATCGTTCGAACCACCGTCAAACACACTGTTCACCCCACGAAAAACACCGGCTCTGCAAACCCCCCTCGAACCACCACCCATCCTTGAAAAACCACTGTCGCCTCCCACCCATCGAACCACCATCACCCCATGAAACCACCGTCGCCTCCGTCTTCCTGTTTATCGACCACCACAGATCCTCCTTTCGTCAAATCAAACCACCACAGCTCCTCCCATCGACCACCACCTGCCCCCCTTCGTCAATCGAACACCACCACCACAGCTCCTCCCCTTTCATCGGACCATCGAACCATAAACCGTCAAGATCTGTTGTTTATTTTAGAGAGAGAGAGAAAGAGAGAGAGAGATAGAGAGAGAGAGAAGTGTGTGTTTGTGTGTGAGAGAGGTGAGAGATCTGATTATTAATATTGTTATTATTATTATTATTTAAAAGAGTATGTGTCAGGATGGGGTTCAATTACTAAAATGCCCTTTTCAGTCAAAGTTAAATGTCTTTATTACCCCCTTATTAAAGAAATACAAAATATTATAAGATGGATATGTGTCACTTGGTGATTGGTTCAAATGAGTTCTCAAGTTCTCTCAACTCACTTGAGTTCTCAAATGATCCCAATCCTATATATATATATATATATATATATATATATATATATATATATATATATAAAGTATAGATTATATGTTATCGAAATGTATAAAATCTCGTTTGAGTTGGAAATTGCGGATAAATATGTGTTTGTCTTGTTTAGGGATTGACTTTGGGAAAATTGTAGACAACTTGTGTTGTCTGGTTTGTACAAAAACAGAGGAAGCTCTGCCAAAATTTTAGAAAATCCGAAGCGCAAAGGCGATATTGTTGTGCGTTTTTATTAACCATTTCTAAGTGTTTGACAAATGTATTTTACACCAAATCGCAACGTTTCAATAAATTATTGGTTATGACAATAATAATTGAAGCTCGGACAATAATTTCAAAACAAATATGTATGGTTTTACCAAGCGCTAACGCGACGAGTTTTATTTAAGGTTTTTGGTTACTAAACACTATTTGTTCGGATTACAAATACACAAATTTTCGATTTCATTAGGAATGATTTTATGAAGATTAATGTTTTGAGATCTTAAAAGCACTCGGATTTTTGGGAAATAAGTAACAAATGTTACTAATCGAATTTAATAATTATATTTATATATTTCCTCAAGGCATATTTTCTAAAAATAGTTACACAAGACAAATACATCTATCCAACTAACGAGGCGAGCTACGACTCAGGATAAGTTATACGTTTCGTTGTATTAGTCCAACGTGGTTACACACGAATAGTAACAGGTGCACAACTTGGGTACTATATCGTATGTTAACACATGAATTATGATAAGTCACGGTCGGTTCGTCAAGTTAAAACACTTAAAGATTCGGGTTCGTACAGAGGCGGATTCACTGTACAGGGACGGTGGGCCCGTGCCCACCGTACACTCACGAGCTCATTCATAATTTGGTGCCTTCAAACTAAAGAAAATGAAAAACTTTCCCAGGAAAATTAATAATGAAAAAGAAGTTGTAGAGGAGAGTAGGCAAATAGAAGAGGAATGTTGATAAACTTTCACCGAAATTGTTTTCCGGCAGGTTTTGTAGTTGCTGCGATAATCAGGTGAATGATAGGGAATAGTACAAAGAAAATGGGTGTTATACTACCTATGTTAAAGTTTGACTCCTGAGCATTTGTTGTCCACTTATGTTTTCCTTTTTCTAATTAAACAACAACAACAACAACAACAACAACAATAATAATAATAATAATAATAATAATAATAATAATAATAATAATAATAATAATAATAATATAAGGAAAGTTAAGTAAGAAATTATTTTCCATATTGTTAATTTGTTTGTATTTATATTAGCTGACTTTATTATTTCTCTTTTATATCTATTTTTCAATTCAATAAAATAAAATAGTATATCAAATATCAAAAATTGGATACTGTAGGATCCTTCGGTTAAAAATAATATAAGAATTGGTTTTCTAATTAAGTGGTTAACAATGAATTGACTTTATCCGACCTATTTTGACTTGACTAGCTTTGACTCGCCTTGTTTTAACCTGGCCAACTAAATTGTGCCCCCCGTCCAAAAAATTTCTGCATTCGCCACTGGGTTCGTACACACGAGTCTAGTTAGTTGAATAAACTATTTTATAACCGGAAAATAAGCTAGGCTTATATATGATAGACTTTTAAGGTGTCATTTATTGGTAAATAGGGCATGAGGAAGTCGGTCAAAGATTCGGGCTTTGTTTTCTAGCTAAGCAAGGAAATCAAGGTGAGTTTCACGACCCATTTTTACTGTTTTTGTTTGGGGGAAAGATATGTTTTGTCAAATATTTTTACATGTCAAATGTTTTAAATGTCAAATGCTTTACATGACAAAATGTTTTCAAAAGTTAAAACGTGATAAGTGGCATGATGAGTACTTGGGCTTTGTTGTTTATACACCACTCGGGGCGAGTCCTCGCCACTGTAACCATTTACTCGTGTGTTGTGTGTGTTGAAATCGAGAACCGAAGGAATATTTGGATAGCGCTATTGGTGCATGACAAGGCCCACCCCTGATCGATAGCGTCGATTATGCAACTGTGTATTCCTGGGATGCACGTATTCTGAACTAAGTTGTTATTTCCGAGAAACAACTACTGCTCGCGGGGCATTATTATTAGTCTTGGTTTGGTTATGGGCTCAAGGGATTGCTCATCATAGTTTGTAGGAGTTAGCTACTTTTACAAAAGTCACTACCTTGTTTTGTTCTACACATGTTGTTAAAATGTTTTGTTGTTATGGAACTAAACCCTGTGAACTCACCAATATTTTATATATTGACGTCTTTTTAAACATATCTTTCAGGTAACTAAGTGCTAAACAGATACGCGGCTAGTACGGTGGAATTCGGGATGTCGGACCCCGGTCGGGGGTTTCATCTATATTTACCATCGGGTTGGGACAAAGACGGAAAACCCCATGTTTGAACTTCATGTATGTTGTTTTATGTAATGTTTATAACAAGGTACTCTTTTCGATATCTTAATGAAATGATCTTTTCTAATTAAATATAGTTTGTGTTAATCTTGATTTTGATATACTTTCGAGCGTCGCGCCACGTGTTTCCGCCATTGGCGTGGTGTGACAGAAGTGGTATCAGAGCCAAAGTTATAGCGAACTAGTATTTTTGAAAAATCTAGACTATAACCGGTTTCGGCTCGAAAACAAAAGTTTTCAATATTTACTGATGCATTTGTGCAGTCTTCCTCCCAAATGGACCCACGAGTGGTGGCCAAGGAGGAGATGGTGCGTGATGCTAAAAAGAAACATGCATCTTTCACATACGCCAACATTGAGGAGGTTGATTTGGCCTTTTTTGGTCTTACCTCTCTTGCCAAGAAGAAACGTGGGTTTGAGTCCCACGGATGACACCTATGAAGAAACACCAATCCAAACCAATACTCAATATATAAGGGAAATGAAGACATTTTATTGATATTGCGTGACAGTTACAAACTAGTATTGAATGGACAAATATTTTGACCAATCTTTCTTACAGAACTTAGAGTGTATTTTGTGTGTGTTTAGAGTGCAGAAGTGCCGACCCCTTCTTTATAGGAAGAAAGTGTTTTTAGTGTGTATGATTTCTGCCCACTGGTTGGTGATGACTGACAGCTCATTCACGCGGGTCTCACAGGTGAGACCATTGAGGGAATTTGCGATATCCTTCACTGATTGGTTGCATGTCCTTTTCACTCGTCCTTTCTGTCCTTGCTGATGGCAGTAGATAATGAAGCGGGAATGTTGGCTCCTGATTAGCTGGACGTCCCTTTCATTCTCTTTCTGCAGCTATCATGTATTTTGCGTGGGGCCCACAGAAGCTTCTATTAATTATTCCTTGATTGCTGAAGTGTATGAGTGGTCCTGTGTGAGCTGATCTTACACGCGTCCACGTGTCCTAGTATATATCTCTTCACATACAATACTGTGTAATCATAGCGCTTGTATATATATGTGTGTATATATTGTAGAAAGAAAAATTTATATACTTTGTTAAACACTTAAAGTTATTAACATTTTATTTATTTTAACTTCGTTAAACACTAAAACCTATTTTTAATTAAGGTCATTACTCTTTTACTTATCAATACTCATTATTAAAGTTTGAACCTATTTAAACTGTCTTAATATTTTGAAATTAAACCCATTTAAAGTTTAAACTATTTAAAATTTGGGTATGCCGTTCTTTTCTACTTGCGGTGGGCTCAATTTTTTACTTTTTTCTTAAGAATTATCGAAGATGGCCCTGATTAATTCACTTTTTTTTTTCTTTCTAAAAGGTGATGTATTCAGGTCTAGTGACATGCCTCTTCATAGCTTATGTATATATTCATACATCAGACGGAATTACATCCATCGGTTGTTAGTTTGACACTTAAGGATGGTGCTAAACTATTCAAAGAGGAAACGACTATTATGTAAAGTTCTCTGACTTGCTTTCCAGAAAAAAAAAAAAAAAAAGATTTAAACTCAGGCCTCCTCCTTAGGGGAAACAAGGGCAAAGCTTTGTGAGGGTCAGGGGGTACCCCGACCCCCACCGATTTTTTGCTCAGTAGTGTAAATTTTCTCGGTTTTATCCAAAAAAATTGTATTTTTTTGAGTCTGGCCCAATCGATTTGAAAAAAATTAAGTCTTGTGACTTTCAGTCCCCACCATCCAAAAATTCAAACTTAGAAGGGAGACATGGAGTGTCACTTGACATAAGACCTTTGCCGATTCATTTAAATTTTTAGAAAATAAACCAAAGATAAACAACAATTCCTCTTTATGAATGAGGCGGGCCCTACTAGAAAATGTACGTATCTTGACACATGAACAATAACACGCGCTTATTTTATGACATTCAAAAGCGTGTGTCACAAAAAAAATGTCATGGTTCGTAAAACATGTTAAATTTATGACATGCATATTTTTGTGTCATTAATTCAGTGTCATAGAATAATAATCATTTTACTGTCGTGCTTTTTTGTGAGAAGAGGTCGGGTTTCTGCGCATCTAGAAAAACCAAGGGCTGTCTACGACCAATTAGTCGACCTTGACTACAACCCCAGGACTGTGATTTACAAATCGTTCTTTCAGTTAAAAAAAAAAAAATGAATGAATAATTGGACCAAATTCAAATGTTACTTATCTAGTCAAAAGAGGTTCCTCCTCTCTTTTCACATGCAAAAACACTTCTAGAACAGCCCTATATAAAGCCAACCAACCTTTCATGAGTTGTCAAAAACGTCCCTACACTTTTATTGTCACATGAATGAAAAGACAAGCCCCTCTTCTAGAATCACTGATTCACTGGACAGCCCTTTACACAACACGTTTCCAATATTTTCAAAACTGACCCCTACCTACTTTCATTCGTCATTTTCTACCCTCAACTTTAGAATATTGACGTTGAACTATTCAATACCCAATCACACAGTATATATATGAACACAGGTAGACAGTCTATCATCATCATTATTATTGTTTTCTACCAAATTTCCAGATCAGTTCCTTTCACTTTTTATCTGTCGTCCAATTTTCAACCATAAACCCTAATAATAATAATAATAATATTAGGTTCTTGATTTAGCAATTAACTTCAGTCTCCTCAGAAACTTCAAATTTCAGGTATCTTTTAACCTATTGCAGTTTTCTTTTTTCTTATCATGTTAAATATTACGTATTTATGTTTGATGCTTGTGTTAGTCGCGTTGTGTTAGTCGCATCGTGTTAATGAATCGTTTAACTGCTATGTTTATATATATATATATATATATGTATATGTAGCAAGAAGGAGAAATGACGGAGCCTATTTTAAAAAAAATGAAAAAGAAAGTTATATAGTGTGTTCTTTTATTAAACAGGTTTAATCGTGTCTTAAACGGGAATTTGCCAGGCTAATTTGAAGTTAGTTGGTTGATAATTGGATGTTCATGCTTGTGATTACTAGGGTTTCCAGTTTAGTACTAGAGTTTTAATCGTTCTAAATGCATCAGCAGGATGAGCAAATGGTGCCGGTGCCGATTGATTTTCGGTATCTACATTTTGGCGTTTTCGGGTTTGGTACTTTCGGTTCGGTACGGTACCAGCATTTTACCCATTTTTAGATTCAAATACCGGCACCGTACCGTACAGAGCATTTTTTGGGTACTGGTATCCAATTTTGGCGATTTTCAGGATCGGTACTTTTGGTATATTCGGTACCGGTACCGAGTTCATCCTTAGGTATCAAGAATCTCTCACAGATCACTTGGTTTGCATTGACAATGTGTGAAGTAGGGGATTAGGATGTAGATAATTATGATTTGCAATATTACACCATTGTTATCAGCTTGTGTGTTGAATTTTGTTTTGTTTCGACTGTTGATATGCTATGGAGATCTTTTATTGAGGTTTTGTTCTTGTTGAATTGTGTAATGGTGTGTTGTGATAATTGTTGTCTGTTGTTTTTCAGGGTAAGCCTTACTGTGGTTACTTTTTTTAATCATTCAAATGGGGATTTGCTTCTCTTCGGTGAGTTTTCCTTGTAAAAAAGAACTGAATGAACATTCTTCTCTGATTAAGTGGTTATGCTTGTTTGTTGACCTCCATAACTCTTCTGAGATAGTTTTACAGAGTTAAAATGAAATGTTTTGTTTTCCGATAAAAGACTAGGAAACTGAACTATATTTTTATACGTATACACTTATCCTAATTTGTTTAATAAAAAGATTCAGGAGGCTCTATGCATTGATCATGCACTTTGGGGGATCATCCACCCATTTGGCCCATTTGAATTGTGTCCTTTCTATCTAATATTTCGGTGACCCGTTTGGGCCAAAACTTAACCCAAATCGACCCATTCTTTAGTTAATGGGCTAAAAATAGGGGTGCAAACGAGCCCGAGCTCGACCAAGCTCGAGCTCAAGCTCAATTAACTTATAAGAGCTCGGGCTCGAGCTCAGCTCGATTCGAGCTTTGTTTTCAAAGCTCGAGCTCGGCTCGTTAGTAATTTCTCAAGCTCGAGCTCGGCTCGGGCTCGGCTCGGGCTCGGCTCGTTTGTTGTCCATTAGTTAATTTATTAAATAAAAATAATATAAATAATAATTCGTTTAGGCTCGTGAGCTCGATAAGTGAAGCTCCAGCTCGGGCTCGTTAACTTAACAACTTTAAATAAGGGGTAAATATGATTAAATATTAAAAAAACTAATATTATACATAGGCTTGATAAGGCTCGACGAGCCTAACGAGTTTCATACGTCAGGCTCGAGCTCGGGCTCGACAAATAAACGAGCTTTGTTTAAGGCTCAAGCTCGGCTCGTGCTCGATAAGGCTCGGCTCGTTTCGAGCTTTTTACCGAGCCGAGTTCGAGTAGCTCGCGAGCGGCTCGGCTCGTTTGCACTCCTAGCTAAAAATGCCACCTCTAGTTCGTTGCATAAATTGGTTGCAAACCCTTTCCTTTTTCGAAGTCATTTTGGAATTTCCATGGTATAACTTAAAAAATAGTAAGTTACCTGTCAAGTATGTTTTACATATTGTATCAACAAACTATATTCATATTAAAGTCATATGGATTTGAAGGTAGACATCCAAAGATATTTCCTGCAAGTTATGCCTGAATTATAGCTTGTGTTATCCCAAATCCCAATTGTATTTCCTGAATTTTAGTGGCCACAATATCAACCCTTTTAGATGATAATTGAAAACAGGTCCAATTGGTAAAATGTATACAACTGTACAAGTAGCTAAAGATGAAACTGGTAAAACAGATCCAAAGCCGGCTAATGTGTATTTAACTGCTTATAGTGTCCACAATTTTGTTTAAGTTAAAAGAGGTTACATTAATAATTTAACAGTATAGCTTTTAATCATATTTCATCAATTTATAAATTTTGAAATCTAAGAATTCCATGAGATTCTGTTTGCAGCATTTTGGCCATTGAAATTTTCATTTTATGGTTATTTTATTTAATGTGAGAGGGAAGATGTGGTTTTTGGTCGCATCTAGAATTTTAGATGATGTTAAATACGAACTGATATGCGACCCACAAAAAGAATGCATGTCATAACCAAATACAACCTTATTTTTTGAATTGACCGTGTAATGTGATACTTGTAGCCTCGGGCTGATGAAGACGAGACCAATGATCATGCTCAGTTTGCGGGAGGTAATGTGACTCTCATCACTACCAAGAATGCTTGGGATCAAAAACTGTCAGAAGCAAAGACTCAAGGCAAAGTAGTAAGTCATTAAACTGTATATTAATAAATCTATTCTTCTTTATAATCTATTAATTTTATTTTATTTTGTATGAT
The DNA here is from genome assembly GCA_028751855.1 of Ambrosia trifida. Taxonomy (NCBI): domain Eukaryota; kingdom Viridiplantae; phylum Streptophyta; class Magnoliopsida; order Asterales; family Asteraceae; genus Ambrosia; species Ambrosia trifida. The sequence continues at coordinate 7,841,035 of CM054133.1, read as the reverse complement.
AAAATAGGTCGTTGCCAACTTCAGTGCTTCGTGGTGTGGTCCATGCAAATCAATGGCACCTTACTACATTGAGCTATCAGAGAAGTATCCTTCTCTTATGTTTCTGACCGTAGACGTTGATGAATTAACGGTAAGAGTTACACCATTTATATACATTGGGGTGTGTTAAAATCAGAACAATAAAATAAGGGTGTTGCTAAATACACTCCCTTTTATATTATTTTTACTGATTACACTCCCCTTAAAGTTTTTAAATAAACATAATTAAACCTTATATTTTTTTTATAGAATTTTCTCTTCTATTCTAATATAAGTTTGTCTCAAACTATAGTAATTAAATCATAAAGATTAAAACTAACAATATTTTAGATGGGGTTTTGTACCACCGAGATGATGACGAGATTCATGGGACGGTGATGCTTCAATTATGTAATGAAGATGATGTTCATGGGGTGAATAACTTAAAAAAGGTTGATTACACGAAGAAGATGAGTTACTAAAATGTTTTTTTTTTTAACTTTTAATCTGTTTTTTTAAAGGGAGTGCAATTAGTAAAAAGGGGGAGTGCATTTAGCCAACCCCTTAAATAATTAGGTACCAAGGAACCACTCTTTGGCCTTCGATCATGTAGTGGACGAAAAACAGGTTGATTGAAATGGGCATAAGAGTCAAAGGCTCTAGGCGCTAATGGCTCGCTTGTCACCTAGGCGCAAAGCACCAAAACGCACACACCTGAAACAAATAGCACTGCAATAAAAAGAGATGGAAAGTTAATAATTTAATATTGTTCTTAAAATATAAAACACACCTAATATAATTTTCTTTTAAATCAAAGTCCTAAAACTAGAAGACATTTTGTATAGGGGTGTTCAACGAATCGAATAACGAATTTTCGAATTATTCGAATCGAATTTCTCGAATTTTTAATATTTTTACCATAATTCGTATTCGATTCGTATTCGCTTAAAATTCAATTTATTCAATTCGTATTCGATTCGAATAAGAAACTCGAATTCGAATCGAATTCGAATAAATTCGATTTAGTTCAAATTCATCATAAATAATAAATTGTTTTACGTTTAGTTTTAAAACAAATACAAACTCATTATTTTTAACATATAAAATACAAATCTACAAAATTGATAAACAGCAATATGTCAAATAGGGGTGTTCAGAATTCGATTCGAATTCGAAAAATTCGAAATTCGATTTAGTTCGATTCGATTACCAAGAATTCGATTCGATTATTGAGAATTCGAATTCGATTCGATTCGAATTCGAGTCCAGTAAATCGAATACGAATCGAATACGAATTTATGATTTTAAATTCGATTCGATTCGAAATTCGAATAAAAATTGTACATGTATATTTTTTTAAATATATACACACATATACACATTATTATATACACAAGTATACACATTGAAAAAAAAAACTTCTAAATTTTGGTCAAACTCTAAGAACCCATAGTGTCTATAACTTTTAGCATAACCATGTTTTATATATTTACCTTATATATCACAAAACTCTATAAAACTATACTCTCTACTATTTTTACTATTCTCGTATTTGACATATTGTTGTTTATCAATTTGTAGATTTGTATTTTATATGTTAAAAATAATGAGTTTGTATTAGTTTTAAAACTAAAAGTAAAACAATTTGTTATTTAAGGTGAATTTGAACTAAATCGAATTTATTCGAATTTGATTCGAATTCGAGTTTCTTATTCGAATCGAATACGAATCGAATAAATTGAATTTTAAACGAATACGAATCGAATACGAATTCAGGTAAAAATATTAAAAATTCGAATAATTCGATTCGAATAATTCGAAAATTCGTTATTCGATTCGTTGAACACCCCTAATGTCAAATATAGGAATAGTAAATATAGTAGAGAGTGTAGTTTGTAGAGTTTTGTGATATATAAGGTAAATATGTAAAATATTATTATGGTAAAAGTTGTAGACACTATGGGTTCTTAGAGTTTGATCAAAATTTAAAAGTTCTTTTTTTCAATGTGTATATAATAATGTCTATGTGTGTATATATATTTAAAATAATATACTTATATAGTTTTTATTCGAATTTCGAATCGAATCGAATTTAAAATCATAAATTCGTATTCGATTCGTATTCGATTTACTGGACTCGAATTCGAATTGAATCGAATTCGAATTCTTAATAATCGAATCGAATTCTTGGTAATCGAATCGAACTAATTCGAATTTCGAATTTTTCGAATCCGAATCGAATTCTGAACACCCCTAATTTTGTATGCCACGTTGCTTTGTCAACACGTCTAGCTTGCCTTTGATCCAAGCATACGTTCAAATATGATCCAAGGGCCAGAATGGGGTTCGCGTATTTTAATGGTTGTCGTGTGAAGCTCCATCTATATAAAGTTTATATGTTTGTGATGAAATGAATTTGGATGCAGGACTTTAGCACACAACTGGATGTAAAAGCTACTCCAACATTCTTCTTCTTTAAAGATGGTCAACAGACTGATAAACTTGTGGGAGCCAACAAGCCTGAACTGCTGAAGAAGATAACCGCTATTGTCGATTCGCAACCTCAGAAGCAACCATGATCTTTGTTCTATGATCCCTTGTGTTTCATGGTTGATGGTACAATAGTACATACATTTTACTAGAAAAAAAAACATATGTGCTTTATTACATGTAGCCTGTGACACCTATTAAATGGGTTCTTTCACATCAACCCGTAGATATTTGTTTGACATGATTTTTGGGTTTGTGTCATATTCGAATTTGTGTGTTAATTAGACCTGAAACCGTGAATTTAGCTACAAACATTTTTTGTTTTTTAATTTTTACAAAATTTAGGAAAACTTGGGCTACTTTTTTCAGCATTTCTACAATTAGATAGCCTGTTTATGACCATTTCTATATTTCATTAATCTATTTATAGATATACCTATAATAGTAAAATGATCACGTCTGTTTTCTATATATAAATTTGTTTGATACAGAATGAAGAAAAAAATTGCGTAAATACTAGTTGGGGAATACCATTTTAAGGAGTTCTGTGTTTGTGTTCATTTGAACAATACTTAAGGTGCATAATAAATTAAAGTAACTAGTAAATTGACTTGTGCTGTGTGGCGGATTGGTTAAGGTAGTGATATATCTAAAAAGAATATCAATACGTATTTTAGGTCAATCAAAAATTATACTAACGAATATTGGTAAATGGTAACAATTCGGTAGAACTTACACTAATGGCTACCTTTGGTCATAATGGCCAAAGAAAACCTATTTATATAGTAATACACTCCTTTGAATTAGGAAGTAGGATAAAAAACTAAAAATGGATACTAAAAAGGGAAAGCTAATAAAAATTAATGTATTAGCCGATAAATAAAAAAAAAAAATCGTCCGTAGGCGTTGCCCCACGAGTTTGTAGCATATCAAGTTGATATAAGTACCAACCTGATTGATTATACATTACAGTTTACAATCGCTAATTTTAACTAACATAATTTAAAAAACATTGAACCCCACAGACACGTTGCGACGTGTTGACTCACAAAATTTGAAATGAAACGTAAAACAAAAAACATGCGAAAGAAGAAAACTATGAGGGACCAAAGTTGAAAGTAAAAAAGTGTTAGGGTTAAATTACAAAAAATGAAAAGCTTTGAGTTTAAAGTACAAAGGAGGTTAAATTGCAAAAGATGAAACTTTTGAGTTATAAGTGAAAAGGCAGACCTTCTGGCATAGCCCAGTTGGTCATGCGATGAAGGGAGGAGGGCCTGGTCATATGTTCGAATCCTGGAGCACATAAGACAATGAAGATAAGAGCTTGTGGTCCACTAGTTGATGCAAGTTCGAATCTAAGCTGACCCGGTTTTCATCCGGCTGTTACTCCAGCGAGGAAACTCGTGTGGAGGCAGTACGATTTCCGGGCGAACGTCGTAGTTCCCACCGTACCAGCGTGGACCCGGTTCAGACAATATTTGTTAAAAAGGTTCAGACAATATTTGTTAAAAAGTTTATACCTTTCTAAACGTTTTTCTTATACTTTTTTCTAATGAATTACATGTATCTTTCAATTTTGGGGTGCTAAATAGGTTGTGTTCCAAAGCTAGCAGGTTTAACCCCATATGATTCTGAATGCGATCCATACCCAAAAATCTTATAAGGCATACGAACAAAAACACAACATGAGTATATGTGGGCTAACACAAAAACGAGCCGTTTTAATAAAATTAGCAGACCTTTTAACTTGGGATGAGAATGGTAGTGTACTAATACTGAAAATAGAGTACCTGTAATTCATAAAAATGGATAATAGTATCGCTACTGAAAGTGTTCGGTACCGTACGGTATTCAAAAGTAAAAAGCCGGTTAACATCATGTCGTACCAAATCCGCATACGAAACGGTAAATACTGATCCTAAAAATGCCATACGCACATACTGGTACCGAACTCGATCGGTACGTTATCAATGTCTTTTTAGTACCAATACAAAACTGCTCATTCCTACTTTAAACCGCGCTAGAAAGAATGAATTTACTAGTTATTTTAAACTTAGCTATATGGGCCATTAAAAATTTAACATGTTATTAATGTTTTTCATTTTTTTTTGAACGACGAATAAACTTTATTCATTTAAAAAGGCTAGCAAGGAATTAGTAAAAAAGTCCGGAATACAAAAGAAAACAATCCGAAATAAACAACCCGCCCACAGTAAACAAATTATCCCATCTTTGACACATCAAATCTACCCCAAGAGTCCCACTTCATATCCTTCATTTTTGCTCGGTTCGTCATCCACAAAAAACTCATAATCCTAATTTCCTCCGAAAGTTTCCGGACCGATCTTGTTTTTGGTTGAAAATCAAGTCATTCCTTGCACGCCAGATACTCCAAAACGTTGTCATAATAACCGCATAAAAAGCCTTCTTCACACGAGCCCCTTACTTTGCAACTAAGTGGTAGGCCAGGATATCACGAGCATGGAAGGCAAAAAAATCCGGGACATGACACCATGCAAAAATGAGCTGCCAAACGTCCACAAAAACCGGACAACCCGTAAAGAGATGATCCACCGTTTCATTACTTGTTTCGCAAACTCTGCACACTTGCGTTTCAATCTGAATGTTTCGCCTTACCAGAGCATCCAATGTTGGAAGACGATTAAGGAAAGCACGCCACGCAATACACCCTACTTTTTTAGGCACCCAATTACACCATTCAAATGAAGTTACCGTGAGTGTTAGGACAAAAAGGATTGGTGAAACCACTTTTGCAAACCTTAGTCTAATTCACTTCTGTCAAAATATTCTAAGTATAGAACTGCTGAAGAAGAAGGATCAAACTGCTGAAGAAGAGATTCAGAAGTGCTGAAGAAGAAAAGTCATCAGAAGTTCTGAAGTTCAAACCATACACTTCTACTGAAGAACTACTGAAGACAAACCACTCATCAGTAGTTTGTCATTCATCAGTACTTACATGAAGATCTTTTCCACTGCCTTTTTGTATCAGTAGTTTATTACTTTAGTATTTCTTTTTGCTTTATGTACAAGTTCCAAGACTGCAACTTGTTTCTGAACTTGCTTTTTGGCAAGGTTCATGTATTTGTAAAGTCTATAAATAGAAGGGTTCATCCCTCTGTTTTAGACATTGATTTTATACAGAAATCCTTCAACACTTATTATTGTTATTTCCATTTCATGTTTATTGAGAATCTGTCTAAGTGTTTCATTCTCATTCAATACTTAGATTCTCAATAAATACTTATCATTTATTAGTTCTTGAATCCAGGGGGAGTAATAACTCCTGTTGATAAGTGTAGCTTTAAACTTATAACATTCCGCTGTGCTATCACTGATCAAGAACTTGCTAAACACTTAAGTGTTCACTAGCAAGTTCATACAAAAGAGCAATATACTGATCCAACAATTGGTATCAGAGCACTGGTTTATCTGATCACATATCAATCTAACACATTGAGAATCAGACACAGGCTCTTATTGATATTCAATAAAGGATTATAAGCCCACTTTTATCAATATCCATCACTTTAAGAGATATTTGACAAATCAATACTCTTTAAAATGGATCCTCATAATACTGGTTCTGCTACTAAACCTGCCATGCTTGTAAGAAATGAATATAACATATGGCAAAAGAGAATGGCACATACCTTATCACAGACCAACATAGGTTGCTGGAGATCTGTGATATATGGTCCTCATAAACCAGTAAATATAAATCTTGAAACTAAGGAAGAGATTCCAAAAGAACCAAAAGACTATACTGATGATGATTTCCTAAAACTTGAGCTTGATGCAAAAGCTTTCTCTATGTTGGCAATGGCACTCCCAAATGAAATCTACCCTGGCCTATTACATTGTGATAGTGCCAAAGAGCTTTGGGACTGCCTAAAAGAACAGTTTGGAGGAACTGAAGAGGTGATTGCCAACACCAGAGAAATCTTGGCTCAATAATATGAAACTTTTGCTCACATTAATGGGGAAACTTTAACACAACAATTTGAAAGATTTTCCTCATTAATATCTGAGCTAAAGCTAAATGGTCAGACCTACACAACAGTATCTATGCTTCATAGATTTTTAAGGTCTTTACCTGATAAATGGGAAACATACTCTATAGTCTTAAGATCTTCACCAGACTTTAGCTCCCTCACTCTTACAAAACTTCATGGGAGATTACTTACTTTTGAGAGAGAAATTGATCAAAAGAAAAAGTTACAAAGTTCTGGCAAAACTGCTGATGACTATCTACCAGGTAGTACAACACTATTGGGACAAGACTCACCAACTTGTTCAAATAGTTTTGGATCTTTTGACCACATTGACATAACTGCTGGGATCTCATCTGAAAGATCATTCCCAGGTTATGACAATAATGACTTTGGTCAAACTGCTGACAACATGTGTTTTATTATGGATAATTTAAATAGTTTCAGCAGTGATGACCTAGAAGAAATGGATATTTTGCACCAACTGGCCATGTTAAGTTTAAAAACAAATAAATTTTACAAAAGGTCAGGAAGGAAGTTTCCAGGACTTAACAGTTCTACAAAAATTGGTTTTGACAAATCTAAACTTAGATGTCACAAGTGTCAAAAGTTGGGACACTTTGCTAGAGAGTGTAGAAGCTCTGGCTTTAACCAATCTCAGTCTGGAAACAATTTTAACCTCAATTATAACAGGAATAATGGAACACAAGGGAGTGCACATTTTGTACAGGCACAAGCTCCACAACACCAATATGTGCCACAAGTACAATATGTACAGATGCCTGTTCAACAGATGCAGAGCCAACAATCAATCCCTCCCTTTCCAACTGCTCAACAACCTCCATAGCAACAACAACCCTCTCAACAAAGTTTATTTACTTCAGGGTATGTTGACTAGAGCAGTCTTCCTTTTGACACCACAGAGTGCAATCCTGATGCAGACAACAAAATGTTTGACATCAACTGGGGAGAGCCTGACAATGGCAGAAAGAACTTTTCCTTAATGGCATTTGAGGGATGCTCCTCAAAATCTGCCTTGTCACAGGTATCAAAAGAATCTTTGACTAAACTAGGTTCAAATTCATGCAAAGAATCTTTTGCTCTCATAAGAGAGACAAATGTGCACTTACAAGGAAAAGCAAATGATTCTGAGAGAAAATTCACTCAGATGAAATGTGATTTAGAAAGAAAACTTTCTGCAAAAATAAAAGAAGTTTCTAAATTAACTAACACTGCTATTGAAACCCAAGCACAAATTAAAATCATGATAAATGACCTAGGAAATGTCAGACAAGAGCTTGCTGACACCAAGGTCACATGTGAAAAATGGGTGGAATCTTGTAAGGGGTACCAATTATTGCTAAACAAACAAAGTGCTTCAAATGTTAGGTTTGGCATAGGGTACAATCACACTGAAACACCAACAGATTTCTCTCCCAAAACTACTGAAGATGGGAGAAAAATTGTTTCAGGTGAAACTTCTGAAGAGGAAGAATGCACATCTTTCCATGAAAACTTTCTAAAATCACACAAAGAAAGTTCTTCAGAAGTACTGATTAAATCTGACTTTAAGCCATCAGTAGTTTCAACTACATCAGGAGTTGAGAACCTGAAAACTACTGATGACCTAAAATCAATCAAAACTGTCAGAAACTTGTCTTTGAAAGAAAAGACAAAAGAATGTGAAATTTGTGGTCTGTTCAACCACAAAACAGAATTTTGCAGATATAGAAAAGGTATTCAGTTCAATAAGAAAAATCAACAACTGGTTGTGGGAAAACAAATAAAAAATGATTATGTAAAAACTTTTTCTCCCAAGAAACAACAACCAGCAAAAACATTTTCTTAGAAAAAGACAAAATCTCAACAAAAGTCTTTTTCTCAAAATTCTCTTTCAGTAGTTAGACCTGAATCATCAGCAGTTTCACAAACTGCTGAGGTTAAAGATCTTATGAACTTGGTACAACTACTGATGACCAAAGTTGATGGTGGTCCTCAAAAGGATACCACCATTGTTCTTAATGCAAAATCCATTGCCAAAAAGACATGGATTTCTCAACTTGGTCAAGAACAAACTGTAAATGTTCTCAAGAGCAAACCCAAAGCCAAACTGGCTTGGGTTCCTAAATCTAACTGATTTGCTATCTTGTGCAGAGAGTTTCCAGAGGCTTAAATAACATTTGGTATGTAGACAGTGGAGGCTCAATGCACATGACAGGATGCAGATACCTGATAAACAATTTTATCAGTCAAAGAGATGGATCTGTATCCTTTGGGAACAATGCTAAGGGATATGTGCTAGGACATGGCAATGTCTCCTCTGGCAAAATACAGTTTGACAAGGTCAATCTGGTTGAAAACCTTGAGTACAACTTGCTAAGTGTGTCACAAATGTGTGATAAAGGATATTCTTCCTTTTTCACAAAGACAGCATGCAAGATCATATCACCAGAAGGCTAGAAGTTGATAGAGAAGATCATTGAAGATCATACTTTGTTAATAGCCAAAAGATGTGGCAATGTCTATGCAGTGGACATTGAAAAAGACAAAGTACTGAACAACACTGCCTGTTTCTTCTCAAGGGCATCAACTTCAGAAACTGATCTCTGGCACAGGAGACTTGGCCATGTGAACTTTAAAACCATAAATAAAGTCACAAAAATGGGCTTGGTCAGAGGTCTACCCTTAAAAGTATACCAGTGTCAAGAACACTGTGTATCCTGTTTAAAGGGAAAACAACATAAGTCCTCCTATAAGTCTATTGAAGAATCAAAAACAACTGCATGTCTTCAACTACTCCATATGGACTTATTTGGGCCTGTAAAAACCATGAGCCTTGGTAAGAAGAAGTACTGCCTAGTCATCATTGATGACTACTCAAGATTTACATGGGTATTCTTCTTATTTTCCAAGGATGAGGCTGCTGAAATCATCAAGTTCTTCATTCTACAAGTAGAGAAGCAATACTCTCTACCTGTCAAAACCATTAGAAGTGATAATGGGACAGAGTTCAGGAACAAAACTGTAACATTACGCATTTATACTTGTACGTTACGATCATCATTAATAAAAACGTCAAGTTCCGGTATTAATGTGTGCATTTAATTATTTTTGTAGCATTTTGGAAACCCTAATACCATATTAATTATTTATATATATGATTATATCAAGGAAAAACGTTTTTAAAAAAATAGGTGCTTGGGCCGGGACTCGAACCCGCGCCCAAGCCGGTTCAAACATGCAACATACACAAACCATCTGATCTAGCATCCATTCTTGTTTCTAACCCGGTTTATAATTAATTTATCAATATCCTAAAAACTCCACAGTTGACTTAGAAAGTCAACTGTGAAGACACGACTTACCAAAATCATCACCAAAGCTCGTAATTGATCTGTGATTGGTATGATAACGTGATTACCGGCCTATTATGACTCATACACACGGTAATTAGCTTTCAATTGTTACCAAAATCAATCCATGACGCGTCCCACTTTCAATACGAGTCAACGGTTGCCAATTAGAATACCTAAGCCATTACACTATAAATTGATCATTGCTGGACCTTCACAACTCGCCACTCACTCTTTCCCAATCTCTAATTTCTCTCAGTTAATTCTCTGTTCTTGGTATTCATCGCGTTTTTGAATTTAAGAGTTGACCGATCATTCGTATTCAAAACGAGATTGTAAGTCTGTTTTCTTTTGTGGGTTTTAATGTTCGGCGAATACACAACATTAACCCCAAAGTTAATTGGGTTAATGTTGTGTAAATCATCCAATTGCAAAAACTAGGGTTCGTGGGTTATTTGGGGAAGAAAACTGTTTCGCGAATGATTATAAATTTTTAACAAACTGAATCCAAACACAATCACAGGTCTAGACCAAGTGGTTGTGCTTGGTGCTTGTTAGCCGGCCACGCGGGTTCGAAACCCGGCAGCCACATATATTTTTTCTTTCTTTGTTTTACTCAAAAACAATCAACATTATATATATATATATATATATATTAATTATATCTTATAAATTCATTTTAAAATACTAAAACATTTTTAAAAATTCTACAAAAATTTTCTTGTATTAATCTGATGGAAAAGTTTAACTCAAAATTTTTAGTTTTCAAGAATTTATTTATTTAATATATATAATAATTAAATCAATTTTATTCTATTATATTTATAAAATTCCACTAAAATATCAAAACAATTTTATAAATTTCCACAAAAATTATTCTGAGTTTGTATAATGATAAACTTTTCTGAAATGATTTTTAATTCTGAAAAATCATTTATTTAATGTTTTTAATCAATTTTTGTTAGTTTTAATCATAATTAAATCATAATAAATTCAATTTTTAATATTTTTGCACCAAAATTTTATACAATTTATTTCTGAATATTTAGAACAGAAATATAAATTTTAAACTAATAATTCTTTAATTTTAGTATTTTTAAATATTAAAGTTAAATTTTGACAATTTGTAATAAATAGATTTAATATTCTATTTTAAAGAAAATAATTTTATAAAAATTATTTTTATACTTCAAACACATTATTGTGACCATCCTAAATTCAAAATTTTATAAAATGACTTTCATTTATTTAATTATCAAATTTCCCTTTATTTATTAAAACATTTTATTATTAATCCAACAAATGGTTATCCCCAAATCGAAACCCTAGAATATACTTGTAGACTAGATAGACTTAGACTTATTTGTTACCTTATACATAGGGTAATACTTGGCAATCTTTTGGGCAACACTCATACTATTCCTCAAGACTTAATACTATACTAAGGTGAGTTTACGTAACCATGTTTATGCGATTCTTTATACTTGCAACATTTAAGCAATTTCTACATGCATGTCTCGTTGTAAACTTTAATGCCTCATGAATTAGCTAACAACAACAGTTTCAACGAGTTTCAACGAGTTTCAACATTACATAATCATTAGCTATGGCCAAGCCGGCGATACTCAATAATAGATCTATTGGATTGACAATCCCACCCGGATACGTGTACATCCTACATAGGTAGCGTGGGTGATTGTTATCGTTCCAACATATTATTAAGGTTAACCGTGGATGACGGGATGGACCTAAACTAGTCAGAGGTTTGATTATGTCGATTCAACATATTATGCTTATTCATGTAGACTTAAACTTACGATAGACATATGAGTTGCTAAACTTTTATACTTAACTATTTGCTTAACATGGATTATGTATTCTCATCAACTTCTAGTTGACCCCCCCATTTTTACAACTCAACAGGAAATAATGATGCATGAAGGCTAGAGTATTTTCATGAGAAGACAAATTTGAAGTCTATGCTTGTTTGATCTTTGTGATGTATTAGATTTCCACATTGAAACTCATTATGTATTTCTATTTTTGGATATTTGCACTTTAAATTTATTTCAATTAAAATTTGGTTACCATGTGCTACTGTATACTCATTCTTACGTGACACCTCGATGTTTCCGCCATCGGTTGGGGTGTTACAGATTGGTATCAGAGCCTTGGTTATAGGGAATTAGGTTATTAGAAAATAATCTAGACTATAACCTTAGGGACTTAAACAGTATTTGCTTCTCTTACTTGTAACCCTAATTGCTTCCCTAATCTTATCCTTATCCTATACCTTATATAACCCTAAGCCTACATGTGACTACTCTTATTTGTCTGCTGCAATCCTGATCCACCATTAGATTAATAGGACAAAATCCTCAGGTTTAACCTGAACCCCCTTGAGATCTCGTCGAAGCTCTAGATTTTAATAACGAACACGTGCAATCTGGAAGGGTGAACGCCTGTATTTTGAGTTTTCTGTCTAGGCTGGCATTGCGCATATATCCCAATCAGACGAGGGACCCGGATGCCTACCTGGGAATTCTCGGGATGAGTGTTCACTTATAGGCTAAAGCATGTCTTCATATGTTATTAGAATTTAGAATCTTTGATAAGTCAACGTTTTCGTTTATTCGTTTTAATTAATGAATAAATGATTACATTCCTTATATAATCTCATTCATTTCATTGTGTCTATTACAGATCATGCCTCCACGTCGCAGCACTCGCAACAGCAATGGTGAGAACCACGATGAAGGTGGTGACAACCATAACCATAACCACGGTCCTAACCACAACAACAATGGTGTCGATGCCCAACTGGCTGCGATCATTTCTCAACAAATGGCGCAACAAATCGCGACTCTGATCCCCAATTTACTAGCACAAGTCATCCAAATGAATGGCAACGGGAACGGTAACGGCAACGGGAACGGGAACGGCAATGGTAATGGAAATGGAAACCACACCGGGAATGGAAATGGTCTCCCAGCCTGCACCCTTAAGCACTTCAATTCTTGTAATCCCCCAAAGTTTAGTGGAGAAGAAGGAGCTACATGACTCCTATAGTGGTTTGAGGGTATTGAGAATACCTTCATCAACAGTGAGTGCCCCGACAACTTCAAGGTTCGTTACGCCATGAGTGTTCTCCACAAACGAGCACTCACTTGGTGGAATGAAGAAAAGCGCACTCGTGGGGCTGAAGTTGCTCTTGCTATGACATGGGACCAAGTCAAGGAGGTTATGAAGGAAGAGTTTTGTCCTCGCAACGAGGTTAAGAAGCTTGAAGATGAGTTCCACACCCTAGCTCAAGATAGTGGGGAAAACCTTGCCTACAACACCCACTTTCACGAGCTTAGCTTATTGTTGCCTCACAAGGTCACTCCCCTGCCGGTAGCCATCGAGAAGTACATCGGTGGTCTGCCCATGCAAATCCAGGACACCGTTTGGGGAAGGAATCCTGCCACTTTGGAAGAAGCCAAACGTCTAGCGGCTACTCTTACTGATAATCATGTGAAGAACGGTACTCTCTTTCGTAAGGGCACTAAGAAGACTGTTGCCAAAGATACTCCTCAGCCCGCTATTGAAGTCAAGCCTGAGACCTCAAGCAACAAAAAGCGCAAGGCTAGGAACTACATGGTTGCTACCACTCCACCTGCTGCCCAAAACCCAGCCAAGAAGCCGTATGGCGGGAGTCACCCTCTCTGCAACACTTGTCAATACCATCATCTTCCTGGTAGACCGTGCCGCCAGTGTAATAACTGTAAGCGGTATAGACACTACACCAACGCTTGTCAAGCCCCTGATGCCCAAAACAACCAAAACAACCCAGCCAGAAATGCCCCATCTCCCAACCAACAAAACAACAGGCCTGCTCGTGATCAATGCTACGAGTGTGGCAGCCCTGATCACTATATCAATAATTGCCCTAATCGTAACCAAAACTAGAACCAGAACCAAAACCGCAACCAAAACCAAAACCAGAACCGCAACCAGAACCAAGGTGCTCGAGGCCGTGCCTACAATCTCAATGCTAACCAGGCCCGTGACAACAACGAGGTGGTGAATGGTACGTTTCTCATTAATAACCACTATGCATCCATATTATTTGATTCGGGAGCTGATAAGTCATTTGTATCACTGAAGTTTGAACCTTTACTTAACTTACCCCACACTAACCTAGAGGAACCTTTAGTGGTAGAGGTAGCTAATGGGAAGCCTATCTCGATCGAATCCATTATTCGTAACTGTGTGTTGAACCTCGACAATCATACCTTCTCTATCGATCTCATTCCTATGCATCTTGGAAGTTTTGATGTTATAGTAGGTATGGACTGGTTTTCAACCCATCGTGCCGAAATTCTGTGCTTTGAGAAAGTCATACGCATCCCTCTCGAATCTGGCGAAATTTTGAAGATCTATGGTGAGAAACCCTGTGGCGAGCTTAAGCTCATGTCTTGTACTATGCCCAAAAGTACTTACGGAAGGGGTATACAGCCTTCTTAGCTAACGTGATAGAGAAGAAGGACAAAGGCAAAAGTATCCAAGACATTCCAATTATTCGAGACTATCCTGAAGTCTTCCCAGAGGATTTACCTGGTTTACCTCCTGCTCGACAAGTGGAATTTAGAATTGATCTTGTTCCTGGTGCTAATCCTGTCGCCAAAGCTCCATATCGTCTTGCACCCTCTGAGATGCAAGAACTTGCCAGTCAATTACAAGAACTTTCTGATAAAGGGTTCATTCGCCCTAGTTCTTCTCCATGGGGAGCCCCTGTCTTGTTCGTTAAGAAGAAGGATGGTTCTCTTAGAATGTGTATTGACTATCGTGAACTCAACAAACTCACCATCAAGAATCGTTATCCACCGCCTAGGATTGACGATCTCTTCGATCAACTTCAAGGAGCAACCCACTTCTCGAAGATTGATCTTCGTTCTGGTTATCATCAGCTTAGAGTCAACGATGAAGATATTCCCAAGACAGCTTTTCGCACACGTTATGGTCACTATGAATTCATGGTTATGCCTTTTGGATTGACCAATGCTCCCGCAGTGTTTATGGATTTAATGAATCGGGTTTGTAGACCCTACCTCGACAAATTCGTGATCGTTTTCATCGATGATATTTTGATTTACTCTAAATCAAAATCCGATCACGAGCAACATCTTCACTCCATCTTGGGGCTCCTAAAGAAAGAAAAACTGTATGCTAAGTTCTCGAAATGTGAATTTTGGCTTAAGGATGTTCAATTTTTGGGACATGTCATTGATATGAACGGAATTCATGTTGATCCCGCAAAGATCGAAGCTGTGAAAAATTGGAGTGTTCCTAAAACTCCAACCGAAGTCCGTTTTTTCCTTGGTTTGGCTGGTTATTATCGTCGATTCATCGCCAACTTCTCCAAGATCGCTGTTCCTCTCACTACCTTAACTCACAAGGGTAAACCCTATGAGTGGGGACCAAAGCAAGAGGAAGCATTTGAAACTCTTAAGCTGAAACTCTGTGAAGCTACTATCTTGTCTCTACCTGATGGTAATGATGATTTCGTGGTCTATTGTGATGCATCAAACCAAGGTCTTGGTTGTGTTCTCATGCAACGAGGAAAGGTTATTGCTTATGCGTCTAGACAGCTCAAGACTCACGAAAAGAATTATACCACCCATGATCTTGAATTGGGCGCTGTTGTCTTTGCTCTCAAGATTTGGAGACATTATCTTTATGGGACCAAATGTGTGGTGTTCACAGACCACAAGAGTCTCCAACATGTCTTCGACCAGAAAAATCTTAACATGAGGCAATGACGTTGGGTTGAGTTACTTAACGACTATGATTGCGAAATTCGCTACCATCCTGGCAAGGCGAATGTTGTGGCTGACGCACTTAGTCGTAAAGAGCGTATCAAACTTCAATGTGCGAGAGTTCGTACTGATCTTCAGGATCGCATTCTCCAGGCTCAACATACATCAGTCACCCAAGGTAACATGTATGATGAAATGTCTTGTGGTGCTGAAACTCAACTTGAAACCAAACCTGATGGTCTTCTCTATTTTCTTAATCGACTGTGGATTCCTGACCGTGATGATCTTCGTACTTTTCTCATGAACGAGGCTCATAAGTCTCGTTATTCTATTCATCCTGGAGCTGACAAAATGTACCAAGATCTCCGTTATTCTTATTGGTGGCCTGGTATAAGGAAAGACATTGCTCTTTTCGTTGCAAAATGCCTCACTTGTTCAAAGGTCAAGGCTGAACATCAATGACCATCTGGTATGCTTGAACAACCAGAAATTCCTGTATGGAAATGGGAGAGCATAGCTATGGACTTCATCACCAAACTCCCTCGTACACCCAAAGGTTTTGATAGTATTTGGGTAATCGTCGATCGTTTGACCAAGTCAGCCCACTTCTTACCCATTCGTGAGAAGTATTTTGTGGAAAGGTTGGCAAGGATGTACGTATGTGAAATCGTATGTCGTCATGGTATACCTTTGGACATTATCTCTGATAGTGATGGCCGTTTCACCTCTCACTTTTGGGATTCTCTGCAAGATGCTTTGGGTACCAAGTTGAACCTGAGTACTGCTTATCACCCTCAAACAGATAGTCAGACTGAACGGACCATCCAGACACTTGAGGATATGCTCAGGGCATGTATCATCGATTTTGGTGGCGCATGGGATTCTCATCTTCCTTTGGTTGAGTTTTCATACAACAACAGTTATCATGCCAACATTAACATGGCTCCTTTCGAGGCACTCTATGGTCGTAAATGTCGTTCACCTGTCTGTTGGACCGAGGTTGGTGAAGCCCGTATCACAGGACCCGAACTAATTCAGAAAACCACAGACAAAATTCAATTCATTCAGGATAATCTTCTCAAGGCTAGAAGTCGTCAGAAGAGTTATGCTGATAAACGTCGTAAACCCTTGGAATTTCAAGTTGGGGACCTTGTACTACTTAAGGTATCCCCTTGGAAAGGAGTAATTCGTTTCGGTAGAAAGGGAAAACTAGCTCCTCGATACGTAGGCCCATTCAAAATTCTTGATAGAGTTGGAAAAGTGGCTTACAAACTTGATCTTCCACCTGAGCTAAGCAATGTTCACCCGACCTTCCATGTTTCGAATCTCAAGAAATGCTTAGTAGACGAGAACCTCCATGTTCCTCTTGAGGATGTGCAAATTGATGAAACTATGCACATTATCGAGAAACCTGTCGAGATTGTTGATACAGGAGTCAAGAAACTCAAGCGCAGTCGCATTCCGATCGTTAAGGTTCGTTGGGAATCTAAACGAGGCCCAGAGTTCACTTGGGAACGTAAAGACCAGATGAAATCTAAGTACCCATATCTTTTTCCACCAGACTCTCCAACTCCAACTTCGGGACGAAGTTCCTAAAAGTAGAGGAGACTGTAACATTACGCATTTATACTTGTACGTTACGATCATCATTAATAAAAACGTCAAGTTCCGGTATTAATGTGTGCATTTAATTATTTTTGTAGCATTTTGGAAACCCTAATACCATATTAATTATTTATATATATGATTATATCATGGAAAAACGTTTTAAAAAAATAGGTGCTTGGGCCGGGACTCGAACCCGCGCCCAAGCCGGTTCAAACATGCAACATACACAAACCATCTGATCTAGCATCCATTCTTGTTTCAAACCCGGTTTATAATTAATTTATCAATATCCTAAAAACTCCACAATTGACTTCGAAAGTCAACTATGAAGACACGACTTACCAAAATCATCACCAAAGCTCGTAATTGATCTGTGATTGGTATGATAACGTGATTACCGGCCTATTATGACTCATACACACGGTAATTAGCTTTCAATTGTTACCAAAATCAATCCATGACGCGTCCCACTTTCAATACGAGTCAACGGTTGCCAATTAGAATACCTAAGCCATTACACTATAAATTGATCATTGCTGGACCTTCACAACTCGCCATTCACTCTTTCCCAATCTCTAATTTCTCTCAGTTAATTCTCTGTTCTTGGTATTCATCGCGTTTTGACTTTAAGAGTTGACCGATCATTCGTATTCAAAACGAGATTGTAAGTCTGTTTTCTTTTGTGGGTTTTAATGTTCAGCGAATACACAACATTAACCCCAAAGTTAATTGGGTTAATGTTGTGTAAATCATCCAATTGCAAAAACTAGGGTTCGTGGGTTATTTGGGGAAAAAAACTGTTTCGCGAATGATTATAAATTTTTAACAAACTGAATCCAAACACAACCACAAGTCTAGACCAAGTGGTTGTGATTGGTGCTTGTTAGCCGGCCACACGGGTTCGAAACCCGGCAGCCACATATATTTTTCTTTTTCTTTGTTTACTCAAAAACAATCAACATTATATATATATTAATTATATCTAATAAATTCATTTTAAAATACTAAAACATTTTTAAAAATTCTACAAAAATTTTCTTGTATTAATCTGATGGAAAAGTTTAACTCAAAATTTTTAGTTTTCAAGAATTTATTTATTTAATATATATAATAATTAAATCAATTTTATTCTATTATATTTATAAAATTCCACTAAAGTATCAAAACAATTTTATAAATTTCCACAAAAATTATTCTGAGTTTGTATAATGATAAACTTTTCTGAAATGATTTTTAATTCTGAAAAATCATTTATTTAATATTTTTAATCAATTTTTGTTAGTTTTAATCATAATTAAATCATAATAAATTCAATTTTTAATATTTTTGCACCAAAATTTTATACAATTTATTTATGAATATTTAGAACAGAAATATAAATTTTAAACTAATAATTCTTTAATTTTAGTAATTTTAAATATTAAAGTTAAATTTTGACAATTTGTAATAAATAGATTTAATATTCTATTTTAAAGAAAATAATTTTATAAAAATTATTTTTATACTTCAAACACATTATTGTGACCATCCTAAATTCAAAATTTTATAAAAAGACTTTCATTTATTTAATTATCAAATTTCCCTTTATTTATTAAAACATTTTATTATTAATCCAACAAATGGTTATCCCCAAATCGAAACCCTAGAATATACTTGTAGACTAGATAGACTTAGACTTATTTGTTACCTTATACATAGGGTAATACTTGGCAATCTTTTGGGCAACACTCATACTATTCCTCAAGACTTAATACTATACTAAGGTGAGTTTACGTAACCATGTTTATGCGATTCTTTATACTTGCAACATTTAAGCAATTTCTACATGCATGTCTAGTTGTAAACTTTAATGCCTCATGAATTAGCTAACAACAACAGTTTCAACGAGTTTCAACGAGTTTCAACATTACATAATCATTAGCTATGGCCAAGCCGGCGATACTCAATAATAGATCTATTGGATTGACAATCCCACCCGGATACGTGTACCTCCTACATAGGTAGCGTGGGTGATTGTTATCGTTCCAACATATTATTAAGGTGAACCGTGGATGACGGGATGGACCTAAACTAGTCGGAGGTTTGATTATGTCGATTCAACATATTATGCTTATTCATGTAGACTTAAACTTACGATAGACATATGAATTGCTAAACTTTTATACTTAACTATTTGCTTAACATGGATTATGTATTCTCACCAACTTCTAGTTGACCCCCCCCCCCATTTTTACAACTCAACAGGAAATAATGATGCATGAAGGCTATACTATTTTCATGAGAAGACAAATTTGAAGTCTATGCTTGTTTGATCTTTGTGATGTATTAGATTTCCACATTGAAACTCATTATGTATTTCTATTTTTGGATATTTGCACTTTAAATTTATTTCAATTAAAATTTGGTTACCATGTGCTACTGTATACTCATTCTTACGTGACACCTCGATGTTTCCGCCATCGGTTGGGGTGTTACAAAAACTCTGGATGAATTCTGTTTGTCTAAAGGGATTATTAGACAATTCAGTGTTGCCAGAACTCCTGAACAAAATGGTGTGGTAGAAAGGAAGAACAGAACTTTAATAGAATGAGCAAGAACAATGTTAGTTGATTCTGGCCTACGTTTATACTTTTGGGCAGAAGCAGTTAACACATCATGTTATGTTCAAAATAGAGTTCTTATTGTCAAGAGACATTCAAAGACTGCCTATGAAGTTCTTCATGGCATGAAGCCCCTTATCTCCTTTTTCAGGGCTTTTGGGTGTCAATGTTTCATCTTCCATTTTGGACCTGAAAAGACTGTCACTTCATCCAAACCTACTTATTATGGTGATCAAAGGTTTGATGATGAGGATCCAACACCATGGACTCCTCAAACAGTCATTAAGTCAACTTCAAAACCATCAGAAGTTTCACTAACTTCTTATTCAACAAATACTGAAGGACAAACTCAAACATCTGCTTCAGCACCTGCAACTACTGAAGACACTGAAACTGCTGAACCAGATATAATAGACCTCAGTAGTTTGTTTGAAGAACATGAGCCACCAACACCTGTCAGTGGTTTACAACAACTGATCGAACACAAAGACCATCCACTTGATCAAATCATGGGTGATATTGCATCAGGTGTTCTTACAAGAAACCAGCTTTCCAACTTTTGTCTATTCTCAGCATTTATTTCACAGTTGGAACCAAAGAAGTACCAAGAAGCCCTCAAAGACAACAATTGGGTGCAGGCAATGCAAGATGAATTGCTTCAATTCAACAAGCAACAGGTATGGGAAATCTGTCCCCTACCACCAAACAAGCAACCAATTGGTACAAGATGGGTTTTCAGGAACAAACAAGATAAAGCTGGTATTATAATAAAGAACAAGGCAAGACTGGTAGTACAAGGTTACTCTCAAGAAGAAGGAATTGACTATGATGAAACCTTTGCTCCAGTTGCAAGGCTTGAAGCCATCAGGTTATTTCTGGCCTATGCCATTTCCAACAAAATAAAAGTTTATCAAATGGATGTCAAGAGTGCATTTTTGTATGGAAAAATAAAAGAGGAAGTGTATGTTTGTCAGCCACCTGGGTTTGAGGATCCTTCTCATCCTGAGTGGGTGTACAAACTAGACAAAGCTCTTTATGGGCTCAAACAGGCTCCAAGAGCCTGGTATGATACACTTTCAACTTTTTTACTCAAAAATAACTTCACAAGAGGTGCCATTGATAAAACTCTTTTCATAAAACATGTTGGAAATCATGTCTTACTTGTTCAAATATATGTTGATGATATCATTTTTGGTTTAACAAACACAAAATTGTGTGATGAATTTAAGAAACTCATGCAATCAAAATTTGAGATGAGTACAATGGGAGAACTGCAGTACTTTCTGGGACTGCAGATAAAACAACAAACAAATGGAACTTTTATACATCAATCAAAATATGTTAAAGAATTATTAAACAAATTTTCTTTACAAGACTGTAAATCATGTTCCACTCCCATGACACCAACCACACAAGTTGAACCAGATGATCAAGGAAAACAGGTTGATCAAACCATGTATAGATGTATGATAGGTTCCCTTTTATATCTAACTGCTTCTAGACCAGATATTATGTTTTCAACATGTGTCTGTGCTAGATATCAATCAGCTCCTAGGGAATCACACCTTATTGCAGTCAAAAGAATCTTCAGATATCTGAAAGGAACTCCCACACTTGGAATTTGGTATCCTGCTTCAAGCAATACCAAGTTATCAGCTTTTTCAGATAGTGACTATGCAGGGTGTAAAATGTCAAAAAAGTCAACATCTGGTGGTTGTCAATTCTTGGGAAACTGTCTAGTGTCCTGGCAATCAAAGAAGCAAACATCTGTTGCAACTTCAACTGCTGAAGCTGAATACATTGCAGCTGCAAGTTGTACATCACAGATACAATGGCTCCAATATCAACTTCTTGATTATGGAATCAAAGAGACCAAGACACCCTTGCTTGTAGACAGCAAATCTGCCATTAGCATCATTCAAAATCCTGTTCAGTTTTCAAAAACTAAACACATTGAAATCAGGTATCATTTCATAAGAGATTGCTATGAAAAAGGCAAGATTGAGGTGAAACATGTAGCAATAGCTAATCAAATAGCTGATATATTCACTAAACCCCTTGACACATCAACATTTCAGAAGTTAGTATCCATGCTAGGGATGCTAAATTTGTAAGTGTTTCTCTTTATTTTTCTGCACAAATTTTTTATTTTTCACTTACATCTGTTGAAAAACTTCTGAAAAGAGAGAAACTACTGATGAACAAAACATCAGTATGGGGATATTTTCTGAAAAGTGATTAACTTCTGATAAAACAACCTTCAGAAGTTATGAATAAAGTATTTATAAAAGTATTTCTCATCAGCTGTTCAAAACTGCTGAAGAGAAAATGGGAACTACTGATGAAAATAATTCTTCATCAGCAGTTTAGTCAAAAAGGGCAAATCAGACTTTTCCCTTCATCAGAAGTTTGACCTAGTCGGTTTAAAACTTCTGATAAAGAGGTTTTTAACCTAGGCGGTTTAAAACTTCTAATAAAGAAGTTCCAAGCGGTTAAAAACTTCTGATAAATATCTTTTTTCAACACTTATCCATTCAAAACAAAAATTCCCTCCTTCTCTCTCAAGAAAGCTCTCAAACCCCTGAACCTGCAACAAAAACACTGTTCGATTCATACACACACACAAAACCACATGGCTTTAGTTCTTAAACAGGGACACAATCTCAGAGCCTACTTAGAAAAACAAGAAGGCTGGTCCCAATACGATGAGATCATTGATCTCGTCGTCAAATCCCAATATTTCACCGCTCTCACAATAGACCCACCAATACATCCTGAAACTCTCAATGAGTTCTGGGCTAATGCTGAGACAGTGATGGTGGATGATGAAGTTATCTCTCTCAACTCAACAATTAAAGGGAGACAAATGGCCATCACACCGGCCATACTTGCAAACAGACTGGGGTTGAATGATGTGAATGCCCCTGAAAAGTTTGACAACTCTGCAATCCACCTAACCATGACTGAGTGTGGTTATCAAGGTACTCTCTCACAAGCTACCATCTTTAAAAAGTATTTTGAACCAAAATATAAACTTTTGTTTCATTATATAATTATGTGCTTGAGTCCTAAAATTGGGTCTTATGACCAGATGCCCTCAACCTTTCAACCAATTTTTCATTCCATTGTGAATGAATGTAACACCCCAACCGATGGCGGAAACATCGAGGTGTCACGTAGTGACGATTGTTCAATAGCTCATGGACTAAAAGTGTAAATTTTGATATATTGATTAAGTAGTTTATTACATTGAAAGAAAAATACAAGATACAATAATTCTAAAGTGACAACTAAAACTGAAATACAATGGATCCAAAATCTAAGTAAAAATTCCAAATGCTTAAAAGTCATCTCATAAATAACCTGAAACATGTACGAAAATAGTATATGTCAATACAAAAATGTATTGGTGAGCATACCCGTTTAATACATATAGTAAGGAAAATTTAGCAATTCGTGTGTTATTTTGCAAAATGTAATAATTGGTATCCGGGTCAAACCAACCCTATGAAAGGAAAGCAGATACATATAGTATGCGCTAGTAGTAATGTAATACATAGCAATGACGAGGACTCTCAACAGAGTCACAAGGGTATATACCATAGTACTATTCATTGAAATGCCAGGCCGCAACGGTTAATGATTTGACAGGTCATAGATACACGAAATGACACAAGCAAACACACATAAGAATTGCTATTTTAGTAAGAGGAAATAGAAAATTGATAGTAAGTACATGAGTCACCCCAAAATAGTAAAACAGTAAAAAGGGGAAAAGATATACTCACATTCGACAATTAGTAACTTGACTAAGTGAGCGAGCGTAAGCGAGCAAATCCAAAAGTTCAACCTAAAGTTTAAAGTGTTCCCAAAATAAGTATCTAAACTTAAAACTTTCTAGGGTTTCTATTCTAAGGCACTTAGGATGTTAGGTCTATATTTGGGTTTTTAAGTTTATCGAACATCGCGAAAATTTATGATTTTTTTACTATCATGTGTTATAAAAGAAAATAATATAAGTTGGTATTTTTTTTCTAACACATGCATTTTTCTAAGGTTAATAATATTAAGTTTAATTCAGAAAAATATTTGAAATAATATCTAAGAAATCTTTTATTATCTTTATATCACTAATAATTACACAAAATCATAACTAAACCAAATTCACTTTGAAAAATAAAAGTTTTTATGAAACATCAACCTACTGACTTAGAATTTCCCAACATAATTTTTATAAAATTTTTTAGGTTAAAAATAGATTTTTTATAAATTTTGTTTGATTAAAGCTTATTGAAACAAATAAAAAAATAAAAAAAATATGATAACATGTGAAAACATGTCAAAACTGAGGAAAATGGTTATGAAAGTTATTCTAATATAATGGAAAATATTTCCACCAATTTTCATGACCAAACGCATTATCATTGATTTAATATGAATTTAATATGATTAAAACATATAAAAATCACTAAAAATATTATATAACGCATAAAATGCCAAAACTAAGTTCTAAAATTCCTAATCGGCCAAATGAATCACCATGTCAAATTTCATAATTTTTAGGTCAATAATAACCGAGTTATGAAATTTTAAGTTCAAAAGATTTTAAATAAAAAAAAATCCCAAATACTCCTAAGAACACCCTAACCTTAGAAATTCAATTGAAGCCCTTAAAGCCTATAATCAACCAAACAGACAGGGGGCTTTTGATCTACAAATGAAAACTAAGAGTATTGCAAAAAGGAATTGGAAAAACTTACAATTTGGTTAGTCCAATTAAGAAGAAAAGAAAACTGAATAATAGAATAATAAGCTTCCAAATTCGTCAGAAAACAAGATGATAATTGGGGCTTCAAGTGAAGAAATGATAGAACACATGAGAGCATTGTGTGTAATTGGAGTATAATTGAATGGTTTGTGGTGGAATTGATAATGTGTAAAAAAAAATGAAGTTTTTATACTAATTTTGAAGTAATTCTTGTCATATTTAATATTAATTATATACAAATGGTAGGAAAATGAATGGACAAAGTAAATAGCATCATAAAGTCAAGACTTGAAGTGATGGGAGTTAAAAATAAATTTAATATGATGATGAATGGAAATTTAATTAAATTTAGTGAAACCATTAAAAGACTCTTTAGTAGAGTTCTTTATGTTACTTGATTAGAGTTTTATGACTCAAATTAAGTTACACTCTTCAACTACTAATTGTTCTTGTAAAAAAAATTAGGCTTTGTGCCTCATTTGATATACAAGAAACATACGTGCTCGGTTGTAGATGTGAGTATAAAACGTGAATACTTAAAATTATAATTTTTATTAAATTGCGACTTTTGATCCTTTTTTACTACGAGAGTTAAAATGAAAATTTGAAAATAGCCGAGGGACCAATTGTGTATATTTATGAAAAGTGTAGGGTGTAGGTTGTCACAATGAAACAAATTTCAGGGCATCAAAACTTTTCTTTAATGAGTTGGTGTTACATCACAATAACACTAAGAAAAAGTTTTTGTTATATCCAAGGTTCATTATGCAATGCATAATAAAAGAACTGGGTGATGAGGTGCTTGTGGGTAAAACTGAAATTTTAAAACCCTTAACCTCACAAGCATACTCAAGGCACAACAAACAGGCTGCCTGGCCAGAAGATGACCAAGGGGAACCAGAACCAGTCCCCATGGAACCCTCATCTTCCAAACCTACTCCACCAAAGGCCAAGAAACCCAAGGTACAAAAACAAAAACCCACCAAACCTAAAAGAAAAGCTGTTCAGGAGGTTGAGATGCCTGAACAAACTATTGTGCAATCTGCACTTCTTAAAGATGTGACTGAAACATCCTCTCAGTCTCATCCATCTCAAACCACACCAAGAGCACCAATCACAATCCTTTTCAAAAGAAAAAGACTTAAGAAAACTATTCCCATTGATTCTTCTTTTGAAACTGCTGAACCCACTGCCCAAACTACTGAACCAGCACCCCAACTTTCTGAACCAGATATTGAAATAGCCAAACTTCTCTCTGGGCTAAAAGAGAAAGTCCCATCTACACATGTCAGTCCCCATCAACCACATAAAACAGGGGACATAGCCTCAGAAATTGACATGGATGTGGACACTCAAAGCCCTAACCAAAGAGATGAGGATAAACCAGAGTCTCTAAGCCCAAACTTAGAAACTTTTGGTACTTTTGAGGCTGCTACTACTCATTTACCACCCAGTGGTGGACCTGAGGATAGAAGTAACATAGCTAAGACCTCAACTGTGGCAACTACTGATGAAGGCTTAATGCCTGAGGTAGGAAATCCTCTGAACCAAGAAAAAGAGGTACATGAGACAACTGAGTTGGGCTCAGCTCATGATGTAACTGATACAGTCCTCATTGAGGATGTAATCAGGGATTCAAATGATTCCATTGACTTGGATGATGTTTCAAAACACCAAACTACTGAATTGACGGCTACAAGTGAAGGTCCTGCACCTGGTGTATCTATGCTCAAGAAGCTAGTCACACCAGCTCAGGTTAAAGCCCACTCAATCCATGATTCCCCTAGAGTGGCATCTTCTGTACAACAAGAAGATCAACCAAAAACACACCCCTCATTATAAATGCCTACCCAATTCCCTGGGCAAACAAGCATAGACATGAACCAGCTATGCAGCCCAGATGGTCCCTTATACCACATGATGAACACCCTCATCAAGAATCACTTCCAAACATACACAGCTAACTTGGAGCTGTCCATGAAGAACCAATTTGGAGTGATACAGACGAAGATGAATGATCTGTCCAACAAGATTGACTACAACAACAAACAGATTGCTCATCTTACAGGTCAGTTCTCCCAAGCTTCAACTTCAAAAGCTGATGAAGCCAAAAAGGGGGAGAAAATCAAGGTACCTATGGATACACTTGAAGCCAGAAGAAAGGCAAGAGTGGCTATCCTAGCAAGAGATCAAAAAGATCAAGCCAGAAAAGAAAAACTGGCCCAACAATTTGGTGTCTATATTCAAGAAGTAGAAGATGCTGAAAAGACTGATGAATCCCAAGGGCACAATGAAGAAACCTCTGATGGCCAAACTTCTGATGAAGAATCAGAAAGTACTGAAGACAATCCTTCAGTAGTTGACAAACCTTCAGTTGTTGTCAACCCATCAAAGGTTAACACTTCCAAGACTCAAACTGCTGACCCTTCCAGATCAACTGCTCCTATTCAACCAACTTCTGTTCCTACCAGGCCTATTACAACAGTTACCACAATGACTGTGCTAAACCCTTCTCCAATCTCTCAATCAGCAGAACTACTTGAGAAGAGTTTAGTGGCAGCCCAAAAGAAGGCCAGAGAAGATCAGATCTGGAAAACACTGGAAGAAAGGGATGACTTGGATCTAAGCCATGAAGAAAAGCTTCAGGCTTATGAAGCTGAACTCCAAAGGCAGGCTAGCCTAGACCAGATTGCTGAAGAAGATAAAAGACATCAACTGATGTCTTACATTACAAAGAACAGCAAAATCAAAGTCCACACATTGAAGAGACTCTCTATGGAAGAGCTGACAAGAAGAGCTCAACTTATTGCAGATAAACTTGCAACAAGTAAAGACACAAAAGCCAAGAGAGCTCAGATGATAGAAGAATTGGTAGCTAATGGTTATGGTTCAAAAGCCTTAGTGTCCAAATGGAAAGAAGAAAGACTAGTGGACACATATAGAAAATATAAGGCTGCAAGGGCTGCAAATCCAGAGAAGTTTCAAACTGCTGAAGTT
Source organism: Ambrosia trifida (assembly GCA_028751855.1). Classification (NCBI taxonomy): domain Eukaryota; kingdom Viridiplantae; phylum Streptophyta; class Magnoliopsida; order Asterales; family Asteraceae; genus Ambrosia; species Ambrosia trifida. The sequence goes on along the minus strand of CM054133.1, from coordinate 7,813,393 downwards.
TCAACTTCAGTAGTTAGAACTTCTGGTGTTCAAAGAAGACCAGCTACTCAGAGAAAGAAATCAGAGGAGAATGTGAAGACTGATTTCAGAATGGTACTACTAGAAGGTAGTACAGTAGTCCATTCTGATTTTGATATAGAAGAAAAGCCTCTGATCACACAATTCAGAGATCCTTCCACCTTTGCATATCAAATCCAGAAGACCATCACAGACAAACTACACACTAAGGTAGTAACTGAACATCATTTGCCAACATTTCAGATACCTAATGTGATGCAACAAGAACAAGGAAGTGAATCCCACCTGAGAGTCACTGAAGTTGAAAACATCCAACACTCAGGAGAAACCCAGGGTACCACCATGGTTCCCTACACTCTAGACTTTGACAAGTCTAAAGAACCAATCATCAGATGGTCCTTTACTGATAGAAACTCAGTACTTGTGACAAGAAGAGATCAGACAAGCAGGGCCTATAGGTCGATGAATGATCTGAAGAAACTATCAACCAAAGACCTGCTTACAATCCAACACTTAGAGGGTGTTTGGGATTGAGTTTGGAGATGCAAAAGTGCTTTTGGTTAAAAGTGCTTATTGGCTTATGACTTTTTGAAAAGGAGTTTTAAAAAAAGTGTTTGGATTAGCTTTTGGGATGAGAAACGTCAAAAAGGCAATAAATTGTTGTTTTTTTAAGTGTTTCACTTAATTTATTGTGAATATTGGTTGTATTAGTGATAGATTTGTAATTTTTTTTCCAAAAGTCAAAAGCCAAAAGCCAGGATTTCTAACTTTTCAAAAACAGCTTTTCCACCCTTAAAAGCCAAAAGCCAAAAGTCAAAACAGAAAGTGATTTTGGGTTACACAAACAACTTATTGACTTATTGGCTTTTTGAAAAAGCAATAAGTCAATAAGTTGTTTTGAAACTCAATCCCAAACACCCTCTTAGAACCACAGAAAGGGTCTCTTACTGATGAACAGCTGAACCAGCTCAAGAATTCCATGTTCAAAGGAATATGGAAAATTGTGAAGGACAGAAAAGAACAATAAGGAATTAGTAAGGTTTTGGCTTCATCAATCCAGGGGGAGATTGTTAGGACAAAAAGGATTGGTGAAACCACTTTTGCAAACCTTAGTCTAATTCACTTCTGTCAAAATATTCTAAGTATAGAACTGCTGAAGAAGAAGGATCAAACTGCTGAAGAAGAGATTCACAAGTGCTGAAGAAGAAAAGTCATCAGAAGTTCTGAAGTTCAAACCAGACACTTCTACTGAAGAACTACTGAAGACAAACTACTCATCAGTAGTTTGTCATTCATCAGTACTTACATGAAGATCTTTTCCACCGCCTTTTTGAATCAGTAGTTTATTACTTTAGTATTTCTTTTTGCTTTATGTACAAGTTCCAGGACTGCAACTTGTTGCAACTTGTTTCTGAACTTGCTTTTTGGCAATGTTCATGTATTTGTAAAGTCTATAAATAGAAGGGTTCATCCCTCTGTTTTAGACATTGATTTTAATACAGAAATCCTTCAACACTTATTATTGTTATTTCCATTTCATGTTTATTGAGAATCTGTCTAAGTGTTTCATTCTCATTCAATACTTAGATTCTCAATAAATACTTATCATTTATTAGTTCTTGAATCCAGGGGGAGTAATAACTCCTGTTGATAAGTGTAGCTTTAAACTTATAACATTCCGCTGTGCTATCACTGATCAAGAACTTGCTAAACACTTAAGTGTTCACTAGCAAGTTCATACAAAAGAGCAATATACTGATCCAACAGTGAGAGATTTCGCCACCTCAAATAGCCACTGCTTGTCTGCTTGACATTCTTTACTGAGAACCTAACTTCCCCACCCACCGCCCAAGTCCATGTATCCTGAACTGAAGTAAGCGACATACCGGACAGTAGTGCCAGCAACTCGTGGAACTGCTGCTGTTCGGCTGCTGAAAACACGACCCACTTCCAGTCCCAGACACGCAAAGCCTGCTGCTGTGCAGAATTTAAAACCCGGTCCGAAACCTTGGCAGTCTTCTTCCTCTCTAACGCAAACAACAGAAGAAATTTCTTGTGTAACGCCATATCCGCGATAATGTTTTTCATTTAAGCGCTTTATTGCACGTAACAACTAAAGTTCCTAATATCTATCTATCTATATATATAAAAGAAAACGTATATGTTGACGTGACGTTCAATGGAGGCCTCAACCTCCTCTTAAGAGTGCCACGTGGCATCATAATTGAAAGATTTTAGTGTTTTTGAACTATTTCCTTTTTTAATTAAAAAAAAAGATAAACATAAAACCCTAAATTAAATTGAGTTATTTTAGGAAAAAAAGAATTTAAAAATAAATTTAAAATTTTCTCTCTCATGTTTCCTCCCATAATTTTTAAACGTTTATATCTTTTATATACGGGATTTTTTAAAGAAAAAAATTACACCAAATTAACGAGCGTTTTATTATCTTTCCAACGAGTACCGTAGTCTTATATAAAAAACGGAGAAAAGTCGACTATTTTTTGTGGGGTTTCATTTATACAGGAAAAAAACACACAAAGTGTTCATGTTATTCATTAATCATGTTATTTCTTTTAAAGTAGGTTCTTATCTACGATGTTGAAAATCAGCCCAATCACCATGTTTTCATTGGAATTTTACTAGGTATACTTCATCAAGAGAAGTTAGGAGAAAGAATCGCGCAACACTGCAACACATGGTGTCACCTTATAGCAAGGTTATTTTTTTATTTATTTAATTACAAGAGTAATAATTATTACTATTAGTATTAGTATTATTAGAATGGTTATATTTTTCAACCCCGGGACGCTCCCGAAAAGAATTGATAGTTGCTGACGTGGCGTTCAATGGTGGCCTCAACCATTTCTTGATTATGCCACGTGGCATAATGAGATGCAATGATTACAACTTCCAACTTAAGTGTTTGTTTAGTTGATTAGGTTAGGAATTATAAGAGCCATTAGAATGTGAGAAATTAGAGAGATGTGATTAATTTTTTAATAGTTGCAGCTTACATAAGTGATTCTTTAGATGATTACTGATTAGGTTTTAGATTAGGGAATATGAGTTATTACTGATTAGAATACTATGAACATGCAATGATTGAGAGATTTTGTGGTTAGTTAACTTGAGCCATTTACAATAGGTTATTACGTAAAATTAGATTTTTCAACCCCGGGACCCTCCCGGGGTAATAAGCTAGTTATTAAATAAACCATTTAAAACACACTTTGATTCTTCCTATTAATTAATAATCAAACTAAAAGTACAATTGCTTTCTTTTTTTTAATGGCGAATTTCTACTCCTTATGGGATTTGAACCCATGATATCCCCCTTAGGTGTTCCTAGAAGCTTTGCTTCTATCATTGGGTCACCAACCCCAATGGCTTACAATTGCTTTCTTATTACACTAAATATTTGCCCGCGTGGACACGCGGTTCACCAACGTACAATTATTTGGAGTAGTATAACGTATAAGAAAAATACAGTAGAAATATTTTATTAAAATTTAAAACCAACGAATACAAATTTTATTCAAATATCACTAAATATTTCCTTATACACCACATTTTTTGTTTTAGTTTTGACATTCCCATAACTATCTAGTATAAGTAATTTCACCCCTACCCTGTTTTTAACTCTTGACAATGCGATATAAAGTTGGCCATGTGAGAATACGGGGTCTCTTAAATACAATCCAACCTTCGATAGAGACTGTCCTTGGCTTTTATTGATGGTCATTACGAAACATACGGATATTGGGAATTGACGCCTTTGGAACTTCACTGGAATCTTGTTATCAGATGGTATCATATTTATTCTAGGAATAAGAGTTTTGGTACCAATGTTTCCACCTTATATGATTTCGGATTCAATAACACGCTTTGCAAGTTTCATGATTTTTAATCTCGTGCCGTTGCACAAGCCATTTTGTTGATCTATGTTTCTTAACAACATAACAGGTACACCCACCTTTAGTGCTAAGCGGAATAATTGGACAAAACTTTTACAAAGTGTACCTCTAATGCATACAACCTACTAACCAAAAAATAATATAAAGTATAGAAACAGCTTAACAACGTTTATGCGAACATATACACAGTAAACATGACACCGCTAATGCCTCGTGTGTAAGACTTAAAAATATAACAAAAAAAACTCGTAGACTCACATAGCCAAGCACTGTAGAAAGAACAGGAACATGAATCATATAAGGCTAATTTGAAAAAAAAAAAAAAAAGTTCTAACTACCAAGCAAACGAAATAAAAGAAAAATTCTTTAATGTATGTTTGAAGGGAATACAATATGCTTGAAAATGTATGATTACCATATTAGACCTGATGCGTCCATGATATTTGTAGTGTATACATGGCTACTAATGTATAAAAATGAATAAAGCAACAATATATTTAACATAACATTGTACTTGTATATTTGTAGTGTATTTATGGCATGACCACCTATGCACCACATTGCTTATAGCACTCTTTATATTTTACGACCTGCCATTTATAATTAAAAAAAGAGGAAACAAAATAATAGTAACTCACAAAATTGAAATAAAACATCTAAATAGATAAAATAATGTAATTACATAATAGTCTGAGGTAATGCTTACTTTGACTACATTATGTAACAATGATAAACAATCTCATCATTCAAGCATAAAACAATGCAATAATAGACAACTTACCATTTGGTTTCTTCAACCATTTGGTAAAACCGAGTGCATTTGCTCAATCTAATTCTTACTTCTCTTTACTACTCCTTCTCACATTGATGGTTATGAAAACAAACCCCCCTCCCCCCCCCCCCCAAAAATAATAATAATAATAATAATAATAACACATAAGACTATATAGAGATCTAGTAGTATATATATAAACAACTTAGCAAAGTGTAATTAGAACTTATTGAATTTACCCTAGTTATGTGTATTCCAAGTTACATTGCCATTACATGAATGTATAATCAAGCGAGTCAACTTAAAAAAGTTTAAATCATTCATCTTGATCAGTCGAGTCAACTTAAAAAATTTGTAACGTCCAAAATTTTTATGTCCGTAATGTTGTGCCGTTTGTATATTTTGTCTCGAGCAACTTCATCGTGACTTAAGAAACTTTTGTGGACTTATGGCTATATGAGAATTGTTAGAGGACTTGACGTGTTTAGGCGTAAAAGTATGTGGAACCCTTATATTTATAATAAGAAGTTGGAGGTCTTAAGGGTAAATATGGACACATTGTAAAATGGTGAATAGATGGAGGGCCATGTAGCAAATTTGTGCATGCATCATCCTCCATATAAACCCTACAACCTTCTACCTGTGCACATCGCCTCCTCTTCGCAAAATCGCTTGGTCCGAGTATAAATCGAAGGTGCACCTGTTTACTACATCCTAGAAGGGTTCATACAGGTTCGAACCTTATACCACCGTCATTCTTTCATCTCTATTGCTATACAAGACGGGTAACAACAAATATGCGAATAGGTGCTCGATCGGTTCAGACATCCGGTTGCTCACGGGTTAGTGTTTCTTCTTCGAATAAACACAGGTTCGTTGGTGACTATATCGTCTATGCATCTTTGTCGTGGCTGAGTTCTAACTAGCGTGTCGTATCTCTTGGTCTTAGGGTTTAAGCAATGGTCGAGTTTCGGGGTTAGCCGATCTCAAGTTGCTCTCATCCTTATTGAACCAGGTTAGTTTATTCATGTATTATGTGCATCATCCAACCGTCTTGGCGTGTTATAGATTGCCTTGTTACCGAGTTACCTGTGGTATGATCATGTAGGGTTCAGTAACCTTCATTACGGTTTGTCGGAGGACTCGGTCGACAGCGTTGTAGTTGTTTCCCAGGTAACAACTCCCAAGTTTCGCAATGTTTGATTACCGTCAGCCGGTTCCTTGTGGGTCGATGGATTGGTCAAGTTTGGTCATGAAGTATTATTATATGTATGAACAAAATGGTTTCTAATAAAATTAATACTTCAAAGTCAATGAAATCGGCTACGTACTATTGCGAGGCCATAATACAAATATAGAAGGATGATGGTTACAATCGACATGGTGGGCCAATGGGTGGTTATGAACCATAGGTCTTATAAGGCCATTTTGCTTATTAAAAGAAAATTTTGGAATTGCCAAATGATCACACTGAAGTGAATTTTAAAAACAATGAAAATTAAAATCCATGTAGTTGTAGTTGATGGATGGTTACCTGTTGCCATGTTTGACCAAAACAATCATGGAATACCAAACATCACGTTTTGGGAATTGAATAAAATATTTTAAATAATACTTCAATGACTATAGCCTCATTGTTGTTACCACATGAAAATTTGGAAGCTATTATAGTATGAATGGTGGAACGTGGTTAATGATAGGGAGGCTATGGACCTAATTAATCACCTAGCAGTTATGACCCTATATTACGGTTTAGGACTGTTTAGTGGGCTATGTACCCACGTCCAGATTATCCGACTTTTAGTGATATTATTTTTATATACGTATCATTACAGGTCATTGACGCTTATGCCCTTTAATTTTTCCTAGCTTGTGGTGAAACTGGTTACACATTAAGGTGAATTCATGTGCCCTTTTTATTGTTTTTAAAACATTTTGGGCTAGTATGCATGTCTGTATATGAAACCTTGCGTGTTAGATCGGGAGTTGCCTTGATTTATACTTGATTAGGTTTAATGCTTTATTATATATTTATATATATATATATACTGTGTATGACGGTTAATATTATAAATCGAACTATAATATGATATATGTTCTAATTTATAGTTACGATTTGAGTCTTAGTAGGCGATATGCGCTTATGTAGACTGGATGTGGTTTTGTGACAAATAGGCGGTATGCGCTTATTGTAGATTTAAAATAAAGTCTTATATTAAGTAGGCGGATTGCGCTTATTCTAGACTTTACATTTGCTTAGGGAACCTATAAGCGGGTTGCGCTTATTGTAACTCTAAGGTTAAAGTATCTTGTTAACTTTTATTTTGACAATTTACTTATTATTTAAGAACTTCATAAAACTTGAATTCACTCAGCTCGTCTGACTTTGCGTGCATATTAGATTGATTTCAGGTATTCGAAGAATAAAAGGGATGTCTTGGCATGCTGCAGGACTACTCAGAGGCGGTTGACATTTTCGAATAAAGAAGAGCCTACTTTATTGGTTGAAAACTATTTTGCTAAACTTATTGTTTTGTTTCACAAATATGCTTTGACCCATTATGGGGATTCCATGTTTGAATAACTTAAATCATTTATTTTCCGCTGCGTGTTTCCTGATAATAAAATAAGACTTCTTGAGTATTAATTATGGTTTTAGTCTTTGAATGCCAACTGTTTGACCCGTCGGTTTTGAGGGTCTTACAAGTTGGTATCAGAGCAATGGTTCGAGGGATTCAGGCAGTTTGTGCTCGAACTCGAATCTGGTATGGGACCAAACGGTTACTAAGAAATGTCAACTGCTGGGTAGCTGCACGCCAAGAGGTAATCCTTATTTTTTTTTTGACATATGTATATATATATACTCTTCATTGGATGCTTAATAGCATGAAGTCATAAACGGGCGGTTAGTGCCTTTACATTTTGATGTAGTATGGGAAGTTTATTATGTAGTGCGTAATGCACGACAGATAGGTTGGGATGCTTCTCATTGAACACTTAGATACATAAAGTGTTAGAAGGAAACACAATAATTATATTGTTTTAAGTATGTTATGATGGCTCTTATTGAGTGCTTAATTGTAATAATTCATAGGGGGTGTATGCTCTTGTGTTTAGAGGTAGGGTAGAATTCCCTTCTTCGTTTGTTAATTGCAAACCTTTAAGGTTTAATAGCTAAATACCATGCATATTTGTGTTAATGTGTAGGCAGAATTGTTAATGTGGTCATAACTTGTTGTGTTTAGGGTGACTAGAGTAAAGTAAACAGCTAATCACACTTGATCAACGTTATTAGAAGTTTACCCTTACTTTACACATCCTGAATATGTCTTGTGACGGATCGTGTGACGGTTTTGTCATGAATGTTTTCTATGGGTTGTGTCTATCACCTTTCGTATTGGGTTAGATAAGATCCCTAGGATACTAGACATTTAATCGAGGACAAGGTTGCAGTAGGAAATTCACTCCATGTGACCAAGGCTGTAGATAATTGTCGGATGGAGTTATCGGGCCATAGTCTTCCTATTCTTTTGTACTTAATGTCATTGGGTTTCTTTGATTTCTTGGGATGGACTGGCTGGCTACCGTGGATGCTCACTTTGTGTGCGGGCGGAGAATCGTGCGAGTTACAAATCCTGATGGGAATCGTATTACTGCTAATGGGCACGATGGTTGCTCATTACCTCGGGTTATTTCTATGCTAAAGGCGGGGAAGATGTTTCAGCGTTGATGTAAGGCGTACCCGGCACAGGTCTTGGATGTGGGGGCTGATATCCCTAAGCTAGGGTATGTCCCCGTAGTGCGGGATTACTCGGATGTATTTCCTGAGGATTTGACGGAATCAGCATCGGACCACGAGGTTGAGTTCCAAATAGACCTTGTGTCGGAAGCTGAACTTGTAGCCAGAGACCTTACCTCCTAGCCCCCGCGTAAATGAAATAACTCTCATCTCCGTTGAAGGATTTGCTCGAGAAAGGATTCATTAGACCGAGTATTCCACCATGGGGTGCACTGGTTTAATTGTAGAAAAAAGATGGTAGCATGCGAAAGTGCATCACTTGATGGTGAAGAATATATACCTTTTACCGAGAATCAACGGTTCATTTCGATCAGCTCCAAAGAGTTAGTTGGCTCTCGAGAATTGATCTTAGATCGGGTCATCATCATCTGAAAATACGAGAGCGAGACACTTTCCGTACTCGTTATGGACATGATGATTTTTAGTAATGTCTTTTGGCCTGACTAACGTGTTGCGGCATTCATGGATTTGATGAACTGGGCGCGTAGGCCGATGCTCAATTGTTTTGTTATTGTTTCCATTGATGGCATGCCCATATACTCTGAAAGAGAAGAAGTCCATGCTCTACATCTTGAAGAGGTTCTTCAAACCCCGAGGAATGAGAAACTTTACGCTAAATTCTCAAAGTATGCTTTCCGGTTGCGTGATGTTCAGTTTCTGGGTCATGTCATTAATTCCGATGGTATCATGGTAGAACCCGCAAAGGTGGAGGCAGTGATGAACTGGGCGACCCCAAAGTCACCATCTGAGATTCATAGCTTCTTGTGTTTGGTAGGTTATTATCAGAGGTTCATATAGAATTTCTCCAAGATAGCTTCCTCCTGGACTAAACTGACCAAGAAGGAGGTGAAATTTGTTTGGGACTCAGACCAGGAGAATGTGTTTCGTGAACTAAAGAAAAGGTTGACTCATGAACCGATCCTAGCCTTGTTGTTTGGGACTGAAGACTTAGTGGTATATCCGGACCTGTCACTCTGGGGACTCGGGTGTGTTCTTATGCAGCGTGGTAAGGTGATTGCATATCCCTCACGCCAGCTAAAACCTCACGAGATTAATTACCCGACTCAAGATTTGGTGTTAGCAGTCGATGTTTTTGCGGGGTTCCTTGAACCATCTATATCGACCGTGAGAGAGTTGAAATATTATTTGAGCAGAAGGATCTTAGCAGGAGGCAGCGCGTTGAGCCAAAAGGAGAGGCCTAAACCCATTCGGGTGAAGTCTTGTCAGCTTATTTTGAATCCGGATATAGTGAGATCTCTAGTGTCCAGATTGAAGCCTTACAGATGGGGCAAATTAAGACAGAGCGTATGTGGGAACAACAAGGACTTTTGGAAAAGTAATGGAGACGGAGTTATGTTCATAAAAGGCTGGATGTGGGTACCTCAATATGGATGGTTTAGGGATAAAATCATGGATGAGGCGGCCGAAACCCGCTATTCTAATCATCTAGGGGCAGCAAGATGTATTAAGATTCTTAAGAAGAACTATTGGTGTCCAGCAATGAAGAATGAGGTAGCAACTTATAGGGATTAGTGTTTGACTTGTTACAGGTCAATGCAGAACATCAGAAGCCGATTAAAAAAAAATCGACCTTTGGAGGTACCGGAATGGAAGTGGGAGTATCTTACCATGTATTTCATCACTAAGCTACCCTGTACGCCTAAGCGGTTTTGAAACTATTGGGTGGTGGTGGATTGGTTGACAAAGAGTGCTCACTTCTTGCTGATACGGGAGACCTGTGACTCCGAAAGGTTGGCAGAATTGTTCCTTCGGGAGATTGTATCGAAGCACGGTGTGTCATTGTTTATTGTTTCCGATAGAGACACTCATCCTACGTGAATGGGTACTGGTTTACACATCAGCACTGCGTATCACCCGCAGACGGATGGTCAGTCGAAAAGAACCGTCCAAAATCTTGAAGATATGCTTCGAGTATGCTCTATTAATTTCGGCGGTAGCTGGGAGTATCAACTACCCTCGGCGAAGTTTTCATATAACCATAGCCATCACGCCACTACTGGGATGCCACCGTGTGAGAAGTTGCCGTGTTTGGGCGACTACTTGACCTTATAAACCGGCCTATGGTAGACGTGGGATATGCCTGCTCTGATATATGGTATTGGTTTGTGTCATTGTTGTTGCTTTGTTTACGTTATACTTGTTATTATATATAATAGACTAGGTTTGATGGCTATCTGATATGTTGAACTGATCTATGACAGAAGTGGTATATGCCAGCTTTGATCTATGGTATTAGTTGTGAGTCAGGGTTGTCTCTTTGTTATATTATATATACTTTATGAACTAAGCATGACGAAAGTGGGTTATGCCTGCTTCATCTCTAGTCTTAGTTTATGTTGCATGGGCACGGGTGTGAAATTCCTATTTGTTGGGTTTCCACTAAGCAGAAGCAATCGGGTAGTTTAGAAGTGGTCGAGGCAACCACAGATAAACTTGATAGGATGGAAGCCTTCGTGAGGATAACTCGGGATCGACAGGAGTCATATGCTGACAACAGGAGGGACCTATATAGTTTAATTTGGATGGCCATGACTTGTTGAAGGTCTTCCATTGGAAGGGAATCATACGCTTTCGCAAGCGTGGGAAGCTCGGTCCGAGGTTCATCGTACCTTTTCACAATAGCGCACGTGTAGGGGAGGTGGCGTATCGGTTGGACTTACCAGGGGGAACTAAAGGGTATCCACCCAACATTTCACGTATCACATCTAAGGAAGTGTTTGGCGGATGAGAAAGCTCAAATACCTCTCGATGACATAGAATTGGATGAGAAGTTAAAATTCATCGAGGATCCTATTACTATCCTTGATCGCAAAAAGAAGCACTTGCTCAATAAAGTGGTAAAACAGGTGAAGGTACAGTGGAGGCACCGAAAAGGGTCCGAAGACATCTGGGAATCAGGCGTTGTGATGATGACGCATTACCCACAGTAGTTCCCCATGCATCAGGATTCGGGGGCGAATCCTAATGTAAGGGGGGAGGACTTGTAACGTCCAAAATTTTTATGTCCGTAATGTTGTGCCGTTTGTATATTTTGTCTCGAGCAACTTCATCGTGACTTAAGAAACTTTTGTGGACTTATGGCTATATGAGAATTGTTAGAGGACTTGACGTGTTTAGGCGTAAAAGTATGTGGAACCCTTATATTTATAATAAGAAGTTGGAGGTCTTAAGGGTAAATATGGACACATTGTAAAATGGTGAATAGATGGAGGGCCATGTAGCAAATTTGTGCATGCATCATCCTCCATATAAACCCTACAACCTTCTACCTGTGCACATCGCCTCCTCTTCGCAAAATCGCTTGGTCCGAGTATAAATCGAAGGTGCACCTGTTTACTACATCCTAGAAGGGTTCATACAGGTTCGAACCTTATACCACCGTCATTCTTTCATCTCTATTGCTATACAAGACGGGTAACAACAAATATGCGAATAGGTGCTCGATCGGTTCAGACATCCGGTTGCTCACGGGTTAGTGTTTCTTCTTCGAATAAACACAGGTTCGTTGGTGACTATATCGTCTATGCATCTTTGTCGTGGCTGAGTTCTAACTAGCGTGTCGTATCTCTTGGTCTTAGGGTTTAAGCAATGGTCGAGTTTCGGGGTTAGCCGATCTCAAGTTGCTCTCATCCTTATTGAACCAGGTTAGTTTATTCATGTATTATGTGCATCATCCAACCGTCTTGGCGTGTTATAGATTGCCTTGTTACCGAGTTACCTGTGGTATGATCATGTAGGGTTCAGTAACCTTCATTACGGTTTGTCGGAGGACTCGGTCGACAGCGTTGTAGTTGTTTCCCAGGTAACAACTCCCAAGTTTCGCAATGTTTGATTACCGTCAGCCGGTTCCTTGTGGGTCGATGGATTGGTCAAGTTTGGTCATGAAGTATTATTATATGTATGAACAAAATGGTTTCTAATAAAATTAATACTTCAAAGTCAATGAAATCGGCTACGTACTATTGCGAGGCCATAATACAAATATAGAAGGATGATGGTTACAATCGACATGGTGGGCCAATGGGTGGTTATGAACCATAGGTCTTATAAGGCCATTTTGCTTATTAAAAGAAAATTTTGGAATTGCCAAATGATCACACTGAAGTGAATTTTAAAAACAATGAAAATTAAAATCCATGTAGTTGTAGTTGATGGATGGTTACCTGTTGCCATGTTTGACCAAAACAATCATGGAATACCAAACATCACGTTTTGGGAATTGAATAAAATATTTTAAATAATACTTCAATGACTATAGCCTCATTGTTGTTACCACATGAAAATTTGGAAGCTATTATAGTATGAATGGTGGAACGTGGTTAATGATAGGGAGGCTATGGACCTAATTAATCACCTAGCAGTTATGACCCTATATTACGGTTTAGGACTGTTTAGTGGGCTATGTACCCACGTTCAGATTATCCGACTTTTAGTGATATTATTTTTATATACGTATCATTACAGGTCATTGACGCTTATGCCCTTTAATTTTTCCTAGCTTGTGGTGAAACTGGTTACACATTAAGGTGAATTCATGTGCCCTTTTTATTGTTTTTAAAACATTTTGGGCTAGTATGCATGTCTGTATATGAAACCTTGCGTGTTAGATCGGGAGTTGCCTTGATTTATACTTGATTAGGTTTAATGCTTTATTATATATTTATATATATATATACTGTGTATGACGGTTAATATTATAAATCGAACTATAATATGATATATGTTCTAATTTATAGTTACGATTTGAGTCTTAGTAGGCGATATGCGCTTATGTAGACTGGATGTGGTTTTGTGACAAATAGGCGGTATGCGCTTATTGTAGATTTAAAATAAAGTCTTATATTAAGTAGGCGGATTGCGCTTATTCTAGACTTTACATTTGCTTAGGGAACCTATAAGCGGGTTGCGCTTATTGTAACTCTAAGGTTAAAGTATCTTGTTAACTTTTATTTTGACAATTTACTTATTATTTAAGAACTTCATAAAACTTGAATTCACTCAGCTCGTCTGACTTTGCGTGCATATTAGATTGATTTCAGGTATTCGAAGAATAAAAGGGATGTCTTGGCATGCTGCAGGACTACTCAGAGGCAGTTGACATTTTCGAATAAAGAAGAGCCTACTTTATTGGTTGAAAACTATTTTGCTAAACTTATTGTTTTGTTTCACAAATATGCTTTGACCCATTATGGGGATTCCATGTTTGAATAACTTAAATCATTTATTTTCCGCTGCGTGTTTCCTGATAATAAAATAAGACTTCTTGAGTATTAATTATGGTTTTAGTCTTTGAATGCCAACTGTTTGACCCGTCGGTTTTGAGGGTCTTACAAAATTGTGATATAAAGCTTCTGTAACCATCCACTAAGAGGAATGAATGATACACACAAGAAGGCTATAATTAGACTTCAAGATCAAATGCACAAATTTTCAAAATAATAGTTGTTTTTTTAAAGAAAAATGAGAAGTTAAAAATGAAAACAGTCTTGTTTGACTTTTAAGGCCTTATAAATTATAGGAGCCATGTTTAATAATTAAAAGTAACCAATGAAATTAAGTCAGAGATGATGTAGCAATAAGATGTGTAAAAAAATAAATGAAAAAATGAATAGGTAAACAAACTTTATTACCGAAAATAAGTATACATAATTGATTATAAAAAAGGTAAAACAGCCGTATTAATTGTGATTAAAAAAATTCAAATTTAACTTTGTTTATAAATGTATTTATATATGATTAATAATTTCGTGTTTAAAAGTTGTTAATGAAATGGTAATCATAATTATTAACATTAGATGTTTCCAGTATTGTGTAAATCATGATAAATGCTACATATACGCTAAAAATAGTAATGTGACAAATCAAACAAATTAAACATTTATTTTGTGTTTAAATGTCTTTAATTTTACAAACCGGATTTTTTTTATTTTGATTTTGAATGTTTAAAAATAAAGTAATTCAAATAAAAATAGGCGTATTAATTATGATGAAAAAAGTCAAATTTAATTTGTTTATAAATGTATTTATATATGATTAATAATTTTGTGTTTAAAGGTTATTAATGAAATGGTAATCATAATTATTAATAGTAGATGTTTCCAATATTGTGTAAATCATGATAAATGCTAATTATACGCTAAAAATAGTATGTGACAAATCAAAGAATTAAGCATTTATTTTGTGTTTAAATGTCTTTAATTTTAAAAATCGGATTTTTTTAAAAAATTTTATTTTGAATGTTTAAAAAGTTTATAAATGTATTTATATAATTTTATGTTTAAAGGTTATTATTGAAATGGTAATCATAATTATTAACATTAAATGTTACTAATATTGTGTAAATCATGATAAATGTTAATTATACGCTAAAAATAGTAATGTGAAAAATCAAAGAATTAAGCATTTATTTTGTGTTTAAATGTATTTAATTTTAAAAACCGGATTTTTTTAAATTTTGATTTTGAATGTTTGAAAATAAAGTAATTCAAATGAAAATAGGCGTATTAATTATGATGAAAAAATTCAAATTTAACTTTGTTTATAAATGTATTTATATTTAAATATGATTAATAATTTTGTGTTTAAAGGTTATTAATGAAATGGTAATCATAATTATTAATATTAGATGTTTCCAATATTGTGTAAACCATAATAATTGCTAATTATACGCTAAAAATAGTAGTGTGACAAATCAAAGAATTAACATTTATTTTGTGTTTAAATGTCTTTGATTTTAAAAAACGGATTTTTTTTAAAATTTTTGATTTTGAATGTTTGAAAATAAAGTAATTCAAATGAAAATAGGCGTATTAATTGTGATGAAAAACTTCAAATTTAACTTTGTTTATAAGTGTATTTATATTTATATATGATTAATAATTTTGTTTTAAAGGTTATTAATGAAATGGTAATCAATAACATGAGCATGGGAAATATTGATGAGCAACTAAATAAAAAAGATTAGAAACTCTTACCGTGAGGTTTTACCGTCTCTGGGATTGAAGCTAATAATTGCCCGTCCTTATATCGAGATGAAAAAACTCGTGTATTAAATGATGAAAGCATGAATTTATTTAGATAATAGGTAACTGTATCAAAATCAAGAAAGATCATAATATTTATTCTTTTTTAGGTTTTCAAACATTGTCCATACATTTGCATACGAAACATTTCCATACGCGCTTACCTGAAAATCTAAATAAAATGACACTATTCAAAAAATTAATTCATATAAATAAGCAAACATGAAACATCAAACAAAAGAAAAATCAAGCCCAAGAACAAAATTTCAAACAAACTGTTTGATTATAAAAACTAACTAAAGATTTCAAAATCAAAAATCAAACCTTGATATCAGAAGCATGTAAGCAACAGTCGCTCGGGTACAAATCTGAAACAAATGGATATACGATACATACAAAAATAAAAAAAAGTAGGCTTCTTTACCATGATCAAATATAAACGAATGTGAACCAATTAACACTTGCACTAAACAAACCATTGATTATTTTCCTTTAAATTGCCGTCTTTACGCCTTGGATCCACAATAACACAATACATACAGATTGAAACCTACATCATTAAAATCAGTAAAAAAAATAAAGACACAAAAACATTAATCGCCAAAAACAAATGAAGATATAATGATATCAGAAAGAAACATAGATGAAATCAGAAAGAAACGTAGGAGAGGTGATAGACGAACAATGATTGTGTTACAGGAGAATGGAATGATAATACCTTGAAGAAGGATCGCCAAGGATGGAGAATGATCGGTTGCTTCGTTTGATTGTTTTAAGGTTTAGAAGAGGATGGATAATGATTTGTTATGAGGATGATTAGTTTTTTAGGAATGATAATATGCTTGATCAATTTTTACCAAAATAATCATTCAATTACCAAACAATGTTTAGGAAAGTTATAAAAACACCTTGACCGATTTTGACTAAATTAATAAATGTTTTTCGATTTAAAAAAAAAAAGAAAGAAAAGTTTATAAATTATAAGGTTGAGACACATGGCACAATATGGGAAGAGAGAGGAATGGAGATGCAATATGGGAGTGCCATATGTCACAATAGAGTTTATTTTATTAGATGTATAGATAGATATTTTAAATCATTGAAAAACAAATTCAAAAACCCAAAACTTCCATGTACCAACCAAACTAAGGTTCCTAGTTTAAAAAAAATGTGCTCATAATGCACATATGTAAAGTTCAATGTAGCAAACCCAATGCTTCTTGTTACATATGATACTAGGTTTGAGACCCGTGGGGACCCACGGTGCAAACCATAGTAAATAAAAAAATTATATGAAACTAAGAGTTGTATTGTTCAAGTTTAGTAGCTACAAACGTAAAGTGTTAAAAATAATGGTTAGCCTGAAAATTTTTTTCTTATATAAACGTCAAAGTGGATATTTTTTATAAGCCCTCAGTAACGTTAGTAATGAAAACCGATTACCTATTATGATCAGTACTCAACAAAAGTATAAAGTTTTGAAAAAAATAACAAAGGTATGAATACATTATGTTTTTGTAAATGACTTTTTATCATATTTTTATTTTTAATGTAATTGTAATTAGTACATAACTTGTTCGAAAGAGAGAATTATATAATTGAATGATAACAATGTGATAATGTTAATTGCATAAGTGTGAAAGACTTGTATTCATGTAAATATATAGGTGAAGTAGAAATATGTGATTAATAAAATTTGTAGGTTGATTGGTAAAAGAACTTAAAATTAGCACATTTAGTGCATAAATGAGCACATTTAGTGCATAAAATGTTGTCAAAATATATTGACTGGTCTTTGAATGAGGATCTTTTCAAAATATCAATTATACCTCAATAATTGTTGTGTAATTAGTAGAATTAAATCAGATTAATTTGTTTTTTTAGTATATAGATTTAATATTATCAAATAATGTATATTTTAATCATACTAAGCAGTAACGGTGATCAAATGTCCCTTATGTTCGGTTTTTAAATATAACAAAAACCGAAAACCGATGTTCGGTTTTAGGAAAAACAATAACCTAAATCGATCGTTACTTTGGTTACGTAAATTTGTCGGTTATCGGTTTTGGTTTCGGTTATGTTCGGTTAATATTCAAACATAAAAGTTGTGCAAAATTATAAACTTAAAGTATTTAGTAAATTGTTTGGACCTTTTTTCAAGATACAAATATATATGAAAACGCAATAAAAATATATGAAATACTTACAAATTGTTCGGTTTAAGGCATATGTTAACCGCAACCGATCGGTTAATTCGGATTCGGTTTTTTTCGGTGCCGTTATCGGTTATGTTTCGGTAATTTTTAGTTATCGGTTTTCGTATGGTCACCCCTACTAAGCAGATTGGGACAGATTGATTAGTCAACCTTTGTTAGAACTTAGAAAATATAAATATAAAATTAGATATATTTGAGTTTACAAATTAACATAATTGTTAGTATTTAGGTTTTATTTTTTACGATAAATGTAATTTACTTTAGCATAAAACTCAATGATTGTTATGTAAATACAATCATTAGATTATATAGTTTGTATCAAATTTAGATATATATTATCAAATTAGTGGTCATAATTGAAATTAAACACAATTTGCACGTACAAATGAAATACAAAAACAAAAACCATAGATGAGATGATATAAGTATACTGAAAGAGAAGCAAAAAATAAATTAAGACAAACAACGGTTTTATAGCATAGTAGTAATCAACAAAGTTTTTATTTGTAATAAACATTATTAAACTTCACATCAGACTCCATTTAAGCTTCATTTGCCTCATCATTGTTGTTAAGAGTTGATACTGTATTGTTCCCAAGCAATTCATATACTGCTGTCAGCTTGCGTTTAGTTTTACCATCTTTACCAGAGATAATCGAACATTCTGCCTCAGTTAAATTTTCATTCATTATGTTTTTGCTAGTATCCTGATACAAAAAAAAAAGTATAACGAAATTAACAAATAACTATAAAAATTTAAATTTTAGCCATAATTAACTTACTTGATCAAAAGACTGAAACTTTTTTGTAATTTCAGAAATAATAAACTTGTCATCAGTTAGGTTAGAAATTCCATAAACTTCATCAAAGCTTTTCAAGTTGAAATCAGTGATGGAAATTTTAAATGCAAAAACTCTGTCACGTAAATAGTATAATTCATCTGAAAACTTGACAATGTGATCAACCTGTATAAAATTAAAATGTATATTATTGTTTTAGTTATTAACAAAAAAAATATATAAGACACTAATAGATTTGTATTATAATAATTATATAACCTGTGTATTTTCCTCAATCAAAGTATTTGCAGACATTGGAATTACTACAGTTGACTCATTATGAAATAAAATTAGTTCAACATCACCAGTTGCATCTTGAACACGTAAATGAAGTCTAAACCTGATATATAAAAAGTAAAATTAAATATTACCACATGTAGATCAACTTTATGTAAAAATGTGAGAATTTATATTTTCAAAATAAAAAATAGACTTTATCATGATAAAAAGCACCTTGGTACTGGAATGATATCTTTCTGCTTACAATTTTCATTCATGCAATCATATGCATCTCGGACTTCATAGTCCCGAGAACCATCATTCTTGCTAGAATTGATATAGTATAAAGACACCTTGCTGTTACAATCTGGACAAGCCATATAGAACCAACCACGATCTTTACAGACATCAATCACAGTCCCAACAATAATGATACTCTTTTCCTATTATAATAGTAAAATTGTGTTGCTAGTTAACAAAACATTTTTTGTAAATGAAAATTAAAAAAAAAATATATAACAATAATGTAATATGTCTTTACCATGTCAATCTCCCAAATGTCTCCAATGTTACAATAACAGTTGTTGACCAAAAATTCGTTTTCAATATTTGAAAACACAGGCAGACCCAATGAACGAAAATTTGATAATGGATATTGTATTGGCTTTTGCAACAAACTACAATGTAAATTAAAAATAATCAGACTTATATTATAACAATAATTTTGATATGTAGATATAAAAGTACTGTACAATTTTAAAACCTTGTTCTGTAATTGTTGATGGCATCAATTTCTTCATTTATGAACAACTTGCTAACCTTTGGTGAATTAGATTTTTTTTTTTTACCATTATAATGGTGCAATAATCCAAACTGCAAGATTAAAATCAGAGGATCTGCATTGTTATGAACTTCAAGATATCTAGCAAGTTGATCAGAGAATCTATCCCATAGCTTAACAAATACAGTAAGGCCCCTATTAATTGGAGATACAAATTAGTACAAAGCAGTTTAAATAGTTGAAAATGGTATATATTAAAAAAATAAATAAATAAAAACACAAACTCAAAATCTTGTATCTCCAATAACAGTCCTTTATTTGTGTTCAACTAAGTAGGTTTACTGTCATTTACATTAATAAACTGCTTAACATGTCCAATGATATTTGTAAAAGTTGCATATTTAAATTGTAAGTATACAATATTAGAATAATTAACTTCATAGAAACATAGAAAACTTAAAAAATTAAATAACATACCAATTGAAACATTGGGAAAAAACCCTCCGCTTCTAACTGATTGAAAAGGTGAGAAACAGAAACCAAACTTATCACCAATCCAATTATCACATCTCAAGACTTGGGTGTTATTTTTATTTGAAAGTTTATATGGACTGGTAGCATGTTTGATTCTTGAAAAATCAAATCCAACTCTAACAAAGTGAATTACAAAAGAAAGTTGTTCCCGTATTTCACTTTCAAATAGTCTAACCAATCTGTTGGATATTGTTCCTTGAGCTTTGAATCCCTAAATAATTGAAAAATTACATATCAAAGTATAATTTGCAAATAATTTTATACTATAAAACAGAAACATACATGAATAGAAATATACAAACATGTTTGATGTGTAATCAGTTGACTTAAAAATGAATTTTTTATTCGTAACATAGTTTTAAAAAAAATTAATTAGTACACATAAAATAAATAGTGAATGTATAACTTAAATAAACATTTGAATGTATGTTTTGCAAAGAATCTATATAAAAAAAGTTAAAGAATGAACTATTTAATCATTTATCTTTTGTATAAATATATATATATATATATATATATATATACATAGTAATATAAGTAATCATATTAACAAACTACAAATATAAAAAACTTTAGAACCGCTTAAAATATACCTATTGTAACATATTCATCAACCTCCTTATCCAGAATTCTTTGAAAGGGCACAAAAGAGAAACCAAAATCTGGACCTTGGAAACCATGATATTCGGAAACTTGAGTATTCATATTCAAGCAGAGTTTGTTTGGGTTTGGATCATACTTGTATTTAGAGGAATTGACCCCAACTCCTGGATTTCTTATAATAAGAGAAGAATTTTCAATCAGAAACCTCTCGAATTTAACAAACAACCGCTTAAATACATTCGCTTGAATCCTGTCACCCTGTTGATTATAAAAAAATAAGATAATTGATATACATTAAAATTAAAAGCATCACAATTAAAAAAAAAGTTATGAAATTTAAAAATAATAGGATATAAAAAAAAACGTGTTGTTAACTTTTACATTTTCATCACATAGGATCATTTCAATTGAGTACACATCATTAGGATTGCGACGATCGGGTAGACGCCAAACCCGAATAATCTTTAGCTTTAACGCCACACTGTTTCGGTTTACATGAATTTGGTTAACCATTGTAAACTCATTTGCATCTACAGCAGCCATTGATCTTGTTAACTGGGAAAAATGATGTAAAAACCAAAAGATGACTTCAATAAAACAACAAATCAAAATCAAAATAACTAATGTTTAAATAATTAAATATGAGAAACATAAATTAACCTAATAATATATCTTTGCGATTACTCAAAGTGGTTCCAACGTGTCTTATTACAATTGTATGTGAATTGGTTTGACTTGTTTATATAGTTATTGAATTTACCGAATAATAAGAAATGGAT
This sequence comes from Ambrosia trifida, assembly GCA_028751855.1. Lineage (NCBI taxonomy): Eukaryota > Viridiplantae > Streptophyta > Magnoliopsida > Asterales > Asteraceae > Ambrosia > Ambrosia trifida. Next base: position 7,791,870 of record CM054133.1, on the reverse strand, counting down.
GAAATGGTGGGCGGTTAATTAGCATTTGAATTAGCATTGTTTTAAAGGTTATAACATTATGTATTGATTGAATTTAGTCAAGGTCAATCATTTATTGATTAAATGGCGTATGTCAAGCATTATATAGGTATTGATGTAGGAATTAAATCAATTCAATAATAACAAATAGATTAAAGAGTGGAGGGTAATTAGGAACCGAATTAAGAGTGTTATTATTGTTATAACTTTATGTACTGATTGAATTTAGTCAAAGTCAATTAGCCAAAGCAAAACAGCCGTATGTTAAGCATTATAGTTAGTTGTAATTTGTTTTGATATATTCAATGTTATTTAAGTAATGTTCTTTATATGTTATGTCAAGCATTATATAGGAATTCAATCAATTGAATAAAAAAAAACGGATGAAAGAGTGGAGGGTAATTAGGATTCGACTTACAATTGTTATTATTGTTATAACTTTATGTATTGATTGAATTTAGTCAAAGTCAAGTGTGGATGTCAAGCATTATACTTAGTTGTAATAGTAATTTGTTTTGATCTATTCAATGTTATTTAACTAATGTTCTTTATATGTTATGTAAAGCATTATATAGGTATTCAAACAATTCAATAATAAGAAATGGATAAAAGAGTGGAGGGTAATTAGCATTTGAATTAGCATTGTTATTATTGTTATAAATTAATGTATTGATTAAATTTAGTCAAAGTCAAGCATTGAAATCATTAATGGCGAATTTTAAGTATTATACCTAGTTTTGATTTTTTTTTTTTTTGATCTATTCGATGTTATTAAACTAAATGTTCTTTACATGTTATGTAAAGCATTATATAGGTATTCAATCAATTCAATAATAAGAAATAGATGAAAGAGTGGAGGGTAATTAGCATCCGAATTAGCATTGTTATTATTGTCATAAATTAATGTATTGATTACATTTAGTTAAAGTCAAGCATTGAAATCATTAATGGCGAATTTTAAGTATTATACCTAGTTGTGATTTTTTTTTGATTTATTCAATGTTATTAAACTAAATGTTCTTTACATGTTATGTAAAGCATTATATAGGTATTCAATTAATTCAATAATAAGAAATGGATGAAAGAGTGGAGGGTAATTAGCATTCGAATTACCTCTTATATATTATTGTTATAAATTAATGTATTGATTAAATTTAGTCAAAGTCAAGAATTTAAACCATTAATGCCGAATTTATATGATTATACATATTTGTGATGTGATTTTTTTTTGATCTATTCAATGTTACTAAACTAAATGTTATTTACATGTTATGTAAAACATTATATAGGTATTCAATCAATTCAATAATAAGAAATGGATGAAAGAGTGAAGGGTAATTAGCATCCGTATTAGAATTGTTATTATTGTTATAAATTAATGTATTGATTGAATTTAGTCAAAAACAATGATTGAAACCTTTAATGCCGCATGTCAAGGATTATACCTAGTTGTGTGTGTTTTTTTTTTTTTATCTATTCAATGTTATTTAAGTAAATGTTCTTTATATGTTATTATATGTTTTACTAACATGCTTGAAAATTGGACAAGTAAATGCGTATTCAAAGTAAATTTGTTATTGTATAAGGAAACCATAAATTTCGCAATTACATTTATCAATTCATTATGAATGTTGTGAGTAAATTCAGTTGTGAATATGTATTCTAAATTATACCGTATTTCCACCACGGGTTAACGTATACATATTGTTACAATTACAACATACTAAATATTCGGTAAAATTAGACATCTCCATGTCAATATACCAAATGAAAAAAAAAACACAAAATTTTAATGATTATTGATTCACACATTGTCGTACTCATTTATTGATTTGACCATAATTAAATCTTAGTCAATGTGAATAATTACACATTTAAATTAAAATTAATAAGAAGTTTGAAAATTTATAGCATATTCAAAGGTCAAAACACATTTTAATAATCAGTAAAATTTATTTAAAATAAGTTCAAAAGGAAATATAAAAATCTATAAATTCTAACAAAACAAACCAAGATTGACCATGGTATGTCGAAACTTTAATGTTGTTGTTTCGTAAGTTTTTAGATAACAAAAACATGTTCATGGATTTAGGCAATGTCTGCACAAACACGTAAAAACCAACATTATAATAACAAATAAGGTTTTTTTACTTAAAAAATATTAGAAACGTCATACCAAAACTCGTGCGGAAGGGTCATGAATAACCTTGAAGAATTTGTCACCCTTGTGATAAGCCATATTGAAGTTATTTGTCCTAATGAAATCCTGTTCTTCGTATGCAAAAAACAAACTTTTGTTAAAATATACATAAAGTCACTCATACTAAAAACTGATTTTAATTATCTTGTTTTATGAAATCCGGTATTTTTTTTTATATACTTGTTTTTTATATTCACACATACTCAAAACCGATTTCAATTGCAATCTGTTTATTAAAAAACACAATCATATATTCAATGATTAAAGCTGAGCAGAATTACTCGCGTATCGATTACATCCAAAGCAGAGAGTTGATTGTAAACAGATTATCAAATGGTTTTAATAAAAAAAAAAAACGATTCTGTTTGGTTTAATATGTTAGTAAACCGATGTGGATGGATTTCAAAAATTGTCAGAAACATAATCGACAAACAATAGGATTAGAAAGTTATTTTAATAAGAAACCGATTGTATTTATATTTTATGTAAGATGGTTTCAAACATTTACTTTAGGGATTTTATAAAGGGTCAGAAACATAATCGAAAACTTGTTGATAATCACATATTTTGTAGCAGGTTGATAGATATAGGATTGTCATTTGTCTTTGTATAAAAATAACGATACAATCCTATTGTTTTTATCTTTTATGTAAGATGATTGCAAACATTATGTATCAATATAATAAAAATGCAGAAAAAGATTCAAAAACATTTTCGAGATTCATCTAAGATTGATGAAGAACATACCTTGCAAAAATGACAATGAGAGAGGAATGAGGAATGAGAAAGGAATTAGTAGGAGAGGAATGGGGAATGAGAAATGGATGTTGACAAAACTAAATAAAAAGAGGTTTATATAAGACTTAGTCTTGGAGCCCCATTTAGGATTTGGATCCTTCAAGACCCTCTAAAAATCTAGGATTCAACCCTAGTGTTTTCATTTATTATGTAGATAGATTAAAACCTTGGAAATCTTTCATAACGGTTAATTATCTAAATACATTTTAAAAAATAACCATACGTACTTAAAGTGGTTTTGATTATGTGGTTCATAATTTTTTTATTCTTTTTTCTAAAACTTCATAGTTTTGGGTTTCTCTACTTTGAACAAATTGTTTATTTTAAAATTTTCATTTTTCTGAAATAAGAGTAATATGTTTGAGAATATCCTGATCATTTGATTTTTAGATGTTTTTTATAGTTGTTAATTACAGTATAAAAATGAAAAACATCTAAAAATCAAATGATCAGGATATTCTCAAACATATTACTCTTATTTCAGAAAAATGAAAATTTTAAAATAAACAATTTGTTCAAAGTTCTACTTTTTTTTATTTGATGGGATTGATGTTATAGAAGAAGATTAAATGAGCCTTTCAACTTTTATTATTGAAAGATAGTTTTTACAATTTGATATGTTACTTTAATTTTTTAGGTAAATGATCATGTAAGTCAATGTAGGGTAAGAGATCTTTCTCTGATTATTGTTTGTAATATGAAAAACATGTTAACCTTTTTATTGATGAAAATAAGTAAAGATGAAAACATAAAAATGTTAACAATCCATAAACACCAACACAAACATTAATTCGATAGTACTTCACCATCAAAACTATTTTTCACTTTTTATAGATAAGGACTAAATGCATGAACATACCCTCAACATATGCCCCACGTATATTTGTTGACTTAAATTTCAAATAGAAATTGTATCATGACAAGATGATGATCTCATAGCCGACCATGGTACAACATCTAATGCATGAATTGATATATATACCTTCAAGCTTCATCACATAATAGTCTACATATTAGCATTTTTGATCCACATAGAAGAAGATTGGAAAAGTAGACCGATGAACTCTTTAGATAATATTACACTCAGGTAAAACCATCACTGATAATACAATACCTTGAATTTTATGCATTAAAGTTATGTTTTATATATTCTTGTTCCATATCTTGTTATGTATCACCCATCGTCTCAAATGTCGTTTTTTTTTTTAAAAAAAATTGTAATTATTGATAATTAACATTTTTATGCAATTATGGCTTCAATAAGATGCTAAATAAGTATTAAAAAGGTAAGTAATCTTTTTATTCATTAAACATGTGACTTTCATTCATAAATTTGCATATATAAAATTAAGGAATGGAATAGTTTCTAATGTGTCCTAGGAATATTAATCATTTTTTTTTTTTTCATAATTGTTGCAATGAATAATTGAATAGAGTTTAATTTTCCTAAGTTATTTTCTCTTTTTCTTGGATGATTGTTTACTCTTTTCCCTAAATGGATTTTGCCTATTTCATCACTCTCACTCAACACATGGAGAAGCCTTTGAAGCTAATGGAAAAGTAGCCCAAACATATATTAATTCACACCCAATGATATATCCTGAATTGATATGCACCAAACATGAATGTTAACGGTCTTGTTTTTATGGTTATGAGGTTAAATTTTAATTCAAATTAACGGTTTTTAATCTATTTAAATCAAAATCAAACTACTAAAAATTTAAACTGAACCAAACCAACCTGTTGAGTAATCATATTTCATAATCTACACGAATGTCCACCATTTGACTACATACCCCAACCACTTAGGAGAAACACATTAATACTGCTAGGCTAAAAGCCCTTTGATGGTTTTATTAATTACTAGACCAAGTGAACGGTCCGGTTAATATAACTAATTTTTGTACCAATAAAAAAAATCTCCGTTCGATTTGGATCGTATTAAGAAAAAAACATGTTAAATTTTTTAAGTAACGTTCATGTACATAAATCGACGGCCAGGTTAAACCGGGCCATAAGCATCCCTAAAACTAAGGTAACATAACAACAGTTAATCGTACTTTATATATAATTATGAATTAACAATAAGAGTTGGCATATTACTATTTTATATAAACTCATAGTTCATCATAAAACTAAAAAAATAACTAATTTATAACTTTTACACTTCATTTTTATTCCCATACATGTCAACTTCCTGCTATTAGAATTTTAGTAGAACACTTCTATTATCATGCTTTCTCTGAATTACTTGACTAAGACATATAACCAACATCTTTTATAGTTAATCCACACTACAAACATTGCTTCAAAAAACAAACCACTGTGTGTGTTTTTCTTGTGTGTGTGTGTGAGAGAGAGAGAGAGAGAATACCAAACCCATTACACCATCTTAGCTTTGAAGGTAGCAGAATGGTTCCCTCTCCAGCACTTTTCTTTAGCATCACAGCAATGATGCAACCATCACAGTCACATCAAATGATCTTGTTATATATACATTTGTTGCTAAGTATAATACATTCAGACTCTAAACCAAACACTAAATGGATATCCATACAACACTCTTGTTATTATGTATCCTTTTAGTTTACAATCTTCAAACCAACTGTTTAACACTTGGTCATAATGAAGATCAAGTTTCCAACACAATGCGCGATAAAACCGCGCACCATGTCCCTAAACAAAGGTACCATCTAAGCACAAGTTCATGAAACTTATCTTTATTTGATTGGTCATTCGTGGTTTTGCAGGATTGATGATGATATGGGTCGGATGGACGATGGAGATGAAGATGAACCATGGACAATGGTGCAGAAAAGTGGGAACCAATTTGCAGTAAATGACCAACCGTTTTATGTAAACGGGTTCAACACTTACTGGCTGATGGTGTTTGCTGTGGACGCGTCAACAAGAGGGAAAGTCACTGAGTTGTTTCAACAAGCGTCGGATGTGGGAATGACTGTGTGTCGAACATGGGCTTTTAACGATGGTCAGTGGCGCGCTCTTCAGAAAAAGCCATCTGTTTATGATGAAGATGTGTTTAAGGTTCTTTCTTTTCATGATTCTACCCCCTATACATATACATATATCATGTTTTCGACTGACGTTTGAAAGTTTGCGCACAGGCCTTAGATTTTGTGGTGAGTGAAGCAAAGAGGTTCAAGATTAGACTTATATTATCATTGACCAATAACTGGGATTCTTATGGTGGCAAACCTCAATATGTGAAATGGGGTAATGAAGCTGGCTTAAACTTGACTAATGATGATGATTTCTTCTCTCATCCAACTATTAAAAATTATTACAAGGCTCATGTTAAGGCAAGTTTCCAACTTTTAGACATTAACTTGATCATGGATATTGTAAATCTTTTCTCAAATGGCTTTTTTGGGTATCTAGACTGTTTTGAATAGAGTAAATACCATAACCAATATAACCTACAAAGAAGATCCAACTATTTTCGCTTGGGAGTTGATTAATGAGGCAAGGTGTCCATCGGATCCTTCAGGGGATACACTACAGGTATTGACGGGTCAGGTTGACCCAAAACACTTTTTCTTCAAAAATTTTTAATTTTAGAAAGTAAAGGGTGTGTGATAATTTAGGAATGGATAGAAGAAATGGCGTATTATGTGAAAACTATTGATCCGAAGCATTTAGTGGAGATCGGTCTTGAAGGGTTCTACGGTCCTTCAACGCCTAATAAGGTTCCATCTAATCCAAATACCTATTGTCAACAAGTGGGGACTGATTTTATCAGGAACCATCAAGTTCTTGGTGTTGATTTCGCTTCGGTTCATATTTATGCTGACTCTTGGTAAGTCGACTCAAAACTTCAACTTTTCTAGATACCAAACAAGATAATCATGTTATGGTTAAAGTTATATAATAATATGTGTTATGCACTTTTGAAGGATTTCACCACCAATATCTGATACTCATATCACATTCACCAAGTCATGGATGCAATCACACATTGACGATGCAGAGAAATACCTCGGAATGCCAGTGATTTTCAGCGAATTTGGTGTATCCGCAAAGGACCCAGGCTTCAACACATCATTTAGGGACAGCTTGATAAGCACAGTCTACAACACCCTATTGGATTCAGCAAGAAAAGGAGGGAGCGGAAGCGGTAGCCTTGTATGGCAAGTATTTCCCGACGGAACAGAATATATGGACGATGGGTATGCGATTATTCTTTCAAAATCGCCTTCAACTTCAAAACTTATATCTCGACACTCAACAAGGCTTACGCTTTTCAATTCCTTGTGTCAATGGAAATGTCGTTGGGGTTGCAAGAAGAGACATGGACTTGATGAATCTGACTACCATGATGAGCTTTAAACAATGGTATTCGATGCTTCACTATATCCGTATCAAGAAACAAGCCAAGGAATCAGCTTGCAGATATGTATATACATAAACACGCACAATATATATACATATATGCTACTTTGTGGATGCTATGACATATAACTAATAATAATGTATGTTAGATCATTATGAGGTGTGCATCAAATACGCAGTTGGGTAGTCATTAGCAACTATAGAACGTAAAGCGCAAAAGAAATTAAATAGTAATCAAATGCATTAAAATCCGACATCCACAATCAAACGAATCAAGAAAGTGACGTAAAACAAAGTAAAAAAGCAACCAACAGAGTATCGTTTCACAATAAGAGACCATAAAACGAAGGGAAAGGATCAGCAGACCGGGCTGTTTCTCATGAGAAAAGAGGCTGCAGGCTTGACATAAGTAAATCCTTGAAAGAGGTTTGCAGAAGCATTCGGGCTGGATGCAGGGGAGTCCAATAGTGGCATATCCGTCCAACGTTTATCAAAATTAGCAATGCATTGATTTCCTGCAACTTCAGGTCGAAAAGTGGGCTGGATTTCTCGAGCATCTAATCTTTTCCAGTTTATTGGCTTGAACCACTTGTGATGCTTTATCTCATCGCTTCCCATTGACCCATTTCCAAGCCTCTTGCTTGGATCCTTTTGCAGCAACTACAAAGAGAGGTATCTTGACTTTAGTGGTCAAATTAAATATAAGCTAAAATCATTTAACCTCAAATAAAATAGTTTAAAAAAAGCATACTAACCCCTTTCAGCAGGCAGTGTGCTTCGCTTGTCAAAAATGCAGGTAGCTTTAATTTATCCTTAGTGATCTTTTTCTGTATTTTTTCTCGGTTACCTCCATGAAACGGTGGCTATTAAAGAAGAAACAACATTAAATAAGAAAACAGGGCTGTTAACGTTATTGAAGTATTGAACGAAGAATAATGAGACCTGTTGGGCAAACCACTTCTTTCCGAGGATTTTTTCAACTTTCTTAGGGTGTCAGATATGATCACATAAGTTGGATTATTTCAATAATAATCTTAAGTTTTTATACATAACTATTTAGGAGGTTTTATTCATTAACAAAAACACTTTGGGCAACTTTCAACACATCTACCCGTTTTCTTTACAATATTTTTTTCATTTTATCTGTTTCACCTGTTAGAAATAATCCTAACAGAATGAAATCGGCACAAATATTGGATTAATAATAAAAATAAAATTATAACAAATTGTTCACCTGTCCAGTAAGCATCTCAAACAACAAGATTCCAACACTCCACCAATCTGCAGCCTTATCATGGCCCTTACCAAGAATAATTTCAGGCGACATGTATTCTACTGTCCCACACAAAGAATTGGATCTTGCGTTTTCGTCAAATTCCTTTGCTAGCCCAAAGTCAGTAAGCAAAGCCTGAAAAAAGGAACACATGTTATAACTAATGACTAGATATTTATATATATGATAATATTACTAGAATATGTTTGTGTACATACATGGCCATCCACATCAAGTAGAATATTTTCAGGCTTCAGATCCCTATGCATTATGCCATTTGCGTGAAGGTGAGAAACAGCTGAAACAATCTCTGCAGCATAAATACGGGCGAGATCCTCACTGAAAGCATGATCAATGTTGAGCATATTTAGTATACGTCTCGACATTTTAAAGGTTTTGTAAAAATAGATGGAGAAGTAAATAAATAACTGACCGAAACAGCCCATGGTGATAGAGCTGGAAAAAGAGATGCCCTCCATTCACAAAGTCCAAAACCAGGTAAAGTCTATACTTAGTCTGGAAACATAAAGGTAAATATATGGTTAGAACTAGATAGGGGATGAAAATATGTGTATTTTGCTAGTTTACAAAGATACTAGAGAGTGTTTGGATGTGCATGTTAAGACTGATTATGTGGTATTGGATGATCAAAATCGGATAATCAGCTAGAATAAAGCATGTTGCAGGGGCCTTCAAGGGGTGGCATAACGGTAAGCGCCCGATTCCCCTCTACCAGAGGTTAGCAGGGTATTGGTGGGACCCATGAGTTTTCTCTAATATGTTCTCATGGTCACCATTCACCAACAAGGGTAAAAAGCATGTTGCAGGAGATAGCTTTTGAATATTTTCTAGTAGTTTCGCGTTGTAATAATGAATGATTAATTGTTTGAGTGTTTGGTAAATTTTGGTTAGGAAGGAACTAATGGATAAAAAAACCAATAAGGACTCTTTAGCAACCAAATTATATTTTTAAACTTTTCATGTTACTAAAACAATTTAAAAACATTTTTTTGTGATTTCAACAATTATATTTTTTTCATGATAGTATAATCAATAATAAGATAGAAGGTGAACAATTCATAGGGCGGCAAAAACTTGGAGCAAAATGGTAAATAAGTAACTTTACGTTTCTCTTAAATAGTCAGTTTAAGGTTGACATAAAAGTAATTATTCAAAACTAATCATTTAGCATTTATTTAAACCATAGATGACCTGACAATTATAACCAAAATCACTATCTAGGTGTTTCGGATTGATTTTTCAAAAGCAGGGGTGGAGCTGCTTTTAGATTATTGCGTTTTGGTAGCCTAAAAATTCATTTCAAAACTCAACCCCACACACTAAAAACTGATTATTTGCGTTATGAAAACGCAATAATCTAAAAATCCATTTCAAAACGCAACCCCAAACACCCCCTATAGGCTATATCTAGACACGAGAAATTGATTGTTAAAATAAAAATAGGTAGTTTAGAATAACTACCTGGAAAGAATATCTGAGTTGGACTATAAAAGGATGATCAATCTTTGTCAAAATATCCCTCTCAGCTTTCATGTATTCAGCATGATTTTTCTCCACAATCTTATCTTTCCTCACAACCTTCATTGCATATATTTCCAAATTATCTTTCTTTCTAACTTGATATACCTTCCCAAACGCCCCCTGGCCCACAACTTTCATAACCTCAAAATCTTCAAGCCCAACACTCCGCACCTTCTCACAGCTTTCGTCAACTCCTTCAACCGCCACATCATTAAAATCCTCTAATTCCTCTGTTTCGCATATGGTTAGCTTCTTTAGACTTAGCAAATGGCTAACACGTGGCGTAGGGCCCACTAAAGAATGTGATCGGTTGCAGATGACCACTGGTTCATCATATATAGTTTCATTTGAAATTTCAGAATTTCCATGAGTCGGCAGAGGACCGAATGTATCAGAAAAATCGAGCTCGAAGCTATCTGATGTGGCATCGGGAGGGTTCAAAGGGAGGTGCAAATAGTTCTTTGATGGTTTGCATGTTTTGTCTTCCATTAAAGCGGTTAACTGAGAAAAAACCATGATGGAAAATAGCAAGCTGGTTTCGCTTACTTACTTGCGTACAAAATTATGTTACTATGGATGGAAAGACACTAAGATTCGAGCTGATGAAAGACTTCTACCGATGGCCTTAATTAGAAGAAAGTTCAAGTAAACAATCGGATTCTTAAAGAAACTTGAGAAGATGCAAACGGAAGTAGAGTAAGTTGAGCTGTTCTTGTTTCCCGAGGTGCAGGAAACGTTTGATGCCACGCTGGTTCTTGAACTCATGAAGATCTGTCGTCAATTCTGTATACATGAAACAAGACCAATAAGTCCATAACAGTAATTCTTTCTAATCATGCAATTACTCTTCTTTTTTATACTTTGCCATCAAAGCATGTTTCTAACAATGAACTAAAAAGAATGACATATCAAAGTATTAACAAAATTTAGAGCAAATTACTCCATAAACAAAAAGGTTCCACCTTTGATTCAACTTCTTTTTTTTTTTTGTTGTTGTTGAAAATTCACTTTCATTCGACCACCACGGACAGTTCTCAAACCGAGGACTGTCGAAAAAAATTACAACTAATTCATAAACAGTGCCTTTCAAATACAAAATTGTAATGGACTTAACTTGTTATATTATAGTTTTTTTTTTATTGTTCCACAGTTCTATATATATATATATATATTTTTTTTTTTTTGAAAGGTGAACTTCATTAACACAAAGGCGCGTCCTCAAAGCGAGGACCAGCCAACAAAAACGTTACATCAAAATTTGTTATACCTTTGAAAATAAGAAAGGTAACTTAATCTATCAATCACTCAAAAGTCAACACACACATGTCAAAATTGTGTTGGATAATTACTTCCATCAACATCTAAAGAACAGACAATCATAGAACTTATTCACCATGAACAGACCATTGACCCAAACAAACACAATATTAATTACATGTTTTTTAGACCACAAGAAAAGCAACATGGTTTATACCAAATTACCAAGTGATCCAATTTTGACTTTCTTGGTCAAAACTTGCAATATTAACAAATCAATACAACTATAAATCATTAAATCCATTCCCAACCTAAAAAAACATAAATTCTGCAACCCAATATGTATAACATTCAGCCCATTAAATCACACAACTTTTAGATCCCAACAACCAACCAGATCTTAGATCTTACATTAAAAAAACACTTAAATAACCACAAAACATAACACACACAAAAAATAAATAAATAAATAAATAAATCCAAATTCTATAAACAACCCATAACAAGATTTTGCGTTTAACAATCAATGAACACAAGAAGATGGGATCTTTTGATAAACATGAACCAAAACAATTAATATTCAAGAAAAGAATATTGTAATGCAGCGAAATTCTAATGATTTATAAGGAAAAAGAGATAAAAGAAAAGAAATTTGGTACCTTTGAAGGGGTTGAAAGATGGTTTTTGAGAGAACAATTTTGGGGATGATATGATATGATATGTTTTAAAGATGTTATTATAAAACGAAACTTTCGGCCGCCAGTTTAAGTTATGGAGGATATTAAGTTCGTAGAATGTGGTATTTTCTACGTGGCGGGTTATGATTGGTTGGATTTGTATAGCTTTTTAAATTTCTTTTATCTATTTAATAAAAGTGTATATATCCCCACACGCCAATATTGATGCCTTCATTTATTTTAATTAAGCAAAGATTCTAGAAACACCTAAGGAGAATGTCATGGGTTCAAGTCTCATAAAGAGTATAAATTTACCGAACGTTTTCTGTAAGTTAGGCCTGTAAATGAACCAAAAGTTTATGAATTGTTCATGAACTTTTCGACGGCAAATTCGTTTATGTTTGTTTATTTAAATAAATGAACGAACATGAATACACGTTTCGTTCATTCATTTATGTTCATGAACGTTCGTTTATGTTCATTAATTTATGTTCGTTAATTTATGTTCATTCATTTATTTTTGTTTGTTTATGTTCGTTTAATTAAACTTAATTTTATTTTTATTATTTATTTGCTTTTGTTAAGTATTTTAATTCATATGTACTAAAAACTTAACCCTATTCCTAACCCTAATATTCTAACCATATCACGTATTAGTCACTATCCACACTTCACAGCCCCACAACCCTTCTTCTCTACACTCCATAGCCCTACCTTCTTCTACTTCCTGCCTCCAACCTCCACAACCCCGTCTCGGGTCTTCCACAACCCTGTCTCCACTCTCCAGCCTTCGGTATCCACAACGTCGTTGTCTCCCTCATCCTCGTCTCCACATACCACAGCGTCGACGTATTTCTTATCCCCATCTCCACTTTGTAAGTTTTTGCGTTATTTCTTAGTATGTTTCATATTGTGGAAGGAAGATGGTAGATATGCTTGTATGTGGAGCTGATTGGTATCGTCATTATTATAGGCTACATAAGAAGAAAATCAAGGTAATTAGTTTATTAGTTCAACATTGAGCTGTTTGTTATGCTTGTATGTAGAGCTATTTGTTACCATTGGCCTATTACTAATATATATTTCATTGTTAATTGTAGGAAAATAGTAATATTACATGCATTGAGCTTAAATGAAAAATATAATTTGGGTGAAGTATTAAATTATTCACTTTGTTTATTTAGTTTGTAAATTTGAACCTATTTGAGCTTATGTATTATATTTGATTTATTTTTTTAATTTCAGGAGGAACAATGGTTTTTTGATAAAACATGGATGGTGGATGGATGTTTTTCTAGATGAAGCATGGTGAATGTTTTGGTAGATACATGATAGATATTTTAAATGAATCATGTACATTCAAACTACTAATTTAGATTTGGTTTTAGTTGCATTGTGATGTATTAGACTTGGTTGAATTGTGATGAATCATTATTAACTTGTTCTTGTTTGTGTTCGTTTATGTTCGTTTATATTGATCATATGTGTTCGTTTATGTTCATGAACTGTTCGTTTAAGTTTTAAATGAACGAACATAAACAAACACGAACACGACAAATTTCTTAATGAACAAACACGAAGACAAAAATGTGTTCGATTATGTGTTCGTGTTCGGTTAAAGTTAAATGAACAAACACGAACACGCCTGTGTTCGTGTTTGTTCGATTCGTTTACAGGCCTACTGTTAGTGTATCAATTCCATTGTAATATATTGTATAGTGTGGTCCTTCACAGGGTAGGTCAGTTGGTGAATGGACCAGGGATCTCTCTTTGAGGTCTCAGGTTCGATTCCCACGAGGGACATAATGAGAAGTAATGGATGACTCATGGCCTATGGTTATGAGTTCGAGTCCTGATCTCGCCAGGTTTTACCGGTTCACTACTGTCGTGCCTTCGGGCGGGTATGTGGGTCGGGTTTTCCCTGGAAGCGGGCTATCGGGCGGGCTAGGAGCTTCGTGCGTCCGGGGTGGGCCGGGCTGTGCCCCTATCTTTGCCACTGGGGGGCCGCGTACGAAGTACCCGGCGTTGTTTAGTTGGCCGTTCAAAAAAAAAATATTGTATAGTGTGAATTCTCATAAGATTGACTCATCCTTAACAGAGATGAGCATTTGATATCTGGTATCGAAAATACCGATACACTATAACTGAAACAAACAACTATAAATAGAGCTTAAATTCATCATCTAAAATAGGGGTGAGCAATGGTCCAAACCCGACCCGACCCGACCAAACCCGACCCGACCCGAGACCCGATCTGGACATAAATGAAGAACCGAAGTCATACCCTAATAATAGGGTCGGTCATCGGTCCACCCAAAGCCGATTCCTTCGGTCCAAGACTTTAGACCCGAACCCGATATTCAACCTGCAACCTGTAATCAGATTCAGAAACTGCACTCACAAACACCTACTATTTTGTTTCAGTTATCTTGTTTTAGTGGTGGATAACTTGGACAAATACTTCAGGAAGACATGAACTCATAACTTGGTCGATAAGTTGTTTCAGGTTAGATTTCTTATTTGAACTTTGTATGCTTAGTATTTGGGTATAGATTTAATTTTTGTGTTATGATAGATTGTTAATTGTTTGCTAGTGGTCTAACAAAAGTATGTTTATGTCCTGTAAGTACATTACGGCTGCAGCAAGTTTCCTGATATATGTTAAATACATGTCGCATGACCATCCAACTAGGAAACTATATGTTAAATACATTACGGCTGCAGCAAGTTTATAATCAAACCAGTGTATGGTGTCAAGTTTATAAGCAAGCTTTTTATATAATCAAACCAGTATATGGTGTCAAGTTTAAAAAAAAAACAGGTTTACGGCTGAAGCACGTTTCCTGATTATATAAAAAAACTGCAGGTTTAATGAAGTGGTCAATTTAACATTACATGGGCTGCATGCATGAGTTTATCATAACAGTTCCATTAATGACAAATAAAGACACCCCTTAACATATTACTTGTTTTACCAGCAGGCAGATAAGGCAGCAGGTTGCAGGAAGCCTTATTCTTGCAGATTAGTATGATAGATAGGTCAACGAAGGTTCTAAATATGTGTATAAGAACTTCTGTCGACCATTGTAAGCATTTAGGTTAGGCCCATGATTCCTAAAATAGTGCAGGTTTGTTAAAATTGTTACTTATTTTCGGTCCACGGGTTTTTGTTCGGTTTCACCATTGTTTTGGACCGACCCGACCCGAGAACCGGGTGGATCAGATATCAAGGACCGAATCCAGAACCTAAAGTGCGGACCCGGTTCGGTTTTCATGTATTTTAGGGTCGGTTCTCGGTTTTTTTTCGGTCCGGCCCAAATATGCTCACCCCTAATCTAAAAGTAGCCCATTGTCTCTGACAATGTCATGTTGATGCATCCCCAACTTGTCTTTGATGTCTTTACCCATTTGACTGGTTTATGGATGGAATGTAACCCAAATCTACAATTCATAAGTAAAGGGGTGAATATTGCCATTGACCTAAAAATGGGTTGTTCAGGCCATATACATCATAATACCCATCCGTCACTTTCTCACCATAGTTTACTATAAAACTAGTAGGGTGTCCGCATGATGCAACGAGGAACACATGCATTTCTAAGGGTGTGCATAGTTCGGTTCAGTTTGATTATCAGTCTCAACCAAAACTAAAACCAAAGTTATTAGTTAATCGATCTTATTAAACAATCGGTTACTTGGTTCGGTTTATATGGTTAGATTATCGGTTTTTAGTTTGGTTTAATTAATTTTGGTTAATAACAAAAACCAAACTTTGGCTATTTTTTTTTTTTTTTTTTTTTTTTTTTTGCCTAAAAGTAATGAAATTGAGGTATAAAAGTTAAAAATATATGAATGCTTACGATCTGGTATGATTGATTTTGGTGAACTAAGTGTACAAGAAACTATAACCGACTTTAAGTTAATTCAGTTTTTGGTTAATTCAGTTTTTGATTGCTTTCAGTTCAATTCTTCTGTTTTTTGTTCGATTTCGGTTAAGTATTCAATTATTGTTCACCCCTAGATATCTATCTATACTATTATATAATACATCATAGATGAGCATTAAGGTAATTTCACTACTTTTTTAAAATGGCATATGAAGAGGCATAAACATACATCTTTATATTTTACCCCATTTCTTTCCATTATGCCCCTTTATACAATATATCATGCCTATGGTACATGTGGCTGATACATCTCTATATTTATAGTTTTGTTCCCTAGCACCAATTATGTGTCTGTGCATTAGTTTTATTATGGTATGCATAGTTTTCTATGTATTATGTTAATGTATCAGTTATCATTTTTGTAACTAGCGTGCATAAGAAATAGTTTGATTATCAGTCGTGGATTTTAGATCAATTATCACATTTTTAAGGAAATTGTCAATTAAAAGCAATTTTTTTTATTGAAGTTTCATTGCTATTAGGGTGCAGTTTTGTAAGGGTGTACTTTCTATTAATTTTGCATCATTTAGTTAAATGCAATATTTGAAAAACCGGTTCCGGTTTACAAATTATAATGGATTGGCCTAAAAAATATTCAACCGATTGAATCGGTTGTACCGTTCTTCTGACAAAAAAATTCATATCATGACCTATAATTAGTTCACTGCTTATTTGACCCTCAATATGCTATTATAGCTACATTGTGTTCTTATTTTTCAATATTAATCTCTATTATACATGATGACTCATATCTTGATAGTTATACCAATACAAGTGGTTAAATTAATATTTTGTGTTATTTGGTCGGTGAAGCTTATTGAACCACAACCGATGGCGGAAACATCGAGGTGTCACGTAGTGACGAATAATTTAATTTAATTTGACAATTCCAAAACCTCTCTTGTAACATCAAAAATTTTGAAAACATAAACTTGATAGATAATTCCTTTTAATATGTATGTAAAGTGATTTTCGTTTTTTTTTATTTAGATTAAATGAATAGAATATTATATTAATTAGAATTCTTCATAATGAGGGTGTAGATATACTTTAATGAATTAAAAAGTATATGATGTTATGAATTGGACTAAATTAAATAGAATTGAAGATTATGATTAATTTGCCAATGAAGAGTCATGGCAATAAACGAGAACTTGTTAGAAATGCATTTATATAACCATTGACGTGGCCTTATATGTCATTATCTTGTCATTCACACACAAAGCCTCCTCTCAATCACCATTTCGATCACAAGAACGCAGCCATTGCCAAGCTCCCATTAACACCCACTTCAAACATAAGGATCTCAAGATCGTCTATATACTGGTTATTTTGTCTATTTCAATCAAGGTACAGTTGATCTATACGTTATATATTCTAAAATTCTATAAATGTTACTTAATATTTAGAACTATTTTAAATATATGAAATTATTATTGGAGCACTTTATATATATACGAGTTAACGCTGACCCGCGCGTTGCGGCGGGATGTTGACTCTAACAAATAACTCGTGAGTTACTGTGCATTTAAACACACGCCAACACAACAAATTGTCTAATCAATACCCTATATCAACAAAAAAATCCCCAATTTCAATGTATTCATAATAGATCTAACACATACAATGTTGTTAACATATCATCAGCCCACTATTTCTTTTACTCTCACAAACACCCTAAATAAACAATCTGATATACGGGGCCCAAAACGAAATATTACTATATATATATATATATACAAAAAGCAACTTGAGCCTCCTTAAAAAAAGACACAACTATTCTCCATCACTTGAAACCCTTTCACAAATTAATTATCAACTTGAGCCACCTCCAAACATCACCACTTTTCACAATTTAGCATCTACCTTTTCATAATCCATGTTAATTATATAAAACTAAATATACTGCAATTTTGCTTGCTTCACCACCAAGCATGCTGTGAAGCTTAGACGCAGTAATGTAGTTCATAGAAACAACATGATGGAGTGCTTTCAATGGAACGAGTTTGGTATTAATTAAAACTAAAGTTTTATTAAATGGGTTTCTCCAATCAGTTAAAAAAAATTAAAACATTGCATTGGTGATTGGTGAAACACATTGCATAGAACATGATGCTACTTACTTTCAAGTACAAATTTACTTCGCGGGCTGTAAGTAAACTTTTCTTGCATGGTGCAAGAAAGGCATCGATTTCCTCCTTCAAGGCATCTAACTTATACTCCAAGTTCTACAATTAAAAATATTAAGGTGAATGGTGAAAATTCAACAACAAAATATGTGTTGAAAGCATGCTAAGAACTTACTTTCAAGTTTAGATTTGTTTCATGCATTATAAGTGCATTTTTCTTGCACTCTGCTATAAGGGCATCGGTTTCCTCTTTCAAAGCATCAAATTTATACTCCAAGTTCTACAATTAAAAATATTACAAAATAATAAAAAATGACTAGTGATTAAAAAAACTTTAATAAATTATTTGACATTGAGTAGATAGGCTACCTTCTTAATAGTAAAACTTCCATTTTTATTCTTCACTAAAAGACCTTCAACCACAAGCTTGTTCAACATTTCTAAAACCAAATCATCAGAAATGACAATGATAGAAAAATATATTATTTTCATAGTAGCTTCAAGTTATATAGTTAATGTACCTTCAAGCTGGGGCGGATCTAGAGAAGGAGCAGGGGTAACGTCCATTACCCCACAACTTTTTTGGCGTAGTGTATTTTTAATTTTTTTTACGTGTTTTGTATTACGTTACCCGTAAAAATTATGTAATATTACCCCTGAAATCTTGGTCTAAATCCGCCACTGGCAAGAAGGACTTGGTTATGAAATTAATTCCACCATCAAAGGAATTTTAACATCCTTCAACTATACGATAGAATTTAAAATATTATATGAAAATGATTCAAAAGTGGCTCAAGCCTTAAATTCTCAATTGGCCCATGTTTAAAATCACAAAAAATTGCTTCCAACTAAACCAAATGAACATTTAAAAGAATCCACATAGATGACAAAATATTGCTTCCAACTAAACCAATTATAATAAGAAGTTTTTGTTTTCGTTTTTTATACCCCTATGAATTACCTGAACACATTATTGTTTTTTTCTGCTTTTATTAATGTTTGATGTGTTAAAACTATCAAATAAATTAGAATGTAATATAAGTGCAAATTACATAACTACCTTTTTTTTTTTTTTTTTTTTTTTTTTTTGCAATTTACTAACATTTTATACCAAAATATGTAACATGTCAATGCCAAAAGAAATAAATCCAACTTTTCTAAGTTCTAACGATTTGAATGGAAAAACGACCCATGAAAAAAAATATAAAAGTGTCATGAAGGATATCTAAGAAAAAACCAGATTTCTCATCAAATATCATCAAAATCTGGATGAAAACAAAATATCAACAACGACCAGAAATCTCATCAAGTGTCTTTAAATGGCAGACTAAATTTCAGTAGTTAGCATGTCTGTTTGGTTGCCCTTTGACCTATTTTTAAATTCTAACGATCTGAATGCTACTATAGGTGCACTTGAATATTACAACACTTTGAAACATGTTAATATAATGAATTTAATATTTTTTAACTTAAAATAATCTACATAAAAGATATAAAAATGTTCACAAAAGATAATATTTTTCAACCCAACCCAATATGTTAATATAATGAATTTAATATAATTTTTAACTATAATAATTTGTATAAAAGATATTTTTAACTTAAAATAATCTATAATATTTTTCAAACCAACCCAACATGTCAATCAAGATATCATTTGCAACAAAAAGATAAATAAAATCTAATAAGAAAACATACTTTAGTATTATTTCTTCTTTTCTAATTCTTCCAAAATATTGATGCTTTTTACTTTTTTTTTCTTCTTATCCTCTACTTGTAGCTTATCAAATTCGTTGACATCTGCAATGACTTTTTCTCTCGTTTTTTTTTTTTTTTTTTTTTTTTTTGTATCAGCAAGCAATATTTTAGTTAGGTATTTTAACCTTAATTTTTTCAGTTTCCTTTTTTGAACATCCGACTCTTTAGCTAATCCACAATCATAGCTTCTTAGGTCTTCTCCCATGTATGTATCCATGTGACACATAACGAAAATTCCATAATGTTCCTTATTATTTTCTGTTCTCTGGTTGAATTCTGCTCTCATTGGCTCATTTTTTTTTTGTAATAACAATTTTTTCTTGAACCAGAAATAATATATACACCCATTCTGTACTTTTGTTAAAATAATTTAATATGTTAAACTTTTTAAGCAACATATTATCTTTTAAAGTTGCTTAAAACTCAAGTTGTTTCACAAAATTACTAAAATAAAACTATTTAACATGTTAAACAAAATTTTCTTTTTCTACACTTTTGTTAAAATAATTTAACATGCTAAACCTTTTAAGCATCATATTATGTTTTAAATATTTTTTAAACTTAAGCTGTTTCAGAAGATTGCCAAAATAAAACTATTTAACATATTAAAATGAATTTTCTTTTAACAAAACTAGAAATAAAATGTACTTGAATCCATTTTGCAATTTTATTAAAATTATTTAACATGTTAAACCTTTTAACTAGCATTTTATGTTTTAAATCCCTTTGAAACTCAAGCTGTTTCACAAGATTGCTAAAAATACCTTTTTAATATGTTAAACTGAAATTTCATTTGACAAAATCATAAATAAAATGTACTTGAACCCCTTATGCACTTTTGTTAAATTTTTTTAACATGTTAAACCTTTTAAGCAACATATTATGTTTTAAATCTGTTTGAAACCTAAGCTATTTTACAAGATTGCTAAAATAAAACTATTTAAAAGGTTAAACTGGATTTTTTATGACAAAACCAACAATAATATGTACTTGAACCCATTCTGCACCTTTGTTAAAATAATTTTTTATGTTAAATAGAATTTTTGTTTGGCAAAAACACAAACAAAATCAAAACACAATAGACTATTAGACGTATGAAGAACAAATTACAGAAACGTTAATACAAGTAAAAACCACATTATAAAAACATAATAATAGCTGTAAATAATTTTAAAACATAAATATAACAACATTAATCATTGAAAACGTTCTGGACCTAACACATATTGGATGAAATCATAACTAATTAGAGGCAATTAGAAGATTTTGTATGATTATTAGAGAAGGCAGATCACTAAAAACGTTTAGAAGATTTTGCAGCAAGTATGTGTTTACTCAGTGAATGAACAAACCCTAGAATCAGATCTGGAACAGAACATATTAAATTTTTTATACTTGAAGAAAATCGCCGAATAAATGATTTGTGCAGTGAGAAAAGGTGTATAGTAAGAGAAAGCGGAAGAATGTGGAATTGATTTGTGTAGGTTATTTTAGATTTTTTACACTTGGACAAAATCCCCATGGTTCCCCAATTTGTCGTGTTTCCCCATTAAACCTACCCATATACACATCACTATAAATTTTACTAAGATTAAATGAAATGAAAGTTATTTACCTTATTCCGAGACCACCTACTCCAACAAAATAATTGTGATGAGATCTAGTAACATAAGAGTTTCCACAAAAACACACATAGATTTGTGGGTTGCGATGCTGATCCAAACACTACGTTGCGATGCTGATCCAAACACTACTTCTGTAGTTAGCAAAGAGGTAAGCTCGATAAATGCAATCATCCATGAGACTATGTCCATTAGCAACCATCACAACCCAACCTTTTTATTCAAAAAATATTATCTCTTTCTTTCAGCTACACATCCCAACCGTACTCAAAATTTAACACCCATTCACAACCCAACCCAACTTAAAATTTTTTTTGAACGTACTCAGTTTTTAATAAAATTTATATCAGGATGTTCACAAAAAGGAGTTATAAAATACAGTGTATTTAGTTTTATTTTTTAAATTAAATATTATAAGTTATTTAAGAAAATAAGTTGGAGGAGGGTTTAATTTGGTTGCAACCATGGTTGTCAAAATTAATATCTTTTCAATTTTTTAAATGAGGTATGCTTTTGAACCGGGTTGGGTTGGTGATACGGCCGGTCTGACCGGAATTCAGACTGGTTGAACCAAATTTCATAGAATTTTCGAGATTTTTGTTGACTTTTTTGACCGGTTCGTTGAACCGGTTGGACCGGGAATCGCTGGGGTGTCCGAATCGACGTCCGATCCGGTCCTGAAAACATTGCCAATGGGGATAGTCCTAACATTCATAACAAACATACACCATCAGATAAATCAAGTTTTTTTCATTTAAACTATTTTCAAATTCTTTTCAACGTTACCTTACTAATCCAAGGCACAAAGGTTGTTTGGTCTGATCTGGTCTGGTCTGGTTGACATGAAAGTTTCTTTTGATATGTTCAATGACTATTAAGCTTTATATATAAGTATACACCTAGTGTATGCTATGACTTATAATAAAGAGTTGTTTTAGCTACCTGAATCTCAAACGCTGGAACAGTTCTAGGTCGTTTACTCGAAAGCAGTGGAAGTGACGATCAGTGAGCTGAGACTTATGGCTTCTGGTTGCATGAAGTTTCAAAGCAAGAAGAAATAAATATAGAGATAGCGATATATATGTATATGTTTTGGACTTTTGGCAGCTATTGTTGCTGTTTATATTAATTTTCTATTGCTTGTTAAAAAGTTATATGTACCATAAATATAGAGATAGCGACATGAGAGATCAGTGAAAATGTTAAAATTGTACAACTAGTCAAAGGCTGCAGAAAAAAAGCACCCAATCAGAAATTTTCACTAATTTACTTGTCATCCATTTCATTTATTTATTTAAAAATTGGTATAGATGTATTTTGAATGCACTGTTGTCAACTATCCTTTATATTCATGTTTTGAAGAAACAATTACAAAATGACAGAAATACCTTCACAATAAACTAATATTACAAAAATGCCATAAAATATGGTGGTGGTTGGGTTGTTTAGAATGGAGAAGATGAAATGTGAAAATGAAGTGGGTGGGACCCACCTTGATTTTTAAATATTAGTTATAGTAGGTTAGAGACCTGTGAACTTCACAGGTTAAAAAAATAAAATGAAAAGTCAAAGAATATATAAATAAAACGCTATAACTTTTTTTGAATTTGATTAGTACTTTTAAAACATAAGATGAGGCAAAACATCATATGATATCAAATTTTTGTATGTGCACGAAGTAAAAAACGTAAAACACATAATTCATTTCATTTATATAAACATATAATGCATTTCGCCTTTTACATTCATTTATAAATTTTAAATCGTGTTATAATTTACTTAAATGTCAAGTACTTAAATGTCTAGCTGTTGTGAGAGAAAATTTAGGACTTAGGTTTAGGGAGGTGTGGGGTTCAATCCCCATGAGATGTACAGTTTGGTCGTTCGAAAAAAATTGTAATATCAAGTTTTAAAACAATTTACCAAAGATAAATAATTTGAGAACGTCAACTACTAAAACGATTAACCATAGATAAATATCCATTATATTAATAATGTTATTATTGACATTAAGAATTTTTTCATTTGAATGGAGAAGATGAAACGAGGAAAATGAAGTTGGTGGGGTCCACTTTAATTTTTAAATATTAGTTATATTTCTTTTGATTTTTAATTGCTATACTTTGTAGTACCAATGGTAACTTTGTCATTTAATACTTACTAATCTAACCTCTGTCCACCCTAATATCCTATGGACTATTCGAGTTAAACGATGTCAAAAGGTAGAAACTATACCTGTAATTATGAAATAGTGGGGACTATAGGTGAAATTGGGGCAAATCACATGGGACTATTCGAGTAATTTTTTCTTTTATTTAAGAACAAAAATATTATGGCATGTGGACTAGTAAATAATTTGGCACTAATGGTGTACATAACACTCAGCACTAGCGGCAAATCCCAATCTTGAAGGATAACTGGAGCTTAAATGTTTTGAGGTCATTTTCTCTCTTTAATGCAGCAACTATTTTAAGATATGTAAATTTTAGCAATTTTGCATTTAAGCTTTTGCGAGCGTAAACTCTGTTGGAGTCTGAAGAAACACTAATCCTGGATTACCGAATAGGCGCTAATTTAGAGAGTGGTTTTACAGTATTTTGTAAAGAGAGTGTGTTTATAAAATACGTGAGGGTCTAAGGGCAAGACCAGGGAGTTTAGGAGACTACCGATTAGAAGAGCCGATCCTCTAAAAGTTAGTAAAATAAACAAGGGGTTGAAGAAGGTACGAAAGAGTTCGTATTCTTCTTGAGTGAAAGTATATGTGATATTAGATGCCAATAAAAGGAGAAGAAGCTCCTCCTTTTAAAGTACCTAGATGTCATACTTTCTCAGCCCATCCTCTACCCTTAATGGGGCCCGGCCCAGGTAGAGGTGTCTCTATAATCCGGCCCAAGTCCTTAAGCCCACTTGGTGCAAGTGGATTTTGATAAAAGGAGAAAGTAAAATGCTAAGGGGGGATGTTACCGCCATGACGGTTGGTACACGTGGCGCCCATTGAGTGGACGCTGATGATCGGCGGACACGCGGCGCTCGCCTATTGGTAGACCGAGGGCGGTGGGTAATCATACCTTTCTTGGACTTCGAGACAGGTTGAGAAAGTCTGCTTGTCAGGAAGATATCTTGGGTGAGAGGCCGCCACGTCGTCGTCCTTTCTGCATGTTAGACTGAGATCAGTCTCTGATTAGAGAGGAACTCTGACGGGCCGTCTGCTGCATCAGAGATATTTTATTTGGGGCAGGGGTGAGTCCCAAAGCTGCCCAAAAAGGTATCTTCCAGTTGTGTTGGCGAAACTTCCTTTGGCTTGCTGGGGAAGCTTCGAAGCATGTTGGGTCTGCCGACGTGAAACGCGCGGACGATGTTGCGCCTGGCGTCGATTGGGCGCCAGGGTGTATCGCCGACGTAAAACGGGCGGGTAGTACTGCTTCTAGCGTCTGTTGGACGCCAGATGTATCGCCGACATAAAACGGGCGGGTGGACGCCAGACGTTCTGCTGACGTAGAACGGGCGGATGGACGCTAAACGATCCGCTGACGTAAAACGGGCGGATGGACGCCAGGCGATGCCAGTTCTACTTGGGCGATGGTATGGTATTTTTTAATGTTTTGATACTATATCCCTTCAGAGTCCAAAGGATGAGCTAATTTGAAGTTCATATATTATCTGGACTTTGGTTGGTATCATACTGTTGAAATGAGAATTTGTTTCTACTTCTAAATTCTAATTAATGTTCATGCTCTTGATAGGCGCTACTAATTTCATATCATAAGATACAAACAATGTCTCTTGATAAGGATATAATAATATCATGCTTAACAATTTTTAAATTTTAGTTTGAATGCAGGAAGTTTAGAGAATCAAACCAATAGCATTCACAGTAGAGCTTACCTATATTTTTGTAAGTGAATCCCCCATATTTTAAGATGGGGTTGTGAGTAAAAAAGACGAGAGTTTATTTGTATACTTAGGAAATTTTGGGATATTTCGGGGAACAAAGTTTTCCTGCATTTATTTTTTAATATTTATTAAAACTGGTTGTGAGAGGAGGAGAAAAAAATAATAACGATAAAGTTATAGAAATATTATTTAATTTAATATGTGTTGCTACAACAAGGAAAATGATCGGGATTAGGTTATGAGATGTTTAGGTTTATATGTTAAAGGTATGTTAGGTTAAGGTTATGATTTAGGGGATCCTCTAGCTCCTGGAATGGACCTGCACAAGGTAACAGACACCGTTAGCCTTAACGCAATAGGGGGTCTCCTGCGTTTGGACTCCGGCGTGAGAATAAGTATGTATTCTTTGGGAGTGATAAAGTAGAGAGTATGAGAGTAAAAGGAGTAGTGATGTAACACCCCAACCAATGGCGGAAACATCGAGGTTGTAAGTCCCAAATACTAGATCTTGTTAAGTGCAAGAGATTGTTATCACTTAGAAACACCTATGGATTAGGTGTTTTAAGTGATTAATCTTCTACAATAAAAGAAACTAGATGAACATGAAGAAAACCGACACACACAATGAATAACATGATGATTCCATTTCTGATTTGATGATGAATAACCTTGGAATACACAGACAAGTACGCACCTTTCAAGTGTGCTACAAAGATAATTCCAAAACCCTAACCCTAGAGCTGCACACACACTTAGCTTATATAGGCAGGCTGATGGGCCTGCGCACTTAACTTAAGTGCGCAGGGCCCGTGCCCTAAGTGCGCAGCCTAGGGTTTTTCCCTACAAACTTTGTGTTAATTACATAATAAGCCCTTCAACTATCAAACTATACAACTAGCTATCAAAAGTCTATAATCTGGTAACTGTGGTCTCAAAATAACCCAACAATACTCCCCCTAGACCACAGCTACCAGTTCTTCCATCTTCAATCAATCTCAACCTCGCTTTGCTCCCCCTCAGCCTGTTCTGGGGGGTCTTGAATGTACAACGCCACTGGATCTTCTTCAACCACTGGAGGAGCTTGAGTAGATTCTGTTGAAGGTCTTTCCGGATCAGCTACTGTTGCAGGATCTTGTGTCTGTACCTCTGAAGTAGTCTCGGCTTCAGGTTGAGTAACTTCTGCAGTAGCAGCAGCAGCAGCGGCTTGGGCAGCTTTCTTTCTTTCTTCCTTTTCTTTATCTGCTGCATTGATCCTGTCGACTATATCAAGCAGCTCCCTTTTCAGATTCATAGCCCGATCCACAGCCCTCCTGAATAACACCGCTTCTTCAAACAGGACATGCCCAGCACCTATGTTGATCTGATTCGCGAAGAGTATATTCAGATCCGATAGATTAAAAGCAAACACATCTACCGGATCCAGGATCCTTATAGCCTCCGAATCGTCCTGCAGTTTGATAACCGCTTCACCAGTATTGCTGTCATAAAACCACTTCTTAAAATCCCTCAGCATAACTGGAAGCTCAGATCGAATGGGAACTCGTGTGACGACCTGAGGAGGGTCAATCACATAAGTTATCATGCCTTGTCCTGTTGCTGGATCGATTCTTTTCTTGGAGATCCGCCTCCTTGGTTTCTGTGGCTTGAAGATTTGGAAATCAGTGTCACATTCTTTCTTTATAAATCACTCAAGCATGGACCCCGTGGTGTCGTTGGTGTGGTTGATGAATGGGGCCCTGCTGAGTTCTCTGATATCCCAACGAGGGAGAGACTTCAGTTGCTGTTGACCTTTGAAGTACTGTATCACTCCCCCTCGTCTCTTCACAGCAAACAACCTTTTCTCTTCGTCATACTTCCAGGAGATAATCTTCTCCTTGTGAGTTTCCCTAGTGTGATGGATGTTTTGATGCAGGGCTGGAATGGTGATGGGCCTTCTAGGAAACCAAGTTGATCTTTCAGGATCCAACTTGTGCCCATCTGACGTCTTGTAGACAACCTCTTCATCCATTCCCATCTCCACAAATCTATCGGGCATCTCATCTTCACTGATCTCGTCAACCTCACTTTCCTCAGCAACTCTTTCTTTCTCTTTTTCTTCTTCCAGAAATTTCCCGAAATCAAAAACCTCATCAAATGTAGTGCTGGGAGCACCAGTCTGCTGTTGCTTCAACTCTTGGAACATGTCAAACATTTTCATCTGAACCTGATTCTGAAACTTGATCAGGTATCGTTGATCTTTGATGATTTTCTCCATATTCCTGTTCTTGTGCTTGAGCTTCTTCACTTTCTTTCTCAGCTCTTGATTGTTGTGCACATCACTTTCAGGGTACAGATTTCCCTGGCAGCCGTCTTTCCAACTTCTTTCACTAGCTTCTCATACAGTTCCTGATGCACCGGTTTGTGACGTGGTGCAGCAGGAGCTGAGGAGGATGGTTCAGCTGGCTGTTGAGCTGGAGCTTTAGGGGCTGGAGCAGCAGCTGTGGAAGGCCCTGGTTGTTCTGGTTGTTCTGCCCCGAAGATGGATTCCAAGATCACATGTTGCTCGATATCGTCCTCAGTCATTACGCGAGGAATCTCAAACTGAGGTAACTGTTCTCGTCTTTTCTTTCTCTCGGCCCTCTTTAACTCTGCAACGTGTTGTAGGGCTGCAGCAGTTTCAAGTTGTTCAGGTGTCAGTGTGTCTCTACCTTCTTGTAACAAACCAGCTGGCCTCTTCCTTTTGCTTGGCTTTGATGGAGCAGTTTCAGTTGCCACTCTCTTCCCCCAGGCCTTCTCTAGAGCTATCTCTTCAGCAGTTGGCTGGGCTGAAGATGGAGCAGGGTCAGATGAACCAGGTGCAGAAGCAGCCGTGGATTGTTGACGAGTTTCAGTAGCATCTAGCCTTCTCTTCTTGATCTTGTTGTATAGCTCCATGACCAAAGGATATCGCTGTGCTGCATACATATTCTCCAGCATGGGTTCCCAGTTAGGCATGTTGCATTCAGTGAAGAATCGTGCACCTTTGGTGAAATTGTATTGATCACCAAGGGGCAGATTCTCGTGTTGTGCGTTGATCATCATCTGCACGAACCTTGGGTACATAACCCATTTCCCTGACCCAGCCTCAGCATTCTTTATCATATAATCAAAGATCATGCCCGACAAGTTGAAGGCTTCATTCTTGCAAATCTTTATCATTGCAGTCGACCATTCAGAGCTGAGCGCGTTGTAGCCTCCTTTCCTATGACACAGAGACATAATAAATACGTGACTTATGAGTCTCCAGTCTCTTGTCAGCTGACTTTTCTTGATATCGCCTCTCTTGTCAAAATCTCCTTTGTAGCCGAAATTCTTGAACTGTTGGTGAATATCGGCTTTGGGCATAAATCTGACAGTTCCTGGCTGATCTTGAAGTCTCAGCACGTTCCGAACGGTATCTTCAGTGATGACTACAGCCTTGTTTCTGACTGTAGCGTTGATTCGCTTCACTCTTCCAGCAGCTTCAACTCGAGCAGACCTCCAGAAGTCTTCAATGTGAGAACAGTAAACTGGTACAATGTGCTGCACAGTGTATCCGACTTTGCTGCGTGTGATCCAGGTCACTACGTCTTTAAACTTGACATCATCGGTTTCAAGATTCATCGGCTGATTGTGCATTCCTCTTGGATCCCAGTCGAGTGCCATCTGTTTAAACCAATAGGACGAAAAGCCAATTAGATCTCTTGAATACGAATCGACGACCAATGACTGACCTTAGACTTAAACTTTGACGGACAACGTACTTAGGCTTAGACTTTATTATTAATATTTTTTTTTTAAGTTTTGTATTTTTTTAACAGTCATAAGATTGAGGTTTGATGGATTTGTTTCATCAGTGTCCATGATACGTTTGATTTTCAGTTTTAAGATTATTAATGTCCGGGTTTAAGTACGCAGTCCGTTCAAGTGTCTGAATAGTCATGATGAATGTCACATTTTGTTTAAAGTTCAAGTACGCATGTCCACAAGTGCGCAGGCCAAGTCAAAATCAATTGAGTCAAGTACTCAGTCAAGTACGCACACACTTGACTGAGCACATAGGTTAGTACGCAGGCATTACACAAGAACTTAAGTGCGCAGGTCAGTGATGATTTGGGCATGGTAACCCTTAGTCAAGACAGTCAAGTCTGTGTACTAGATAAGTACGTAGACACTTAAACCTTCGTTTAAGATTTTAAGTTCACACTCAAGTACGCAAGTCATTAGGGTTTTCAGAGTATGAATAGGGATGAGACAAGTGCGCAGTCTCTATGAGACAAGTGCACAAAGTTCATCCCTAAGTTCGCAACATTCAAATATTCAAAACCATTCTTCAAAAACTCAACAAGAACCCGATTGATTTCTATTAAAACCATGATCAATTCTCCTGTAATCACAACCAAGAAGCAATCAGTACAAAACAAAATACCTTAATCAGTATCAAGAATCAACAGGAAATGATGTGAATAGAAAATTGGGGATGCAAGGTGATTAATGAATGCTAATGGTGATTAATGTTTGAATGTTTGAAGATGAACGGTTAGGATGAATGTTTGATAAAGTGAATTAGGGTTGAAGAAGATAAAATCTGTTAACAAAAAATTTACCGAGAATATATATAGTGACCAAGTGGGCCTGTGCACT
The DNA here is from genome assembly GCA_028751855.1 of Ambrosia trifida. Lineage (NCBI taxonomy): Eukaryota > Viridiplantae > Streptophyta > Magnoliopsida > Asterales > Asteraceae > Ambrosia > Ambrosia trifida. The sequence continues at coordinate 7,761,764 of CM054133.1, read as the reverse complement.
TGAGTCAAGTGCGCAGGCCCCAATTAAGTACGCATGGCTCATAAATTTGGCCCAATAAGAGTTTAAAAGCCCAAATCCATTTTAGTATGTGGGGATTCACCAAAACTCGCCTTCTGCATTCAAGATCATACTAACCATACCTGCCAGAGCCCGTTTCAACTTCCCGTTGGATAGCTGTAGCCTAAGAACAATTGTCGGTATGCTTGTCCACTTAAATCCAAGCCTTTTCTTTTTCAACATGTGTTTGGTGATGCTGTTTATCATGTTCTTCGGTAATATTGACGAAAATTTTATGGACCCCACAGTGTGCTAGGTATTGGCCTACCGATCCTCAAGGTTTATTGAAAAATAATGATGAGAGCTTCAGGTCTATGTTACCATAAGCAAAGAAGATGATCATTATATTGATCAGATGATGAGAGCTTCAGGTCTATGTTACCATAAGCAGAGAAGATGATCATCTGATCGTTTAGTGAGCTATCTAGATATGTTTGCACGTCACTAACATTGCGTGTCTTTTGCTGCTCAGTTTCAAAAATTTTCTTAGCCCTGCATTGGTAGCTTGCACTCTTAGGTGTCTTTTGATTTACCTATGCACAAAATTTTCTGTGTCTTTTAATTTCTCAACCTGTGTATGACCGGACTCAGCTTGTGCAGACCTATAGCACAGTGGGAATCCAACTTTCCGTGTAGATCTTCATTGTTAATCACCTATTAGCAGTTTACTTGATTCCAGGCTGAATCTACCGACACATCGTTGCTTGAGGCCATAACATCCTCTGGGTCCTATTCACATGCTGACGAGATATGATTAGTTCCTATCATTTCCTGAAGTAATTTTGCATTAGGGATGGACTAGTTTTACTTTCTCCCCCAAAAATCTTGTTTTAAGTAAAAAGAAGATTTTTCTGTAAATTATGCACAAGTGAAGTTGTTTTTTTTTTAATTCAAAGTTTATCATCTCAAGCCATGTAACCAACTGATGAAAACGGGTTTTGTCAAAAGCTTTTGTGAAGATATCTGCCTTTTGATCAGCAGTATCTATTGGCAACACCTGTATATATCCTTTGTCGTGAGCATCGCGAATGGAGTGAATCCGAATTTCAATATGTTTGGTTTTAGAATGATCAATTGGATTCTTCACAATGTCACGACAGGCATCATTATCAATAAAAATAGGTGTATGCATGACGTTCAAACCGTAGTCCAAAAGCTGATTTTGGATCCATAACACCTGACAACTACAACTGGAAGCAGCTGTGTATTCAGCTTGAGCAGTGGAGATGGACACTGTAGTCTGCTTCTTGCTCTGCCAAGACACTAGCCTGTTACCCAGAAATTGACAACCACGAGAGACAGATTTTCTGTCAATCCTACAACCTGCATGATCACTATCAGAGTAAGCGATTAAATCAAAATTATCACTCTTAGGATACCATAAACCAAGTTTTGGTGTTCCTTTGAGGTAGCGGAAGACTCTTTTTACTGCAGTTTCATGCGATTGCTTGGGATTGGACTGAAAACGTGCGCAGCATCCAACTGCCCACATGATATCTGGTCTGCTAGCTGTTAGATACATCAGTGAGCCAATCATTGATCGATAAGTGTGAGGATTCACTGAAAGGCCTTGAAGATCTGGTACAAGTGTTGTTTGGGCCGCAAAAGGAGTATTGGACGGCTTGCAGTCGGTCATGTTGTATTTTGCCAGAATGTCTCTTGTATACTTGGCTTGATGGATGAGAATTCCGTCTTCTTTCTGCTGAACTTCCAAGCCTAAGAAAAACGATAATTCTCCCATCATGCTCATTTCAAATTGAGACTTCATAATGCTTTCAAATTCCCTGCACAAATTTTCATCAGTGGAGCCAAAGATAATATCGTCAACATAAATTTGAACAAGGATAGAATGTTTGTTGACTTCTTTGGTGAACAGAGTCATGTCAATCTTCCCTCTGGTGTACCCATTCTGTAGCAAGTATGAAGATAAGGTCTCATACCAAGCTCGAGGAGCTTGATGAAGTCCATAAAGAGCCTTATCCAACTTGTAGTACTTGTTGGGATGATGAGGGTCTTCAAAACTCGGGGGTTGATAGACGTAGACTTCTTCCTTGATCTTCCCGTACAGGAATGCACTCTTCACATCCATTTGAAAGACTTTGAAGTTCTTGTATGAGGCGTATGCTAGGAAGATACGAATGGCTTCAAGTCGAGCAACTGGAGCGAACACTTCCTCATAATCAATACCTTCCTGCTGACGAAAGCCCTGAACTACCAGACGAGCCTTGTTCTTGATCACCACACCTCTTTCATCCATTTTGTTGCAAAACACCCATCTTGTTCCGATAGGATACTTCCCTTCAGGTAGATCCACAAGTTCCCAAACTTTGAGCTTTCTAAACTGATACAGCTCATCCTGCATAGCTTCAACCCAACTTGCATCTCTGACAGCATCTTCAATGCTGAAGGGTACAGTCTGAGATAAGAAGGCTGATAGTGCAATATTAAGTTTATCAGCCTGATTTCTAGTGAGAACACCCTCAGAGATTGGTCCAATGATGTTCTCCACAGGATGATTCTTAGATGACTTAAATCCCATGTTTTGTTCTTCTTGAATTTGGGAAGGCAGATTAGAGAGGTGATCTACAGGAGTTGATGAGCCGGATGGATCATTTGCAGACTGTTGTGCTGAAGATGTTTCTTCTGAAACTGGAGTACTTTTAGGAGATAGAGTAGTTTCAACAGTTGCATCACCATTTGTGGACTGAAGAGGAACAATTGGATCAGCTACAAGTGGAGAAAATCGGGTGGTGAAAGGTGCAGCATCGTCTTCGGAAGAGTAAAGAGTATCTTCAAGAGGAGAAGGATCGGCTGCTTGATTGTCAGATGATTGTTCTTCAATGATACTGAAATTGTTGAAAACAACATCCACATCAAAGAACCATTCAGGACCGGCTCCTGTGTTAGTAGAGTTGGATTCCTGCCAATCAACGTAGAAAGATTCGAGAACCATTTTGGTTCGTTTGTTGTACACTCTATAGGCCTTTTGACTTGAAGAGTATCCAACAAAGAAACACTCATCTCCAACTGCATCAAACTTCATTATGTTCTCGTAGTTGTTAAGCAGCGTACATGAGCATCCAAACGGCCTGAAGTAGTCAATCAGAGGTTTTCTTTTAAAAAGCAATTCATAACCTGTTTTCCCACACGTCTTTACAATTAAGACTCTGTTAAGAACATAACAGGCGGTATTCACAGCTTCAGCCTAGAAGATGATCGGCAATTTGGAGTCGATTAGCATGGTTCTGGCCGCTTCAATAAGTGTACGATTCTTCCTTTCAGCAACGCTATTCTGTTGAGGAGTTCTCGTAGCACTGTACTGAAGATGAATCCCTTTGTTGTTGCAGAAAGTCACGAAGCTTTGATTTTTGAATTCAGTTCCGTGATCGCTTCTGATTGATCTAACTTTTGTCTTTACTATGTTCTCAATGAGAGGAACAAACAACATCAATATCTCGGCAGCTTCACTTTTGTATTCTAAGAAGTACACCCATGTAAAGCGAGAAAAGTCATCTGTTATCACCAAACAATAAGACTTTTTAGCTAAACTTTTAACACTAATAGGACCGAAAAGATCCACATGCAATAATTGAAGAGGTGAGTCTATAGAGTTCACTGTTTTGGACTTGTGCGATTTCTTGTGTTGTTTTCCTTTGGCACATGCTAAACATTTTTCAGAAAAAGGGAATTCCTTGGAAGGAAGACCTCTGACAAGATTTAGTTTTGAAAGCTTGTTAATGTTTTTGAAGTTAACATGTCCTAATCGCCTGTGCCATAACAGTGACTCTGACTCGGATGCTTTAGAAAGTAAGCATGTCATTTGACATTCTGATTTAGCATCTCTCATATTTATCACATATGTGTTATTTTGTCTAGGAGCTTTTAGCATGATTATATTGGTGGGCAGAATGAATCCAGGTTTCAGAAAGATGCACTCCATGTCATTGAATAACACAGATATTCCTTTGTCGCAGACTTGTGATACGCTCAGCAGGTTGTAGCACAATTCTGGAACATAATTCACATCTTCTAACGTCAGTGTGTCAGAGATCACATCTCCTATTCCTACAATCTTTCCGCCCTTTTCATTTCCGGCGAAGGCAACGAACTCTCCATCAATAAATCTATAGTTCTTGAGAAGTTCCTTTAGACCAGTCATGTGTCTAGAAGCCCCGCTATCAACATGCCATAGATATCTCATCAGTGCGATCAGCCATTTCTGTAACTTATTCTGAAATACAAAAGAAAAACACAAGAAATACACATATAAATACAAGAGAATCTATGTACAATCATGACTCAAACCTTTACTTAGTTGACTTTGGGAATCCAGGTTTGGTTTAGTTTTGATCTATCGTGATTTTCACCCAAAACTGACTCTTGTCTTTTCAAACTTTTTGTGGTTTTATCAAAGTTTTTTACTGTTTCTTGAAGGTTTTTAATCTGATCAGAAAGACAGTTTAGTGCTTTGACATCACTGAATTTTAAGTGACATGTTTTAACCTTCAGAAACACAATTTTCATTTTCATTTCATTCTGAAGTGCTTGGATTGAATTTCTACCTAAGATGACATACTATTAACCTTCAGAAACACAATTTTCACGAAATTTGAAGCCAAAATATAAGAAAAACACCTAAATTTAAAAGTTTATAAAGAAAATAATCTTGATAAGGGTTTTGGTATCTTAAAATAGATACAATCTAGAGCACAGAGGCTCTGATACCAAATTGTAAGTCCCAAATACTAGATCTTGTTAAGTGCAAGAGATTGTTATCACTTAGAAACACCTATGGATTAGGTGTTTTAAGTGATTAATCTTCTACAATAAAAGAAACTAGATGAACATGAAGAAAACCGACACACACAATGAATAACATGATGATTCCATTTCTGATTTGATGATGAATAACCTTGGAATACACAGGCAAGTACGCACCTTTCAAGTGTGCTACAAAGATAATTCCAAAACCCTAACCCTAGAGCTGCACACACACTTAGCTTATATAGGCAGGCTGATGGGCCTGCGCACTTAACTTAAGTGCGCAGGGCCCGTGCCCTAAGTGCGCAGCCTAGGGTTTTTCCCTACAAACTTTGTGTTAATTACATAATAAGCCCTTCAACTATCAAACTATACAACTAGCTATCAAAAGTCTATAATCTGGTAACTGTGGTCTCAAAATAACCCAACAGAGGTGTCACGTAAGAATGAGTATACAGTAGCACATGGTATTCAAATTTTAATTTGAAATTTATTTAAAGTAAAAATATCCAAAATTGGAATACATAATAAGTTTTGAATGGAATTCTAATACATCAAATAACCAAATAAGCATAAACTTCAATTTGTCTTCTCATGCTAACACTCTAGTCTTCACGCATCATTATTTCCTGTTGAGTTGTGAAAATGGGGGGGGGGGGGGAGTCAACTAGAAGTTGGTGAGAATACATAAGTCATGTCAAGCAATTCTGTTTAAGAATAAAAGTTTAGCAATTCATATGTCTATCGTAAGTTTAAGTTTACATGAATAAACATGAAATGTTGAATGCACATAATCAAACCTCCGACTAGTTTAGGTCCATCCCGTCATCCACGGTTCACCTTAATATTATGTTGGAACGATAACAATCACCCGCGCTCCCCATAAAAGATGGTCAACGAATCTAGGTAGGATTGTCAATCCAATAGATCTATTATTGAGTATCGCCGGCTTGGCCATAGCTAATGATTATGTATGTTGAAGCGAGTCTAACTGTTGTTGTTGTCTAAATCATGAGGCATTTAAAGTTTACAACTAGACATGTATGTAGAATTGCTTAAGTGTAATGTTGCAAGTATAAAGAATTGCATAAACATGGTTACGTAAACTCACCTTAGTAAAGTATTAAGTCTCGAGAAAAAGTGTAAGTGTAGCCCCAAAGTTGCCAAGTATTACCCTATGTATAAGGTAACAAATAAGTCTAAGTCTATCTAGTCTACAAGTATTTTCTAGGGTTTCGAATTGGGGATAAGTATTTGTTTGATTAATAATCAAATTGTTTATTAAATATAAGAAATTCAATAAATAAATAAACAAAAGTCTTTGTGTAAACTTTAGATTAAAAATGGTCACATTAAAAGGTTTTAAGTATGAAAATAATTTTTATAAAATTATTTTCTTAAAAATAGAATATTAAATCTATTTACTTCAAATTGTCAAAATATAACTTTAATATTTAAAATTATTAAAATTAAAGAATTTTTAAATTAAAAATTGTATTTCTGTTCTAAATGGATAGAAATAATTTATATAAAATTTTGGTGCAAAAATATTGAAAAATGAATTTATTATGATTTATTTATGATTAAAACAAACAAGAATTGGTTAAAAATATTAAATAAATGATTTTTCAGAAATAAAAATCATTTCAGAAATGTTTAATGTTATATAAACTCAGAATAATTTTTGTGGAAATTTATATAATCGTTTTGATATTTTTATAGAATTTTATAAATAAAATAGAATAAACTTGAAATATTTATTATATATATTAAATAAATAATTTTTGGAAAACTAAAAATTGTATGTTAAACGTTTCTATTAGAATAACATAAAATAATTTTTGTAGAATTTATAAAAGAGTTTTAGTATTTTAAAACTAATTTTAAAAATACAGGTGTATATATATATAAGGCTTAATTTGTAAAAAAAAAAAATGTTTTGTTGATGCTGGGAATCGAACCCGGGTCTGGGACCAGTTCGGGTTTTAATCACAAGCCTAGCCACCAACTGGGCTAGACCCTGAGAACGAATAAACTAGATTTGAAATTAATTATATAGCATATGTGAAACTGATTTATAAATCTTTTTAAAAGAAAAGAATAAAGCCGTAAAGGCTGGGACTCGAACCCGTGTCCCTTGGTTGACAAACAACAGACACAACCACTTGATCTAGATCAGTGGTTGTGTTTGGTTTGTTTCTGTATAAAATATATAATCAAGTCTGCAACGTGTTCTTCTCCAAATTCAAAATTGTCGAACCCTAGCTTAATCAATAAACTGATTTACACAACAATAACCCAATTGATCATAGGGTTATTGTTGTGTGGTGACCGATGAACAAAACCTACAATAGAATTGATACTTACAAAGCTTTAATCGCGATGATTAATCGGTCAACAGAAAAGTCAATTGCGAACAAAATTAAGATTTGAAAGGTGATTTAGATCAGAAATTGGAGATGTGGAAGGAATAATCGGCGAGTGTAGAGTGATTTGGAGGATTCAATTTATAGGGTGAAGGTTCGGGTGAACGATTTGGTAAGTTGACTCGTTAAATGACAATGACGTGTTAATTGACACTAATTAGGTATGTTTTGACGAGGATTGATCGTGTAATAGACGCGAATTAGTCAAACCATTCATCAATCATTCCATATCACGATCAAAACGCGTTTGAAAAGGTTAATTTTGGTTAATTGTTCTTCACAGTTGACTTTTCAAGCCAACTGTTAAGAACTAAATACATAATATAATTAAATGGTGTTGAAAACCAAACAAGTGTGTGGTGTAGCTCAACTGGTTGTGTTGTGATGATGTGGTGAACCGGCCATGGGCTCGGGTTCGAATCCCGGCCCAGGCCTTTTATTTTTGATAATTATATCACATATATATGTATAATATATATATATATATATATATATATAGCATAGTATTAGGGGTCCAAATGCGTCACGAAATATTTTTTAAAAGACGATAAATGATGAAACTTGACGTTTTATTAATAATAATCGTAACGTACAAGAATTTTAATGCGAAATGTTACAGTCTCCCCTACTTTTAGGAACTTCGTCCCAAAGTTGGAGTTGGAGAGTCTGGTGGAAAAAGATGTGGGTATTTAGACTTCATCTGGTCCTTGCGTTCCCAAGTGAACTCTGGACCTCGTTTAGATTCCCAACGAACCTTAACGATCGGAATGCGACTGCGCTTGAGTTTCTTGACTCCAGTATCTACGATCTCGACGGGTTTCTCGACAATGTGCATAGTTTCATCGATTTGCACATCTTCAAGAGGGACATGGAGGTTCTCATCTGCTAAGCATTTCTTGAGATTCGAAACATGAAAGGTTGGGTGAACATTGCTTAGCTCAGGTGGAAGATCAAGTTTGTAAGCCACTTTTCCAATCCTGTCAAGAACTTTGAATGGGCCTATGTATCAAGGAGCTAGTTTTCCCTTTCTACCGAAGCGAATCACTCCCTTCCAAGGGGATACCTTAAGAAGTACAAGGTCCCCGACTTGGAATTCCAAGGGCTTACGACGTTTATCAGCATAGCTCTTCTGACGACTTCTAGCCTTGAGAAGATTATCCTGAATGAGTTTGATTTTATCTGTGGTTTCCTGGATCAGTTCGGGTCCAGTTATCTGGGCTTCACCAACCTCAGTCCAACAGACAGGTGAACGACATTTATGACCATAAAGTGCCTCGAAAGGAGCCATGTTAATGTTGGCATGATAACTGTTGTTGTATGAAAACTCGACCAAAGGCTAAAAGTGATCTTGCTTTTCTTTCACTCTTGTTTTTCGTTATGGCTAAAAGTGATCTTGCTTCTCAATTTACCCGGTTATCCAAAGTCCGATGCTGAACAGTTTTGCTCGGAAATTGGTATTCCGTTGTCTTTTGAACCCTCTGTTCCAAAGGGTAAGACTCCGGTAACCTCTGTTTCCTTTGGCAAAGTGGCTGTTTACACCTGTCAGTTTGATCAGGGTAATCTCCGATACCCTTTTTCTAGGTTTTTTCTTAATGTTTTAGAGTACCACCAACTTGGTCTTGATCAGTTGTGTCCTTCCGGTGTGGCCCGTATTATTCATTTCGAAATAGTGTGTCGTTGTCTTGGTTATGAGCCTTCTTTGGCTATGTACCGTCAGTTTTTTAGGTTAGCCAAAAATGGGAACTGGTTTACTATTGAGAAGACTCAGTGTGAACCAGCCCTAATTTCCAGCGTCATTGGTCTTGTGTCCACTTGGAAAGATAAATTCTTCTTCTTGAACTCTGATTTCCTACCCTTCAAAGCTCCAAGGAGGTCTCCTGATACTCCTCTAAATGAGAAGGAGCCTGATCCTGACACTCTTGATCAGGAGTTGTTGGAGAAGCTTCGAATTTGTCCTACCCGTCTCCGCACCTTTCCTGAAGATTTTTTGGTCATGATGGGTCTAAGTGTTAATTGGGATGATCCGGAGACCGAGCCTGTGATTTATCATGTTGGGGAGGGTATGTGTTGTTGAGGCTTATTTCTTTTTGTCCTCTTTTATCCCTCTGTTTCATCTGATGTCTTTTCTTTTTTGCAGAAATGAGTACCCTTGATTTCCTTGCTTTGGATGATATTGCTGATGTCAAGTTCAAGGTCCGGGCCTCGGCTGAGGGGAAGAATGTGGTTGTTAGGACGGAACATGTCCGTTTCTAGGGGGAGTACACTAGTATTACTTCGTCTCCCTCTACTGCCGCGGAGCCTTTAGTGAAGAATGTAGGTGCATATGTGCGACTAATGCTTTGGATTGGATAAATCATATGTTTTGTTTCCTGTCGTTGGTGCGAAGGAAAGTTTTTGATGGTGCGAAGGAGAGTTTTCAAGGGTGCGAAGGAAGCTTTTTGGGCGAATGAAGAATGTTTATTATGGAGTTTGGTTCGACCATTCAAAGTGGGCGAACCTGCACATTCGCACGAACAAAGTGGGCGAATGTGCAGTCTATAAATAGGCAAACTCAGTTTTTGCAGCTAACTTTGAGTCATTTATTTCCCGCCACTTTCTGAATTCTCTCTGTAACTTTTTATAAACTTGTTTTGCGTCGAGTCCTTGATTGTAATTACTTTTCTACGTGTATTCAAGTTTGATTATTAATGAAAACGTTTGAAAATGATGATTTGTGTGTGTTTATCTGATTAGTTATCATTTTGTGCTGGTTTTGGGGATTCCGCACCCAAAACTAAATTGTTTGATTGTCTTTGTAGCTTACCGATCCTTTCACGCGCATACAAAGTGGTATCAGAGCCATTCTGAATCAAACAACCACAAATTGATAGTTTCTCAGTTGATTTTGACCCAAAATTGATCAAAAATTTTCTGTTTTAAGTGAACAAACTGAAATGATGTGTTTTTGATTGATTTCATCTTGATTTCGAGTTTGAATTGGATAATTCACTTTATTAAAGTTGTTCCAAATCTTATCCGATTCAAAACCTGATAAAGATCATCAAAATCCATCAACTTTTGATAAACATGATCAAATCTAACTGATTTTCAAAGAATAACCGTTTTTGAAATCACAGGGGTCGAACGAGAGAATTCGGTCGAAAGTGGGAGTCTATTAGGTCGAAAGAGTGTTTTTGTGGTCGAAAGAGTGATTTTAGTGGTCGAAAGTGAACTTTGATTGCTTATATTTTTCATTCGCACTACTGTGTCTCATTCGTATAATCGTTCGGTCGAAGGAGAAAAGTAGAACGGTCGAAGGAAGACTAAAGCGGTCGAAGGAGATTTGATATTTGTTTTCCACATTCGTATCAGATTATTCGGTCGAAAGAGAAGATTTTTTCTCATTCGCACCTCCGTTCATACGAAGGAGTATTCTGTTTTTGAAAATTTTTTAATCGTTTCGTGTTTGTTTGTTTGATTGTTTGCAGGATACAATGTGGAACTTTCCAACAAACCCTAGACCAACTCAAGCACCACAACAACAACAGATTCAAGATCCGTGGACAGTAGCGGCACAAAAGACTAGTCAACCATCACAGCCGATCAATTATATGGCTATGACTAGTTCGGCACCACAACAAGTTGTTCAATCAGTACCACAACCGATTGATAACTATTGGGGAGTCGCAGCAGCAGCAGTCCATTCCCAGACGACCAACGCTATTTCTACTCTTATTCATGATCTATCTTCTGGAAGCGGCAATCGTCCACCGAAGTTAATGGACATGAAGGAGTATAACACTTGGAAGACGAAGTTTAAGATTCACGTTGAGGGACAAGGACTTGAAGGAGCAGAAGCATGGCAAATGATTGTGAAGGGTTACGTTGCTCCTATTCTAGAGAATACTGGAGAACCAATCCCTTTGGAGAATTTGGCGGATGACGAGAAGAAAAGGTTTGCTATAGAGAAGAAAGCATTTTCTCAGCTATCTCAGGCGATCAACACTGATCTATTACATCAGTTTGGATCGTGCACTACTTCCAAACAACTTTGGGATGTGCTGAGAAATCGTCATGATGGAAATGAGAAGACCAGGAAGCTTAGGATGGAGGATCTTCGAATAGAGTTTGAAAACTTCAGTTATATGGGTAATGAGACCCTAAAAGAGTTGGTTCCAAGGTACTGCCATTTGCTCACTGAATTGTCGAGCTATGAAATCAGCATTCCAATGACGGAATTAGTTGATAAATTTGCTGATGCATTACCACCCTATTGGAATCAACACATTGAAGTGTTAAAGGAGAAGGATGCTTACCAGTATTGGACCATTAATGAGTTCATCCAAAAGCTGGAAAACAAAGAGATGGAGGAAAAGAGAAAAGCTAAGAGAGCTCAGATTCCACAGAATCCTGATTTATATGTGAGTGGAACATCTAACTCTCTTTCTGCTTCAAGCACCACATCTACTGTTGCACCTCACATAGCATGTGTGTCTAACATTGTTGAACCAACAAAAGCACCCATTAACTACCTTGCTCAAACTTCATCTTACACACCATCATACACACAACAACCATATCAAACACAAAATTTTATTCCACCATTTTCACCATTACAACAAGCTGCATGCTATACTTCAAGTCAACAGCAACAACAACAACAATATCCTCAAGTGAACCAGATGCAGATTACTCAAGCACAATCAAGTCAAAACCCGATTGTGTTAGAGACATCAAACCTTAACAATGTGACTGTTGAAATTGCTCAACAGCATGTTGCTCTAGTATCTGCCATGGTTGCTTCTTACAACGGTTTGGTAGCAAGTCAAATTGGTAACAATAATCTTACCAATGAGGACTATGCTCAAATCGATAAAGAGGAAATGGAGTTGATGGACATTCAGTGGGCTTTTGCAAGCATTATGAGGAGAGCCACTGATTTCATTCAGAAGACAGGCAGGACTGATCTCTCAACCTCTCCCAATACCACATACGGATTCAACAAAGCAAAGGTTACTTGCTTTAACTGTGGTGAAAAGGGACATTTTAAAAGGGAGTGCACACAACCAGCACAACAAGGTAACCGAAATCCTTTCAATTCTTCATACCAAAACCGACAAAACCAAAACCAGAATCAAGTGTCTTACAACAGTCCAAACATATCAAGCTTTCAACCACAAAATCAAAACACTTACCAGAACCGTCAACAAAACAACAACACCAGACAATCTACAACACAAAACCAACCTCAACAAAACCCAAACCGAACTATTGTTCCTATTTCTACACCTAACACACAAAACCAAAACCAAACTGATACTCAAAACCAAGCACTTGTCATCCAAAAGGATGAAGGTTTTGACTGGACTGGTATGCAATTGGGGGTAGAGGAAATAACTGCTGGGAATGTTGCATGTGTGGCACAGCAGATGAGGCTGGATGAGAATGAGGAAGTTGAAGAAGAGGTTGTGATTGAAAAGGTGTCGGAGTTGAAGATTGAAGAAGTGAATGATGATGTGATGGCTGAAGGTGAAGACAAGAGATCGGGGATGATTCTTGACTCTGTCACCGATGTTGGAGATCAATATGACTTAGCTTACTCAGATATGGAGAGTGAATCTGACTCAGAGACTAGTGTGAATTCACTAGATGATGATATTGACCAATTGCTAGCTGAAGCTGACTTCCTGATGACTCGCAAGTCATGTATGGTGGATGATGCATGCACCAAGATTGACTACTCCAAATTTTTTGCAGGAAAGGAAGCTCACTTTGCTCTAATGGCCATGACAGAACCTCCTAAGCCGGTAAGTTCTGAAACTCAATCTTGTGTTAAATGTGAAAAGTGTGCTGATTTTGAAAAACTGATTGATGAAAATAAGATTCTCAAGGTTCAACTTGAGAGTGCAAAACTCAACTGTCAGATTTATCAAAAGGACTTAAAAGATTTCAACAAAGTTCTTGATGGTTATAAAAAGGATGTGTCAGAATTGAAAAAGACATTATCTATTAAACAACTTGCCATTAATAATTACATCAATGAAATGGAAAACACTAAATTAGAAATGGCAACCATCAAGTGCTTTGCGGAAAAAGTTAACAAGAAACTAGAAAGTTACAAGCACATTGCATACGTAGTTGATCATATCATTGAAGAACCATCCCAGACGAATAGTGCAAACTATAAGTCAGTTCCATCTCCGGTGTTGTTTGAGAATCACACTTTACATGCAATACCACCGGAGACTTTAATTCATCCTGATCCCACACCAGAAAATGAACCTAACACTTCCAGTGTCGGGGATCCATATTTTGATGTGAGACCAGTATTGGGAAATAGTGAGGGTGTGGTCGCTACTGATGATTCAGATGAAGAAGATGAATCATCTGAGACGGTTGAAAGTGATAGTGATATCCCTGATGAAAATTATATAATCACTACTGAGCCAGTCTCACCGTCTCAGATAATTCATCCAATGGCAAATGCTCATCGCAAACATGAGAGTAAGAAAAATGATAAGTTTGTTGGTAAAAGTTTTGAAAAGGAAAAGGTTAAAAAGGTTGAGAAAAACGTGAGAAAACCGGTTGAAAAGAAAGTTGAAATTAAAACTGAGGAAAATGTGGTAAAACCGGTTGAGAAGAAAAATGAATTAAAATCTGAGAAAAACAATGATGTGATCAATGAAGTGTGTGATAAACCTGTCAAAATCTTCTATCGGATGCAAGGCTCCGATAAGATTTTATCTGATGATGAGTTTCCGATTAAGTTTGTCAATTCCACAAAAATCGAAAAGATCTGGCAGGAAAGTACGATTTGGTTCCCAAAATTTGAAAGGACCAACGACATTCCTCAAGAGATTTTAGACAAAATTTATTCGGAAAAAGAAGCAAAGGTCAATGTCACACAGTTTGTTTTGCCTGTGCATAAAGAAAATAGTTTTATTGAACCGACTTACTCGAAGGACCCAGCTCCTGAGAGTTTAAGGAGACAATGCATGGTCGATCGATATCCCATTGCTAGTTTTTCCAAGTCGCCGATCAAGGAAAACTACGAGGAATACCGTGCGTGTTATAAGTGCGGGGAACGGGGACATTTACTTGCCGCCTGCCCGTACGTACGACACAAAAGGCACAAGGTGGAAATGAGGCAATATCATGAGTATTCGGTTGACAATTATGGCTATCAACAGAGACGGCATTTTCCCCAACAACATTTTTATAATCAAAAACAATTTTTACAACAAGGGGGAAAATCGTCCGATGACGTATGATAAGCACAACCGGATGATCACTGATAAATCTGGAAAGAAACCTCAGATGAACTCAACTGCTGATACCAAAAAGGTCACTTCTAAACCTGATGGTAAACAATCAGTTGGACCTGTCTCTGTTAAATCAGAGAAGGTGACCAAGAAGGTTGCTTTTAAGGAAGAAGTAAAGAAACCGACTGAGACTTCAAAATCTCAGATTCGGATCTTGAAAAGATCTGAGCAATCTTGGTCATCTAAGGAATCTGAAGGAGCCTCTACTTCACAGAGCAAGAAGAATGAGAAAGAGAAAGTTGTTAGTAAGGAGAAAGGGGTTGAAGTAACCCAAGTTGTTTGTGATTCAAAAGACTCTTTGAAACAACCTGTTCAAAGACCCAAGACCAAACAGGCTTGGGTCCCCCGAAAGAACTAATTGATCTACTTTAAATGTGCAGGGAGCTCCAGCTGGCCCTGTTAGCAGTCTATGGATTGTTGACAGTGGAGCTTCTGGTCACATGACAGGGGACCTCGCGCTACTCTTTGACATCAAAAACATTAACGGAGGTTATGTGGCATTTGCTGGAAATAAGGGAGGCTACATTACTATGGAGGGTAGTGTAAGCAATGGGGTCGTAACATTTGAGCGGATTTCTTATGTGAAACAAATAGACTATAATTTGCTCAGTGTTAGTCAGATTTGTGATAAACAATTTTCAGTGTATTTTGATGACAAATCCTGTTATATCTTGAAACCTGGGTTTGAGTTACTAAAAGAGTGGGTGATGCTGAAGGCACCGAGAGTTAACAACTTGTATATTCTCGACATGTCTAAAGCAATGACCACCCATGGCCAAGTCACGTGTTTCCTCTCCAAGGCTACAGAAAAAGAATCCATTATGTGGCATAGGAGAATGGGACACATCCATTTGAGAAAGATGAATCAGCTTGTGAAGAATGAACTTGTCACGGGAGTTAATGTCAAACACTTCCATCTGAATGACAAGTGTATCAGTTGCAAGAAGGGCAAGCAGCACAAACAATCCCATAGACCAAAGAAAGTTAATTCTGTTGAGCTGCCACTTGAACGTTTGCATATGGATTTATTCGGTCCAGTCAGACGTAAAAGTCATACCGGAGAGTTATACTGTCTTGTGGTGACTGATGATTATTCTAGATTTTCATGGGTAATGTGTTTGCATCAGAAAAGCGACACTTTTGACAACTTGAAGGTTCTGTTTACACGTCTGGAGAATTTATATGGTCTGAAGATCAAAAGAATCCGGAGTGACAATGGGACGGAGTTTAAAAATGCTCAGATGGAGGATCTTTGTGCAAACAAAGGAATTCATCATGAATATAGTGCTCCGTACACACCCCAGCAGAACGGTGTCGCAGAGAGAAAGAACAGGACTCTTATAGAGACGGCGAGAACTATGCTTGCGGATTCAAATCTTCCAGTCATGTTCTGGAACGAAGCTATTTACGCGGCATGCTATACTCTTAACCGTGTTTTGACAGTGAAGAAGTTTGGCAAGACTTCTTATGAGCTGTTGAACCGTCGCAAGCCGAATCTTGAGTATCTAGAACCATTTGGTGCCCCATGTACAATGCTGAATCCTTCGGAAAAGTTTGCACCAAAGGCTGAAGAAGGTTATTTTGTTGGATATGCAACCCCATTAAAACGGGTATTCAACAAAAGAACTAGAAAAGTCGAGGAGTGGGCTAATGTCGAAGTTCAAAGATATACACAAAATGTACAGGGTGGAGGACCAGATTTGATGTTTGATTACAAAGATTTCTTTGAATCATTCAATCTAGATAGCATGGTTGAAGAAGCTGTACTTCGATTATACTACGAGGTCGAAAACGCCGTAACTTCACCGTTAGTGCGTCCGATCACGGTAAACCCCCAAGCAGCTTCTAATGATACTACTGCTCCTGTATTGGAAGAAGAGGTGTTCCAAGAAGCTTCTACATCGCTTAATTCATCCAAATCAGAATACGAAGACGATGATGCAACAAGTGAAGCTATTCTGGACAATGCTACAGTGACACCACCAGTGAACCCATCTACTACTGATGCTTCAACATCGAATGTGGGTAATGATCTGGATTTTACAGAGAATTTGACAACTCAGACGGGAGTACAAGTACCTGATTATCCGGAATCTCGGATACATCGGATACACCCGCTTGAACAAGTTATTGGTGATCCTGGTAGCAGTGTGATGACAAGAGGACAGCTGAAGAATGCTCAAGCACCAGAAAACATTGGCAATCTTACTTTATATGCCAAAATTCAGAAATCTGGTTTTCAGAATGACTGGTCATTTGCTTGTTATGTTTCGCAGGTCGAGCCGCGGACATACAAGGATGCTCTTTTGGATGACGCCTGGGTGGAAGCAATGCAGGAAGAGTTATTACAATTCCAGAAACTTGGTGTATGGACCCTGACTGATTTACCTCCTGGAAGGAAGAAGATAGGCACTAAATGGGTGTTTAAGTGCAAGAAAGATGATAGAGGAGTCATTGTGCGAAACAAAGCTCGTTTGGTGGTTCAAGGTTTCCATCAGGTTGAAGGAATCGATTATAATGAAATCTATGCACCGGTTGCACGCTTAGAGGCTATTCGCATGTTTCTAGCGTTTGCATCATGGAAAAAGTTTAAGGTGTATCAGATGGATGTAAAGAGCGCTTTTCTTTATGGTGTGGTCAAAGAGGAAGTTTTTGTTGGTCAACCACCGGGCTTTGAAGACCCAATCCACCGGGATAAGGTTTATGTTTTAAACAAAGCACTGTATGGTTTGCACCAAGCTCCGAGGCAATGGTATGAGGAGCTGAGCACGTATCTTCTCTTGAAAGGATTCAAACGCGGATTGGTTGACTGCACTCTGTTTACGAAAAGATCAGGAGATGACTTGCTTCTAGTACAAATTTATGTTGATGACATTATTTTCGGGTCTACTAACGAACTTCTGTGCAGGGAATTTGAACAAGTTATGCAGGAGAAGTTCGAGATGAGCGCTATGGGGGAAATGCAGTTTTTCCTCGGCTTGCAGGTGGAGCAAAGACCAACGGGGATCTTTATTCACCAAACCAAATACGTATCTGAAGTCTTGAGCCGGTTCCAGATGGACGATTCCAAGCCGATGGATACCCCGATACAACCTAATCACGGGATTGGAGTTGACCTTAAGGGGGAGCTGACAGATCCATTTACATTCAGAGCAATCATCGGATCTCTGATGTACCTAAAAGCGTCTAGGCCTGATATAATGTTCGCGACATGTCTTTGTGCTCGTTATCAATCGAAGCCGAAACAAAGTCATTTAGCAGCCGTGAAGTGTATCCTTAGATATCTGAAGGGTTGTCCATCAAAAGGACTATGGTACCCTCATGATGATAATTTTGACCTAATCGCTTTTAGTGATGCAGATTGGGGCGGCTGTGACAAAGACAGCAAATCCACAACGGCTGGATGTCAGTTTATGGGGAGCAGGCTCGTGACCTGGCAATGCAAGAAACAAACCGCAGTTGCACTATCCACATGTGAAGCAGAATACGTTTCAGCATCGAGCTGCTGCTCACAGGTTCTTTGGATCCAACAGCAGATGGTGGATTACGGTTTGCAATTTCTTAAAACCCCTATTTACTGTGATAATGAGGCCGCAATCGCATTAACAAAAGACTTAGTAAATCACTCAAAGGCTAAACATATCCGGATTAAATATCATTTTATCCGTGATTGTTATGCTAAAGAGTTGATCGATATGGTCAAAATCCACACTGATTACCAACGCGCAGATCTTTTTACCAAAGCTTTTGACAAATCCAGATTTGATTATCTTTTAAAGGCTAATGGTATTAAAGAAAAACAGGACTGATCACCACCTCAGTCTATCACTTTTTAGTTTAAATTTTTACTGCTTTTCAGAAAAATTTCGAAAATCCAAAAACATTGAAAAATTTTAAAATCCATAAAAATTAGAAAATTTCTTTGCTGACTGCTATATCTTCTTCCCTTAGATTAATGCCGTCAGATTTCTGTGAACAAACGATATCTAGGCAGTCACATATTTGAAATGCTCCAGCTTATCCTTGGGAACAGTAAATTCGAAAATCTATAAAAAACAGAAAATTCTAAAATGATTTCCTGGAGTATAAAGGGAAATGATAGTACATCAGTGGGGATCTGACACATTCTAAATAATGTAATGCTATATAGGGCGTGTGTCTGAGTCTGTGCGATGTGCTGATAGGCTTCGTAGAACTATTACTGCGTGCCTGATACATACATATCAAACGATTTGTTGTGTGGATGAACTCCTCATGGGCATATGGTCTTAGTACCGTAATTTCGTTTGATAGGGTATTTGTACAAAACTCGGAGGTTTAGGGTCTTTATGTTATTAGTTGTCTGGGGATATCCTCTCTGATCTTCTGCTGTAAGTCATTACGGACCTAGATCAGACAGGGTGTCTTTATAAAAGAGCTATATGCCAAATCCTAAAGTTACCGAATTGAGGAACTTTTCATGTTATATGATAATCAAAGATTATCTATTACATCGTATTGATCATTGATGCAAATCATGATTAATATCAGTCCTCAACCTGGTATAGTGCATATGTTACTCTGCTGCATTAATTTGCTGACCTGTATACCTCTATGCATTATATCTTGTACAATTACAGACAACGAAAGCATAATCATGCTTTACAATGAGTCTTTGTGCATTTATTTCTTGATACGGGAGTATGTCGTGTGCGTGGGAACCACAGACAATTGAGTTTATACTATAAATATCAGTATCAGTATAAAGCACTGCACAAAAGTCTGCATGTGAGTTTATGTGGATCACAATATCAGCAATTGCCAGATCACACATTGTCTTTAATGATAATAATTTCAAAAAGATCAACGGTGTGATCAGATTTCTCATAAACTGATATGATCCCTTTACCGGAATCACAAAAACATTTACAGTTTTCATTTACATTTTTGCATTTTACTTTACTGTCAAAAATTACAAAACTCAAAAAGATTTTAGGTGTGTTTTAACATAAATTTTAGAAAATCCAAAAAGATTTTTCATTTTCATCTTATTTTTGATAACTGATGGTGGTTGATGTCGATTTTCTAAAACCTGGTACACCAATTGAGTTTTGTGATCTTAAAAATGTGAAAATATGATGATTGGATGCTTAAAAGTTGAGAAATAATTGAACCGGGATTCGTTTTTGAGATTTGGAAAATTTTCAAAAATTCCATTTTACATTCGCCCATTCGTTTGGTCGAATGAGGAATTTTTCCAGCTCTTTCGAATGAATTGGACGGGCGAAGGAGAGAGTTCTTGAACTGATGTTCATTCGAACCCTTTTGCCTCATTCGAACCCTTTCAGTAGGGTCGAAGGAGCCAAAAGCTTCTCCTTCGCATGAATAAAACGGGCGAAGGAGACTGTCTATATAAGGCTTTCCAGCTCATTCGACCCTCACTTATTTTCTCTCAGATTTTTCTCATAAAGTCACTTTGTTGCCTGATTGTTTTGCAATATACCATTGTGTTCGCCTTCATCTACTGATCATTTTGCTATATTTGTTTCAGGTTAACATCCATTTTACAAGGATTAATCGTTGTTTTTCGATTCGAGCCCTAAATTTCTAAAATCTGCTTTAAACATCTTTATTGTTTCAATTGTTGATTTAGATTCATAATATGTGTGTTTTAGGGGGAGAAGAACTGAAAATCTAGGCTTCACAAACATCAGATTGATGTTTATGATCAATACCCAGTTCGAACCCTAGTTTTCAAATAAAAACACACATATAATGAACTTTGAATGATTTTGTTTGGTTTAAAAGCTTAATCGGCATGTGTAGGATCTGTTGCAATCAAATAAACATGTTCAGATCATGTTAATTTCATTATTGAAATTTTGAATTTTGATCAGTTACCTTCGCCCCCAATCGAATGGGCGAAGGAAATAAATATTGGTCGAAGGAGATTTATACTGGTCGAATGAAACATTTTATCAAAATTTCTACATTCGAACCACTAGATTTTACATTCGTACCTTGCTATTTTCTCATTCGCACTTCCGACTGGGCGAATGAGAATATGTGTTACAAAATTTTTCAATTTTGATATTTTAACAATTTTTAACATGTGTTTTGTTTTGTTTTGCAGATTTTAAACATGTCTGAGCAAGAGAAGACTACCGAACAAGCAGGATCGTCCTCACAACCTGCTAAGACTGTACCACCGAAGCAGCTAGATTTCGAGAACGCACACAACTGTTGTGCTTATTTGGGAGATGTCAAGAAGCACACCGAATTTGCTGATATTATAGAGTTTTTGAAGAGATGTAGAGTAATTGACGCGATTGCTACACCAACCGTCATTTACCGTGACATTATGCAGGAGTTTTGGTCAAACGCGAAGCTGGATTTTTGGAATTGTGTGTCATGTTTGACAAGCAAGGTTCAAGGACAGAGAATAATTGTTTGTGAACAAGATTTATGAGAGGCGTTGAACTTGAATGATGAGAAGACGGACCCTAAAGAGTTGGGATTCATGGAACAGCGTAAGTGTTTCTTGAGGATGAAATATAATGGACCTATCACCGATGGTTCTTTACATAAAGGAAAACTGTGCCCTCAGTTTAAATATTTGGCACATGTTTTGATTCATGTATTTGGATCGGCTGCGGGTGGATATGACTTGATGAGGAAAAGCATAAGCTCTATGATGGTTGCATTAATATTGAACAAACCGTTCAATGTTTCTGGCATGCTTATGGATCATTTACTTGAGCCGGTTAATGGCACAAGAACACTGAAGTTTTTGCTATATCCTCGCTTTCTACAAATGGTGTTCGACAATAAATATAAAGACTTGAAAAAGGATCCCACACATATTGTTGTTCAAGAGCACATGACATTGAACACACTTGCCAGAATGAAAGCTTACAAAGGCTTATCAGCTGATGAACGTCCTCCTGTTAGGCGTTTATTTGGACACTTAGCAAGACTTGATTATGAAGATCCAGGAAAAGGGTTAGTGAGACATGATGATAGCAATTCTGAACCTGATGATCCTTTACATCATATTGATCCTGATGCAAAGCGAAAGAGACAGATAGTGAATGTGGGTGCAAAAGGTGGTAAAATGAAGAAGAAAGAGGTGGTAATGAAGGTCGTTGAACCTGAAAAAGAGAAACCGAAGTCTGCACCGAGGAGGCAGAAGAGTAAAGCTCAGAAAGGTATACATTTGGTTGATGAGGTGTCTATTGATTCTGAAGAGACACAAGAAGATGAGAGATGGAATTCTGAAGCTGAAACCATTGAGACCACCTTGCCCAAGGCCACTGAGGCTGGTGCGTCTGCTGATGCTGAAGTTCAAGGAGACAAGAGTCCAATTCAGGACGAGGTAATTGAAGTTATTCTGAATATGGATGATATTGAAGCTGGTTCTCCTGTTCAAGCAAAGAAAAAGAAGAAACAGGAGAAACCAAGTTTGAAGAGAAAGAAAGAGCTAGAAATGTTAATGGCTGGCAAGAATTTACCACCAGCTACTAGTTCAAAGTCACCGGTTGCTGAGCAGGTACAGAAGAAACAGAAAACCACAAAAACTTCAAGCACACCACAAACAGAAGGAATTCCAATGGATGATGTGAATGAAGCATTGGATAATGTGCTGAAGAAAATGAGAAAAGGCAAAATGCAAGAAGTTGTTGAACAACCTGCTAAGAAAAAGGTTTCTGTTGATAGTGATGTTATGGATGCTGTTAATCAAAGACTGACTAAAATGATGAATATCATTAACAAACAGCAGAGTGAGATTGAACAGTTAAAATCGAATGACAAAAAGATGTTAGAGGTTGTAGTCACATCAGCGGATGATAGTGCATTGATGAAGAAAACCATCAAGAGGTTGAAGAGGGAAAACAGAAAGTTGCTAAAGCATGAGCAACGAAATACTAGAAGGATAATGGCTTTGAAGGAGGAGAACAAAGAACTGAAGAAGAATAACAAGAAAATGGATAATCTGATTCATGACTTGTACAATCGAGCTCCTCAACTTCAAGCCGGTGAGGAAGACAAAGAGTTAGATGAAGAACAGGTTGATTTTGAACCATCAGATGAGGATGAAGATGATGAGTTAGATGAGGATGCTGGTAACGATACTAAGAAAAAGAAGAAAGACGATAATGATGGTAATGATGGTTCGAGTGATGGTTCAGGTGAAAGCGGCTCTGCTTCTGATGATAGTGATGATGATAACGATGACGCTGAACAGTTTTCATATGAAAAGCGTGAAACAGGTAAGGGTGGAGAATCAAGTTCGAAAGCTCCGGGTGAGAATGTTGATGATGAAGATATTTTCTGGAACGAAAGATTAAAGTCATTGTCTGAAGAAGATAAGACTAAGTATCGTCAGATGTTAACCGATCGAGTCTGGACGATAGACATGACTAGCAGGTTTCCTGAAATATTTGAATCTGATAATAAACTCTTCGAATTGGAATATGATGACTCTGATCTTGAGGATGGGGAAGTGTCTGCAGCTATTTCAAAAGAAATTTTGGAAGGTTTAGCAAAGCAAGTGGGTAAAACGTTAGAAGAATTACTTGCTGATAATTTTATTCCTAAGATTCCTGAGAAAGAAGCTGGAAATCACTCGGATGATCGTGATGTTCCTGCATTCGAGGAAGTCGAGATGGAAGATATTACGAGCGATGAATATCCACAATATTTCAGAACAAATCAAGAATGTGGATTTTCTTTCTCAGACGAATTGATAAATCATGCTGAGAAAATAGCCAAAGAGAAGAGTAAGATATTTGAAGAACACATCTTTGAAGGGCATGAAAAGCCTCGGTTCGAACAAACAGACAGTTTGAAGGAGTTGTTGAGGAAGCTAAAGGAGAAGGAGAATAACCGCCCTAAAGCTGATATTCAGGGAAGCTTCTACAAACTTCATAGCAGTATGTTCAAAGGCCGTGCCTTGGCCTGGAAGTTTGTCAAAGAGCTTAGGTGTTTTGCGGTGAAATGGGAGAAAGGTATTCTATACTTTGAGAAGTTTCATCACTTAAAGACTCTTCCTTACTGGGCAATCAGGGATATTTGTCGTCACCGTCTAACGGGAGCGCCAAATAGCCAGATTGATTATTTTGCTGAGAAGATGACCCGTGAGAGTCGAACCGAGTGGAATCTGTTTAGACCCCAGTATCCAAAGAGGATTGAACACAAGAAGGAAATTAACGAGATAACTGGGTTGCCCAAGGTTACTTTGAAGTATAAACCACCGCGGGTGCTGAAGAAAATTCCGTTGTTGCATATTCCTCAGCATTTTGCTAAAGACTTTATATGGTGGTACTATGATTGGAAGAGAGCAGAGGCCGTGATTGTGTTAAAAGACGGTGAGAAGGATTATAAGAAGGTGCTTATTTTTGATCCTATGTGGCTAATCAATTGCTCACATGAGGATATCATCATGCTATTCTATAATCCGATCTACTCAGACGCAAAGGATGCTGAGCAAGCAGGAAAATACCAACGTGTGGTATTTCTGTGCTTTGCATATGACATCAACACTGGATGTGATTATGAACAGAAGTTGGGTAAAACTGTTGAGAAGACTGTGCCTGTGAAGAAAACAAAGAAGAAGACATTTCAGGAACCGGAACTGACTAGAGAACAAAAGATTATACGACACATCAGAATAATGAACAAGCACATGGATGAACAGAGAAGACAACAATCCAAGCAATAGTCGAGGGGGAGTTTGTAGGTGCATATGTGCGACTAATGCTTTGGATTGGATAAATCATATGTTTTGTTTCCTGTCGTTGGTGCGAAGGAAAGTTTTTGATGGTGCGAAGGAGAGTTTTCAAGGGTGCGAAGGAAGCTTTTTGGGCGAATGAAGAATGTTTATTATGGAGTTTGGTTCGACCATTCAAAGTGGGCGAACCTGCACATTCGCACAAACAAAGTGGGCGAATGTGCAGTCTATAAATAGGCAAACTCAGTTTTTGCAGCTAACTTTGAGTCATTTATTTCCCGCCACTTTCTGAATTCTCTCTGTAACTTTTTATAAACTTGTTTTGCGTCGAGTCCTTGATTGTAATTACTTTTCTACGTGTATTCAAGTTTGATTATTAATGAAAACGTTTGAAAATGATGATTTGTGTGTGTTTATCTGATTAGTTATCATTTTGTGCTGGTTTTGGGGATTCCGCACCCAAAACTAAATTGTTTGATTGTCTTTGTAGCTTACCGATCCTTTCACGCGCATACAAAGAAGTCTCTTACTCTTCGTCGCTCCAGCAAGCGACTTCAAGGCGTTTCCTCCGGCCCAGGGAATATACCTGCTATTCCCTTGGTCATTGAAGAGGAGGATGAAGACTCTTCCCTGATAGCCTCCGCTATGGGAGGTGTGCCTGCCTCTGGGAAGGGTAAGCTGACCTTGTCTTCCCCTAAGGAGGATGATGCTTTGTTCAAAAAGCCTAAGGATGTGGTAATCAAGGGTAGGGATCAGAAGCTGTTGTTGTCGAGAGCTGAAGGAGGTGAGAGTTCGAAGCCGGTTACCAGTGTTGGTGTTGATACCCCTGTTTAGCAGGGTCAGAATGAAGGAGTGTATGTACCAAAGTGGGACATTAAGAGTTCTGACGTGTTGAAGAGGGCTTCTGTTTGTCGGGATTTGATTGATCATTGTATCCCTGATGCAGAAAGGGCTATGCACCGGGAGTGGGTGGACAAAGATTTGATGAAGAAGATGTACTTTCATTTTGGTCAGTATCTGTCATTGTTTCCAGATGGTATGGCTAGGTGGGGGAGTTTATTACCTCAGATTAAGCAGGTGGAAGGAGCTTATGCGAAACATGAGGTTGAGTTGCTGAAGGCGAAGGAGGAGTTAGCTAAGTACGTTGCACGGGAGAAGGATTTGGTGCATGAGTTGGCCGTGTCTAGGACTCAGCTAAGTTTGGAGAAGGAGAAGTTTGACAAGATGTTTAAAGGTTTGAATGATGAGAAAGCGAAGGTGGCTGAGGAGAGGGAAGGTTTGGCTCGGGCTAGGGAGGCGGTTAAACAAGAGCTGGGTGCTGTGGAGAAGGTTGGTGTGGAGCTAAGGGCTCAGGTGGATCATCTGCCCGGAGAGAAGGATTGGCTGATTTCAAAGGGGGTTGCTCGTTTCGTTACCAACTTGCTTCACTCCTAGGAATTCAATGCTCCATTGGCTGATATTTATGCCAAAGCCATAGCTTTCGGTCGTCATGGGGGAATACAAGCTGGTTTTAAGGCAGCTGCAGAGGGTCAGAGGGTTGAAGAGCTCCCTTCTTTTAAGCCTTCCTCTGGGGAGGAGTTTGTGAGTGCTGTGAAGGCGATGGAGGTTTCCACCTATCCTTATATTGCAAATATTGTCAAGGCCTCCCAGCAACCTATCTCTTTCCTGCAAGGTTTGGAGCCGGAAGGTTTAAAGAAGGAGGTGGCCGACGAAGTCTTCAACTCCTACGTGTCAAAGAGGCCCCTTAGGATTATGCTGGAGGGTGCTGATGGTGGGGAAAGTAGCTCAAAGCGTTTAAAGCCTGCTGATTCGTCTAATGTTCCTGGTTTGGAGCAGGTATTCGAAAATCCCTCCCCCCTTCAAGCTTTGAAGATTGACTCCATCCCTCCTGTTGGTGAAGATGATCCGTTTGCTGGCCTTAACACTGAGGAGCTTTACGGAGATGTTGGGAACCAAGCTCTGGCTTTCACCGGTGAAGGTGATACTACTGATGAAGCCGAAGATTCTATCACCCCGTGATCCAGTCATGTTTTAGTTTTTTGTGTTATGTTTTGGGCAGCCTTTGTAATGAAACTCTAATGTACCTAGCCTTAGGGCTTTTAAATCAATGGAAATGCTCCCCTTGTTGGGGTGATGCCTTTTATGTTTAATGTTTGGTTTTGTTGAATATTTGTGCTTGCCGTTTATAGTGTTTGCAATGTCTTTAACCTTTTGCTATGAGGTGGATGCTGCAGTCACCCATCCCAGGCTATTAAGCTAGAGAACCGATGCAATGCTTATCCTATCAGCTTGTTTGTAACCTTTCTCAATGGATATCTTTGTGAAATGTTCGTTTTGATGCTTGTTATGAACATGTATGAGCTGTCTTGGTGTGAGGAGCTCACCCTCTTTCATGGGTCTAGGTATTCCATCTAAAGGACTTGTCCCATGGAGTTGTGGATTGTATTAGGAACTCACCCTGTATACAGGAAGGTCATTATCCTTGTTACCTGTTGAGCAGTTGTGGCCTAGGAGCTCATCCCCGTTTCATGGGTAGGTATAGCACCGGATCCTATGGAGCCTAGTTAGGAGGGGCTCACCCTTTGATAAGATAAGTGACAAGTGAACTATTTTTAAAAGAAAGTCCATTCATTCATTAGCTGTTTCATGTGGGATACATAGTAGCATTACAACCATTAAACATATAATCGTTTCAAATGCTTGTCATTCCAGTGCCTTGGGACCATGTTGCCGTTTGGATCAGCTAGCTTGTAGGATCCCCCTTTGTGGGCTTCCTTGATGACGTAAGGACCCTCCCATTGGGGACCTAGCTTCCCTACGCTCTGCAACCTGCTAGCTTCATTGCATCTCAACACGAGATCCCCCGGCCTGAAGACTTCTTTTCTAACCCTCGTGTTGTAGTAGGCTTCGAGTTTCATTTTGTACCTAGCTTCTCTGATAGAGGCTTGATTTCTTGGTTCTTCGAGGAGGTCCAGGTTAAGCAGGACCTCCCTATCATTGTGCTGCGCATCTTGTCGTGTGCTTCTTCCTGAGCTTACCCCAATTTCAGCTGGTATGACAGCTTAGCTTTCGAAGACGAGACTGTAGGGTGTCTTTTGGTGGCTTGTTTTCTCCATGGTTCGGATAGCCCAGAGAACACTTGGGAGCTCGTCCACCCATTTTTTGCCATACCTTCCCAGCCTCGCTTTGATACCCTCCACAATGCTCCTGTTCATACGTTCAACTTGTCCATTGGACTGGGGGTAAGCTACTGAGCTGAAGACTTGTTTGATGCCCAGCTCGGTACACCAGCTGCTGAACGGCTTGTTGGCAAACTGCTTCCCATTGTCGGTTATGATTTCTCCTGGTAGTCCATATCTGTAGATTATCTGCTCCCATACGAAATTCACCACATGCTTTCCCGATATGGTGGCCAATGGTTTGACCTCCGGCCACTTGGTGAAGTAGTCAACAGCTACCAAAAGGAACTTCAGTTTTCCCGGGGCCGGTGGGAAAGGACCCACTATGTCCATTCCCCACTTATAGAAGGGCCAGGCAGAGATGATGGGTACAAGATCATGCTTCGGGCTGGTCTTCACCGGTGTTTGCAACTGACACGCTTCACATTTTCGGATCGTTTCAAAGGCATTTTTGTGCATGGTTGGCCAATAGTAACTGAGGTTCATTAGTTTCGATACCACGGCGCGGGGCCCAGCATGCATGCCACATATTCCCTCGTGTACCTCCCTGATGAGATAGTCACTTTGATTGGGTCTAACACACCTGAGTAGGGGTGCCAAGTATCCTTTCTTGTAGAGCTTGCCATCTTCAATCACGTATTGCCTTGCCTTGATGACCAATTGTTTTGCTTCTTGCTCGCTATCGGGCAGCTTCCCTTCTTTTAGGTAGGACATTATTGGGGTCATCCATGTGGATTCTGTTTCCGTGACTATATCTTGGACCTCTTTGTCATCAATGGAGGGTTCTCGAAGCACCTCAACCAGAACTTTCTTTATCAAGTGAGCAAACGTTAAGGAAGCCAGCTTGCTCAGGGCATCTGCTTGCTTGTTCTTGGTTCTCGATACTTGCTCTAGTGTGAAGGTCTTGAACTCCTTGACGAGTTCCTTGACCTTGTCCTTGTACTTGATCATTGAAGGTTCCTTAGCGGTGTATCCTCCATTCACTTGCTTGACTACCAGGTTTGAGTCAACAAACACCTTCAACTCTTGCACTTTCATGTTTCTTGCCAACCTTAAACCGGCCAGCAGGGCTTCATATTTAGCACCATTATTGGTGCAGGGGAAGTCTAAACGGAGGGCATAAGTGTATTCAGTTCCGTGGGGGTCTCTAATGACAAGACCAGCCCCGGAACCTTCTACACTTGAGGCTCCGTCAGTGAAAAGGCACCACTTCCCTTGGAGGTCAGGTTGTTCTTCCTCGACCTCATTCATCTCTTTTTCCGTCTGCAGGACGGGCAGCTCGGTTAAAAAAATCAGCAAACACCTGCCCTTTGTAAGCCCTCCTAGGTACATATTCTATCTTGTGCTCCCCAAGGCCAATAACCCATTTGGCCAGCCTCCCCGAATCTTCCGGCTTTTCAAGGATGGAACATAGGGGTTGGTCGGTGATTACCTTCATTGGGTGAGCTTGGAAATATCGTCTTAGCCTCTTAGCAGTGTGCACAAGTGCTAGTACAAGCTTCTCCATGGGAGCATAATTGATTTCAGCATCTTTGAGGGCTCTGCTGACGAAGTATACGGGTATTTGCTCCTTTCCTCTATCAACCAGGAGGACTGAGCTAACCGCTTCAGATCCTGCAGACAAGTAAACTGTTATTACTTCCCCCTTTTCAGGAGTTGCCATTTCTGGCAGGGAAGCTATGTGTTTTTTAAGCTCAAGGAAGGCTGCCTCTGCCTCTTTAGTCCAACGGAAGTCCTTCTTGTCGACACAATTCTTGAGTGTTTTAAAGAAAGGTTAGCACTTTTCCGCGGACTTAGGTAAGAAACGTTTCAAAGAAACAATTTTACCGTTGAGGCTCTGCACTTCCTTCTTCGTGGAGGGTGACTTCATCTCTAGGATAACCTGGATCTTGCTTGGATTTGCCTTGATGCTTTGTTTCCCGACTATGTGACCAAGGAACTTCCCTTCCTCGAACCCAAAGGAGCACTTTACTGGATTGAGTTTCATGTTTATGCCCCGGAGGTTATCAAAGGTCTCACGGATGTCTTTTATCATTGCTCTTCCTGACTCGCTTTTGATGACCAGATCATCTACATAGGCTTCCATATTCCTCCCAATTTGTTTCGAGAAGGCCTGATCCACTAGCCTTTGGTAGGTAGCTCCTGCGTTCTTCAAGCCAAAGGGCATCTTTCATTAGCAAAAGATTCCTTTATCTGTGTGGAAGGCTGTCTTCTCTTCGTCTTCCTGCTTCATTTGAATCTGGTGATACCCCTTATAGGCGTCCAGGAAGCACTTGTATTGGAAGCCAGTGAGGGAGTCGACCTTCCAATCGATCTCGGGTAGTGGGTAGCAGTGTTTGGGACAAGCTTTGTTGAGATCCTTGAAATCTACACACATCCTCCAGGAACCATCTTGTTTGGCCACCATGACCGGGTTAGCCACCCACGAGTGATACTGTACCTCCCTTAAAAACCCTGCCTCTACCAATTTTTCTACCTCCTGGCAAGCAGCCTGGCTCCGGGCAGGTGCCAGACTCCTCTTCTTTTGAACGACAGGTTTGTAGGAGGGAGCTATGTTAAGGGAGTGTTCTGCCAGGCTTCTCGGGACCCAGTCATGTCTCCGGGACACCAAGCAAATACGTCTCGGCTGTCCTGCAAAAGATTGATTAGTTCAAACATAACCTCATCAGGGAGCAGATTGTTTAATTTTATAGTCTGCTCCGGATAGGCAGGGTTTATGGTGACTTCCCTGACGGGACCACTGGCCAGTGCTTTCATCTCTCTGGGAGCTTGTGTCTCTTCTACAGAAGCTATTAAAAGGGCTTCAGCTGATGGCTTCAGGGTTGCGATCCCATTGGGCGTTGGGAGCTTCAGGAGGCCATGCGTTGTTGAAACCACCGCATCAAAGGTTGCAATGCCCATCCTACCAATTAGAACATTGTAGCTTGACAGGTACCTGATTACAGAAAAGGTCAGCTCCTCCGTCCTGGATAGGTCCCCATCTCTGAAACAGACGTTTAGGGTGAGCTTCCCCAAGGGATGTACACGTTCCCCTGAGAAACCCACGAGGGAAGCATCTGACGGTTTGAGCTTGGACTTAATTTCTGGGCTTAGTGACTCGAAACATCGTTCGTACATTACTTCTGACGAGGCACCACCGTCCATAAACACTCTGTCTATTGGGAAACCATCCAGTTCGGCTTCCACTATTACAGGGGTAATGATCAATTCATCTGGAGCAGGAGGGAGGCAGATGCATTGCTTGTTCCAGGGCTCGGTCCGAGCTCTCTTGATCTGCTGGGCTCCCTCGTATCTGATCATGTTGACCTCTTTTGTAACACCCCAACCGATGGCGGAAACATCGAGGTGTCACGTAAGAATGAGTATACAGTAGCACATGGTATTCAAGTTTTAATTGAAATTTATTTAAAGTAAAATATCCAAAATTTGAAAATATATAACAAAGTCTTGAATGAAATTCTAGTACATCAAATAACCAAACAAAGCATAAACTTCAAATTGTCTCCTCATGCTAGCTTTAGACTTCAAGCATCATTATTTCCTGTTGAGTTTGGAAAAATGGGGGGGGGGTCAACTAAAAGTTGGTGAGAATACATAAGCGATAACAAGCAATTAAGTTTTAGAATAATAAAAGTTTAGCAATTCATATGTCTATCGTAAGTGTAAGTCTACATGAATAAACATGAAGTATAATATGCACATAATCAAACCTCCGACAAGTTTAAGTCCATCCCGTCATCCACGGTTCACCTTAATATCACGTTGGAACGATAACAATCACCCGCACTCCCCATAAAAGATGGTCAACGAATCTAGGTGGGATTGTCAATCCAATAGATCTATCATTGTGCATCGCCGGCTTGGCCATAGCTAATGATTATGTAAGTTGAAGTTTAAGTCTAATAGTCTTTGTCTAAGTCATGAGGCATTAAAGTTTACAACTAGACATGTATGTAGAATTGCTTAAGTATAAAGTTTCAAGTATAAAGAATTGCATAAACAAGGTTACGTAAACTCACCTTAGCAAAGTGTTAAGTCTCGAGAAATAGAATATGTGTAGCCCAACGTTGCCAAGTATTACCCTATGTATAAGGTAATAAATAAGTCTAAGTCTTTCTAGTCTACAAGTATTTTCTAGGGTTCCTAATTTTGGGATAAATATTCGTTTAATTATTAAATAAATTGTTAAATAAATAAAAGAAATTCAAAAAATAAATAAACAAAAGTCTTAATGTAGGTTTTTGATTAAGGATGATCACATCATAAAGTTTTAAGTACGAAAATAATTTTTATAAAATTATTTTCTCAAAAGTTGAATATTTAGTCTATTTATTTTTATTTGTCAAAATATAACTTTAATATCTAAAAATATTAAAATTAAAGAATTTTTAAATTAAATTTTGTATTTCTGTTCTAAACGGACAGAAATAATTTATATAAAATTTTGGTGTAAAAATATTGAAAAATGAATTTATTATGATTTATTTATGATTAAAATAACAAAAATCGATTAAAAATATTAAATAAATGATTTTTCTAAAATAAAAATCATTTCAGAAATGTTTAATGTTTTATAAACTCAGAATAATTTTTGTGGAAATTTATATAATCGTTTTGATATTTTTATAGAATTTTATAATTATAATAGAATAAATTTGTAATATTTATTATATATAATAAATAAATCATTTTTGGAAAACTAAAAATTGTGTGTTAAACTTTTCTATTAGAACATCATAAAATAATTTTTGTAGAATTTATAAAGAAGTTTTAGTATTTTAAAACCATTTTTTAAAAATAATAAAGAATATATAAGTAATAAAGGTTTTTTTTTTTTTAAAGGTTTGCATATGGCGAGGCTCGAACCCGCGTCAAACCCGGGTCAGGGCTTTAAATCACAAGCCTAGACCATCTGGTCTAGACCCTGAGAACGATTAAACCATGGTTGAAATTAATTATATAGTTATACTTGAAACAGATATATAATCATTTTAAAAGAAAAGAAAAGGATGTGTGATACGGGACTCGAACCCGCGTACCCTAGTTGACAAACAGATGACACAACCACTTGATCTAGATCAGTGGTTGTGTCTGTTTTGTTTCTGATTTAAATAAATATCGAGGTATGCAGTAACAATTATCCCCAAATCGTGGCTTACGAGCCCTAGGTTTCTTAATAACCAAAATTAACATCCAATAGCCCCTGATATGATGGGGCTATTGCTCGTAGGGTGCCGAAGGTTAAAACCAACAAAAGATTTCAATACTTACAGTGCGTTAACGCGTGATTAGAGACAGTCAATGAAAAAGTCAAACACGAACAATTGAAGCTTGAAAAGGTTTCTTTAGCAGAAAGTTAGAGAGGGGAAAGGTTAATCGGCGAGTATAGGATGTGAAAGAGGGTCCAATTTATAGTGAGGGGCTCGTGTGATTCGAATTGGTAAGTTTGACCCTTATTGAATTGTGTACGAATAAATGGTCGGATTTTTGGAAAGTTTTAATGTTGATAGCGTGATACATACGTGTAAATGTCTGTCAATCATTCATTTTTACCATATCAGGGGTTAATTACGCGGATTGATCAAGTATTAAAGGAAAATTGGATCGCAGATTGACTTCTTGAAAGTCAACTGCAATTCTAAACATAGTATAAATGTTATCTAAATCAGAGTTATACCAAAAAGAAGCTGTAGACCAGCTGGTTATGCTGTGTGTGTGATGGGTTGAACCGGCCTTGGGCACGGGTTCGAACCCCGGCCCAGGCAATAATTTTTTTTACATTTAAATCACCACTTTAACACTAGTATTTGCTTATAGTATGGTACTAGGGGTCCAAATGTGTCACGAAATATTTTTAAAAAGGGACGATAATGATAAAATTCGACGTTTTATTCAATAATAGTGGTAACGTACATATAATTCAGTGCGAAATGTTACAGTCTCCCCTACTCTTAGGAACTTCATCCCGAAGTTGGAGTTGGAGAGTCTGGTGGGAACAGGTGTGGGTATTTAGACTTCATCTGGTCCTTGCGTTCCCAAGTGAACTCTGGACCTCGTTTAGATTCCCAACGAACCTTAACGATCGGAATGCGACTGCGCTTGAGTTTCTTGACTCCAGTATCCACGATCTCAACAGGTTTCTCGACAATGTGCATAGTTTCATCGATCTGCACATCTTCAAGAGGGACATGGAGGTTCTCATCTGCTAAGCATTTCTTGAGATTCGAAACGTGAAAAGTTGGGTGAACATTGCTTAACTCAGGTGGAAGATCAAGTTTGTAAGCCACTTTTCCAATCCTGTCAAGCACTTTGAATGGGCCTACGTATCGAGGAGCTAGTTTTCCCTTTCTACCAAAGCGAATTACTCCCTTCCAAGGAGACACCTTAAGAAGTACAAGGTCCCCGACTTGAAATTCCAAGGGCTTACAACGTTTATCAGCATAGCTCTTCTGTCGACTTCTAGCCTTGAGAAGATTATCCTGAATGAGTTGGATTTTATCTGTGGTTTCCTAGATCAGTTCGGGTCCAGTGATCTAGGCTTCACCAAACTCAGTCCAACAGACCGGTGAACGACACTTACGACCATAGAGTGCCTCGAAAGGAGCCATGTTAATGCTGGCATGATAACTGTTGTTGTATGAAAACCACACATTTGGTTCCATAAAGATAGTGTCTCCAAACCTTATGAGTGGGGACCAAAACAAGAGGAAGCATTTGAGACTCTTAAGCTGAAACTCTGTGAAGCTCCTATCCTGTCTCTTTACAGATGGTATCAGAGCCACTCCTGTGCCGTTTGGGATGGTGGGTGCACACCTCATCAGGGACGATGAGACTCTAACAGGGGGTGAATGTGACACCCCAGGAACACACCTCATCATGGACGATGAGACTCTAACAGGGGGTGAATGTGACACCCCAGGAAAATCCCACATCAGCCGTGGCCAGGAGAGATCCTTGGTTCATAAGTAATGTCTTGCCTCTTAAATCGCCAACGCGTTTTGGGGCTTAATGTTAGTGGATGAGAGGAGAACTCCACAGCTAAGCGTGCTCAGGTGGGAGCAGTATCAGGATGGGTGACCTCCTGGGAAGTCTCCACCAGGGCACCCAAAAATAAATCCGTGAGCTCTGGGTGGGCAAAGCGGACAATATTGGTGGTGAGAGGGGCCGGATGTTACATCTTTGTCCTTCCTCCCCTCATCTTTCCTTCCCTTGATGTCCTTGATCAAGTGAGCCAATTCTCCGGACTTAACGGCTTCTTCTATCCTCTTTTTCAGCTGGTAACAGTCGTTTGTGTGGTGTTCGGTGTCGTTGTGGAAGGCACAGTGCTTGCTGGCGTCCCTCTTGTTGGCGGGCTTGGACAAGGGTCTGGGAGGTTGGAACGTATACTTGACCTCCTCAGTGGAGAGTATCACCTGAGGGGTCTTAGTTAGGACTGTAAATACGTGCCTTTCTTTTTCTTGATATCGTCCAGGTCTAGGAGACCGTCGTCTTTCCTCATTCCTTCTTGACTCGAATGGTCTTCCATATCGTCTCTCATTGTAGGGTTGGAAGTTGGCTCTTCGGGAGCTCATAGAGCTGTCTCTCCAACTTCCCCGATCCCGTTTTCTGGTATCCTGCCGAGTGAGAGCTTCTTCTCCCCGAAGGAAGGCTTCTGCTCTCTCAAAGGCTTCTTCCATGGTTTGGGGAACGTCTTCATGAAACCTTCTCAATAACTTTTTAGGGCGGATGGCCCCCATGAATCCCGATACTCGAATCTTTTCTGTGGCTCCACTATATTGCAAACCTCCCCTCTTGTATCTCTCGATGAAATTGCGGAGATCCTCATGTTCCCCCTGTTGGATTTGGTACAGTAGCAGCATCCTTACTGCATTTCCTCAGGGGATTGAAGTTCGAGGTGAAGCTTCTCCTCAGATCATAAAGGAGGAGATGCTACGGGCAGGGAGGCCACAAAACCACAAGCGGGCTGGACCTACCAATGTCTGCATGAACATGTGGCAACACTCGGCGTTGTTCCATTTCTCCACAGTGGCTGCTCCAGAAAAAAACATTCAGGTGGTCGTCGGGATCCTCGGTCCCATCGTACGTCTTCACGTTAGCTGGCATTTTGATCTTGTTGGGGAAATCAAAATGTGCTATTTGTTCGGTGAAACATTCTAACGACTTGGGACGGTATGGCTCAGAGGGGGTAGCCTCAGTTCGGGTTTCCGCTGTGGAGGTTTGAACTAGGGGTTAGGGAATACCTGACCCCTGACCTCCGGGAAGAGACGTTACTGGTACTTGGTTTAGCGGAAGTGGGTACTGCCATGGGTACCCTCTGTGCCATGTAGGGACATATGGCGGTATGTAAGGTGCGTGCTGAGGTTGGGAGTAGTTGAGGTACATTGCTGTTGAAGGAGTAACTCGTCCCCCAACGTAACATCCGACTCCTGCCAAAGAGGTGGCAACTGCACTACTTGCCAGGGGCAGGGACCTCATAGCTTCTACAAAGGAGATAGGTGTTGAGGACGACAAAGGCACTTGTGTGGCTTCCAACAACTGTCTTGTCGTATGTTCTTGGACCCCGGGAGAGAGTATGGTTCTGCTAGGGCCTTCCCCTGAAAGAATACCTCCCTGACTATTTAAGTAGGGGTGAGGATTCGTGTCAATACGTTAGGTTGTTGGGGAGGTAGTGGTGCCCCATAACGGAGGAGTAGGTGAGAGGGTAACGGTAGGTTCTTCGTCGTAAGACAACCTGACCTTCACACCCCTGGACCTTTCTTCCAGCACATAACCATTCAAGAGGTCTCGGAGTTGCAAGAAGTTTCTTCGTACTCCCTCCGGGGTGATGTCCATTCGTTCGATAGGTAACAACAAGTCATCTCTAGGAGATGAATAAACAGTCCTTGAGGCTGGAGGAGTTTGATAGTTGAGCATATCTCCTAGAGACGGTTTGACGTGTGGTCCGTCCGTTCCAGGTGTTTCATGGCCTGCAGTGTCACCGGAGGTGTGACTGCTGGCCGGAGTTTCTTGAAGACCCCCGTCTTGGTGGTTATCTCCACCGGTCATCACAAAAGAAGGTTACTTAGGAACAAACGGGACTGAAGAACTTTCAACAGCTTTGTTCAAAGTAGCGACAGCCCCACGGTGGGCGCCACTTGTTGCTACAACAAGGAAAATGACCGGGATTAGGTTATGAGATGTTTAGGTTTATATGTTAAAGGTATGTTAGGTTAAGGTTATGATTTAGGGGATCCTCTAGCTCCTGGAATGGACTTGCACAAGGTAACAGACACCGTTAGCCTTAACGCAGGAGGGGGTCTCCTGCGTTTGGACTCCGGCGTGAGAATAAGTATGTATTCTTTGGGAGTGATAAAGTAGAGAGTATGAGAGTAAAAGGAGAAGTGAGAAGTGTGTGTGGAATGCATACCCAAGGGTCTCCTTATATAGGCAATGGAAATCTGCCCAGGAGCTCCCTTATGGTAGCATCCTTACTATACCTGGTCATGGTTGACTCTCTTTATGCTGCCAGCAGTGAGACTTTGCCCTTTTAGTGCATTTTTAGCTTTTACTATTTCCTAGGCATGGCTTGGAGCTGTGTGATGTTTTGTTTTATGCCAATAGTAATAAGCCAAAGCACCTTTTTATATTTTCAATGTTTTTACTGTTCACTTTCTGCTGCATAGCTACCGTATGGTAGCCATGCTGCCTTACGTTAGCTATTTAGCTCCAAGAAGTCCAGCAAACCTTAACACTTTTTACTTTGCTTTATTTTCTTAACGAGGGTTTAGAGGTGGGCGTTTTAGGACCCACGTCATCAATATGAGAAAGAAAATGTAGTGATTTTTAGTGTAATATGTGGTAGGGGATGGGGAACATACTACGAATGCTCTAATGGACTTAGAAAAAGGTAGGGTTTTTATATTTCATGTTGGAACATGAAATCTCTTCTTCACAACAGATAGCGTTGCAGCCCTTCCCCGAGCCAAGAGTAAGTTTGTTACATGTCGGATGGGCTAAATAAAGGGTTGATTTTTATCTTAGCGGATCAAATGGGATAGATAAAAGATATAGCTAAAAGGGTAATGGGTTGAAAGTCACACATAATACATTTGTAGTGCTTACAACCTCCTACAGTTTTCCATTAAAAATGTGGAAAATAATCCTATGCGTATAAAAGTGTTTGTTGGTCAACACAACCCGAGTACCCACCTCATCTTTATATAATTTAATAGTTTGATACGATTGCTATAATCAACTAATGTGTTGTTAATGCAGTTAATGCGGATTTAGTTTAAAAGCTACTAATGTTGATGGTGTTTACGATGAAGATCCAAGGGTTAACCTAAAAGCTCGACTTCTTGATTAATGTGATGTAAAAGTATAAGAGGCTTAATTGTCATTTGTAATAGTTAGTTTAGGGACTGGATTGTATTAGTCAGAAAGTTAAGGGTCTGAAGTGTAATAAGTCTGTTAGCCGGTCAGTTAGCTATGTTAGCGTTTTGGTGGGAAAGCTGTTAGTGGTGGTTATGTTGTAGTCGCTATAAAAGAGATCATATCAATAATAATAATGAGCGATTGATTTGGTCCTCTTCTTCTCTGTTTGATTTTCTCCTTATTATTGGTATCAGAGCTACCATCCTCGGCACTCCAATCACCGTCTATCTCTCACCACCATATAATCCACCATCAATCACCACCGTTAACCACCATTCACCACTGTCTTCTTCATAGCTCCGTTAGTAGTTTTTTTTCATTCTTTAATCATTCATCTGCTTTGTTTCTTTTCAATTCAGGATTGATCAATCAGTGATCATTCCATTCCATTGAATCGATCAATTCGTGATCATTCAATCCTTTGGATCGATTAATTAGTGATTTGTCCAATCTTAATCAATTTCCTTGATTCATGATTCATTTCTTTTCAATTCTTCTTCAATTCATGATTCTGATCCATTCTTTACACTGTTAAACCATGAATACTTGAAGCCGATCTGAAACAAAAAAATCGACACTTGAGAAAACTGTTGATGATCATTCTGTTTCATTATTGAAAACTGATGCATTCATGCAGAAATTTGAAACCACATTTGCTAGTCTTAATGCTAGTGTACAAGCCTTGTTGAGCAAATTAAATGGAGACAACCAGTAAATCAACTATTGGTGGTATGATTGCTTCAAATTGATCCATTCTAAGAACTGATCTCCTTCACGGGATTGGGAAGATTGATTTTCCCAAATTTTATGGCGATGAGGTGGATGATTGGCTGTATAGATGTGAACACTTTTTAAGTGTTGATGAAACTCCTGACAATTTCAAGGTCAGGTATGCAGCCATACATCTTGAAGGAGGAGCAGTTAAATGGCACCAAACTTTCCTGAAAACCAAAGGAGTTCCAATATCTGAGATTACATGGCAAGAGTGTTCCGAAGCAGTGCTCAACAGATTTTCTACAGTGTTATTTGAATATGCCATGGGAATGTTAACTTCAATGGTTTAAAAAGGGCCGTTGGAAGAGTTTTGTGATGAGTTTGATGCCTGTTTGTAGACTGTATCCATCCCTGAACCTTATGTTATTAGTATCTTTTTGCAAGCAGTTAAACCTGAGATTAGGGGTTCCATGAGAATGTTTAAACCAAAGAACATGAAAGAAGCATATTATTTGGCCAAAGTTCAGAATGACACTAACAAAACCTTGTTACCTCAACACACTAATATTAAATACCATTTCAATTACTCAACTTACACATCCAAAAAATGCAAACCAAACTGTGAAACCATCTGCTAATGTTACTTATCTACCCTTATTACTCACTTCACCTGCCAATAAGAGACTGCACAATACCAAACAAATTTCAAGTAAAGAAATTGAAGCCAAAAGATCTAGAGGGGAGTGCTTCTGGTGTCCAAAAAAGTTCACACCTAACATAAGTGCCCTAAAAATAGTTATTTGTGTTGGAAGTAGCGGGATTTGAGGAGGAAAATGAAAGGGTTGGAATAATGGAATAGAAAGATCAACAAGAATGGCATGATCCTCATATTTCAATCCATGCTTTAACTGGTATAAAGTCATTCTCTACTATGATAGTGGTTGGTACTATTGGGAATGTACAACTAAGAATACTTGTGGATTCTAGATTCACTCATAATTTCGTGAATAAGAAATTAGCCTTAAAACTAAATTATCTCCTTAAGTCCATTGAAAAGATGACTATTGGTATAGCAAATGGGTCAATGATTGAGTGTGCTAGTTATTGTCCAAATTTTCAATGGAACATGCAGAATCTGTGGTTTTACCACTGATGTTCTACTTATTTCATAGGACAATAATGATATGGTACTTGGAATTCAGTGGTTGTTGACCTTTGGAGAGATTAAAAGGAATTTTGTTGACTTAACCATGTAGTTCACCATAAGGAACACTCAATGTAAACTCAAGGGCATCAACAACAATGAAATGTCATTGTGTTCTCTTGACACAATGGACAATCTGCTGAATCAAGAAAATAAGGTAATTGAGGCTCATCTGTTTAGCATTCAATTACAGTAGTCCTCTACTGATTTTAAGCATGAAGCTAGAGTTTTAGAGGTTGAAACTAATGTATAATTGGAAGGATTGTTAAAGGAGCATGAGGATGTTTTTCAAACTCCCTCAACACTGCGTCCCAAAAGAGAATTTGATCATAGAATTTTGTTGAAGGATGAGTCTCAGGTGGTCAATTTGAAACCATATAGATACCAAGCCACTTAAAAAGATGTCATTGAAAAAGTAACAGGAAAATTGTCGGACACTGGGGTGGTTAGGGGTAGTTCAAGCCCTTTTGCTGCTCCTGTTGTATTATAAAGAAAAAGATGGTACTTGGTGTTTTTGCATTGATTATAGAAGGCCCAATGATGCAACAATCAAAAAACACTTATCCAATACCCTTAGTGGAGGAGTTATTTGTGACGTTCGGCAAAATTAAGGTAAATCCGTACGTAATTGATATATGTAATTAACCGTTCTAAGCAAGAATTAATATCAATTAATTATAATTGAGTATTTGGAAATTAGCGGAGTCCAATAGATGGCATAGGAATGCCTTAGTTTAATTAGAAGTGCGAAGGAATCGCATAAGAATAAACTAGTCCGAAATGGACGTTGGTGATTACCGACAATAATTAAATAACCGAAAACGATCCCGAATGCCCGGAATATAAAATAAAGGGTATTTTTATGAAATATAAAGTGTTTTGGAACCCCAAAACCATAAATGAAAACTCCGAATTAAAATCTCCCGGTAGCGAATAAAGTTCGCGTATCACACCCGATACGCGTAAAATATATAATTTCACCCGGTAAGAGCCTAAATAACTTACCAATACTTAAACTAGGCTATGTTTAAGGGTAATTGAAAGCTAATTATATGTCCGAAATAGCTCGTAATAAGAACGCGCAAAAACCCGAAAAACCCTAACCGAACCGATTCGAATCTAACTAAATACTTGCAAGATATTTTTGGCACATGATGTGGGACCCACAAGGCCTTTTTGGCCAGCCATGGGAGGCCTCCATAGCCACCCTAATGTTGGGTCTAAACACAATGCAATCATGTTGTTTAAAAGCATGCTTAAAGGAGTTTTGTCTTTTGTATTAAGAATGCACTTTATAAACCATTGAACCTTCATTTTTCTCATCACAAAACAACTCAATATCTCACTTTTGGGCTGCTGATCAACCGTGACTTTGTACCCCACCACCACCTTGATTTTTAATCTAATAACACATAATAAACACTCCATTCCTACCCTAAATCAAGTGTGTTCAAGTGCTTTGGAGCTTAACCTTGGAAGACACATATAACCCCTTCATAATCTAGTGTTTTTGTGACTTCCCTAGCCTTGTGCTAGTAGTAAGTTTCTTAAAACTTATCTTGTTCAAGTTTTATTTATTATATGCTTGACTTGCAGGTTGTTTTTGGGGTGCTTTTAACCAAAGTTTTTTTTTTACAAGGTTTTGTGTGTTTTCTAAAAATGAAATGAAATGTTTACAAAGATGATCATAAACATAAGTTTTAGGATGGTTGGTGATGTTATTTTGTTACAAAAATATTATATGTTCTAGTATTTTTAGAAGTTGTTTTGGATGAAAAACATAAAGTAACACCTAACACACCTAAAAATGGTTTTGATCATTATATTATGACTAATGGAACTCTTTGAACATGAAATATGTGTAACAAAATGTAATAAAGCTAAAATCACAAAAATGAAGTTGTAGACTTTAAAAATACAAGTATGAACAAATGGACTCCAAGACTTAAATCAAACATGTTAGTAGGCTTAAAATGACCATATGAGACTAATAAAAGTGTTGGATGATGAAAAGAACACTTATCGTAAATTTTGACATGTTAAAGTTTACTAGTTTTAGTGGAAATTGTCATTTTTATAAGTCTTGGGAATAATATGTAACTTTTGTAAAGATAGAGGTTCGAAAAGTAACTTTGGAAAGTCCATGGGTGTAAAATGTGATTTTGAAAACTTTATGTTGAAAAATGTAACTTTAGACAGTAAAAGGTTGAGAATGAAAAGTTATATTCTAAAAGGGTTGCTTTTGTAAAAGTAAGGAAACTTACACAAATATTTATTTTGTAAGAATGATATTTTTATAAAAAGTATTTTATAAAAATATAAATTTACCATAAGTGTTGGAAAATATAAACACTAACATTTTTGTAAGAAAAATGGTAATGTAAACAACTTGTGATGTTTTATATAAAAATAAGCATTTTTACATTTATGGGGATGTAAAAGTGTTGTAAGAATTTTTAGGAATAAAACATCCAAGTTAATATATTTTCAATAAATATATTTATATATTTTCGAAGGTAGGAAAATGCGTAAACCGGC
This sequence comes from Ambrosia trifida, assembly GCA_028751855.1. Taxonomy (NCBI): domain Eukaryota; kingdom Viridiplantae; phylum Streptophyta; class Magnoliopsida; order Asterales; family Asteraceae; genus Ambrosia; species Ambrosia trifida. Next base: position 7,719,462 of record CM054133.1, on the reverse strand, counting down.
AAGTAGTATGATTTCCTACAAAAATATATATATATATATATATATATATATATATATATATATAAGTTAAGAAATCGGGGAAGCGGACGTATGTTAATGCGACGAGCCATTTGACAAAGTGTAAAATGAACAAAGTGTAAAACGAACAAGGTATAAATCGGACAAAAAGTAAATCGGACGGATAAGTATACAAGTATAACTTCCTACAAGATACGAGTATACGTTATTGCGGCGATTACGGACTAATTATTCCAAGTAAGAAAATAAGTATATATTTTGTGAACAAAATATATGTAAGGATTATTAAGGGTGAAAAATATACATAAACACTTTCCTAAGTGTTGGAAGTAAAATGAGAGAGTTTGTAAGAAATAAAATCAGCTAAGTATGTCATTATAAGTATATGTATACTTATGAGACAAATAACTACTTAACATGAAATGAATCTCGTTCGACAAGATCTTTGTATATTTATTTTTATGGGGAAATAAATATATAATAAAAGTGAGTCGAGTCGAAAGATATAACGAAATATTAATACAAGTTAGTAAATACATATTGATAAATATGTTTAAAGATCATGACGTGTAAGGAAAACGGGCAATGATCGGGGTTCGCGATGACAAAACCAACTAACTTGGTAATTAATATCAACGGTTATAATATAAGATTAAGTGAAGCTTGTAACGGGATAAATCATCACCAACGGACCTAAGACTAGGGTATATTCCTAATTAAACCGTAAGTATAAACGTGGTGTCGGGAGTTGGGGAAAGACAACTTGCCAGTAAGACACGCACTTTGAAGACCGGTGCCTTATTAAGTTAGGACACATGTAGGTGGTCTCGCATTGGACTTGGCAAAGACTATTTTCTGATTTCGTAACACGCTTGAGGTGAGTTTTCACGGCCCCTTTTCTGTTTTAATGTTTTTAAACATGGGGGAAAGATATGTAAGTAAGAAAGTATTAAATGTGCGGTAACATGTGAAAGTATGAAATGGTACATAAGATGGGCACATGGGTAACGGTAAAGTCACATGGGTCGTGAAGTCTCCGCAGTTAACCGTAACCATTTATACAAAGTGATGTAGCCATAGAATATGGGGATAGTATTATTGGTTCTTGACGAGACCCACCTTGGTTGATTAGAGATCAACACGGAAGGACCACGGGGTGCGACGATATTCTAAATTAGTTGTTACCATGTAAACAACTTGCGGGGCAATGTAAAGTAGTCTGGTTTTGGTTATGGGCTCATGGGGATCCCATCGGTATTAGGACTAGCTACCCTAATGTTATATGTAGCACATTTCTTATGTCGTTATGCGCACTTATTTACAAATGAATGTTAATTTATTTGTGTGTCAAAACCTGTGAAACTCACCAATATATTTATATATTGACGTTTTCCCTAACATATCTTTCAGGTAATTAAGAGTGTGAAGGTGTGCAATGGCTAGGGCGGGCGAAATAAAGACGAGACGGACTTTTGTTAGGGATTTACTAATATTTCCTATGGGATTGGGAAATAGTTGAAAATCCTTATTTTGTTGAAAACTACATTTTGGGACATGTACCCAAACTAAATACTTTCCGCCGTCTAATGAATGTTTATTATGTGTTTGTTTAATCTTGGCTATGAAACATTTCTCTTTCGCGTCCACGCCACGTGTTTCCGCCATTGGCGTAGTGTGACATTATTTGATGAATTGGGGCAGGCTAAGATCTTTTCAAAGTTTTATCTAAGGGCAGGGTACAACCAAATCAGAATGAATGAGGTAGACATTCCTGAAACAACATTTAGAACTCATGAATGTCTCTTTGAATTTGTAGTCATGCCTTTTGGCTTGACTAATGCCCCGGCTACATTCCAATCTCTAATGAATAGTGTCTTTAGACAATTCATGAGGAAGTTTATATTAGTCTTTTCTGATGACATCTTAGTATATAGTGCATCATGGGAATTGCACTTACAACACCTCCAACAGGTTTTGTACACACTAAAAGAACAAAAGTTGTTTGCAAAGAAGTCCAAATGTGCTTTTGGAGGGTTTTCTATTGAATGTCTGGGCCACATTATTTCCCACAAAGGAGTGTCCACCGACCCTGAGAAGATTGAGGCTATCAAAAAGTGGCCCATTCCTGAAAATGTCAAGCAATTAAGAGGTTTCTTGGGCTTGACTGGTTATTACAGAAGATTTGTTCAATCTTATGGTATGATAGCTAGACCCCTTACCAATTTACTTAAAAAAGATGCTTTTCATTGGACTGAAGAAGCTATAACAGCTTTTACCAAATCAAGACCTTGATGATCAACCCACCAGTTTTAGCCCTACCAGACTTTTCTAAATAGTTTGTCATTGAATCTGATGCCTCAGGAAAAAAGGTATAGGGGTTGTACTAATGCAAAGTGGCCATCCTATTGCTTTCATAAGCAAGTCACTTTCTGCAAGACAACAATCTCTTTCTGTGTATGAAAGAGAACTGTTAGCCATTATTTTTGATGTCAAACATTGGCCTCATTATCTCTATGTGGGTCATTTTATCATCAGGACTGATAAAAAGAGTCTTAAACATCCTCTGGATTAGAAAATTACTACTCCTCTTCAACAAGCTTGGCTTTCAAAATTGTTGGGATATAATTTTGAGATTGTATATAAGCAGGGAAAAAAAACAGTGCAATCATCCTGGTCAAATATGCACTCATGAATTTGACACTTCACACTTTGATGATACTTTGTAGAAGAGAGTACAATCATCCTGGTCAAATGATGAGGCTTTGCAAAGAGTTATTGAGGAGTTACAAAAGGGCCAGGTGAACCCAAAATATGAATGGAAGAATGATACTTTGTACAAGAAAGGGAAGATTGCAGTAGGAAAGGATGAAATTTTTCAGAATGACATTATTACCCTTTGTCACCAGGGAGCTACTAGTGGCCATTCAGGTATTCATGCTACTATCCAAAGAATTAGATCTTATTTCACTTGGAAGGGTATGTACAAGCAGGTCAAAATTTTTATCAGGAAATGTATTGTTTTTCAAAAAGCTAAATATGAGACTGTAGCCTCTCCTGGACTGATGCAGCCTTTATCAGTTCCTCGGCATGTTTTTTTCTCACATTTCAATGGATTTCATTGGAGGTTTACCTAAGTCTCACGGTAAAGAAGTAATTTTAGTTGTGGTGGACAGGTTAACCAAATACAGTTACTTTTTGGCTTTGTCTCATCCTTTTTTAGCAGCACAAGTGGCTCAAATCTTCCTTGATCATGTGTTCAGGCTCCATGGTTGGCCTGACAATATTGTTTCTAATAGAGATCTAGTCTTTGTCAGTCAATTCTAGAAGAAATTCACTGCTATGTAGAGAATTCAATTGGCTCTCTCAACTGCCCTTGTTTATAAGGTAGATAGCACGGGCACTTTTGTTATCTTGGAAAAGGTTTTGTATGGCGGTCCAGGCTTCATAGGCGGTTGAGGATTTATCAATCACGGTGTGGAGAAGATCATTAGAGACGGTGCTGTATATCCATTGTAGAACAATGGCATCAAGCCGTTCCCAATCATCTTGTGGTTTAGAGGGGGTGGAGGAGGAGGATTCGGTGTCAATGGGTGGTGGGCGGGGAAGAAGGTGGTCATGAACAAGGTAGGCTTTGCAGTGAATGGTGAATAGGGTGGACCAGGAAGCGTATTGAGATGAGTCGATTTCTAAGGTGATGGGGATAAGGTTTTTGATGTTGGAAACTGTGGTGGCAGGGTGGAGCCTGGACTCGACCGTAATGGTTGGAGTAGGTGGTGGTCATTATCGGATATAGCAGAGGATAGTTTAAGGGATATTAAAAAGAATTATATGTGGTGCGGTTGTAGGACAGAGGATGGTTAAGGATATTAAAGAGAATTATTTGTGGTGCGGTTGTAGGTGAGGCAGAGAGTGGTTAAGAGATGAGGTGATGACCGGAACAGGTAGAAGATAGGCTGCTGCGGTCGCAGAAGAAGGTGGCGGCAGTAGTAGGGTGGTAGGGTTAATCACTGGTCTCGTGATACCATAAAAGAACTCAACCCGTCAATATTTTCATTGATTTGTATGGTTTAAATAATACAAGTTATCTCCTTAATTTTGGCAAGAGATAATCATCATCAATACAAATTATAATCATACTATATTTACATTCTATAAACTCGAATGGATTCATGTCTACAATTTTCATAAAGATTAGGAATAACACTATAAATGGCTGTGGTTCCATCCAAGGTTCAATCCAGAATCTGATACATTGTCCATTACCTAGCTTTGCTTTAAATCTTTAATCATGTTAGCCCATTCAGAATATTGTGTAGAGTAGTAGTTTATTAGTTTCGCAATATTACAACAAACCCCTGACAACCGAGAAGAATGAGGCAGAAGAGCACCAGATCAGTTGGAGTTATATTAGGGAATAAGAGCATTCACAATAGAGACCCTATTTTTTTGTGACAAAACCCTATAATTTTTTTGAGGGTTAAAAGTGGTTGTGAGTGAAGAAAATGGGGAATCTACAGTGTGTCGGTATATATTTGGTTCTTTGAGAATCTTTTAGGGAAAAAAGGAAAACTATATTTATTTTTTAATATTTGTTGAACGTGGTTGTGAGTTGAGGAGAGAGAAACTTTAATGAGGTTTAGTGTAATATGTAGTTGTGATTGGTTGTGAGTTGATGAGGGATGAGAATTCTATTGTGAATGCTCTAACACTTTAATTTATCATTTAGTGTCCGTTCTCATTGCAGGGGTGACATGGGCCAACGGGAAGTCGTGGTCGTTCTAAAGAACGACCTAAAACATCCGATTTGAAAAATTGGAGAACACCAACGGATCGCAACATTCCCGATATCTATTTAAATGATGACCCCACCGACGTCACAACACTGACGAATGGAGAACGACGCAAGATATTGGCGGAATGGTGGAGAATAGAGAGATATTGGCAGAATTGAAAATAATAAAAAACAAACACACCTATACGCCGCATGTAAGGTCCATATGCGGCGTATAGGTTTTCCTAACGTTGAACCTAACACGTACCGACATGACTAATGGGTATTGAAACCAATTAAGCACCCCTATACGTTGCATATGACCCTATACACGACGTATATAAGACAACAAAAGTGTGCAAATAGTAGTTGCGAGTGTGGCAATATATGAAGCAAGAAATAATCACCTAACATTCTACCATGCCAGGATTCTCGTCAATTAAAGTATGTTGCCTTACGACCATTAGAGGCAATAGAAAACCCAATTTAAGCAATGAAAGAATAGCTTTAGCCTAAAAACAAACATCAATCAAGAAGAAATTACCTGATGAAATAACAACGGAAAGATGAGAGATAAACCATAGTGACAAAATGAAACAAACTACAGTAGAATGCCGGCTTGTATGTCAAACCAATCGACATCAAACTAAAACAAAAATCATAGCATACATCAAGATTTGAACAATGAAAACCCAATTTAAGCAATGGACAATCATGTCTAACCTAAAACAACTACCAATCCACAAACATAATAAAGTTATAAAGTATATATCCATTAGAATTCAAGGAACATATAGTAAAAATTTATCATGGAAAATTTTAAAACCCCAAAGCTTTTTTTTATAAAAACCAAATTCAGAAGCTATATATATATATATATATATATATATATATATATATATATATATATATATATATATATATATGGATTTTGATCATTTGAGAACCACCATTTAGGGAGAGAACCAAAGAACCAAGTGTGAACACAAAAATTCCTTAACAAAAAATAATAAAATAATAAAAAATTATATAACCTAAAAAAAATTAAAAAAGTAAAAACACCAAAATGTTTTTTTAGTGTTAATCTTTTTGAAAAAAAAAATTAAAAAATGGCTTATATTACGTCATATTTATGTCATGTCTGATGCACATGTGTATTTTGCTGTTATATATATACAAACATATACCGTATGCACGTGTGCATTTCACTATTAGAGCAAACTTTTGAATAAATTGTCAATTACCATAATGAAATGATCATTAAATGGACTTGATATGATATATAAGGTGGAAATTTTTTATTCAATGATCATTAAATGGACGCGAAGTGCATTTCACTATTATAGTTAGGTTTTTTTTGATGGGTTTAGTTTTTAGGTATCGTATGATGGGGGGGGGTAGTTTTTTTGGGGGATGGGGTGGGGGTTTAGGTTTTGGGGTTGGTGGTGAATAAACTTAAAAAACTTTTATATAAAACTATAAAATAAGACAATTGTATTACATGCACATGTGCATTTCACTATTATAGTTAGGTTTTTTTAATGGGTTTAGCTTTAGGGTTTAGTTTTTAGGTATGGTGGGAGGGGGTTAGCTTTTTAGGGGATGGGGTGGAGCGTTTTGGTTTTTAGGGGGTATGGGGTTAGCTGCATATGTGCATTTCACAATGGGGGAGGGGGGGGTTGGGGCGGTGTGGGGGATGGGGGGTTTAGGTTTTTAGGAGGTGGGGTGGGTGGGTTTAGGTTTTTAGGGGGTGGAGGTGGGGGTTTTAGTTTTTTTTTTGTTCGTATTGGTTCCTTGGTTCTCTCCCTAAAGGGTGGTTCTCGCATGAACCCTACCCTATATATATATATATATATATATATATATGTATATATATATGTATATAGAAAATTATATGTATATATATACACACACTTGAACTTTATAACAACTTTGACTTTTTATAGTGGTAAAATCTTAGGAAGAACTAGGCCTGAGCATTTCACGGTTTGGAACCGTCAGAATTGGAAAACCAAAACCGAACCGCTAGATCCGAATTGTATTTTTGTATTTAAGGTCCGGTTCCGATTCTTATATTTAGTGAAAACGGTTCTCGGTTCGGAACTACGGATCCATTTAAAGAACCGCTAGAACCAGGTTAGGTTTAAGCTTTAAAAATTATGATTGAAAACCTTATTAATTTAGTGGGCTTTTCTAAAAGGAAATTGGGTTTTAACACCCTAAACTATTGATTATTGGCCGCTGACACACTAAACTACAAAATTGTTCACCACCACACTATACTTTCAATTTCTTGGCCTGTGTCACCCTCGGACTAACCATGGTTAGTTTTTTTTGCTGACGTAGCCATTTTTGTTGATGTGGCATGGTGACGTGGCCATTTTTTGCTGATGTGGCATGGTGATGTGGCTATTTTTTTGCTGATGTGGCACCATGCCAAATCAGCAAAAATGGTCACGTCAGCAAAAAACTAACTCTGGTTAGTCCGAGTGTGACACATGCCAAGAAGTTGAAAGTACAGTGTGGTGGTGAAACATTTTATAGTTCAGTGTGTCACTGACCAATAATCGATAGTTTAAGGTGTTAAAATCCAATTTCTCTTTTCTAAATAGTCTATAAACTAACTATCCACATTCTTAGTTTCACATTTTAGTCTTTATACAAAATAAAAATGTTCAAGTCATGTTAACTAAATAATATTTAACAAACTTGTTGAGTTATGAATTCCATTCGAATTATATAATCTATAATAGAAGCTGTGTTGAAGGTTTGTTGAATAGAACAGACATTGAATCGGTGAAGAAATGGGGAATAAAATAAGTTCCCCCATGTGAAAACATGAATAGTTTATAGAATTTTTGAACATAAACAGTCGCATAAGCATAGAAAATGTTGTCAGACTTTACAATAATCAAGGTTTGTTTTGACACCTAGGAACATAGCGTAAGCCCCGTGGCATGTCTAGAAACCTGGTAATACGTGTTATGACTCGTATGTGCAGTATGTGAACTATATTCTAGACTTGATGCCTTGATGGATTGTTATACGTATAAGGTGCGTATTTGCACATGATTGCTTGGTTTCTTGTATTTGGCTAGCACGGGGATGTCGGGTCACCAATAGGATGCCGAGTATTGTGTTATGTGGTCAGGTCAATGTTCAAACATGTTTTCAAACGTACTTGGTTATGGTCTGCACAGTCAGCAACTTGTTAACCTATGGGTTATTAGTCTAGATACTTATACACATTTTATGATAGGTCGTTGGTATTAGGGACTATCATAACACTTTCAGTTTATCTGTTTTCAAGAATGCAGCCTAAGGTGTGTTTCACGGCCCCGCTTTCACACACTTTCTCATGGGGGAGAAACATGTTACGTATTTTGGATTCGTAAAGATCATGTTATACTATTGTTGTCTTTTGTTTACTATACGAATCATCTAAGCTTGAGGGGAAACCATGAATATGTGGGGATACATAACGGGGAAATGTGGATAGATCTATTGGGTCTGACAAACCCCACTCGGGTCGACTGGAGATCAGACGGGTGCATATTGTCTTAGACTCTTACTTTGGTGTGTAACGGTAGCTCACTGGGAATTTCATTGTGGTATCATGTCTTTAGTGGTTTCCAATCGTAGTAGTAAGATACATACGTCTAGCTAACGTTTGTATAACATAGTAGTAATGGGATTGATCTTTCAAAACTTATGGAAACGTTTTTATAAAACATGTGAACTCACCAGCATTGTATGTTGACATTTTTAGCATGTTTTCTCAGGTCGCTAAGGTAGCAGCACTTGTAATAGGTGCACGGAGTTGCACGACGTCTAGGTTTCAGTTGCATGGTTTTAAAGATCATCAGATTTATATTATTATCGTTTTAGGTTGTCAACTTATTTAAGCTTCCGCTGTGGTGGATTAATGTTATAAAAATTGCATGATTTGGTTTAAGTATTTTTATTAGGGGTGAGCATTTGGAAAGGACCGACCCGAACCGGTATATACCCGACCCGGACCAAAACCGAGAAATGACAAATATAAAAACCGAAGACCGCCCCCTACACTCGGTTCGGGTGTCGGGTACCACCGGTTTCGGTATTCCGGGTAACATAGAAGACCCGAAACCGAATGATTCCACTGCTTTGTTCAACGGAATATCAACGATAGCTCAACTGTTAGATAGGACGGTAAGGACGAGGGACTCATCGTCTTCATGGTTGTTTTCAAGACTGAGAAGTGGGAGCAGAGATAATGCTAAAAGCCTAAAAGAACACCTTAGATAGAATAGAAACAACCCTTGTGTATTACATCATATATAATTGCAAGGGGTTTTTAAGAAGATAAACTTTCAAGTTGTTTTTTTAATTTTTAGACCTTAGGTGTAGGTCTCTAGAAAAGCACTACTATGACCTTTGGCTTTTACTGGCAAAGTTAATGCACATCATCCGAAGATATACAAAGATATAGGCACGTGATCACTTCTCGATTACCAAAGTTGTTTTTAAAAGAATTCATCTCATTTCCTACCCAACTAAATATATATAATATATTATAACTATGAATTCTTTAGCTAAATTTCTTTTTGTAATGCAACTCACAGAAACCTTTTGATAACTCCCACTAGCTCCTGTACTTCTCTTCATTAATTGTTTGTATTTTCTTTCTTCATCGCATACTCTTGCACAAAGGATCATTAATCTTCAGCAATCATGGATTCAAAGTTTCAAACTTTTAAGACCATGGAACAAGGTTGATAGTTGGCAACTCATGATTTGTTATTCACAGGTCAGTACATCATCGCTGAAAGCTGTAAATATGAAACCTTCAGAGAAAAATCTCACCAACACCACCGAGAGAATTGACACCATATGCAACTTTCAACTTTCTATTATTCATCTGTCTTGATTGGACCACATACTAATTGTTGGATAATACTATTCGGTTCGGTATTGGAGATTTCGGTTACCCTCGATTCATACCTGAGAACCGACCCGAAACCGAATTTTGCAGAATATAGGGACCGAAGACCAACCTACTTATGTGGGATCGGTTCGGTTTTGGGTAATTTCCAGTCCGGGTCTCGGTTTTTTTCGGGTCGACCCCTTTTTTGCTCACCCCTAATTTTTATGCATATAGTTGTCGTTACTTGTGACTGTTGACTTGGATCCTGGTGTGTCATGCGCCTTGCGGTAAAACCCCGCAAGTGGAATTTGAGGGTGTGACAATTGAGTAGGACTATTAGTATAAGTATAATAATAGTTGCTAATGAGTTAAACCGCTACTTCCATTTTTTTACTGACATATAGGTCAAATTGCATATGATATATAGAACGTAGTATGTTATCATGTCTCCTTGTAGCCTTTAAAAATTACCCCACTACGAAGCACATGTGCTTACACACACAAACATACACCTTACATATTGATTCTTTTAATCGTTTTAAGGTTTGAATTACGTTTCCGCCCTGTATTGTCGACTTAGCCGCAACGCGCAGATTCCCTGCTAGTATATTGTATATAATAGATCGAAAAAATAAACACCACTGCCTCTAAACCATTCAGAGTGTGCTGGCTCACAATAGCACACCCACATTATTCATAACAGTCTTAAATCATATATAGTATAATATAATATAATTTTGTAGAACCAAGGTGATAATGAGGATCATAAACCATCACTAAACTTTGATTTGAGTAGAAGTGAAGCTAAGTTGCTAACACTTTTTAGGATTATGTCTATTTACTTATTCATTGAATTTCGGTGAATTTTTATAGAGTTACCTTGCCATTTATTACGTACACAAATACACACAAAGAAATGATCACAATCCAGAAAACCTTGCAAATTCAAAAGAAAGCTTGATTTTCAATTCTTTACTAACAAATTTCAAAGCATGTCAAAAGTTATAATATGCTCCTTTAAAGCTTATACATTTTAAAAATACTTCCCATGATCTCATTTTCCCATAAAAAATCAAACCAACTCTCCATGTTTATCACTTGAAATCCCCATAACCGATTGGACATGATCATGTTATGCCAAATAAAATGGGACTGCCAATAAAAATCCGATTCATGCTCTTGTGCTTGATCATCACAATAATCTGAATCACACACACTAGCTATTTCAAGCGTGTCCGTATCCTGATGAGTGAAAGTTTCTGTCCATTCAAGACTCACACGTACAAACTCGTCCTCGTATATGGCTCTCTTTAGCGTATCACCAAGTGATCTGCTAATGAGCGCCGAAGGGATGGTCAGGTGTACCGTATTATGAGTGTCTACTACTTTAGGAAAATGCATGGTGGTCAAGAAGTCGTCATTTGCAACAAGAATGCCTGCAGCTCCTGCATTTTGTGCATTTTGTCCCTTCCGAATAAAGGAACAATCTGCTATGCAAATCAAGAAATTAATACCAGTAATACACAAATTGGATTCTAATAATCTAAGCTATAGCTTAAGGGCCAATAGTAATTCACACTAACAATTTTAGTAGTGACAATCTTAATTAACTTTCATTTTTGTTATCAAGGGCAATCTCAGCTCACATAATTGTCATAATTTACTCTTGACTTCTACTCGATTTCGCTTATAAGGAATGTACATTTCCCCATTTCGCTCATTTATCATCCATGTGAGTGAAATAAAGTGTAAATCTATGATGATCATATGAGTGAGATTGCTTTTGACAACAAAAGTGAAAGTTTGGAGTGTCATTAGTCAAATAGTCAATGTGGATTATTTCTGTCACACCCTCAAATTTCCATTGCGGGGTTTATACCACGAGGCGCATGACATGCCAGGATCCCATAGCCATAAGTCATATGAACGACTCTAAATGCCCAAACCATTTAGTTCGTTATTGAAAAACCAAGTTTTAAAAGTTAACCAAAACATTTAAGTAATTGCGAAAGCGAAATCAAAAGCAGTTAAGTAATAGTATGCGCAATACAACGCGCCCAAAACCAAACATAAATAAGTAAATATCCCAAAATAGTTTAAGTGTTCATATCCCAATGACACTATATGATGCATGCCCTACACGTGCTCCGAAACTAATGACCTGCACAAGCATGTTATCGTGTGTCAACATAAAGTTGGTGAGTTCACAAAGTAGAGTAAATGTCACACCCCGAGCCGTAATGCAAGCAAACAGCAGAAGTAGTACTAAATAACTATGATTTTATTTATATAATTTGTTTTACATAATACATTTACATGAACATATATCTAATTACCAATCCTACTAAGCTCGGTGGTCTCTACGGTTTCTTGTTCGTCTTCTGGTTCGTCCGCCGGTGTGACTTCAAGTTGCACTGCACATCCTTGTATCTCCATAGTAGGTACCTGAACACATGCTTAAAATGGTTTTGGGTCAACAATAATGTTTGTGAGTTCGTGTGTTTGGTTAACTAGGCGCCCCAAGTTTAGTTTATCAAATGGTTTTAGTAATCAAACAAGTTTACTGGTTATGGTTACTGTGTTACAGTAATATAAGCTGGCCACTCAATCCTGCATGTAGCGTCATGCCTAACCATGCCTAGATGTAACAGTAGAAATCATACCCGTTATTGTTATAGGTTCTAACCTATGCTCTGCAACAAAGGTTCCCATGGCAAAATATATGCCGCAACGACCTGTCGGTCTTAGTGAGGGTTTCCGTGTAAGGCCGGATCACTGTGCGTGAGGGATTCCCCAAGTAGTACTACCCATATATTAAGTCGGCTCTATCCTAGAGTTAATGAGTGCCTGGTATGGTATGGTAAAACACAGGCAAGTAAACACGCTTATAAAACTAACACCATAAGTTATCAAATAATTGGAAGCATGCGTCACCCCAATACAGTTAAAAGTAAAAGGAGGGGAGTTCACGAAACTCACCTGGTAGCAATGCACAATAGTACAGTACACGGGGTACCTGCTATCCTGGTATTCTCCTGGTCGGGCCCTATGTAGACACACATTATTAGTCTTTGGTTTTATTAATTAACGGTTACGCATGGGGACGAGCTCGAGCGTATGGTTTCTATTTATTATAGTTATAACTTATAACCATGTCCGAACCTTACATACTAATTGTCCAGTTCTAATATTCTTGTGTTCATATTATATATTTTGTCATGTGTTTGTTCTAGTCGTCCAATGTACATTATGATTATTAGGTGTCGTATATCGATATTTTAGGTTCTAAGCGTCATATCTCAATCTTACGTCTTGGTGTCCAACCCTTACCAATCTTATCTAGTTCCAATATATGTTATAATATATGTTTAGTTTAATCAGTCCCGCGTTTTGATCTCAATGGTCCGAGTTATATATCTTGTCCAATGTTTTAGACATACACTAGTCGGTAACGGGTATGTGTCGGTTCTAATCTTAGGTCCCAAGTTCATATTCAAGTGTCAAGGTAGTATCCGGTCCGTCGCATATATGTTTCACTTGGTATACCTTGTTTATGATTATATCTGAATCTTTTGTCCTAAATTCAAGTTCATATCTTAACATTTTATTGTCCGAGTCTCATATATCATCATCCAAGTTGTCGAGATAATCTTCACTTCGATTTCTAAGTTTGCACTTCATGCCTTAATAGGTTTTTAATTATATATCCATGTCCCCAATAAGCAAACATCTCCATTATTGTCCATTTCGGTTCATACCTTAATACATGTTGATCTCATCAACTTTCATTCCTTAACTTCCAAATGTCCATGTTTTTGTATTGAATCCCAAAGTTTCCAAGTTAACAATGTTCGAACATAAGTTGATTACGGTTCATATTGTTAGAAAACTTACATTGTAATCACCGCACACCTTTCGTACATGAAGCTCGCAGGTTTCTGAGTTTCTGTACTTGCTGCAATAAACTGTAACAGAAAACGAAATCATAGAAGTGTACCGGGCTTGTGTTTGACACAATTCCCTTAAACAGATTCTTCATCTGTTCCCAGGGTACACCTGTTCTTTAACAATGTTGGTGCACTACCGGACTATCCCACTTACCTGAAAAGAAACCGGAACAAGACTGCTTCTAAAAAGTTTTGCTGCAGCAATCGATCAATGTATCCGAATAAATATGTTCTGTTGTGTGTGTAAGTATCTCTTTTCTACATCTCCAAATGAAGCACAAAGCCTTCCATTATATAAGAACATGGATGTATAAAGTCTTCTTAATTAGAGACTTAATTTGATACATAAAGACTCTAATTAAGTGACATAAATCTCTAATTAAAAGAAATAAAGACCTCTCATCAAAGACATAAAACTCAAGAGTTTTAGTCTTTAATTCACCACATTAAGGTCTTATTAATAATTATAATTTATCAAATTATAATTTCAATAAAATCCATTCACATATTTTCAACAATCCCCCACATGAATGGAGATTATTCAAAAAACACAAAAGTTTCAACAAACCCCCACATGAAAGGGAGTCATACTCAGAAACAACCTCATTCCGATTAAATTTCAACAGTTGAGTTTTGCATACGATAGGTAGGTGTGACCCTTTGAACCTTCACTTATGAAACACACTTAGCCCACTAGCTCTGAGTAGAACGCGATGTCTTTGAACTCGTCTGCCATTTGTGTGTACGACAATACGCTTCACACAAGACTCTCCCTGACAACGTCAAGTCCTCATAGTTGTGTCCGTTATGGTCATGGACACGTGCCTGGTTCTGCGAGAGCTCTTAAGTATTGTGCCCCAACAATACCCTTCGAAGCGACCCCACTTCTCTCTCACATAGGTGATCTACTGGGATAGCTTACCTCAGTCAAATCATTAAAATCCATACGCTTAACCTCAACCTTGTCACCTTTTAGGAATGGACTAGGAAGCTTATTTAATTTATAGTAAGCTCCCTTTTTCAAAATGTGGGATTTCCAACAACTCTTCCCCACAGTGACCTTTGCCAGTTCATACAATTAGGTTGTCCTATTGAACTCGGATCTTGGGATCTCCAGTCAGCTGAATATACTTAGCCTTTCATGGGCTTTAGTCCCATTTCCATTGATGACTTCTAAACTAACTCTCTGCTTAAGCCTTTTGTTAGCGGATCCGCGATGTTATCCTTTGACTTCACATAGTCAATAGTGATAACTCTTATAGAGATTAGTTGTCGTACCGATCATGCCTACGTCTTATATACCTATTCTTAATGATACACATTGTGATATGAGCTCTGCCAATTACCGATTGACTATCACAGCGTATGCATTGGGCCAATGCTGGCTTCGGCCACCTAGGTATATCCTTAACAAATTGACGTAGCCATTCTGCCTATTTATCCTCTAAAGCGATGAATTTTGATTCCATAATGGATCTAGCAATAACAATTTGCTTAGATTATTTCCATGTTTTCGCAACACCTCCAAGTGTGAACAAATACCCACTCGTTGCCTTGGAATCATTCGTGTAAGATATCCAATTCGCATCACAGTAACCTTCAGTATCTGTTGAATATCTTTTATATTGCAGCCCGTAGTCTCGTATGTATCCTAATTACCAAAGCACCTGTGTCACGTAATTCCAATGAATTGAACTTAGGTTGCTCGTGTATCTACTTAGCTTGCTTGCTAAGTCTGGTCTGATACAACTTATCAGATACATCAGGCTGCCAATAATTCTTGAGTACTCTAATTGGTTAACAGGCTTACCTCGTTTCTTAGCTAGACATTGACTCATGTCAATGAAAGTTCTAGCCTCATTAGAGTCATTTCCATTGAACTTCTCAAGAATTTTGTCCACATAATAGGACAGGCTTATAACAAGTCTGTTCTAGGTTTGTGTGATTTGTACTTCCCAAAATCACATTCGTTCATATCAAACCTTCTATTTTCAAATGCAAGTCACCTCCTCACTTAAGTGTTATTGGATAACTACCAAATGGGGTGATGAAAGTTTCTTCCTTTCATACGTACCTTGAAAACTTCTCAAGTACCATTTTTACATCCCTACGGATTGTTTCTTAAATGGCTCTTCCCCCCACATTGCTTACACTTTGATTAAGTTTGAGTAATATATACCACTCATGATGACATTAGACACCCATGATAAGATAGCGACTATCTTATATCTTTGTGTTATTGAGGTCATCCATTATATTACTCAACCCATATTTTTCACATGAACCGTTTTCTAAGCTATATGAGTTCTCCTCATATTCAGCTAAATAGTTTCATAACCAATGAACTATTTATTCGGTCCTTTCGAGTCATCCTTTTTTAATGAATTATATATTTGCTTTTACAAAATTCATTCTTATGTTGTCACATATGTTTGAATGCTCAAAGTTAATTTATTCTCCGTGGAGCATCTAAATTAACAAGTATTAGTCTAGCATGCTTTAGACTACGAATACTTAGCATGTGAACAGAAGATGCCTCATTCTGATTCTTCACAGCCTTAAGAGATAACTCACTATCTCTTCCTAACATTCACGTCTTAGTTTAGAAACAAAATGAGATTTTGTTTACCATTCCAAAACATTGGTTTAAAGAATGCTTCAAAACCATAATTAATTCCATCCATTAGGATCAAGACTCGTTTGCCTTTAATTTCCAAGGCTTCACCATTGACTCTTTAGGACTTAAACATAAGTCTTAATATAAGTCACTTTGATGAACATATTCATCATCAACAAGTCAATTAGATTGACACTCAACGACATGACATGACATTCACATATCCCTAAGTGATATGTATATATTTGTTGAACTTATTTATTGGGTGACTCTCCAAAAATATACCACGAATCCTTCATATAGTTCAACCAACATTTATGGTTTGTAGAAACTCTACACATCCATCACTATTGTAAGTCTTTTATAATAAATCTCGCAAAATTTATCAACAACTTATGAATAATAACATATATTCCTATCATATGTTATAGTCATCGAAAATACATTTGTTCAATTCTATGTTGATGCTCTCAACATTTGACGACATATCTCGTTTTCGTGTATTTAACCTCAATACACTTGCCACGTTGATCATGATTATCTCAATGGGGATGGATGAAGAGTTTTTCTTCTTAGTCACTTAATTAGAGACTTAATTTTATACATAAAGGCTCTAATAAATTGACATAAAAAGCTCTAATAAAGTGTCATAAAAACTTTAATTAGAAACATAAAACTCTACTCAAGAGTTTACTCTTCATTAAGATTCCAATTAATAATTATAATTTACCAAATTATAATTTCAATATAATCCAAAATACATATAACATCTATTCTATCTATATAATAATTGAATACACTTGGGTTGAATCAAGGCCTTAGAGAGAGTTTGAGGTATCCAAATTGTAATATGGAGCTCCAACTTATTCCATATAAATAACCTTTTGTATATTTTTATTGTCTCCATTCTTCCATCACTCTCAATTCTTCCCTAACAATTCTTCCAACCAACATTCCTCAATCTTCTTTTGCATTCTTGATTCGAGGTCTGTATCTTCTTCTCTGATTTATAATCTGCATCTAAAATATGGATTCAATCTTCAGTTATAAAATCGACCCATATATGTATTCTAGCTAATGTATTCGATTTAATAAACTAGATCCATATCATATGTTCTGATTTGTAAACTTTTATTTTATGCTTTATGTATTCGATTTCCAGTTTATAAATCATTTTTTTTCTTTCAATCGCTGGTTGAACCATTGAAAACCATCACCGATAATGTTTTCAAATACAATCAACATAACCCTTCAAACAGATTTACTATTAATTTTCTTGCTTTACAAATATAGATAGATTCAATAGTGTTATTCGTTACACACACACACACACACACACACACATATATATATATATATATATGGATCGGATTTATTGAATGTTTTTCGTTTTTTCATTTGAATACTAGAATACCATCCAAAGACAAATATTCGATTATAGCTTATCACAAGGGTGAGCAATTCTTCAGGTGATGCATGACCCTTCGGCAAGAGTTTTGGTATGAATCTTATTTTCATCTTGATATGGCTCTTTGTTTTTTTTTTTAGAAAACTGATTATTTCTTTTGTTAATGTTGTTTTTATCGTGTTAATACAGACATTACCGACAGCTATGAACAAATTTCTTATCTCTAAAAAGATACACAACAATGTCGTTATAGTGGCCACTTACAAAGGACAATCTTGGTCGGTTTTATTAGAATTGATAGATGATGTTTTTTGTTTTACAAATGGTTGGTCTAAGGTTGTTAATGATTTATGCTTCTCGATTTTCTACATCATTTTAGACTTTGTTAGTCCAAATACGTTCATGATGAAACATTACAATCATTCTCCATCCATGCAATTGGATTTCTCATTCTGCAAAATGATTGAACATGAATTAACAACACCTATAGTAACCATTATTGGTATTGCCTGCAATTAATAGGATTTATTCATTTTTTAATAATATTTATTATGAGTTTTAATGACATTAATAATAATTGACTGAATTTAATGTTATATATTACGATTTTTAAGCTCATTTATTTATTATTGACCGAATTAATTTAAAAATATATTACTAATACTAATACTAATACTAATATTATGATTTTTAATTTTAATCTCATTTATTTCTTATTGACCGAATTAAATTACGAATATATTACTAATAGTAAAACTAATATTACGATTTTAAAATTTAATGTCATTTATATCTTATTGACCGAATTAAAATTTTCTATTACTATTTTTACGAATATATTACTAATACTAATTGACATTAATAATAATTGACCGAATTGAATGTTATTTATTACGATTTTTAATCTTATTTATTTATACTAATATTACTACGAAATTATGTTTAATCTATCTTTATGATTATTATTGGTCTTGCCTGCAATTAATAGGATTTATTCATTTTTAATGTTATTTATTATGAGTTTTAATGACATTAATAATAATTGACCGAATTTAATGTTATATATTACGATTTTTAAGATCATTTATTTATTATTAACTGAATTAAATTACGAATATATTACTAATACAAATATTACGATTTTTAATTTTAATCCCTTTTATATCTTATTGACCGAATTAAAATTTTCTATTACTATTATTACGAATATATTACTAATACTAATTGACATTAATAATAATTGACCGAATTGAATGTTATTTATTATGATTTTTTAATCTTATTTATTTATATTAATATTACTACAAAATTATGTTTAATATCTTTATGAATTATTATTGGTCTTGCCTGCAATTAATAGGATTTATTCATTTTTAATGTTATTTATTATGAGTTTTAATGACATTAATAATAATTGACCAAATTTAATGTTATATATTATGATTTTTAAGCTCATTTATTTATTATTGACCAAATTAAATTTTGAATATATTACTAATACTAAAACTAATAGTACGATTTTTAATTTTAATCCCATTTATATCTTATTGACCGAATTAAATTTTTCTATTACTATTGTTACGAATATATTACTAATTAATAATAGTTACTAATACTAACTAATACTAATATTATGATTTTTGTTTGCTTCAATCAGAAGATATTTGCATTGGCGAATATTGTGTCTTTAAATGGTGTTCAATCCAGCACAGGCTGTTTGTTACTAAGGTTCCACCATAAGAAGTCATTGATTTTCAAATTTAAATTGCGATTTTTTTTTGTTTGAAATGTAATTTATTTGAATTATTGATTATGATTTTGAGGTTATTTATAAAGATTTATAATCTTATTTATTTATATTACTATGTTTACGAATTATGATTAGTATTTATTGTAATTCATAAGATTTATTTATTTTTAATTTTATTTATTAAGATGTTTAATATTATTTATTGACATTAGTAATAATTGACCGAATTTAATGTTATTTATTAAAATTGTTAATCTCATTCATTTATATTACTTTTTTTGAATTTATGCTTAATAAGATTTAATCATTTTAATGTATTTTTAGTGTGTTAGAATTAATGTATTTATCGACATTAATAATAATTGACCGAATTGATTGTTATTTATTACGATTTTTTAATATCATTTATTTATATTAATATTAATACGAAATTATGTTTCATCTATCTTTATGAAATTATGTTTAATATTATTTATATTAGTATATGTTCGAATTATTATTGGTCTTGTCTGCAATTAATAAGATTAATTCATTTTAAATGATATTTATTATGAGTTTTAATGACATTAATAATAAATGACCGAATTTAATATTATATATTATGATTTTTAAGCTCATTTATTTATTATTGACCGAATTAATTTACGAATATATTACTAATACTAATATTAAGATTTTTAATTTTAATCTCATTTATTTCTTATTGACCGAATTAAATTACGAATATATTACTAATAGTAAAACTAATATTACGATTTTTAAATTTAATGTCATTTATATCTTATTAACCGAATTAAAATTTGCAATTACTCTTTTTACGAATATATTACTAATACAAATTGACATTAATAATAATTGACCAAATTGAATGTTATTTATTACGATTTTTTAATCTCATTTATTTATAATAATATTACTATGAAATTTTGTTTAATAAGGACACCCCTGCCAAAGCCTCAGAAAACTTTGGCGAATGCCCTTTTTGGCAAAATTGCACAGAGCCTGGGTGAAGCTTTTGATCTGTCCCCCGCCAAAAGGCGGTTATTGAATGCTTGCAAAGCCCCCATGCCCAAGATTTCCTTAATGTTATCCCAATCGAAGGTTTGGGCCAAACCATGTCTGGGGTTGAATACAGGGCAATTCTTAAATATCGTTTGGTGATCCCCATGTACCATGAAGATGAAGTCTGTCCGATCTGCCGTAAGGCATGTTTGGACGAATACGGGGAACACGCGGTTCAATGTAAGGAGTTGCCTAGTTTCAAATATAGGCATGACTGGGTGCGAGACGTTCTTTGGGACATTTTAAGAAGGGCTGGGATCTTAGCCAAGAAGGAGGCTCCTGTTAATTTCCTCTCGGACCCCGCAGAAGGGAGATCCACCCTACGTCCAGCAGACCTGCTTGTCTTTGGGTGGGCCGGGGGAAACACGCTTGTGTTGACCTAACAGGTATTTCTCCCCTGGTTGGTTTGAGGGATAGTGGTTTTGTAGCAGGGCAAGCAGTGCGGAAATCAGAGGTGAAGAAAGTTGAGAAGCATGCCAAAGCTTGTGCGGAGAACCAACACGTTTTTGTACCCCTGGCATTTGATACCTTTGGCTCCTTGGCACCGGAAGCCATCCGTTTCCTGACCAGAGTCCAACGGGTTATCCATAGCAGTGTCTCAACCCCGGGGGGCATGGGTTCGTGTTTAGTAGGTTAGGGTTTGCCGTCCAGAAAGGGGTGGCGGCGCAGCTTGTTGCCCGCCTGCCCGTTATCTCCATGTAATTATTTCCGAAAACTTGTTTATTACTTAGTAAATTTCCTTCGCCAAAAAAAAAAAATTAAGTTCTAAAAAAAAAATCTATCTTTATTAATTATTAATGCAATTAATATGATTTATTCATTTTTAATGTTATTTATTATGAGTTTAATGACATTAATAATAATTGATCGAATTTAATGTTATATATTACGATTTTTAAGCTCATTTATTTATTATTGACCGAATTAAATTACGAATATATTACTAATACTAAAACTAATATTACGATATTTAATTTTAATCCCATTTATATCTTATTGATCGAATTAAATTTTTCTATTACTATTTTTATGAATATATTAGTAATTATTAATAATTACTAATACTAACTAATACTAATACTAATATTAGTATTTTAGTTTTCTTCAACCAGAAGATATTTCCATTGGCGAATATTGTGACTTTAAATGGTGTTCAATCCAGCATAGGTTGGTTGTTACTAAGGTTCCACCACAAGAAGCCATTAATTTTCAAATTTAAATTACGATTTTTAATGTTTATAATGTAATTTATTTGAATTATTGATTACGATTTTGAGGTTATTTATTAAGATTTATAATCCCATTTATTTATATTACTATGTTTACGAATTATGATTAGTCTTTATTGCAATTAATAAGATTTATTCATTTTTAATGTTATTTATTAAGATGTTTAATATTATTTATTGACATTAATAATAATTGACCGAATTTAATGTTATTTATTAAAAAATTTAATATCATTTATTTATATTACTTTTTTAATTTATGTTTAATAAGATTTAATCATTTTTAATGTATTTTTAATATGTTAGAATTAATGTTATTTATTTACATTAATAATAATTAACTGAATTGAATGTTATTTATTACGATTTTTTAAGCTCATTTATTTCTATTAATATTACTACGAAATTATGTTTAATCTATCTTTATGAAAGTATGTTTAATATTATTTATATTACAATTCGTTCAAATTATTATTGGTTTTGCGTGCAATTAATAGGATTAATTCATTTTTTAATGATATTTTATTATGAGTTTTAATGACATTAATAATAATGGACCGAATTTAATGTTATATATTACGATTTTTAAGCTCATTTATTTATTATTAACTGAATTAACCGAATTAATTTACGAATATATTACTAATACTAATACTAATATTACGATTTTTAATTTTAATCTCATTTATTTCTTATTGATCGAATTAAATTATGAATATATTACTAATACTAAAACTAATATTACGATTTTTTAATTTTAATCCCATTTATATCTTATTGACCGAATTAAATTTTTGTATTGCTATTTTTACGAATATATTACTAATTACTAATAATTACTAATACTAACTAATATTAATACTGTAGGATCAATTTGAAGCTAAATCTGATTTTGATGAATGAATAAGATGAACACACACAAGAATATGATAATAAAACCCACTAGATTGATTAGCAAATGATAAATACAATGATAGCCCCCAAATCTCTCTAGCATGTGTGTTTTTTTAAAACCCTAATCTATCATTCTATTTATAGCCTAAACACATTTAGGCTAATTACATGTAGGTCCCTAGGGTTAACAAAATACTAAAACTCTCACTAAACAAACAAACTATTTTTAAAGTAATAAATATATTTTGTCTAAACAAAATATATTTATTTATCCGTAGCGTCTTTCTCTATCATAACTTGAGCTTCACTCGTCGATCTATTATCTGAATTTCTCGACTCGCCTTACGTGTTGACTGCGACTCGTTCGACTTTGACTTTCTTTGACCGAACGTTGACTTGTTGACTTTGACTTTGCTGATAATATTAGACTACTAATTTTAGACCCAACAATCTCCCCCTTAGTCTAATGTTATTAATCTCTCATATCATCTTTAGAAACGTCAATCTCTACACACTTTGATCTTCAATTTGGAAAGCTTCAGTCTCAAATTTAACACCCAACAAATACTAATATTACGATTTTAGTTTTACTATTCGTAAAAATTCGCATTGTTGACCGAATATATTACTAATACTAATTGACATTAATAATAATTGACCGAATTGAATGTTATTTATTATGATTTTTTAATCTCATTTATTTATATTAATATTAATACGAAATTATGTTTAATCTATCTTTATGAATTATTATTGGTTTTGCCTGCAATTAATAAGATTTATTCATTTTTAATGTTATTTATTATAAGTTTTAATAACATTAATAATAATTGACCGAATTTAATGTTATATATTATGATTTTTAAGCTAATTTATTTATTATTGACCGAATTGATCGAATTAAATTACGAATATATTACTCATACTAAAACTAATATTACGATTTTTAATTTTAATCCCATATATATGTTATTGACCGAATTAAAATTTTCTATTACTATTTTTATGAATATATTACTAATTGCTAATAACTACTAACACTAACTCTAATAGTAATACTAATATTGCGTGCAGAAATTGTTTCTCAAGTCGTTAGGTTTGTTATTTGCATATTCAACATTCAAGTTTACAATATTCTTATTTTATATTTAGTTACACATTCTAAATTTTCTATACATAATGCTTTTGTAAAGGTTTACTGTGATTGGATGGCCTGATTTGCTTCAATCAGAAGATACTTCCATTGGCGAATATTATGTCTTCAAATGGTGTTCAATCCAGCACAAAATGTTTGTTACTAAGGCTGCACTATAAGATGTCATTGATTTTGAAATTTAAATTATGATTTTGATGTTATTTATAAAAAGTTTTAATGTTATTTATGATGATTTTAATGTCATTGATTTGAATGATTGATTATGATTTGGTTGTTATTTCTTAAGATTTTTAATCTTATTTATTGATATTACTAATATTTCGAAATTCTTTTAATATTATTGACCGACTTTAATTTTGATATTACAACTTTTCTTTAATCTGATGAAAACGATATTCTTTTAAACATATACGACTTTCTTTCAAACATTTATTTAAATCTATTTAACAATGTTAAATCTATTTAACAGTTTATAATTTAAATATAATCTAAAGATAACAATGTACATTTATTTTCCTACACTTTTATTATTCTTTTAATAATAAATATAATTTAAATATATTTAACAGTTTCCTAAAATATATAATGTATTCAAAATAATGTTCAATGATATTACTAATATTACGACCTTAATTTTAATATTGTTGACCGAATCTGAGTAAATTTTTTTTATGTTTTTGTTAAATTGATGGAAGTCAATTCTTTGTCTATATGTCTTTGAGCTTGATTGTGCTAATTTCAAGCGTTGTTGACCAATTTACGTCAATTATCAATCCTTCCATTTTTTATAATTCAAAGACTTTCCTTTAATCAATTGTCTTAAAACGATATTCTTTTAAACATATATGATTTTGCTTTAAACATATATTTAAATTTACTTAACAGTTTATAATTTAAATATAATCCGAAGATAGAAATGTACATTTATTTTTCTACACTTTTATTATTCTTTTAATAATAAATATAATTTAAATCTATTTAACAGTTTCCTAAAATATATAATGTATTCAAGATAATTTTCAATGCTATTACTAATATTATGACCTTAATTTTAATATTGTTGACCCAATCTAAGTAAAAACTTTTTACGTTTTTGTTAATTTGATGGAGGTTAATCACAACTAATAATGATTACTAAAGATGTCAATAATAATTTGTATATAATGGGTAAGGCAATTTGAGACGCAGATGATTTTAATGTCATTTATTTGAATGATTGATTATGATTTTGATGTTATTTATTAAGATTTTTAATCGTATTTATTGATGTTACTAATATTATGATTTTCATTTTAACATTGTTGACCGACTTTCATTTTGATATTACGACTTTCCTTTAATCAATTGTCACTAAACGATAATTATCATCTTGATTTCAATAAGTGTGCTAATTTTAATATGTCAATAATAATTTGTAATAATGGGTAAGACAATTTCAGACGCGAATTATTTTAATGTCATTGATTTGAATGATTGATTATGATTTTGATGTTATTTATTAAGATTTTTAATTGTTAAGTACTATATTTACATAGTTTAAATAATGACATTTTTTTGGTGGCATTTTGTAACATGTCAAAAGTTGCCTAAAGTGTGTGTACAATGGGTCCTTTTGGCTACATGTTGAAATGGGTTTGGGGCTGATCCTTTTGGTGTCTATTTTTTTTAATAAAATATAGAAAATTTATATTACAACATGTGATATTGGACCCATTTTCTTATTAGTTGTTTTTTAGCTATGTAATCGGTTTGAACCATTGGAGAGATAACATGTAAAATTTAAGCTACCCATTCAAGCAAGTGGGTTAAGGATTGTTTCTTGATTTACTTATCACCGTATCAATATCTTTACAACAACTATATTTTATGTAGAACACAAATATGGAATACAATGGTGGAGGTTTTCATAAATTATTTAAAATGAGCTGCACTCCGAGGATCGTGATGACAATGATAACAACTTCGAAGGTGAAAAATCAGCTATCAATAAGCAAGACTTGGAAGATTTTGATTGAAGTAATGAAAATGGACCATTGGTTGAAGTTCGTTAAGCCCCAACTAAATGATAACTGTTCTATGCTTAAGCTTAGTTATGATTAGAATATAGATATTACCCAAATGAGGTAATGTGTAATATTGGTTGAAGTTCGTTAAGCCCCAACTAAATGATAAGTGTTCTATGCTTAAGCTAAGTTATGATTAGAATATAGATATTTCCCAAATGATGTAATGTGTGATATTGTGATAGTATGCTATGTAGTTTGCAGTTGTCAAATTAAACTTTACTTACTCGATATATCCATCATTTCGTTACATTAAACTGTTAGATGACATTTTGCATTTAACATCAAAATTCATACAAATTGCATCATCAAACATTTAGTAACCAAATCAAATTGCATAATACAATTCTTATTTTCCTACTTCTTTTTTCATTTTACTTTCGGGTGAACCGTGGGTCCCCACGGGACTCTAACCTAGTATATATTTAAACGGATTCATATAAGGATATATAAACATCAAATCTCAAAGTGTTATTCTCTTCAACACTTTATCGTTCGACGAAATAATAGCAATTATATCGTCTCGTGGCATGTTTCGAGGTACTCCCTCAATACACTGTTCAAAACAACAAAGTTGTTTATACTTAACTACTCACAAGTAGTCGAACAAGTAAATATGTCCAAAACAACATCAAGTTGTTTTACACTAAATAGTCTCTCTAGACTATTATATGGTTCAAGTCATCATATTTCGCATACAAGTATCAAACCATTTATAGTTTGCAAAAGACATGTTCATACAAAACATTTCTACTTTTACAAGTATTTTCCATAAACTATACATATTTATGTTTTGATTACAAATCAAAACCATAAACTCTAATCAACGTTTTTTAAAACCGGATCAGACATCGAACCGGCCTCTTTATTGGTCTGCTGGTCGAACTGGTCCAACCGGTTAGACCGGATTTAAGAACCGGATAATTTACAATTAATCTAAATATATATATATGAATTTAATTTTATAATAAATTAGTTTGTATTCAAATTCTCTTTTCTTTTCATCTGTACATCGACATTCGTTTTTAGTCAAAAAAAATTATTTAATTCTATTTAATTCCTTTTATATTTCTATAACCCACACAACCCAATAACTAAAGCTGTCAACAACAATAAATCTTTCACCTACTCTCTCATCTTTCTCCTACTCTTTCCACTTCTTTCTCTACAAAAAGGAAGAAAATCATCGTAGCTGTTTTCTTCTCAATTCCATTTTTTTCATTTAGTTCCTTTTAATTCTTCTATCCATGGATGTGAACCCTAGCCTTTTTCTCTGTTCAGATCATTAATATCTCATCACCACGTCGTTTTCCTTCTGTATCTCCGTAGCATAGGTTGACCCGCCAGAAAAAATCCAACTATGGTAAATCCTTTGACGGAATAGAAGACCGGTCCGATCAGATTTACACCGGTTTTCCGGTTTGACCAGCGGTCATCGGTCCGGCCAGCCAGTCACTGCACATACGGTTTAAAGGGGTATGACCGGACCGCTGGCATTGCCGGACTCCGGTTGAACCGGCCGAACCGGCCGGTCCGGTCCGGTTTTCAAACACTGACTCTAATATAGTTTTATTATTTAAACCATTCCTAACTCACTTGTTAGAGTATATGGTTTTCATGATTAACCGTTTCTAATTCGCTCATTAGAAACTATACGTGTACCATATAAACATATACGGTTTCAAAATTAACCATTTCTAACATACTTGTTAGAATGCAAATGATTACACGTTTCATCATATAGAGTTTGGTTATATCAAATAAACCTTTTTCTAACTCACCCGTTAGAAATAAACGATTACTAAAATCATTTTAAAGGTCATTGGTTTATATTCTCAACCGTTTCTAACCTGCTTATTAGAAATACACGATTATGACAATCGTTTTAGACCTTGTTGGTTTATATAAATAAACCGTTTCTAACACCCTCGTTAGAAAATTTATCCATTTACATAAATGGTATTAACTTTGGATTTTTCAAAATCTACCAGTTTCAAACTCACTCGCTAGAAACCGTTAAATTTAACCAAACTAGTTTAATGTTGGAAAAAGTTGAAACACTCAAATCTCCATAAATACCCAACTTAATGGTATTCTTATTATTTTTAAGTTTCAACTTTGGAGTTTTAATTAGTATTCTTACTAAAACCTTCAATTTTCATAATAAAAATTTTCAACACGTTTGTGAATTTTGTACAATAATCTTTTCTAACACACTTGTTAGAAAATATAAACATCTTATTTTGTCTTTACAAAATCATCAATCTCTAACACGCCCGTTAGAGAAATCATTATATAAGTTTACAAATTAAACTTACTATTTTCTAAATAATAATTTCTAATATGCTTATTAGAAATGTTTCATGACACTTTATTCTTTCAACATCGTCGATTCTAACACGCTTGTTAGAAATACATGTTTCAAACCTTATATTTTGAAACCCTTTATTGCCAATACTCTTATTAGAAATGTTTCATGACACGATATTCTTTCAACGTCGTCGATTCTAACACGCTTGTTAGAAATACATGTTTCAAAACATTATATTTTGAAACCCTTTATTTTCCATTACTCTTATTAGAAAATGTATACATTTCAAATACTTTGAAATTATCTTTCTAATATGCTTACTAGAAAGAAAACATGATCAACCAAGTTTACATGGGTTTTCAACTAATATCTCTTTTCTAATACTATCATTAGAAATTCAAAAAAAAAAAAAGTTTAAACACATATTAGAACTGTTTCATAGACCGGTTTATCTAAACATAACTCCAAACCCATGAATCCGAAAATTAAATCAAAAAATTCGTTTTGTAAAACCGTCTTTCGGATAAAGATTGCATTCCCATTATGAAGGTAATCCAATTCGATGTACCAAAAAAAAACATGTACAAACTTTCGCGAACCCAAATTCCTTAGGAAGAACACGAAAGTTTGTTTACTAATCTGTTTAAGTTTCTTAGAAAACTTACATTGTAATCACCGCACACCTTTCGTACATGAAGTTCGCAGGTTTCCGAGTCTCTGTACTTGCTGCAATAAACTGTAACAGAAAATGAAATCATAGAAGTGCACCGGGCTTGTGTTTGACACAATTCCCTTAAACAGATTCTTCGTCTGTTCCCAGGGTACACCGGTTCTTTAACAGTGTTGGTGCACTGCCGGACTATCCCACTTGCCTGAAAAGAAACCGGAACAAGGCTGCTTCTAAAAAGTTTTGCTGCAGCAATCGATCAATGTATCCGAATAAATATGTTCTGTTGTGTGTAAGTATCTCTTTTCTACATCTCCAAATGAAGCACAAAGCCTTCCATTATATAAGAACATGGATGTATGAAAAGTCCTCTTAATTAGAGATATTTGAGACATAAAGACTCTAATTAAGTGACATAAATATCTAATTAAAAGAAATAAAGACCTCTCAAAGACATAAAACTCAAGTATTTTAGTCTTTAATTCACCACATTAAGGCCTTATTAATAATTATATTATAATTTATCAATATACTAGTTTAAGTACCCGTGTGATACACGGGTTAGACAATGTCAAATGTATCAATGAAAAAGTTGTAAATAATATTTATACAATCTATAATATATAAACAATAACTCCACCAAAAAAAAATCTATAATATATAAATAGTAATATTTCTTGTCTCTCTCCATTTGGAACAACAGGGAGAATTTGCCTAAAATCTCCACCAAAAACAATTACCTTACCTCCGAATGGCATTTCAGAATCGATAGAAGTATCCATATTAAAAATGTAATTCATCGTTCTATCTAATGCTTCAAATGCATGCTTATGGACCATCGGTGCTTCGTCCCATATAATCAATTTTGTTTCATTCAACAGACAAGCAACATCATTGTCTGGTTTTATACGACAGACTGAATCCTCGGTAAGATTCAATGGGATATGAAACCTAGAGTGTACTCTTCTACCACCATTTAATAACAACGATGCAATTCCACTGGATGCAACATTTTTTGCGACCTGACCATTTGATCTTATTACTGCAAATTATGTCTTCCACAAATAGGTTTTACCGGTTCCACCATAGCCGTAAACAAAAAACACACCTCCCTGCCATCTTCAGTTGCTTTCATGATATTGTCAAAAACTTTTCATTGTTCTTTTGTTAACGAATTTGAAAGACTTTCATATTCCTTTCCTATATTTGTTATATCGCAAGATAGCTTATCTTTAATTAAACTGTTATTTGAAACAGACAAACCCTCGTTATCAAGATATGACATACTTGTAAATCTTCGGAGGGTTGAATTATTGCGAAGCAAAAACTTTTCAATTTTCAACACAGTCAAGTGTTTAATTTGTTCGTCTGGAAGTGATAATCCTGAAAGAATTAGACATAATTTCTTCAATTAACATAAATTAAAAGATTGATTTATTATAATTGACATGTACTCTTAAAACCAATATTACGTGCTTCTAGCATGTCCGATTCAAATACGATCCTAGTCAAATCTATTGACCTCAAAATATTTCCTGCAAAAAATATATAATCACTATAATCATTTTCAATTAGTGAATATGTGCAATAAAGGTACAACATTTTATAAATACAATAATTATGAATAACATACTTGAGCGGCGATGAACTAAGTTAACACGAGCTGCATACATAATAGACTTTCAGTTTATATTTAACCTGTTACATACATCGCCAATATCATTCATGTCATACAATTCCATTTCTATGACATGACCACTGCACGGTAAAAGTAACTTATAAAAAGTATTTCAAAAAGATTATATAATAAAAGATATACATATAATGTTAATAAAATAATATTCACTCACGTAGAATCTTGAAGAAACATCCTAAAAAATGATTTATCTAGTACTCGCTCACCGGTTATTATTCTTCTGAAAACATCTAAAACATAAATCATTCATCAAACAAATTTATGTGGTTGTTAAATTATAATTTGATAAATATTTAAAATATACCAACAATAAATTTCTAATTGTTTCTATCATGCATCAATGTTCTAAAGCAAGGTGTTCATGGATACAAAGTAAGCCCTCTGGGAGGCTCTATCATAAAAGGAGACAACTTTGATTGTTCGTTAATAACAATCTTTTTCTCTGTAAAATGATGATGTAGTGGTCGTGCTTTAGCAACTCATTGTAGTTGAAATTTTCAATTTTGAAATGGGCCATTGAAAATACAGAATCAACAGTTTTAACATTACGGTATAGGTGAATCAAATGTTGTGTTATGAAAGCTGCTATTTTCTGTCTCTACAATTTTATTTCAAAATTTAATATATTTTAAAATAAAAAAATATCATTATAAAAATTGTAACAATTTGAAGAATGTACTTACATATTGATAAACAAAATAGCAATCTTCTTTTGTCATTATCATAATACCAAATGACATTATCATAATACCAAATGAAGTCAATCGTAACAAACATAATACTATACCATATGTCGCATTTGTTGAGAGACGAAAATGCATCAACAGTGCGATGGTTCAACATGTCCGAAGTATATACTATAATACTAACAAATATCGAATAAAATATTAGATTTTTCTTCTATTCTTATTACCAACGAAACATGTAACATAATATAAGAAAATTAGATATAAAATATATATATGAGTTAGAACTAACAAAAAAATACCTAGGAATTTTTTGCATAGTCCGATCATGTTCTTGTGATACAAAATCAAAATAAAATTCTCATTAGTATTTGAAGTATCTTGATTATGGAAATGATTTTTTTTACTTATTTTAGGTAATTATGAATACAAGATATTTTTAAAAAAAGATAATATTAGATCATAAGCACCAATATCCCACACCTCAAAGTTGATGTTCTTGTATTCAAGATTTCAATATTAACCATAAAAAAGTATGAGTCAAGGACATGAAAACTCAAATATACATACTCCATAATTTTTATTAAAAAAATCAATTTTGAGTCATGGTTAGTTTCTCGTAAAATTGTTCAAATTAAAAGGGTCAGAAATATGAAGAAACAAATAATATGATGGCAGTTAAAATAATGGCTATCTGAATATATTCAAAACTAAGGTAAAAATTTCATTAACATTCTATGTTATACTAAAAAAAAAGTTATTTTTAAATACATTCATAGCATAAATTAAAGTGAAAGATGATTAATTGGGATAAGAGAAGGGGGCTAAGGTTTACAACGAAACATTTTATCTTTTAAAAAGAGATCAGTTTTAAATATGACGGATAATTAGGAGGTATTTCCGTTAAAAAAAAACCGTTCAAAAAAATTAGGAGGCATTTATGGGAAAAGAATATGGGAATGGAGGAGTGCCACATGTCAAAAAAATTTGGGTGGGAATTTTACAAAATAATAGGTTTTAGAGAAGGACATGTGGACAACCTTATTTTGTTTTATTATATTTTATAGAATTTTATAGATTATAGATAATTTCAATAAAATCCATTCACATATTTCCAACACATATAAGCTCAACGATTCTCACACGCGAAGTTATATATTTGTATAATATTAATATAAATGTTTAAAATCTCGAGTTAATGAGTTTGTTTATACCTCGCGTTCAAGCCGATTCGGGTTGACTTCTGTTGACTGGTTGACTGTAGTTGACCAACGAGGACCATGTTGACCAAGGTTGACCCGTCTCATGAACCCATATGATTCCTAGCTTCTGATCATCACATGGTTTCCTCATCTTTGTAACCCAACCACTACAACAATCGCTAACAATTACCACCACTCAACCAGACCCATCTCCGGTGACCACCGTTGATGATGTCTTCGTCTCCGACAACCAACACCCTGATTATAAAAGAAAGTAGAAGGTATTGGGTTTCACCTGTGTTCGACAATAACCCTTTGACGAAGGCGCCGCCGCCGCTTCTTGCAGTTAGAACAGGTGCGACCGGTCGAAAACCGTGACCGGCGGTTCCCCTCCCCCCGTCACTCTCTCTCTCTCTCTCTCTGTCTCCCACTTCTTTTCTGCTAGCTTCCCTTCTTTGATCTCTGTCTCTCTCTCGGATGTTCATATCTCTACTCTATTAAGGGTGGTGGGTTGGTTGTAGTATAGCCGGAACTCCACCGTATACGGTGGAGGTCCTCCGATCTCCTCCTCTTTGTTCTTCTTCCCCGTGCCTTCTTCCTTCTCAGTTCTCTTCTCCTTCTTGACACTTTCTCTCTTTAAGGTCTCTCTCTTATTATGCTGTAGTGTATGTATGTTGTGAGAGATGAGAGGATAATGGTGAGTGTGTGTGGATTAACTGATTAAGAGAGAGGTAGGCGAGTGTGTGTATACAAGATGAGAGAGAGTGCAGATCTTTTGTGTGTGTAATGTGTATGTATGGGTCTTTACAAAAGGGTGAGTGTGTAGGTGTGTCAGAGTGTATGTGAGGTGTTTAAAGTAGAATGAGGGAAGGTAGGTGGGTGGTTACAATGCTGATGGGTGTAAAAATGTAAGGGGGATATGTGTCCTGATGCAGTTTCGCACATGCAATCAAATGGCTCAAAATACTCAAAGGATTCAAAAGCTTAGCAAAACCTTAAAGGTTCTTCATTATCATCAAAACTCAAAAACTAACTAAAAACATAAGCCCTAGGTCCCCTTTTATAGGTGGAGAATCATAATTCAAATAGGTTACTAAATAAAAGATAAAGAAATCAAAATAATAGATAAAAATAATCTTCAATTCAAACTAGGAGATAATCCTGCATCATTCTCCCCTTCTTCGAAAAAAAACTCGTCCTCGAGTTTTACTTCCAAACCAAACCACCCGGATCAAAAGGGACATCAACCCGATTCCCAGTTATCATTATCTTCATAAACAATTCAACTTCATAGATTGTCTTGCCCGACTCTAAACTTGTATAACCTGGGTCCAATGGGGCATTGGACCGTCTCATGTTAACAATCGACTTGAACCACCCAAAGAGCTCACCTGCAATTTTTGAAATAGGGCTAGAAAGGGCTATAGAAAATTGGCACACCAAACGATATGAACTCGATTGAATTTGCTGCCCTGCGTCTTTTGTTTCCATAGGCCATAGTGTTGGCCCATTTTTAAACTTTTCACGAGCCGTAGGAGGTTCACTAACCTTATCAGTTTCATTAACATTATTTGTTTGTGCAATATGTAACTTGTAATAGCTTGCTTGCACACCAACTGGGATCGGCCCACTTGAAGAGTCGAACTCCCCGCCCTTCGTTTCAAACCCAATATCATCAATAAGTTCACCTTGTAATGTCCCACTAGAATTTTTGAGGAAGTTTGACTTACTAACATTCCCATGCACACGTGGAATGTACATGGTTGTTCCACCGTCAATTGCATTATTATTTGGTAAGTCATTATTATTTTCACAAATCACATTATTTTTAGACAAAGGATCCTTGATATTAATATCTTTAATTTGAATTTTTGAAGTAAGCAAAATATCCGAACCTTTCAATGAATTACTCAAATCACTCCAAAAAATCGGCAAGTTAGTTTGGGTTTCCAAAGACAGGCGATTCTTGGTCGAATAACTCCGGGCAAAGGAGTCAACCAAATCATCACCCTCTGCCACTGTATTACCATATTCAACCACCACATCGGAACCACCATGAACCGACTGACCATCGATGGCCATCATAGCCGCAAGTTTATTATAAAAATCAAATATACCTGACGAATCCTCCTCATACTCATGATCATAAGCATCTGTTTCATTCTTCCACTCGTTCTCGTGAATGGTAGTCCGAGTAGTAGTTCTGTTAAGAAACTCTTGCACGAACAAACATTCTTCCTCGTCGGGTTCAATCCCGTCTTCATCGAATCTGGGTTTGTCCTCCGATAAACAATTGTGATAGATCGGTTCATAGAACCGGGGTGGGTGACGGTCAAACGGATACTCCTCTTCCTCGTTAACACCGTCCCGAAAGATGTGTCTCGATTCGGTTTCCTTAACACGCCTTTCCCATTGTAACTCAAGATCTCGAACTCGTTGACAGAGCCGTTTGATCTCTTCAAGATCTCAGACTCGTTGTCGGAGTCTTTTGTTCTTAATAATATCTCGTGGATCGCGCTGTCCGATCTCGTTGCCTCGTTCGGCGAATCTACGGTCACGATTGAACCGATCTTAACGAGTACGTGAACTACCAATGTTCTTGTCGATGCCTCGGTCGGCGACTCTTCGAACAAGAAAACACTCGTCTTCACGTAGAGCCATTTGATAAACCTAGAGCTCTGATACCAACTGATGCAGTTTCGTACATGCAATCAAATGGCTCAAAATACTCAAAGGATTCAAAAGCTTAGCAAAACCTTAAAGGTTCTTCATTATCATCAAGACTCAAAGACTAACTAAAAACATAAGCCCTAGGTCCCCTTTTATAGGTGGAGAATCATAATTCAAATAGGAAACTAAATAAAAGATAAAGAAATTAAAATAATAGATAAAAATAATCTTCAATTCAAACTAGGAGATAATCCTGCATCATGTCCCTTTAATAGGGTAATATAATAACCCAAACCTCCCAACTGTTCCCTGCTGAAACATAAAACACAAACACACAACCGACACTATTAGAGAGAGAGAGAGCAGCTAAGAGAGAGAAGGAAGAAATGGAGTCTTCGGCCACCATAATCGGTGGAGCTCCGGTGGCCGGCCCTTGGTACCTCGGCATGTGCACCATCCAACCCACACACCCTCATTAGATCTAGAAAGAGAGGAGAGATAGAAAGACGGAAGAGAACGAGAGAGGGAGAGAGAGAGAGAGAGAGAGAGAGAGAGAGAGGGGAAGCTGAGTTGGGAGAAAGATTCAGAGGAGAAAGGAATAGAAACAGAGAAGCGGAAGAGGATCCATGGTGGTCTAAGGCGGAATGACGGCAGCCGTGGTACAAGGTGAACGATGGTGGTGGTCGGTGGGATGATGAACGACAGTGGCGGCTATGGCATACTAGGGTTCTAACCTATCTTGTAAGTTACATAATCTTTCTTATATCGGTTCTTAATCTTATCTCTTTGATAATAAGTTGAACCTTGATGAAGCTTGATGATGGAACTAGGACGATGGCTTAGGTTAATGGCTGTCGGATGGACGGTGGTTGTTATGAATGATGACCGATGATGGTGACTGTTGTTGATTGAAGCCGTAACAGTGATGCCGAGTGGTGGTTATACACTATGGAAGAGGTGGATGGTGATAGGTCAACAGCAGTCAAAGCTACGGTCAAAGTCAGTCAAAGGCGAGTCGACCCTTGGTCAACAAAAGTCAATGGCAACAGGCTCGGGTCAAACCTGGTCAACATAATGGAGCTCGGTCAACAAGAGTCAAACCCGGTCAACTCAGTCAACGATATGGGTACATGAGGTATACCACAAGAACCCGAATCATGTTGATATTGTATATGACATGTGTGCACGTGTGGGACCTTGACGAGTTTGTTTCAACAAATAAAATGCAATACATAATAAGTTATAATTATACTAACCAATTAGGTGAATAGTTAGTTATTGATAATGGATTGGATTACATATAAACAATATAGTGTTGTTTGTAATTTGGACATGAGAACATTATAAGATGCAAAAGACTTGACATGATTATTCGGACATATGAGATGGTGAATGATGTATAAGAACAGTGGCGAGACATTGGACATTGGATCTTTGAGGACTTTAGATAACAATATGTATAACTATATAATATTAGATATTTGCTCGAATAATAAATACCAATAGAACACAAGAAAATATAACCCGACAAATAGAAGTTCGGATAAAGAACTTAAGTGTGCCCACACGTGTAACCGTAATATTGGTTACACACGCTAATATTTATGAACTTGAATAGGATCTTGCCAAAGGATCGATAGATGGAAACTTGACTTGAGATGTTATGTGACCGTGTGAAACGCCGCTAAGGTGAGTCCCGTGTACCAAATCCCCTTTTTCTATTTTACTGTTTTGGGGTGAATACATGCTTCCAAACTGTTTTGTGATTATGGGTGTTAGTTATATAGAGCATGATTACCTGCATGACTGAACCAGACACTCATTAACTCTAAGTGAGCCGACTTAATATATGTGTAGTACTACTTGGGGAAACCCCTACGCATAGTGGTCTAGCCTAGACCCGGAAACCCCACTGAGACCAAGGGGTCGTTGCGGCATATATTTTGCCATTTGGGAACCTATGTGGCAGGACATGAGTAGTTGAGAACTAAAACAATAACGGGTATAGTTTATGTTACTACATCTAGGCATGGTTAGGCATAGCGCTAGGTGTCAAGGGTTGAGTGGCCAGCTTATATAATTGTAACACCATAACCATAACTATGTGTTGAACTATGTTGAACTTGTTTTCGAACTGATAAACTGTTTTTGGATCCATTGAACTACTTACACGGACTCACCGGCATATTTTGCTGACCCGAACTCTTTTAAGCATGTGTTCAGGTACTACAGATGATTGGATGGCAACGCAAGGTATATGATAGCTAGATGCGAATTAGAGATACGCAGGATAGAGATTGGATCGACTAAGGGACTACACTGCTTCGATGACCGCCGCGCTTCGTCTTCGCATTAGAATTAGTTATATTTTAGATTGTATTTGTATCATTTTGTGACTAAAACTTGTACAAATATTAAATATTAATCGTCGCTGCTTCCGTTGTGCAAGTCTGGCACCAATCTCTATATTCGTCCAGCCCCTTCTGGTCGGGTTGTTACACAACATCTCTCTTCTGCTTTCCTTCATCTCCTCATTTCCTTCATATAGGTTCTCAAGTGCAGTCCAGAGTTCTTTGGCAGTAGCATGATCACGAACTCCAATAGAGACTTTAGGAGACAGTCCCTGATTAAGATAAGCCAAAGCCCTTTCATCAACATCGGTTTTTGCATGAACTTCATCAATGTACATACTCTTTGGCTTAATAGCAGTTTCCCCAATCTCATCATTCACCGTATAGGTGATCACACATGGTCCATTCAGAATTGATCTTAGTGCCTTTGGATCCTTGATTTTCATGAACTAGATAAATCTGAACTTCCACTCGGAGTATGACATTCCGAGTTGCAGTATAGGCAATTTCTGGTGAGTCCCAACAACTGAGTCTCCATTTCCTTATCAAGTTGAGCAACTACTAACAGCTGATTAGCATTCAGTCCACTCAGGTTAATCTGATTAACTTGTTCCATTTTTGAAAATCAAACTTAAAATTATTAGACAATTAATTAAATTTATTTAGTTTTAGGTCCAATAATCATGTCCACGGTCCAATAATAGTCAGTCCAAAAGTCCAAGAGGTCCAAGTAGACCAGGAGTAGGTTAATGATCCGAGAACTGTTAAGTAGCTCGAGTACTGAGTAGAATTCGAGAACAGTTATGCAACTCGAGAACTAAGCAGAATTTGAGAACAGAACTGAAGCTCGAGAACAGTTGCTTGATTTGAGAACACTTCTCAGATTCTAGAACACAGGCCTTATTCGAGAACAATGTTCAGATTCGAGAATTGATCCTAATTCGACAACAGAGTGAAGACTCGATAATAGGCTGTGATTCGAGAACTGTGTGCAAGCTCGAGAGCAGGCTCCTACTCGGAAACGATATGTGAGTTCGAGAACTGGCTGAGACTCGGGAACAGTGAGTTTGCTCAAGAACAGAAGATAACTCGGGAACACCTTCCAAATGCAACACCTTTAAAACCTGCCAAGATTAGAAAACAGATTTTTCAAAAAATATGGAAACTGTTTGAAATTTTAAAAGTTGATTGATTGAAAATCTTGGTTTTCAGTTTAAGCACTAGTCCGAAATCTTTGCAAACACAATTAGAGATTTGAAAAAGATCAAATCAATGACTTGATTGAATTTTGATGCCAAATAATTTTGTAAAACTTTAAAAATCTAAGAACAAAAGCAATACTTCAAATCAATCATCCTGCATAAGATTGTTAGCTTGTGAAACTGTTATGAATAAAAATGAATTTGAAAACAAGAAACACAAAGAAAACAACCTTTTCACAGTGACAAACTTTTCTTGCTTAATCTTCGTGTTGATACCAAATCATGCCTTCTAAAGACTACTTAGACTCTGATACCAATTG
The DNA here is from genome assembly GCA_028751855.1 of Ambrosia trifida. NCBI lineage: Eukaryota > Viridiplantae > Streptophyta > Magnoliopsida > Asterales > Asteraceae > Ambrosia > Ambrosia trifida. The sequence goes on along the minus strand of CM054133.1, from coordinate 7,680,536 downwards.
TAAGTCCAGAATCCTCTCAGGGGTATCAAACACACCCAATCGAGTGCGGAAAACAAGATTGAATGTAAGAACAACAAGGAAGAAATGAAAACCGAATGATTGTATTGCAAAAGTGCACACGACTACTAAGAGTCGTCTGGTACACTGTGTTCAAGTACAAGAGAGCAAGAGAGCAAAAACTAGTAAAATCACAAGCAAACCCAAAATGTTTTGGAACCCCCTATTTATAGTTGCATAGGGTAATTCACATACAAAGGCCCAATGGCCGAAACCCATTAACCCACTACGCCAAACTACCCAAAATGTCTAGCGGGCCAAGACAGACGCAAACCTCTAAATTATAGCCCTACGAGTTTGCCAATTATTCGAAAATTGAGAAAATCTAGCAAGAGAGTACCATTTGGTTTCCTAAGCATGAAAGGAAAAATGATATTCCTCCCGAACTGTTTCGAAGACTGTATGGTGATGATTCTTCACAATCTAAGGTTCATGTCACTGGATTTGTGAGACCAAAAGAGAAGGTTAATGGATTTTATGAACCGGCTTATTCAAAGGAGCCCACTCCTGAGAATTTAAGGCAAAAGTGTGTTGATGACCAACACCTGGTTAAATCATTCGCTAAACCTAACTATAAGAATGTTTTTGAGGAGTATCGTGAATGTTTTAAATGTGGGGAGAGAGGGCATTTACTTGCTCACTGCCCATATGTAAGACATAAGAGGCACGAAGTTGAGAGAAAGCAGACTTATAGGAATTCGGTGGAAGATCATAGACAGTCTTTTCCACAAAGACTGTTTTTCCCTCAAAGGCAATAGTCTTTTAATCAAAATCGATTTTATCAAAAGAGGGAAAACCAAACCATTGTCTATGATAACAGAAACCGAATTGCCATGGAGAAGAAGCTGAAGAAACCTATGGTGAACTCAGCCAATAGTAAACAAAAGGTTTATCCAAAACCTGCTGTGAAGTCATCGGTTGGACCTATATCTGTTAAATCATATAAGGCAGCCAAGAAAGTTTCTTTTTCGAACAATACAAAGAAACCTATTGAGGTTAAACAACCTCAAATAAGGATTCTTAAACGTTGTAAACAGAATTGGACGCTAAAAGGCTCTCCAGGTGCTTCCACATCATCTGCTAGAGTTGAGATTAAGAGTGAGAAAGTTGTGAACAACCAGAAAAGGTTGATTCAAACTTGAAAATTTGTGAGAAGGATTCTTTGAAAGCTAACATTTAAAGACCCAAGACCAAACAGGCTTGGGTTCCTGTTAAAAACTAACTTGTTTTTGAATTGTGGAGGGAGCTCTAGTTGGCCCTGTTAGCAGTCTTTGGATTGTAGATAGTGGAGCTTCTGGTCACATGACCGGCGATTTGATGCTACTTTTTGACATCAAGAACATTAATGGAGGTTATGTAGCATTCGCTGGGAACAAGGGAGGATATATAACAATGGAGGGAAGTGTTAGTAATGGAATCGTGAGTTTTGAACGGATATCATATGTGAAGCAGATTGATTATAATTTGCTGAGTGTGAGCCAAATATGTGACAAAACGTTTTTTGTTCATTTTGATGATAAATCTTGCTACATTCTGAAACCTGGTTTCGTTATTCCAAAAGAGTGGATCATGCTAAAAGCTCCAAGAGTGAACAATCTGTACTTGTTGACATGAGCAAGGCAACCACAACTCAGGGCCAAGTCACGTGCTTTCTATCCAAGGCACGCTACTGAAAAAGAATCTATCATGTGGCATAGAAGGATGAGGCATATTCACGTAAGAAAGATGAATCATTTGGTGAAGAACGGACTTGTTGAAGGAGTGGATGTGAAGCATTTTCATCTAAACGACAAATGTGTGAGATGCAAAAAGGGGAAACAGCACAAACAGTCTCACAAACCAAAGAAAGTAAACTCGGTTGAATTTCCACTTGAACGTTTACACATGGACCTATTCGGACCTGTTAAGCGTAAGAGTATCAAATGAGAACTTTACTGTCTTGTGGTTACAGAAGACTTTTCGAGATTTTCGTGGGTGATGTGTTTACAACACAAGAATGAAACGTTTGATAATCTAAAAGTTTTGTTTAACCGTTTGGAGAATATATATGGATTGAAGATCAAACGAATTCGAAGTGACAACAGGACGGAGTTTAAGAATTCTCAAATGGATGCATTATGTGAATCAAAGGGTATTCATCATGAGTACAGTGCACCATATACTCCACAACAGAACGGTGTTGCAGAAAGAAAGAACAGGAATCTAATTGAAGCGACATGAACCATGCTTGTAGATTCTAACCTTCTGGTTATGTTCTGGAATGAAGCCATTCATACAGCATGTTACACTTTGAATCATGTGTTGATGGTAAAGAAGTTTGGCAAAACTTCTTATGAACTGCTTAACAGACGAAATCCAAACTTTGAGTTTCTAGAACCTTTCGGGGCGCCATGCACTCTGTTAAATACTAATGAGTAATTTGGACCAAAAGCTGAAGAAGGTTACTTTGTTGGATACGCGACACCACTGAAACGCGTGTTTAACAAAAGAACTAAACATGTTGAAGAGTGGGAGAATGTTGACGTTCAGCGCTACACTCAGAATGTCCAAGGTAGTGGGCCGATTGGATGTTTGACTACAAGGAACTATTCGAGTCATTCAATCTAGAAAGTATGGTTGAAGAAGCTATTTTATGATTATATTACAAGTGTGAGAATGCAGTAACTTCACCGTTAGTGCGTCCGATCACCGTAACTCCTCCAGCAGCAGTTTCTACTGATACCAATGCTCCTGTCAATGAAGAAGAGATTTTCCAAGAAGCTTTTACAACTATAGATTCATCTAAGTCGGAAGACAATGATGAAGTTTTCAGTGAAGCTATGTTAGATCATGCTATGGTATCACCACCAGTAAACCCAAATCCAGATGTTGCATCTTCATCTAATACGGGTAATGATCTGGAGATGGCATAGAATCTTAATGTTCAAGCAGTGATTCCAGTTCCTGATCATCCGAAATCTCGGATTCATCCACTTGAACAGGTTATAGGTGATCCGGGTAGCAGTGTGATGACAAGAGGTCAACTCAGACGTGCAACTTCACTTGATAACATTGGAGCCCTTGCCCTGTATGCTAAGATACAGAAATCAGGTTGTCAAAATGATTGGTCTTTTGATTGTTATGTTTTGCAGGTGGAGCCGCGGACGTACAAGGATTCTTTACAAGACGAATCATGGGTAGAAGCAATGCAGCAAGAACTACTACAATTTCAGAAACTCGGAGTCTGGACGCTGACATATTTACCACCAGACCGAAAGAAAATTGGCACTAAGTGGGTTTTCAAGTGCAAGAAGGATGATCGAGGCGTTATTGTCAGAAACAAAGCTCGATTGGTCATTCAAGGTTTTCGTCAAATAGAATGGATTGATTACAATGAAGTCTATGCACCGGTTGCGCGCATTGAAGCAATCCGAATGTTTCTTGCGTATGCATCTTACAAGAGGTTTAAGGTGTATCAGATGGAGGTAAAGAGGGCTTTTCTGTATGGTGTGATCAAGGAAGAAGTATATGTTGGGCAACCACCAGGTTTTGAGGATCGTATCCACCGGGATAAGGTCTATAAGCTGTACAAAGCTTTGTATGGTTTGCACCAAGCTCCAAGAAAATCGTATGAGGAGCTTAGCACATTTCTTCTTTCCAAGGGATTCAAACGAGGTTTGGTAGACTGTACCCTGTTCACAAAACGAACAAAGGGTGACTTGCTTCTTGTTCAGATATATGTTGATGACATTATTTTTGGTTCTACTAATGAGCTTTTATGCAGAGAATTTGAAAGATTCATGCAGGAAAAGTTCGAGATGAGCGCTATGGGAGAAATGCAATTCTTTTTAGGCTTGCAAGTGGGTCAATTGCCAACGGGCATCTTTATTCACCAGACGATACATGTTTCTGAAGTCTTAAGCCGATTCCAAATGGATGATTCAAAGCCTATGGATACTCCCATTCCAACCAATAACGGGATTGGAGTTGATGCTAAGGGGGAGCTTACAGATCCCTTTACATATAGAGTCATCGTCGGATCTTTGATGTACCTGACTGCATCTCGGCCAGATATAATGTTTGCAACATGTCTCTGTGCTAGATTTCAATCGGAGCCGAAACAGAGTCATCTTACAACTGTCAAGCGAATCCTACGATATCTGAAAGGTTGTCCCTCGCGTGGACTGTGGTACCCTAATGATGATAATTTTGACTTTATTGCTTTTAGTGATGCAGATTTTGGCGGTTGCGATATTGACGCTAAATCCACAACGGCTGGATGTCAATTTCTGGGGAGCAGGCTCGTGACCTGGCAGTGCAAAAAGCAGACAGCAGTTGCTTTATCTACATGTGAAGCCGAATACGTGTCAGCCTCAAGTTGTTGTTCACAGGTTTTGTGGATACAAAAGCAAATGCTCGACTATGGTTTGCAATTTCTTAAAACCCGTATTCGTTGCGATAATGAAGCAGCCATCGCACTCACTAAAGACACTGTTAATCATTCTAAGGCTAAGTATATCCGAATTAAGTATCACTTTATTCGTGATTGCTATGCTAAAGGATTAATTGACATGGTCAAAATGCATGCTGACTATCAGAGAGTTGATCTTTTTACCAAAGCTTTTGACAAATCATGTTTTGAAATTTTATTAAAAGCTAATGGTATTAAAGAGAAACAAGACTGATCGTCACCTCGGTTTATCAATTTTATTTTGTTTTTATGCTTTCAGAAAAAATAAAAATCCAAAAATATGTTTTAAATTTTAGGGGGAGCATTTTATTCAGAAAAACCAAAAACATTGGAAAATTTTGAAAACCTGTAATTAGAAAATCAAAAATGATTTTTCCTGGAGAAAAAAAGGAAATGATAGTACATCAGTGGGGATCTATTGCATGCTAAAGATTTGAAAAGTTAAATGCTTGATCAGTGTTGACTTTGTGTGATGTGCTGATAGGCTTCGTAGGCTTATTAATGCGTGCCTGATACATACATATCAAACTGTTTACTATGTGGATGAACACCTCATGGGCATATGGTCTTGGTACCGTAATTTCGTTTGATAGGGTATTGTACAAAATCGGAGGTTTCGGGTCGTTATGTTATTTGTTATCTAGGGATAGCCTATCTGATCTTTTGTCTTAATGTTCTACAGACCTAGATCAGCCAGGGTATCTTAATAAAAGAGCTTTAATGCCAAACCCAAAGTTACCGAATTGAGGAACTTTAAATGTATGATGACAATCAAAGATTATCTAAATGCATTGTATCTAATCACTGATGAAAATCATGATTGATATAAGACTTCAACCTGGTAGTGTGCACATGTTACTCTATAGCATTGATTTGCTGACATGTACACCTTTGTGCCTCATACCTTGTAACTACGGATAACAATAGCATAATCACACGTTACAATGAACCTTTGTGCAATATTTCTTGATACGGGAGTATGTCGTGTGTGTGGGAACCATAGGTAAATTAGTTTATACTATAAATACCAGTATCAGTTTAAAGCATTGCATAACGGTCTGCATGTGAGCTTATGTGGATAACAATATCAGTAGTTACCAAAGTTACATTGTCTGTATAGTTTAAATGTAACATAACAACGGTGTGATGTGATCTCTCATAAACTGATATGATCCTCTTACCGGAAAATCACAAAAGGTTTATTGCTTTCTGTTGATTTAGTTCATATATACAAAAACTCAAAAAGATTTTTGGTGTGTTTTAACATAAATTTCAAAAAATCCAAAATATTTTACATTTCTACGTTATTTTTTATAACCGATGGTGATTGATGATCATTTTCTGAAGTTTGACAGACAAAATTGAGTTTCATATCCTTTAAATGAGAAATTATGAATGTTTGAAGGTTTAACTGGTCTAAAATGACAAAACGGGATTCGAATTTGATATTTGGTAAAAATTTCATTTTTCAAAATTCTCATTCGACCTTTCGTAAGGTCAAATGGAATTTTGTGACTTTGATTCGACCCTTAATATGAGGTCGAATGGGAGTTGTTTGACTGATTATTTTCATTCGAGTCGTTTCTTTTTCATTCGAACCTTTCATTAGGTCAAACGAAGAAGAAAAATTCTCATATGAACCCCTGTAAAGGTCGAACTAAGATGCTTAAATATTGACTTCAGCTCATTCAAACCCCATTGCAAAAAAAATTCAAAATCTGATCATACCAAACCCTTGTTGCTCATTTCTTTTTCACTTGTGATTATTGTTCCTTGTAAGTTTGTGATCATTTCCATACCAAATTTACAGGTATTCATCCAGTAAACATGCCAGAATCATTGAAATAAGTTTATGAACCCTAGAACTTGAATTGGTGCATTTTAACTGTTTTTGAACATCAATTGATCATGGATAAACACTTATCGATGGTTTTAGGGGGAGAATATTCAAAAATCCAGAGTTTAAACATGTTAATAAACAAAATCGATTATTAAACCCTAGATTTTAATAGAAAACCATCAATAACTGTTTAATTGGAACAATTGATCAATGATAAAGGTTATTCGGCCATGTTAGGGTCTAATGAAAGCAAACTGTGATGTTTATCATGGTTAATTCGAAGGTTGGTTAATTTGAATTAAAACAGGTCCTATTCGACCAGTTTAAGACGTTGAATGAACAAAAATGAGGTCGAATGGAACTTTTTGTTCTTCATTCGACATAACAAGTTTTGGTTTGAACCCACAATTGGGTCGAATGAAAATATATTTTGACCAAAAATTTCAAATTTATCTTAATTAACGAATTTTCATGTTTGTTTGTTTGTTTTGCAGGATATTATGGCTGAACAAGAGATTCCAAAGCGGGAAACACCAGTGGTAGAGCAACCAGCACCACCAAAACCACTGAATTTCGAACAAGTTCACAATTGCTGCGCATACATTGGAGAAGTTGGAAAATACGAAGAGTTCTCTGGTATTATTGAATTCTTGAAGAGATGCAGAGTTGTATAAGCTCTTGCTACACCAGTGACTATCTACAGAGATCATCAGGTCAACTTCTGGGAAAAAGTAGTGATTACATTTTGGGAAAACAAGTCGGTGATTGAGAGTAAGATACAAGGTCAAAGGGTGCTCGTTAGTGAACAAGACATTAGAGAGGCCTTGCAGCTCAAAGATTCTCCTACAGATCCTACAAAGTTATCCTGGACGGAGCAGAGGAAGTGTTTCTTGAGGATGAAATACAATGCTCCTATTACTGATTGCTTATTACATAAAGCCAAACTGTGTCCACAATTCAAGTATCTTTTACATGTGGTTCTACATGTATTTATACCAATCAGTTGGAGGCTATGACGTTTTGAGGAAGAGTTTGTGTTCGTTGGTGGTTGCTCTAGTATTGAACAAATCATTCAATGTTTTTGGGATGATTTCAAACACATGATGGAAGTGCTACAAGGATTAAGGAAGGATAAGTTCTTGATCTATCCAAGATTTCTACAGATGGTGTTTGATAATAAGAATCCTGATTTGGTTAGAGATCCAGTACAGATAGTCAATCAAGTACACATGAATCAGACTACTCTGGGAAGGATGAAGGTATACAAAGGAGTTCCTGCTGATCAACAACCACCACACAAGAATTTATTTGAACATCTGAGATCAGTTGCTTATAATGATCCAGGAAAAGACAAGGCAAGGAATGTGAACAGTGATTCTGATTCTGATAGCCCCTTATATCCTGTTGATAAGTCTGCAAAACGAAAGCATTAAGTTATCAATAAGGGTGCTAAGTCTGGAAAGGGGAAGCAACAAGTGGTTGAGGTTGAGAAAAAGAAGAAAGCTGTGAAAGGTAAGGGTAAATCAAAGACCTTACTTGTTTATGAGGAGTCTATTGATTCTGAAGAGACTCAGGATGATGATGAGTGGGACTCGGATGCTGAAACTGCTAAAGTCACCAAACCCAAGGCCACTGAGGTTGGTGAAGTTGAAGGTTTAGAGAAAGATGTGGAAGAACAGAGAACCAGAGTGTTAGAGGATGAGGATTATGATTTGACTTGTGATAATCTTGATTTCCAAGATTCTCTTGTTGTAGGTGTTAAATCAAAGAAAGGAAGAGGAAAAACAATGGCGAAGAATGTTAGGACAAAGAGGATTGGTGAAACCACTTTTGTAAACCTTAGCCTAATTCACTTCTGTCATTTTTGGCTAAGTATAGAAGTACTGAAGAGAAGACAAGAAACTGCTGATTAGAAGATATGAAGAAGTGCTGAAGTTGCAGAAGTTCTGAAGTCCAAACCAGACAAGTTCACTTCAGAAGTACTGAAGACAAAACTACTCTTCAGTAGTTGTCCTTCATCAGCACTTAGCAGAAGATATTTCCCACCGCCTTTTTGCATCAGTAGTTTGTTGTTTAATATTACTTTTAGCTGTATTTGTTTCTTTCAATGTTGCAACTTGTGCAACTTGTCACTGGAGTTTCTGTGCTTGCTTTTTAGGCAAGATACATGCATGTAATCGTCTATAAATAGAAGGCTTCAACCTTCTATTTTAGACATTGATTTTCAACAGAAAAATCCTTCAAACACTCTCATTGTTATATTCCATTTCTGTATTTATTGTGAATCTCTCTAAGTATCTAATTCTCATTTACAACTTAGATTCATAATAAATACTTTGTCATTTATTAGTTTCAAACATCAAGGGGGAGTTATAACTCTGCCTTTGCATAAAAAGTGTTGCTTTAACTTATAACATTCCGCTGTGCTTATAATCTGATTTACAAGGACTTGCTAAAACACTTAAGTGTCAAGATAGCAAGTTCTTACTTAGCAAACAAGAGCAAACTGATCCAACAATTGGTATCAGAGCATTGGTTTATCTGATCACATATCAATCTAACAAATTGAGAATCAGACACAAAGCTCTTATTGATATTCAATAAAAAGATCAAAAGTTCACTTTTTATCAATATCCATCACTTAAAAGAGTCATCAGACAAATCTATACTCTTTAAAAATGGATCCACATAATACTGGTTCTGCCACCAAACCTGCCATGCTTGTGAGAAATGAGTACAATATATGGCAGAAAAGAATGGCACATACCTTGTCACAAACCAACACAGGTTGTTGGAGATCTGTGATATATGGTCCACACAAACCAGTAAACATAAATCTTGAAACTAAAGAAGGGATTCCTAAGGATCCCAAAGACTATACAGACGAGGATTTCCTAAAACTTGAGCTAGATGCTAAGGCATTCTCTATGTTGGCAATGGCTCTCCCAAATGAAATATACTCTGGCCTTTTACATTGTGAAAGTGCCAAAGAACTTTGGGACTGTCTTAAAGAACAGTTTGGAGGAACTGAAGAGGTGATTGCCAACACCAGAGAAATTTTGGCTCAACAATATGAAACATTTGCTTATATTAATGGGGAAACTTTGACACAACAATTTGAAAGATTCTCCTCATTAATCTTTGAGCTAAAGTTAAATGGTCAGACCTATACAACAGTATCTATGTTACATAGATTTTTAAGGTCTCTACCTGACAAATGGGAAACTTACTCCATTGTCTTAAGATCCTCACCAGATTTTAGCTCCCTCACTCTTACAAAACTCCATGGGAGATTACTCACTTTTGAGAGAGAAATCGATCAAAAGAAGAAATTACAAACTTCTGGTAAAACTGCTGATGACTACCTACCAGGTAGTACAGCACTTTTGGGACAAGATTCACCAACTTGTTCCTATGGATCTTATGACAATATTGACATAACCACTGGGATCTCATCAGAAAGATCTTTCCCAGGTTATGACAATGATGACCAAAGTCAAACTGCTGATAATCTATGTTTTATCATGGATGATTTGAAAAATTTTAGCAGTGATGACTTAGAGGAAATGGACATATTACACCAACTGGCCATGCTAAGCATTAAAACTAACAAGTTTTATAAAAGGTCAGGAAGGAAATTTCCAGGATTGACCAGTAATACAAAAATTGGTTTTGACAAATCTAAACTGAGATGTCACAAGTGTCAGAAGTTGGGACACTTTGCTAGAGAATGTAGAAGCTCTAGCTTTAACCAATCACAATCTGGAAATAACTATAACCCCAATTATAATAGGAACAATGGAACTCAAGGGAGTGCTCATTTTGTACAGGCACAAGCTCCTCAACAGCAATATATGCCTCAAGTACAATATGTTCAAGTGCCTGCTCAACAGATGCAGAGCCAACAATCAATCCCTCCCTTTCCAGCTGCTCAACTTCCTCCACAGCCTCAACAACCCCCTCAACAAAGTCTCTTTACCTCGGGGTATGTTGACTGGAGCAGTCTCCCTTATGACACCACAGAGTGCAATCCTGATGCAGACAACAAAGTGTTTGACATCAACTGGGGAGAACCAGACAATGGCAGAAAGAACTTTGCCTTAATGGCATTTGAAGGCTGTACCTCAAAATCTGCATTGTCTCAGGTATCAAAAGAATCTTTGACAAAACTTTGTTCAAACTCTTGCAAAGAAACTTTTGCTCTCATAAGAAAGACAAACGTGCACCTACAAGGCAAAGCCAATGATTTAGAAAGAAAATACACACAGATAAAATGTGATTTGGAAAGAAAACTGTGTGCTAAAACAAAAGAGGTTTCTAAATTAACTGACTCTGCTATTGAAACCCAAGCACAAATCAAAATGATGCTAAATGACCTGGGAGATGTCAGACAAGAGCTTGCTGACACCAGGATCACTTGTGAAAAATGGGTGGAATCTTGTAGGGGGTATCAACTACTGCTAAACAAACAAAGTTCTTCAAATGTTAAGTTTGGCATAGGATACCATCATGTTGAAACACCAACAGATTTTTCTCCCAAAACTACTGAAGATGGGAGAAGAATTGTTTCAAATGAAACTTCTGAAGGGAAAGAATGCACATCTTTCCATGAAAACTTTCTAAACAGAAATCCTGGCATTTTTAAAGAAAGTACTTCAGAAGTATTTACAAAAACTGACATCAAGCCATCAGTAGTTTCATCTACTTCAGGAGTTGAGACCCTGAAAACTACTGATGAGCAAAATCTTTTCACAACTGTCAGAAATTTGCCTTCTGATCAAAAACTTAAGGCAAAAGAATGTGAAATTTGTGGCCTGTTCAACCACAAAACTGAATTTTGTAGATACAGAAAAGGAATTCAGTTCAATCAAAAATTTAAACAACAGGTTGTGGGAAATCAAATCAGAATTGATTATGAAAAAGTCTTTAAACCCAAGAAACAACAACCTGAAAACACCTTTTCTCAGAAAAAGATAAAATCTCAACCAAAATCTTTTTCTCAAAATTCCTTGTCAGTAGTTAGACCAGAATCATCAGCAGTTTCACAAACTGCTGAGATTCAAAATCTAAAGAACATGGTAGAACTACTGATGACCAAGGTTGATGGTGGTCCTAAAAAGAATACCACCATGGTTCTTCATGAAAAATCCATTGCCAAAAAGACATGGATTTCTCAACCTGGTCAAGAACAAACTGTAACTGTTCTCAAGAGCAAACCCAAAGCCAAACAGGCTTGGGTTTCCAAATCTAACTAATTTGCTTTTATGTGCAGAGAGTTTCCAGGGGCTTAAACAGCATATGGTATGTTGATAGTGGAGGCTCTATGCACATGACTGGATGCAGATACCTGATAAACAACTTTATCAGCCAAAGAGAAGGATCTGTATCCTTTGGGAACAATGCTAAGGGATATGTGCTAGGACATGGCAATGTCTCCTCTGGCAAAATACAGTTTGACAAGGTCAATCTGGTGGAAAACCTTGAATACAACTTGCTAAGTGTGTCACAAATGTGTGATAAAGGATATTCTTCCTTTTTCACAAAGACAGCTTGCAAGATTATCTCACCAGAAGGCCAGAAGTTGATTGAGAAGATTATAGAAGATCATACTTTGCTGATTGCCAAAAGATGTGGCAATGTCTATGCAGTGGACATTGAGAAAGACAAAGTATTGAACAACACTGCCTGTTTCTTCTCAAGGGCATCAACTTCAGAAACAGATCTCTGGCACAGGAGACTTGGCCATGTGAACTTTAAAACCATAAATAAAGTCACAAAAATGGGCTTGGTCAGAGGTCTACCTTTGAAAGTATACCAGTGTCAAGAACACTGTGTATCCTGTTTAAAGGGAAAACAGCATAAGTCCTCCTATAAGTCTATTGAAGAATCAAAAACAACTGCATGTCTTCAACTACTCCATATGGACTTATTTGGACCTGTCAAGATTATGAGCCTTGGTAAAAAGAAGTACTGCTTAGTCATCATTGATGACTACTCAAGATTCACATGGGTATTCTTCTTATTTTCCAAGGATGAGGCTGCTGAAATCATCAAGTTCTTCATTCTACAAGTAGAGAAACAATATTCTCTATCTGTCAGAACCATTAGAAGTGACAATGGGACAGAGTTCAGGAACAAAACTCTGGATGAATTCTGTTTGTCTAAAGGGATTATTAGACAATACAGTGTTCCCAGAACTCCTGAACAAAATGGTGTAGTAGAAAGGAAGAACAGAACATTGATAGAAGGAGCAAGAACAATGTTAGCTGATTCTGGACTGCCATTGTACTTTTGGGCAGAAGCAGTTAACACAGCATGTTATGTTCAGAATAGAGTTCTTGTGGTCAAGAGACATTCCAAGACTGCCTATGAAGTTCTTCATGGCATGAAGCCCCTTATCTCCTTTTTCAGGGCTTTTGGGTGTCAATGTTTCATCTTGAACATCAAGGAATCTATCTCAAAGTTTGCTGCCAAAGTTGACTCAGGTTACTTTCTTGGTTACTCTTCAACTAGAAAAGCCTACAAGGTTTTTAATTCTCACACCAGGATAGTAGAAGAAACATTGAATGTCAAGTTCAATGAGTCAAAACACACTCTTATTCCAGCACATCCTGCTGAACTCTTTGACCTTGACAACTTTCACTTTGGACCTGAAAAGGCTGTTACTTCTTCCAAACCTACTTATTATGGTGATCAAAGGTTTGAAGATGAGGATCCTGCACCATGGACTCCTCAAACAGTCATTAAGTCAACTACAACACCATCAGAAGTTTTTCAAACTTCTGATCAAACAAATACTGAAGGCCAAACTCAAACATCTGCTTCAGCACCTGCAACTACTGAAGAAGCTGCAACTGCTGAACCAGATATCATAGACCTCAGTAGTTTGTTTGAAGAACAAGAGCCACCTACACCTGTCAGTGGTTTACAACAACTGATTGAACACAGAGATCATCCACTTGATCAAATCATGGGTGATATAGCTACAGGTGTTCTGACCAGAAACCAGCTCTCCAACTTTTGCCTATTCTCAGCCTTTATTTCACAGTTGGAACCAAAGAAGTACCAGGAAGCCCTCAAAGACAATAATTGGGTGCAAGCTATGCAAGATGAACTACTTCAGTTCAACAAGCAACAGGTCTGGGAAATCTGTCCCTTACCTCAAAACAAGCAACCAATTGGTACAAGATGGGTTTTCAGGAACAAACAAGATGAAGCTGGTATGATAATCAAGAACAAGGCAAGACTGGTAGTTCAAGGGTACTCTCAAGAAGAGGGAATTGACTATGATGAAACCTTTGCTCCAGTTGCAAGGCTTGAGGCCATCAGGTTATTTCTGGCCTATGCCATTTCCAACAAAATTAAAGTTTATCAAATGGATGTGAAAAGTGCATTTTTGTATGGAAAAATCAAAGAGGAGGTGTATGTCTGTCAGCCACCTGGGTTTGAGGATCCTTCTCATCCTGAGTGGGTGTACAGACTAGACAAAGCTCTTTATGGGCTCAAACAGGCTCCAAGAGCCTGGTATGATACACTCTCCACCTTTTTACTCAAAAATAACTTCACAAGAGGTGCCATTGATAAAACACTTTTCATTAAACATGTTGGAAATCATGTCTTACTTGTTCAAATTTATGTTGATGATATCATCTTTGGTTCAACAAACACAAAATTGTGTGATGATTTTAAGAAACTCATGCAATCAAAATTTGAGATGAGTACCATGGGAGAACTGCAGTACTTTCTAGGACTGCAGATTAAACAACAAACAAATGGAACTTTTATACATCAATCAAAATATGTTAAAGAATTATTGAACAAATTTTCTTTAAATGACTGTAAATCATGTTCCACTCCCATGACACCTATCACACAAGTTGAACCTGATGATCAAGGAAAACAGGTTGATCAAACCATGTACAGATGCATGATAGGTTCCCTTTTATACTTAACTGCTTCTAGACCAGATATTATGTTCTCAACATGTGTCTGTGCTAGATATCAATCAGCACCAAGGGAATCACACCTTATTGCAGTCAAAAGAATTTTTAGATATCTGAAAGGAACTCCAACACTGGGAATTTGGTATCCTGCTTCAAGCAATACCAAGTTATCAGCCTTTTCAGATAGTGACTATGCAGGGTGTAAGATGACAAGAAAGTCAACATCTGGTGGTTGTCAATTCCTGGGTAACTGTCTAGTGTCATGGCAATCAAAGAAGCAAACATCTGTTGCAACTTCAACTGCTGAAGCTGAATACATTGCAGCTGCAAGTTGTACATCACAGATACAATGGCTCCAATATCAACTTCTTGATTATGGAATCAAAGAGACCAAGACACCTTTGTTTGTAGACAGCAAATCTGCCATTAGCATCATTCAAAATCCGGTACAGTTCTCAAAAACTAAACATATTGAGATCAGGTACCATTTCATAAGAGATTGCTATGAAAAAGGCAAGATTGAGGTGAAGCATGTAGCAACAGCTAATCAGATAGCTGACATCTTCACTAAGCCCCTTGACACATCAACATTTCAGAAGTTAGTATCCATGCTTGGAATGCTAAATTTGTAAGTGTTTATTTTATTTTTTTTCTGCATATCAGTTAGAATCCAAGTTAACACTTGATTCTACCCAACTCTACATCAAACTTCTACATCAATCACTACTGTTATGCATCAAAATTTTTTTTTTTTCCTTTTTCCATCCTTGATTCCATCCTGTTTACCATGGTGGAATCAAAATGAAAAATTTTCTTTTTCCTTTTTCCATCCTTGATTCCATCCTGTTTACCTTGGTGGATTTCAAGTTAACCTTTTCCATCTTTTTTCTGGTTTCCACTTACAAATGACAAAAGTCTGCAACAAAACTTCTGAAAAACAAAGTACTGATTAAACAAAAATCAGTATGAGAGAAAGTACTGATGAACAAAAATCATCAGTATGGGATAATTTTCTGAAAAAGTGTGTAACTTCTGATAAAATAAACTTCAGAAGTTATGAATAAAGTATTTATAAAAACATTTCTCATCAGATGTTAAAACTGCTGAAGAGAAAATGGGAACTACTGATGAAGTAATCCTTCATCAGCAGTTTAAGTCAAAAGGGCAAATCTGACTTTTCCCATCATCAGAGGTTTGACCTAATCACTTTAAAACCTCTGATAAAGAGATTTTTAACCAAAGGCGGTTTTAAAACTTCTAATAAAGAAGATTCAAGCGGTTAAAACTCCAAATAAATACCTTTTCTACACACTTATCCTTTCAAAACTCAAAAATATCCCTCCTTCTCTCTCAAAACTCTCTCAAAACCTATACCTACAAATTCACTGTTCGATCAAACACCCAAACCAAAATGGCTCTAGTTCTAAAACAGGGACACAATCAAAGAGCCTTTCTTGAAAAACAAGAAGGCTGGTCCCAATACGATGAGATCATTGATCTTGTCGTCAAATCCCAATACTTTACTGCTCTCACAATAAACCCACCAATTCACACTGAAACTCTGAATGAGTTCTGGGCAAATGCTGAGACGGTTACAATGGGTGGTGAGGTCATTTCCCTCAACTCAAAGATAAAAGGGAAACAACTGACCATCACACCGACCACACTAGCAACAAGACTGGGTCTGGATGATGTAACTGCCCCTGACCATGTTGCTAACAAAGATATTCATCTAACCATGACTGAGTGTGGTTATCAAGGTACTCTTTCCCATGCTACAATATTCAAAAAATATTTTGAACCAAAATACAAACTTTTGTTTCATTATATTATTATGTGTTTGAGTCCAAAAACAGGGTCTTATGACCAGATGCCCTCCACTTTTCAACCAATATTTCATTCCATTGTGAATGAAACTAAATTCAGGGCATCAAAACTGTTTTTCAATGAGTTGGTGTTACATCACAATAATACCAAGAAAAAGTTTTTGTTGTACCCAAGGTTCATTATGCAATGCATAATAGGGGAACTGGGTAATGAGGTGCTTGTGGGAAAAATTTCAACTTTAAACCCTTTAACATCACAAGCATACTCAAGACTTAACAAACCGGCTGCCTGGCCAGAAGATGATCAGGGAGAACAACAACAAGTCCCCCTGAAGCCCACATCTTCCAAACTCACACCACCAAAAGCCAAAAAGCCCAAGCCAACAAAAACTGCAACCCACCAACCCAAAAGAAAAGCTGTTCAGGAGGTTGAGATGCCTGAACATGCTCTTGAGCATTCTGCTCTTCAAATTGTTGAGACTGAAACACCCTCTCAGTCTCATCCATCTCAAACCCCACCAAGAGCACCCATATCTGTTCAATTCAAAAGAAAAAGACTTAGAAAAACATATCAAACACACTCTTCTTTTGAAACTGCTGAACAACAACCTATTGCCCAAACTACTGAACCATCCCCACAAATTTCTGAACAAGAGGCAATAGAAATTGCCAAACTTCTCTCTGGGCTAAAAGAGAATGTCCCATCTGATCATGTCAGTCCCCATCAACCACAACAAACAGGGGACATAACTACTACATCAGACATGGATGTGGACATCACTAGCCCTATCCCAAGAGATGAGGGTGGACCAGAGTCTTTAAGCCCAATTTTAGAGACTCTTGGGGCATCTGAGGCTGCTACTACTCAGTTACCACCCAGTGGTGGATCTGAGGATAGAAGTAACATAGCTAAGACCTCAGATGTGGCAACTACTGATGAAGGCTTAATGCCTGAAGTAGGAAATCCTCAGTACCAAGAAACAGAGGTTCATGAGAGAACTGAGTTGGGCTCAGCTCATGATTTAACTGAGACAGTCCTCACTGAGGGCAACATCAGGGATTCAGATGATTCCATTAGTTTGGATGATGTTTCACAAACTCCAACTACTGAATTGACGGCACTTTCTGAAGGTCCTGTTGCAAAGGTATCCAGGCTCAAGAAGCCAATCACCTCTGCACAGGTTAAAGCCCACTCAATCCCTAAAACCCCTAGAGTGGCATCCTCTGTACAACATGAGGATCTCCCAAAAACACCCCCTTCACAGCAAATGCCTACCCAATTCCCTGGGCAAACAAGCATAGACCTGAACCAGCTATGCAGCCCAAAGGGTCCCCTGTACCACATGATGAATACACTCATCAGAAATCACTTCCAAACATATACAGCTGACTTGGAGCTGTCCATCAAGAACCAATTTGGAGTGATTAAAACCAAGATGAACGATCTGTCCAACAAAATAGACTACAACAGCCAGCAGATTGCTCATCTTCAAGGACACTTCTCCCAACCCTCTGCTTCAAGGGTTAAAATTGATGAATCCAAAAAGGGGGAGAAGATCAGGGAACATAAGGAGTCATTCCAAGCCAGGGTAAAGGCAAGAGTGGCACTCCTTGAAAGAGATCTGAAAGATCAGGCCAGGAAAGAAAAATTGGCCAAACAGTTTGGTGTCTCAATTGAAGAAATTGAAGCTGCTGAGAAAGAAGATGAGACCCAAAGTTCTGAAGATTCCCTAAGGCATAATGAAGAAACTTCTGATGACCAAACTTCTGATGAAGAATCAGAAAGTACTGAAGACAATCCTTCAGTAGCTGACAAACCATCAGCAGTTGTCAGCACTTCAGAAGTTAACACTTCCCAACCTCAAACAACTGAACCTTCCAGAACCACTGCTCCCATTCAACCAACATCTGGTCCCATCAGGCCTACATCTGTTACTACAATGACTGTATTAAACCCTTCTCCTATCTCTCAATCAGCTGAACTATTAGAGAAGAGCTTAATTGCAGCCAACAAGAAGGCCAGAGAAGATCAGATTTGGAAATCTCTGGAAGAAAGGGATGATTTGGACTTAAGCCATGAAGAAAAACTTCAGGCTTATGCAGCTGAACTACAAAGGCAGGCTAGCCTTGATGAGATTGCTGAACAGGATAAAAGACAACAACTGGTGTCTTATATTACCAAGAACAGCAAGACTAAAGCCTTTACACTCAAAGGACTCTCTATGCAAGAGCTGACAAGAAGAGCACAACTGCTTGCAGACAAAATGGCCACAAGCAAAGATGGAAAGGCCAAGAGAGCCCAGATAATAGAAGAGCTAGTAGCAGAAGGATATGGTTCAAAAGCCTCTGTATCCAGATGGAAAGAAGAAAGACTAATGGATACATATAGAAAATACTTGGCTGCCAAGGCTGCAAATCCTGAGAAGTTTCAAACTGCTGATCCTTCAAGATCAGTAGTTAGAACTTCTGGTACATCTAGAAGATCTGCTGCTCAGAAGAAGAAGACAGAGGACAATGTCAAAACTGATTTCAAAATGGTACTACTTGAAGGAAGTTCAATAGTCCATTCAGATTTTGACATTGAGGAGAAACCTCTGTTAACACAGTTCAGGGATCCTTCCACTTTTGCTTATCAAATACAAAAGACAATAAAAGAAAAGCTGCATACCAAAGTAGTGACTGAACACCATCTCCCAACTGTTCAGATGCCTGGTATGCAACAACAACAACAACAAGGAAGAGAATCCCACCTGAGGCTATCTGAAACTGAAGACATCCAGCACTCAGGACCATCAACCCAAGGGACAAGTCTGGTTCCCTATTCTTCTGACTTTAACAAGTCAAAGATCCCTATCATCAGATGGTCACTTACTGATAACAACTCAGTACTGTTGACAAGAAGAGACTTCTCAAGCAGGGCTTACAAGAAGATCAGTGATCTGAAGAAACTGTCAACACAAGACCTGCTCACAATTCAACATCTAGAACCACAGAGAGGATCTTTATCTGATGATCAGTACAACCAGCTCAAGAACACCATGTACAAAGAGATATGGAAGATTGTTCAAGACAGAAGAAACACATAAGGAATTAGTAAGGTTTTGGCTTCATCAATCCAGGGGGAGATTGTTAGGACAAAGAGGATTGGTGAAACCACTTTTGTAAACCTTAGCCTAATTCACTTCTGTCATTTTTGGCTAAGTATAGAAGTACTGAAGAGAAGACAAGAAACTGCTGATTAGAAGATATGAAGAAGTGCTGAAGTTGCAGAAGTTCTGAAGTCCAAACCAGACAAGTTCACTTCAGAAGTACTGAAGACAAAACTACTCTTCAGTAGTTGTCCTTCATCAGCACTTAGCAGAAGATATTTCCCACTGCCTTTTTGCATCAGTAGTTTGTTGTTTAATATTACTTTTAGCTGTATTTGTTTCTTTCAATGTTGCAATTTGTGCAACTTGTCACTGGAGTTTCTGTGCTTGCTTTTTAGGCAAGATACATGCATGTAATCGTCTATAAATAGAAGGCTTCAACCTTCTATTTTAGACATTGATTTTCAACAGAAAAATCCTTCAAACACTCTCATTGTTATATTCCATTTCTGTATTTATTGTGAATCTCTCTAAGTATCTAATTCTCATTTACAACTTAGATTCATAATAAATACTTTGTCATTTATTAGTTTCAAACATCAAGGGGGAGTTATAACTCTGCCTTTGCATAAAAAGTGTTGCTTTAACTTATAACATTCCGCTGTGCTTATAATCTGATTTACAAGGACTTGCTAAAACACTTAAGTGTCAAGATAGCAAGTTCTTACTTAGCAAACAAGAGCAAACTGATCCAACAAAGAAAGAAGCTCCCAAGAAGAAAAGAGATAGGGAGATTGACTTATTACTTGTGGGAAAGAAAGTACCAGCTATTGGAAGCTCGAAAGCTACTAAACCAATCACATCCCCACTTGCAAAGAAAAAGAAAGTTGTTCAGGAAGCTATTACAACTAACCCATCATCTCAAATTGCTCCTGAAAACTTTTCTGCATTACTGAAGAATGTTTTAAAAGAAGTTCAGAAGAAGACAACAAAACCTGCTACTACACCAGTTACTGAATCATCTACACCATAGATTACAGTTTCTAATGAAGTGATGGAAGCTGAGATCAAACAGATGAAGGAAGATGAAAAGACGATGTTCTAGATTGTTCTATCTTCTAAAGGTAATCAAGAAGAACTGGAAGCAAAAGTGAAACAGCTTGAAAGTCAAAACCAGATGTTGATTACTCGTGGAAATAAGAATACAAAGAAGATTAGACTGCTTCAGATTGAAAACAAAGGAATCAAGGCTCAGAACAAAGATATGAGGAAGCTTATTAATGATCTATACTCTAAAGCACCGTAGTTAAAGGGAACTAAGGAGGAGGATGAAGAAGAGAAGGTTGATTATGAAGAATCTGATAAAGAAGGTGATGATGAGTTTGGTGATACTTCTAATGATGATGATGATGCAGGAGGAAAGAGTGGTAATAAAGATGATGATGAAAGTTCGGATGATGATGATGATGATCAAGATGCTAAACAATATAACTTCAAGAAAAGAGAGACATATAAAGGTGACACGGGTGAGTCTAGTTCTGAAAAGACATTACAACCTTACTGTAGTGGGCTGTTAGAGATATTTGTAGACACACAATGAGTAGTGCTTCTGTGAATAATGATGCGGTTGGATGGTTTGCTGAGAAGATGTCAAGGGAAAGCAGAACCAAATGGGATTTGTTTAGGCCTCAATATCCTAAACGGATTGTTGATAGAGATATTGATCCCATTACCGGCATGAAGAGAGTTACTCTAAAATATAAGCTTCCTGTTGTGATGAAGAGGATACCTTTGATGCCTAATCAAGATTTGAATATCTTTTAAAAGCAAATGGTATAAAAGAAAAACAAGACTGATCATCACCTGGTTTATCACATTTTAGTTTAAGTTTTTACTGCTTTTCAGAAAAATTCAAAAACCCAAAAATATGTTTTTCATTTTAGGGGGAGTTTATTTTTAGAAAAACCAAAAACATTGAAAAAGTCAAAAAGCTATAAAAATCAGAAAAACCCAAAATGATTTCCAAGAGAAAAAGAGGAAATGATAGTACATCAGTGGGGATCTGACACATGCTAAAGAAGTGTAATGCAATATAAGGCGTGTGTTTGAGTCTGTGTGATGTGTTGATAGGCTTCGTAGACCTATTACTGCGTGCCTGATACATACATATCAAACGAATTATTATGTGGATGAACTCCTCATGGGCATATGGTCTTAGTATCATAATTTCGTTTGATAGGGTATTTGTACAAAATTCGGAGGTTTCGGGTCGTTATGTTATTAGTTATCTGGATATAGTCTTTCTGATCTTCTGTCGTAAGTCATTACGAACCTAGATCAGACAGGGTATCTTTATAAAAGAGCTGTAAAGCCAAATCCTAAAGTTACCAAATTGAGGAACTTTCAATGTATGACGATAATCAAAGATTATCTAATGCATCGTATCAAATCATTGATGCAAATCATGATTGATATCAGCCCTCAACCTGGTAGAGTGCATAAGTTACTTTGTAGCATTGAATTGCTGACCTGTACACCTTTGTGCCTCATACCTTGTAAATTACAGATGACGAAAGCATAATCACGTGTTACAATGAGTCTTTGTGCAATTATTCCTTGATACGGGAGTATGTCATGTGTGTGGGAACCACAGACAATTGAGTTTATACTATAAATAGCAGTATCAGTCTAAAGCACTGCACAACAGTCTGCATGTGAGCTTAAGTGGACAACAATATCAGCAATTGCTGGATCACACATTGTCTTTAATGATAATATAAATCAAAAGATCAACAGTGTGATTGGATTTCTCAATAACTGATATGATTCTCTTACTGGAAATCACAAAACATTTATTTCTTTATCTTTACATTTCTGCATTTTACATTTCTCATCAAAAATACAAAAACTCAAAAAGATTTTAGGTGTGTTTTAACAAAAACTTTCAGAAAATCCAAAAGATTTTACATTTCTATATTCTTTTTGATAACCGATGGTGGTTGATGGTGATTTTCTGAAACTTGATGGACCATTTGAGTTTTGTGTTCTTAAAATGAGAAATGATGATTGTCGGATGCTTAAAAGTTCAGAAAAATATTGAACGGGATTCGATTTTGAGATTTGGTAAAAAGTTCAAATATTCCAATCTCCATTCACCCCTTCGATGGGTCGAATGTGGAATTTTGCTTTTACATTCGAACTTTCTAAACGGTCAAATGTGAGTGTTCTTATGTCTGTTGCACATTCGAACCATATTTCTTCCTTCGAACCTTTAAATAGGGTCAAAAGTGGAAATATTTTCACATTCGCCCAACTAAAAGGGTCATATGTTTGT
Organism: Ambrosia trifida; assembly: GCA_028751855.1. Classification (NCBI taxonomy): domain Eukaryota; kingdom Viridiplantae; phylum Streptophyta; class Magnoliopsida; order Asterales; family Asteraceae; genus Ambrosia; species Ambrosia trifida. The sequence goes on along the minus strand of CM054133.1, from coordinate 7,657,997 downwards.
TCAAAAAAAAAGGGTCATATGTGGAGCCTATATAACCTCATCTGCACCTTCTATCCCTCATTCCAAAAAACTTCAAAAATCTGAGATTACACCCCGTTGTTGCTCGTTTATTTTAGACCATATCATTGTGTTCCGTGACTGTTTCTGATCATTTCAACCTAAGATTTGCAGGTATTTAACCATTATTCAAATCAGAATCAAGGGTTTTGTGTTCGAACCCTAACAGTGAATCAATTGTGGTTTTATAGTGTGTTTTAAACTTGAATTTTGATAGGGATTCAATACTTAAGTGTTTTAGGGGGAGAGGATAACAAAATCAAGGGTTGAAACATATCAGATTGTTAGATTGATTTTCAAAACCCTTCGAACCCTAGATTTTGGGAAAAACACTTAATTATTGAACAATAATAACAATTGATTGATGATAAAGGTTAATCGGACCTATTAGAAGCTTAACAAATCAAAATGGCATGTTAAAACATTCAAAATCAAAAATATGAGATTTTTGAAGATGAACAACCTGATTCGACCATTTCAAAAGGGTCGAATGCGACTTTTTGGTCGAAGGTGGCTTGTTCAAACGGTCGAAGGTGGACAAAAGGTCGAATGTACATCTTTATACCAACTTTTTCACATTCGAACCTTATTTTCACATTCGAACCTCTTATTTCCCACATTCGAAGCCACGTTTGGTCAAATGTGGAATTTCAAAATAATTTTTTTTCATTTTTGTATATTTTATCCGTTTCTAATGTGCTTTCATGTTTTGTTTTTTTGCAGATTAACAATGTTTGAACCTCAAAGTTCTGATATACCAGCAGGTTCATCAAAAAAGGCTGCCGGGAAGAAGCCGAAAGAAGAGCTACCATTTGAAGAAGCTAATAATTGTTGCGCTTTTCTTGGCGACTTGAAGAAACATACCGAATTCACTGGTATTGTTGACTTTCTGAAGAGGAGCAGAGTTGTTGATGCTATTGCCACTCCTGCTATCATTTATAGAGACCATCAAAAGGAATTCTGAACGAATGCACGAATCGACTTTTGGGATAATGAAACTGCTATTATTAGTAAGATTCAGGGGGAGTTGGTGATTGTATCTGAAGCTGACATCAGGAAAGTGTTGAAGTTGAATGACAAGAAGACTGATCTGAGATGCTTATCTTAGATTGAATAGAGGAAATGCTTTTTAAGGATGAAATACAACGGACCGATCACATACGGAGCCTTACATAAAGGTAAACTGTGCCCACAGTTTAAATACCTGGCTCATGTGATGTTGCATGTCTTCGGGTCTGTGAGTGCAGAATATGATGTGATGAGAAAGAGTATTAGCTCTTTAATGGTTGCCCTGATTTAGAACAAACCATTCAATGTATCCGGGATGATACTTGACCACATGCTTGAACCATTGAGAGGCTTGAAGAGTAAGAAGTTTTTACTGTATCCAAGATTTCTGCATATGTTATTCGATCAGAAATACAAGAAGCTGAGGAAAGATCCTACTCAGATTGTGGTACAGGATCATATGAGTTTGAGCACATTGATGAGAATGAAAGGTTACAAAGGTGTACCTGTGAATGAAAGACCACCTTTGAAGAACTTGTTTGGTCACTTGATCAATCTAGGTTATGAAGATCCAAGAGTTCATAAAGCAAGGAATGCTAACAGTGATTCTGATGAAGATAATCCATTATGTCCTGTTGATCCTAAAGCCAAAAGAAAGAGACAAGTTGTTAATGTTGGTGCAAAGAGTGGTAGAGGAAAGGGTAAGGAAAAAGAAGTTGAAGCAGAACCGCCTAAGAAAACATCTCGTAGAAAGAAGAGTGTTGCTAATAAAGGAATACACTTGGTGGACGAGGAGTCTAGATTCTGAATAGACTCAGGAGGAAGAGAGATGGGATTCTGCTGACGAGATTGTTAAGATCACCACGCCCAAGGCCACTGTGGCTGGTGAATCTGAGAGTCTGAATCAAACTTTGGAAGAACAGAGAATGAAGAGTCCGATTGTGATGGACGATATTGACGAAAGTCTTGGTTTGGGTTTTGAAGATTTTGGTGGATCGCCAAAGGCTGGAACTAAACAAAAGAATCCAACATACAAGAAGAAATCTAAGGCTGTTGAAATTGAAAAGCCGATGAAAAGGAGAGCTAAAGAAATTGAAAGTTTAATTGCAGGAAAGAAAATTCCTGTAATGTCTAGCTCAAAGTCTCCCGTGACATCCCCAGCAGCTAAGAAACAGAAAACATATGCTGCTGAGCAATCTAATATTCCAACTGATGATTTCAATGCTGCGTTGGACAGAGTCTTAAAAAAGTTTAAGAAAAAGACTCCAATTGCTGAGGCTTCAACTCCTAAGGTTACTATATCAGGAGATGTGGTGGATGCAGTTAATCAGAAGCTGACTGAAATGATGAAAATCATTAACCAGCAACAAGTTGAGAATGATCAGTTGAGAAAGAATGATAGGAATATGTTGGATGTAGTTGAATCTTCACAGGAGAGTTAGGAAGAGTTAGCAGCTAAGATCAAATTACTCCAGAAAGAAAATCAAAAGTTGTTAAAGCATGAACAGAGAAATACGAAAAGATTCATTGCTTTAAAACTTGAAAACTAGCAGGTGAAGAAAGATAACAAAGGGCTTAGAAAGTTGATTGATGATCTTTATGCAAGAGCTCCTCAGTTACAAGAAGGAGAGGAGGATAAACAAAGAGATGAAGAGCTTGTTGATTTTGAACCATCTGAGTCTGATGAAGAAGATGATGAAGAACTTGATCAGGATGCCGGTGATGCTCCTGAGAAGAAGAAAGATGATGATGATAATGATGGTTCAGGTAATGATTCTGGAGATGGTAATAGCTCTGCTAATGATGATGATGATGACGATGATGATAACACTGATCAGCATAAGTATGAAAAGAGAGATTCGGGAAAAGATGCAGGAGGTGGTAATACTGACGATGATGATATTTTCTGGAATGAGAAGATCAGATCTTTATCTGAGGAAGATAAGAAGTTATATCGTCAGATGTTAATAAACAAAGTCTGGACGATTGAGATGACAAGAAGATTTCCAGAAATATTTGAGTCAGATGACATGAGATTTGAACTTGAGTACAATGATCCTGATCTTGAAGATGGAGAAGTTTCTGCAGCTTTTTCGAAAGAAATACTTGAAGGATTGGCTAAACAAGTTGGGAAATCTCTTGAAGAGTTAATGAGTGAGAATTACATACCGAATATTCCTGAGAAAGAGGCAGGAAATCACTCTAATGATAGAGATACTCCAGTGTTTGAAGATGTTGAAATAAAGGATATTACAAGTGAGGAATATCCAGAATACTTCAAAAATGATAAGGATTCTGGATTTCCTGAATTCTCTGAAGAACTGTTGAGCCAAGCTGAGAAACTTGCTCGTGAGAAAAGCAAGAAGTTCGTTGATGAAGTTTTCAAGAACTCAGATTGTCAGAAGCCGACTGTTGAACAATCTGACGATCTGAAGAACTTGTTGAGGAAGCTGAAAGAGAAAGAGGCCAACCGACCAAAGAATGAGATTCAGGGTGGTTTCTATAAGTTCCATAACGAACTGTTTAAAGGTAAAGATCTCGGGTGGAAATATTTGAGACAGCTGATGTAACACCCCGCCCCTCTCATTACCAATATTGTCCGCTTTGCCCATCCAGAGCTCACGGATTTGTTTTTGGTTGCCCAAGTGGAGACTTCCCAGGAGGTCACCCATCCTGAAATTTCTCCCACCTGAGCACGCTTAACTGTGGAATTCTCCTCTCATCCACTAACATTAAGCCCCAAAACGCGTTGGTGATTTAAGAGGCAAGACATTACTTATGAACCAAGGATCTCTCCTGGCCACGGCCGATGTGGGATTTTCCTGAGGTGTCTTATTCACCCCCTGTTAGAGTCTCATCGTCCCTGTTGAGGTGTGTTCCTGGGGTGTCACATTCACCCCCTGTTAGAGTCTCATCGTCCCTGATGTGGTGTGCACCCACCATCCCGAACGGCACAGGAGTGGCTCTGATACCATTTGTAACATCCGTCCACTCTCACCACCAATATTGTCCGCTTTGCCCATCCAGAGCTCACGAATTTGTTTTTGGGTGCTCCAGTGGAGACTTCCCAGGAGGTCACGCATCCTGAAATTTCTCCCACCTGAGCACGCTTAACTGTGGAGTTCTCATCTCATCCACTAACATTAAGCCCCAAAACGCGTTGGTGATTTAAGAGGCATTGGCTTACATATGAACCAAGGATCTCTCCTAGCCACGGGCGATGTGGGATTTTCTTGGGGTGTCACATTCACCCCTGTTAGAGTCTCATCGTCCCTGGTGAGGTGTGTTCCTGGGATGTCACAGCTGAGGTGTGTTGCTGTGAAATAGGAAAAAGGAAAAAGGAATTCTGTATTTTCACATATTCCATGACATAAAGCCACTACCTTACTAGGCTGTACGCGATATCTGCAGACACACGATGTCAGGTGCTACAGTAAACAACTATGTTGTTGGTTACTTTGCACATCGCATGGCGAGAGAGAGAGAGAGAGTAGAACTAAATGGGAAGTGTTTACCCCATAGTATCCTAAAAGGATAGTTCACAAAAAGAAGAAAGATCCGATTACGGGGTTGAACAAGGTTACCTTGAAATGTGATCCACCAACAGTTTTGAAGCATATACCTTTTATGCCTATTCCACAACACTTTTCGAAAGACTTTATGTGGTGGTATTATGATTGGAAGACGGCAGAGGCTATTATCTTGTTGAAGGATGGGAAGAATGACTTCAAGAAGATACATATCTTTGATCCGATGTGGTTGATAAACTGCTCTCATGAAGATATTATCATGCTGTATTACAACCCAATATACTGTGAAGAAAAAGACAGTGAACATGCTGCTAAATACCAACGTGTGGTATTTTTATGTTTTGCATGGGATGTTAACATGGGGTGCGACTATGATAAGAAGCTGGGGAAGTTTGTTCAAGTTCAAAAGACAGGATAGAAGAAACCGAAGCAGACTCATGAACCATATATGACTAAAGAGCAGAAGGCCTTACTTCACATCAAGCTGATGAACAAGAGAATGGATGAAGATCGAAGGCTTAAGCAATCTAAGCAATAGTCGAGGGGGAGTTTGTTGATACACGAAGTGCGACTAATGTTATTGGATTGCAAATCAAATCTTGTTTTGTCATAATCGTACGGTCGAAGGTGGAATTATATTTGGTCGAAGGTGAAAGTTTTGGTCGAAGGGAGAGGCCCAAGGTCGAAGGAGAAGTTTTGTAGAAGATAGTGCTGATTCGCCCCTTTGAACGGTCGAACGTGCACATTCGCCCTTACGTAAGGTCGAATGTGCAGTTCTATATATAGGTTGAATCAGATTTTAAAGTTAACTTTTGGTCATTTTGTTTCCCTCCTTTGAGTGTGTTTTCTCCCTAGGGTGTTTTTGAGTCTGATCTTATTATATATCATTGTAAACATCAATTTGTAAAGATTATCAACTTGTTTATCAATGAAATGGAAACTTTGAAAGTGATTTGTGTGTTTTGCTGATTATATTATCATTTCGTGATCAATTCAGGGATTCCGCACCTGAATTGATATACTTGTTTGATCAAAGTCTTTGTTTGTGACAATTCGATCCTATTACAATGTCTTTGGCTGGGTTCAGATCACAATGGTTTTCTTCATTGTCCATTGACGTCGGCATTGTTTTATTTTTTAAGAGGGAAATTTGAAAATATTTGTTTAGTAAATTCAAATCTGATATTAGAAATTGGTGGATTCGTTATGTGCTTATAAATAAGGAGCTAATGAGGCACGTTTCCCTACGTTGATTTATAATTTTCCCCTTAAAATTCAAACTTTGGACCTAAACAGCTGAAAACATATGTGCATAACATCCGCTGCTTAACGGCAGACCCAATGATTCCGAACCGCTGTAGAGAACAACAACGGTACTTTCACGTGGCCCACGTCTTTTTTTGAATATTTTAAGCTGATTAATGACGTCAGTTTTTGCATCATACAGGCATTGGTGGCCAGTCTCTCCGGTTAACACGTTAGCTTTCTAATGTCACTCACGCTTCTCCTATTATGGAAAGTATAGATAGAAGATTTTCACTGAGATCAACTAAATAGTAAAAAGACTTGGTCTATTCGTAAATTTATTTTGATTTATTGTTGAAGATTAATTTTCATAATAAAGTTTTTGAAGGCCATCTTATTAAAAAATTATATAAACAGACGCCTTAAAAAAATAAAACAAATTTAAACTATTTCAAAACATAAAATTTATAAGTTGTATATACCAACTTGTAGTTTTATACATAGTAAATAATAACTGACTTTCACTAGTGCTCAGTGTTCTTGAGCTTGTTGTACATTTTTTTTTTCATTTAAAATTCTTCATTGACAAAAAGGGTAAATTACATAAAGATGTTAGGTAGGCGGGCAACAAGCTACGCCGCCACCCCTTTTTGAATAACAAAATCTCAATATGTTAAAAACAAAACCCCGCCCTTGGGGGTGGAAAAGTTGTTGTGCACTACTCACTGAACCCGAGCCAAAAACCGCACCGCCTCCGGTGCCAAGGAACCGAGCGTGTCGAAGGCCAAAGGAACGAAAACATGCTGATTATCCTAACATGCTTTAGCATGCTTTTCCACTTTCTTGGATTCAGCTCTGATGACCAATTGCCCGGCCACAAACCCACTATCCCGAAGCCCAGCAAGGGGGGACACCCCGGTAAGATCAACACACGCATGTTTCCCACCTTCCCAACCAAAAAATAAGACGCCCGCTGGGCGCAAGGTGGACCTCCCCTCCGCGGGGTCTATGAGAAAATTAACTGGCGCCTCTTTTCTTGCGGAGATCCCCGCTCTTCTAAAGGATGTCCGCCAAAGCATCCCGGACAAAATCGTGCCGATATTTAAACCCTGGCAATTTCTTACAATGTAACGCATGTTCCCCATGCTTATCAAGGCATGCTTTGCGGCAGACCGGGCATTTTTCATCATCGGGGAAAATGGGTATCATCAGCCGGTATTTAAGGATTGTTGTGTACTCTACTGCCGACATCCGTTTCCCCAAACCTTCGATAAGTAACACAGTAAGGAAGTCCTGGGCGTGAGGCTTTTGTAGGCATTCCAAGACAGCCTTCTGACGGACGGATAGACGAAAATCCTCCTCCAAATTTTGTGCGATTCGATCATAAAGAGCATTCGCTAGAGTTTTTTGTGGCTTTTTGGGGGGGGGGTGTCCTTATTAAAGAAACCGCCAATATCAAAGTTAGGAAGGGATCGTCGTAAAAGGTCAATAGCACCAGAATAATCTGTGTCAATGTGAGCAACCCCCCTGTTACGTAATATGTAGTCTTACAGCCCTCAGGATTGGGATCTGGAAGCCACAAAAGCATAGGCGGCCACGTCCCGGGCTAAGGAGAGGCCTAACCCACCAAGTCGAAGCGGCAAAGTCGCAACCCGCCACTGGAGGTCCCCAAAAAAAGCCCCTCACACAGACAACAATATCTTCTATGGCCTCCCGAAGGCCTTTGTCGAAACAGGAAACAACATTTTCCACAAAGGGAGGCTGGCAGGTACGCAAACCGAAGAGCAACTTGGGCACACCCATACATGATCTAAGCAATAGAAGCTCGCTTTGGGGATCCCGCAATCTAGGGAGGAGCCCCGTGAGGTCAACCGCCAGCGCCTCCCTTTTAGCAAATAGATCACTTATGAAATCGGCATTGCGGCTGACTGCCCCACCGAGCAGTTTGACCCCCCCCCCCCCCCCCCCCCCGCTTTGGTCTGCCAATGTCACTAGGAAACAAACCTGGCCGAATCTTCCCCCCATCACACGACCTCCAGAAAACCTCAGTTTTTCTAATATTGAGCTGGAGCCCTAGAGATGGCCCCTCCAAGCTATTAATGTCAAGTGCTTTAGCCACCTGAACAGAATCCCCGATAATCGTCCCGTCATCTAAGTTCCAATCATGGAAGGGAAGGTCACAGTTATCCTGTACCTTTTAGCACGAGGGGGTGTAAAGTTAGAGAAAAGAGCAAGGGCCCCAAAGAGTCCCCTTGTTGAACCCCAGCGTAGGCCCCAATATGCTCATTCCCCACATACAACCTAGCTGGCTAAGCATGTAGGAACTGAACCCACGGGAAAATGGAAGGGCAGTGACAGTGAACTAGGGGTGTTCTTTTTAACCGATAACCAATAACCGAACCCGAAGTGACCCGACCCGAGAAAGTACCTTACCCGATTAACCCGAACCCGATTAAGTGCGTACCCGAACCTGACTAGAGTTTTTTGGGTCGGTCTTTGGGTTAGTTTTTTTATAATTCGGGTTGACCCGAATAACCCGAACAATTCAAAAACAAATAAATGATCTAGTTTCCATAAATATATATATATATATATATATATATATATATATATATATATATATATATATAACCCGAACCCGATTAAGTGCGTACCCGAACCTGACTAGAGTTTTTTGGGTCGGTCTTTGGGTTAGTTTTTTTATAATTCGGGTTGACCCGAATAACCCGAACAATTCAAAAACAAATAAATGATCTAGTTTCCATAAATATATATATATATATATATATATATATATATATCGGACTAGTGATTTTGTAGCCAAATTTGCAACTAAATATTATAACCCATATTGTGGTTTTATTTTACACATATTGTAGCCCAAATAGATAGAAATACGCAACCCAAATGGCTGGAAATATGAAACTCAAACACCCGAATCATTTAACCGATAACCATTTAACCCAACCCAAAAAACCCAAACCCGATTAACCCCATAACCGATAACCATTTAACTAGATTGGGTCGGTTATCGGGTAATATTTTCAACACTGAAAACCCGAATAACCCGACCCGAATAACTCGATAACCGAAAACCAAACCGATGAACACCCCTATAGTGAACTTCCCGTAACATAGCAGTGCGATCAATAGCGTTGAAAGCGTTAGAAAAATCAACCGTAAGCATAGCAAGCGAGCCATCATCATGGAACGAATCGAGAAACCTATTAGCACTCTGAAGCACAACCTCCACCCCATTTGGAATTCCAACCCCAAACTGAAAGTCTCCTAAATTTAATACACAATAATAAATTTAATATGTAAAAAAATTAAGTTCATATATTTCGTTAAGCGATAAGGACGTTCTATTTTGCCTCGTACAAGGCACTTGAATTGTCAGGACCGATTCTGAATTAGACAACAAACAACGCGTTACGCAGCGTCTAAGTCTCGTGAACAAGAACCTCTTCAGAGCCGGCTATGAGGGTGAGCCGGGTGGTCACCGGCTCCGGGCCCGACCCTTAAATGGCCCCGAACGTTTTTTTAAAATATGCATATATATATTAAATTTTATATTTAGGATATATATTTGTGTTTTATACATTAAAGTCTTGTTAGTGGAGTTGGAAAAACCATGTTAATTTAATGTAGAGGTCTCAAGTTCAATCCTTGGCTCTAGCACTATACTCAATTTTTTTTTTTTATAATTCATTCATCTTTATAAAATTTTGGGCCCAAATTCTTTTTCGCCCAAAGCCTAAATTTTTTTTGACATTTTCGGAGACGGCCCTGAACCTCTTACATGTGTTTAATAAATAAACGGAATATACAAACTTTGTCATTTCAAATTAAAAAAAAAAAACATATTTTTTTATTATCATATCAGTTTTTTTAATAAACACGATGAAGAATATTGAAGATTAAAAAAGATCAAGAATATTTATTTAGTGGGCTCATGAGATTAATTAAAAAAAAAAGATATAGAAGATAGCCGTTAGTCCCGCTTGATGCTTTCAAATTCAAATTTTACCCTTTCAACACCCTTTTATATATTCCTTCCTTCTTGTTTACACACACAAACTCACACTCCATTATTCAATCATTCATTCACATCTCTAAACCAAACCCTCTTCCACAATGATGACCCTTCAATCCCCGGTACCCGAAAACCCCCTTCCCCGCCCGAAACCCGCTCGCCGCCCTCTCCAACCCATCAAACCCACATCCAATCTACCCCCAATCCATCAAAAACGACACCCGAAACCTGGATGCTTCGAGATCTCTCAAGACTCCAACAAGGAGAACCCCAATCCTAACCCGAACCCGAAACTGTATCCAAATTTGATTAATCAGGATCACAATCGGCCTTCAGTCTGCAATGTTGCTGATGCTAAGGTGCAAATTGAGCAGTTTGAAGTGTCGTTGGCGGATGAATTGACCGCGATACGTGAAAAGATGGAACGATTGAAGGCGGATAAAGAGAAGACGGAGAAGATGTTGAAAGAGAGGGAAATGATGATTGATATGAAGATGAAGGAGCTCGACCAGCGAGGCGAGGTCCAGAAGACGCTAGAGATTGAAGTCGATCGGCTTTATAGGTTGAATGAGCTCAAATCGTTGTGCAATGTAAGTATAAAACAACGATTGTTCACGAATCGAATAGGGATATTAATTTAACTATTTAAGATTTGTAAATGTGTTTTTTTTTTGTTCATGTTTTAGAGGATATTGCCGATTAGATCGTTGAGAGAGAAGGAACAAGAGAAGATTAAGCCGGATAGAGCGAAGGCGAGTGGCTAATGATGAATCGATTTGAGTACTGATTGAATTGGTTCGGTTTGGTTCGATTAATTTGTTTGTTGATTTGTGAATGATTTGGGTTTGAATGTTGCTGCAGGGTGGGAAGGGAGAAGAGAAAGAAGAAGAAAAGGGTGAATGAGTAATCGGGTCGGGTCGGGTCGGGTATTTTTATTATTTGGTTTGTTGTTTGGGTTAAAAGGATTGGTGGGTATAATGTCTTGTTGTATTCATGAATAGAAATTATATTTATTTAAAAAGAAAAATTAAAGAAAGAGTGGCATTTGTGTTGTGTGATAATTAGATGTAATAGTCTTGTTAGTATTGTGACATGGTTTGATACTTTGATTTGATTCTTGACCCGAGACCAACCCGAAAACAAACCGGTTAGTCTTGGGTTCTTGATTTTTATGCAATTTGGTTTCGGGCTGGTTTGGTCACAAACTCGACAGTCACTCTGTTATGTTCCTAAGACCAGGCGAACCAAAGTGAACTTAGCCATGCCATGAAGCACGTGAACTTGAAGCTGCCAATGTGCCAACGTTTACTTTTAAAATAAAGAAGATTATGGGATGCCCACTCTCCACGTATTTTTTTCCCATTTAGTAGGAGTTAGCATGGAATGGTTCTCTTTATTGGTCTATATATGTGGTGTATCTTGAGTTTTGAAGTATGAATGAAATGAAATGAAAACAGAGTTATCTCAAGTCTTGTCTTCATACTATTTTTTTTTTTGAGTTTAACCCACTCTACGGCTAATCTATCCAATTGGTTTCACATCACACCCATCTAAACCAGATAAAATGATACTGATTAAAATAAAAAAAATACACTTATCACCAAATGGGTCCATGTTGGGTTTTGTTTTGATTCATCATCCAATCTGTGTTGATTTTAATTGATTCGTTGAAACAACTTGTTTTGTTTTGATTCATCATACATTTATGTTCCTATTATGAATGGTTATATTATGTATTTGGGAAGGTGTTATTTGAGAATGATACAATAGCAAATGTAAGTGAGCAATAAAAAAACCAAGACTAAATAGAAGGTTTGTTTGATATGTATGTATGGTATAGAGATCAATTTAACATCATCAATAACCTGAGACCGACACGCAAAAGACAATTTTTTTTCTTAATGTAACAATTTTACAATTTCAACAATATTTCAACATCAAAAACCTTTTTCCTATGAAACCCCTATACATTGCAACAAATGTGACCAAAAAGTGATGAATTAACGAAAAAAAAAAGGAATACTAAAAAAACTAGGGGTTAGATCAATACAAAAGACCTTTTTTTAGGAAGGGTGAGAATAATTTTGGTTCATTGATCTTAGGTTTAAAGGGTTGAGATTAGTTTGATAGAAAAACTTAAATATTAAACTAGGGGAGGACACAAAAGAAAAAACGTTTGTTAACTTTCCCTTTGCGCATGCAAGTCACATAATAGGAGTCAATTATGCCACCATATTGTAGTCAGCGGTATCAGAGCTACGGTTCTGATAACCCTAGCTCTTCTTCTTTTTCGCTTCCCTCTTCGCCTCCTTAACCTGTTTCGATCGGCTGCCATCACCCCCACAACCTGTCCAGCATGACTAAACCAGATCAAGAAACCACTGCCTCATCCTCATCCACCAAAACCACCGCCCTCCACCCCGCCTACTTGGTATCCAACATCCAGTCCAAAATACGGACCCTGGATGGATCTACGGTTACCTATTCATCTTGGGTGAAGATGTTTAATCTTCACGCAACCGCCTATAAGGTTATTAATCATATTGATGGTACACCTCCTCCTGACATCGTTAATCCTGAATACGAGTCATGGAAGGAACTTGATGCGTTGGTCCTTCAATGGATCATTAATACCGTGTCAGATAAGTATCTTGAACATGTCCTTGATAAACCCACGAATGCTAGGGATGCGTGGGTACAACTTGAGAAAATTTTCTCAGCAACAAACTGGCACTGGCTTCCACACCCTACCCAACCGCACCTACATCCTTCCCAATGGCCTATATGGCCCACATATTATTAGAAATCTTATTTCCGTACGACGTTTTACTCGTGATAATAATGTATCTATAGAATTTGACCCCTTTGGTTTTTCTTTGAAGGATCTCGTCACTAAGAAGACCCTCTCCCGCCACAATAGCACCGGGAATCTCTACCCCTTCACACCTCCTCAACTTCCACCTCAAGCTTGCTATATTACTACTACCACATTGCCATGGCACGATCGCCTTGGACACCCGGGGGCTCAAGTCTTAGATATATTACGTCGTACTTTTCATTTTTCTTGTAATAAAGACCCTGTGTCTAATCTTTGCAATTCATGTCAACTTGCTAATAGTAAACGTTTGCCGTTTTATGATTCAAATTCATTTACTTTTGCACCTTTCGACATTATACACTGTGACCTTTGGACCTCACCAATAACTAGTAAATCTGGGTATAAATACTACATGGTGTTAATTGATAATTTCTCAAATTTTGTTTGGGTATACCCACTTAAATACAAATCTGAAACCTTCCCAACTTTTTCCAAATTTCACCAATTAATCCAAACACAATTCCATCAAAAAATCAAAACCTTCCAATGTGACCTCGGGTGGCGAGTTTGATAACCATGCGTTTAAAAGCTTCGCCTCCCACCATGGCCTCCTTTTCCGTTTTTCCTGTCCCCAAACATCTCCTCAAAACGGCCGTGCTGAACGCATGATTTGCAGGCTCAATGATGTTGTGCGCGCCCTTCTTATACATGCTCACCTTCCTCCTTCTTTTTGGGTGGAGGCGTTACATACGGCCGCATACTTACACAACATATTACCCACCAAAAGGTTGAACTTTTACACCCCCACCTTTGCCCTTTACCTTCGTCACCCGGACTACACCCATCTCCGAGTGTTCGGGTGTGCGTATTTTGGACTGGATGTTGGATACCGAGTAGGCGGGGTGGAGGGCGGTGGTTTTGGTGGATGAGGATGAGGCGGTGGTTTCTTGATCTGGTTTAGTCATGCTGGACAGGTTGTGGGGGTGATGGCAGCCGATCGAAACCGGTTAAGGAGGCGCAGAGGGAAGCGAAAAAGAAGAAGAGCTAGGGTTATCAGATTCGTAGCTCTGATACCATAAAGAAAAAACGTTTGTTAACTTTTCCTGTGTTTTCTTACTTCATTGTGTCTTCTGCCCGTGCATTGTGTTTTTAGTATGTTTTTCATTATGTTTTACGTTATTCATTGTCTTTACGCAAATTGGTTTTGTGTTTCTAGTGTACATTGTGTTTAAATCTATTGTCCATTGTCTTTTATTACGATGTTCATTGTGTTTCTAATATGCCGTTCATTGTTTTTTATTATGTTATTTATTGTGTTTTATACCCTATTGTTTATTGTATATTTAGTTTAGTACCTATTCTTACGAAACTGAGTTTTCAATTCTTTCAAAAGTTACGAACGTTTAAAAAATTGGGGTGACAATAGATGTGACTTACATGTACATATTCTTTTTTACTTCTCATCACAAATTACCCTTCCTACTTGTTTATTCCTTATACACATGTCATTCTCTATTTGCTTCTCACCCTTCTCATTTTTAGCGTTTATAGGATACCTTAACCCTTAAGTACCGTATATATTAACTAGTGCCAGAATTTTGATATTTAAGATATTCAAACACAAGATTTACTTCAACAAAACTTTTATAGGATAACATTAGACTCAAAATCTATAAAACAAAGTACAGACTCAAGATCTAAAACACTAGCATATCATCAACATGATTATCTCTATCTAAACATTAAACGATCTAACAGGAACAAAACGATCTAAATGCAAAAGACCAATGAAACCCTAGGCCGTAATGTTTACTGAGAAAAAAACTCTTAAACAAAGAGAGAGAGAACCAGAGAACCCAAATATCTCAATGGTGAATAATAATAGGTCATTCTTGTTTGTTGCCTATTAAAAGTGAAAGATGCTCGGGTGGGATCTTCACAGAGATGCTCGGCCCATTCTGGAAGCCCATCTCTTTAATTAGTTCATGCCATCCGGTTAGCCCATTTTCCTTAATCAGCTTCATTAGCCCTAGGGGTGTAAACGAGCCGAGCCGAGCCCGAGCTTGATTGGGCTCGAGCTCGGCTCGGTTCGAGCCTACAATCTTGAGCTCGAGCTCGGCTCGCTAGAAAAATCAAAACCTCAAGCTCGGCTCGGCTCGAGGTGATTTGAGAACAATCTCAAAAGAGCTCAAAGCTCGGCTCGAGATCGCAAAAGCTCAGCTCGCGAGTGTTATTAAATGGGCCTATGAAATAAGGACTTGGGCTTTGGAGATGTGGGCTATAAATTATAAGAGATATATAAATAACTTATAATTATGTTTGGGCTCGTGTAGGCTCGCGAGCCCAATTGAGCTTTGTATCTAGGGCTCGAGCTGGGGCTCGATAACTAAACGAGCCATATTTCAAGCTCGGGCTCGTTAAGGCTCGGCTCGTTCGGGGTTTTTTCCGAGCCGATCTCAGGTAGCTCTCGAGCCGCTACGTGTCATTTACACCCCTAATTAGCCCATGCCATACTCAGCCCAACACTAAAGCTCAATATTATGAAAAGCAACAACTAGCTAAGTTAAAAAATCTGTATAAAAGTGAAATAAAACGTTATTAATTTTAACACGGTGTTCACAGCCCGCCAAACCTGATTGAACCATCCAAGCTAAAGGAAGTCGATTGGTTTAATATACACATAATCTAGTTTGTTGTTTGTTTTAGTAGTAGTTAACATTTTTAATTTATTTATTAGTATTTTTATTTCAGGGCTGAAAAAGCAGGGTCAACTTATTTCTTTGAAGCGCCGCAGGGTAAACCACCGCCTCTTGGGTTGGAACAAATTGAGCATAACGGCCCTATTAATGTTCCGATGGAGAGAGGAACCTATGATTAGCTTTTCGGGAAATTTCCAAACGAACAATTTCAAAGAAATCTTTCAATTTCTTATTTTACTATGTTCAACTCTATGTATTCCTTCATCCGTTGAGTACATTGAATGTACAGAAATGGTTGTTCCTAAGGGGCCCAACGAATTCCTAATTGGAATTAGGGGGTCCTTTTTATTAATTCTTTTATTACATTGGGAGATTGTACATCATTGAATGGATTGAGATGTATAATTGCTTTCTTTTATAGAAAAGAATAAGTGAAAAAAAAAAAGTTTTT
This sequence comes from Ambrosia trifida, assembly GCA_028751855.1. Taxonomy (NCBI): domain Eukaryota; kingdom Viridiplantae; phylum Streptophyta; class Magnoliopsida; order Asterales; family Asteraceae; genus Ambrosia; species Ambrosia trifida. The sequence goes on along the minus strand of CM054133.1, from coordinate 7,642,153 downwards.
TTAAAGGGGTAAGGAGCGTCACCCCAAACTATCCCACACTACCATGATTTCATTTAATTCTGTACTGTTACATTACTCCACTGGTTCACTACTCTGAAACACCTATCTGGAGGCAACACTACCCTGAACCACTACTCTAAAAATTTTATTTTTCATTTAATTTTTATTTAGGTTTAATATAGTTTTATTATTTCATTTAAATATAAAAAATACATTAAATATAAGGCGAGCATATGAGTGTTAAAAAACATTTAATAAAAAAAACTCAAAAAATAAAAATCACCCTATAAATTCCAACCAACTCTTCCAAAAAATATCCTACCATTCTTGTCAATTCTTACCGTAATTCCTCTAAAAAAATCCTACAATAACCATTTCTTAAACTAAATCATCTCATAATAACATCTTAGACGTCCAAGAAGCAAGGAAACTAGGTAGGTCTTCTTATTGGAATAACGTTTTGGCAAATTTTAAACAGCCCGATAACCACACCATTGATTCACTTGCACGAAAGTGGACTAATTTTCATAATAAGTTGGGCCGATGGAACGATTTATTCAAAAGAACCATGGAAGAGACCGATGATCTAGCCGAGGACGTACCAATTAAAGTCTCCAAGTCGAGTGCACGGATCCGTACCACAACAGTTTTGACCATGTTTTGGCATGAAAAATGTTAAGGCCAAGATTTGGTTAATTAGGTTTTCTAGTTTAATTGTGTGTTTTGTAGTTTAATAATGTATTTTCTAGGTCAATGTGTATTTTGTATTTAAATTGGTATTTTGGTTTAATTTTACAAAGTTACCGTTGCATGGGGTGGTGGATTGAAATTGAAAAATTAAACCACCGTGATCGAACTGTTGCCTTTTACCTGTGAAACCTACTCGACCCTCACTACCCTTGCCGCCACCGACGGTGTTGCCTTAAGGATAGTGTGGTATCCAAGACCAGATTGGGTGGCACCTCAACCTGGTTATTTATATGTTATATTTACAAAGTGATCTACATCTTTAAGTGCAATTTTAAGTACAACTTGTAGTGATGTGCGAATGGGTAAATTTGGTTGTTTGGTTTTGTAGCCTTTTCCACATTGATGTGTAATAGTATTTTGTCGGTGAGGGTTGCTCTACGAGCCTGTGGCGTATCAAGTAGACATACATACTAACTCAATCGATTAAACATTAATGTTATGTAAAAATTTCAATCATCAATTTTACCTAACATCATTTAAAAAAATGTTGAATAGCACACGCACGTTGCGGCATGTTAATACACAAAATTTTCAACAAAACGTAATACGGAAACTTGCGAAAGTCGAGAGACCAAATTTGAAAGTAAAAAAAGCACTGGGGTTAAATTGCAATATATGAAAAGTTTTGGGTTATAAGTAAAAAAAATAATCAAAGGGGTTAAACTTCAAAAGGTGAAAACTTTTGAGTTATTAGTGAAAAATAAAATTAAAGGGGTTAACTTGCCAATGATGAAAAGTTTGGAGTTAGAAAGAAAAATCCATTTAGAAAAAACTATCCATGTAAAGAGTACAACACAAAGATGCACAAACAAGTTTTTTTTTTAACGGTATACTTTATTAAAAAACGCCAACCCACAAAACGGGGCGGCAACCAACAACGAACAAAATTACATAATTACAAATTTACACCACTCGTCCCAAGACAAAGTGGATAAATTCTCTCTACTTCTGGCCCAAAGGAAACCCACCACTTTAACCTCCCCTATGATGTCTTCCAATCTCGCTTTTTTGTCTTGGAATTTTAGCCGGTTCCTAGATCTCCTAATGGACCAACACCCGATCAAGACAATGCCATAGAAGATATCTTTGGCCTTCCCCGAAAGCCCCACATAATTCCGAGCAACAAGGTTGCTAATTGTAATTTTGATAATTAGAAACAATGTAACTAAAATAAATTAGAGGCGATATTATGTAAATATAGCTAGAGGGAATATTGTGTAAATGTTTTAGTTGAGCATCAATTGAATGGGCATTTCACAATTTCCACAAGTTTGCCTTTACTCTCAAATTATGGTTACTGGAAGACTATGACTAAACCCTTCGTGATTACCATTTACCAACAAATTATTTGGCTATTTTAATGGGTCTATCCCTTGTCCAGTCATACTATTACTAGTAAACATTTTGAGAAGCGTTACGCCATGGACGGGAAATTTACAGCCTTAAAATACGACACTTGGACTCTTGCACCCCATAAATTTTAATCAGTTGCCGACAAGAAAAAAGTTTCATTGTGAAGTCTAACATGAACAATTAAATTAGTAAAGGGTTATTGGGTTTTAACACCCTGAACTATTGATTATTGGCTGCTGACACACTGAATTACAAAATTGGTCATCACCACACTGTACTTTCAACTTCTTGGTCTGTGTCACCCTCGGATTAACCATGGTTAGTTTTTTTTTGCTGACTTGACCGTTTTTGCTGATGTGACATGATGATGTGTTAATTTTTTGCTGATGGGGCATGGTGACGTGACCATTTTTGTTGATGTCGCATGGTGATGTGTTAACACATCACCATGCCACGTCATAAAAAATGGACAAGTCAGCAAAAAAAAAAAAAAAAAACTAACCATGGTTAGTCTGAGAGTGACACAGGTCAAGAAGTTGAAAGAAAGTGTGGTGGTGACCAAGTTTGTAATTTAGTGTGTCAGCGGCTAATAATCAACAGTTCAAAGTATTAAAATCCAATAACTCATTAGTAAATTAGATGGCCAAGAGTTTTAACCATCACAAACTAGAGAAATTGAAATTGTTTTTACGCTCATCGTGTGAATTTTTTCTTGAATAATTAGAATGGGTTAAAGTCATGAGGCATGCTATATCATATTGGGCGATAATACGAAGATTCAAAACATAATTGCTACATAAAACAACCAACTTGAATGCAGTTTTAATCATTCCTTGTAATTGGTTTTATCATCAATATACAAGTAATAAAATCCCATACTACATAGTAATAGTAGGAAACTAATGTGAATATGATGGAATGCATAGTGAAACTAAGAAAAAGAGAGAAAAAACTAAATTCAGTGAGCATAGAATGCAAAGCCGTGAATAATATTAACACGCCTAACTACAACCTAATCTAACTCTTAAAAGCATAATTCGGCCTAATAAAGCTCACCATGGATTTAATATTGCTATAATTGCAATTGAGACCTAATATGTTCCATTGACACATCAATCATCAAATTTTGCCTCACCACAACCCAATCTAACAATTTTAGATATAATGTGACCCAAGAAAGTCTATCATGATCTATTAAGAGCCATTATAATTATATATGATACGTTAACATGTATAATCTATTTATCACCCAGTATGATATAGCATGCCTCATGACTTTAACCCATTCTAATTACTCATGGCTTAATAAAACCAACCATAGTCTACAAAGAGAAATAAACCGACTGTTAGACCCAAACTGATCCATTAAGTCATGTATAATGCATCTTTGTTTTTTTTTTTCCCTAATTTCTGAATTATTTTTAAAAACAAATTTGTAAGTAAAAATCCATCGGCAATACATGTATGAGAGAACTACACGGATAGTCCCCATGGTTTATAGAAAGTAACATCTTAGGGTACTAACTTTATTTTTTAACATGTTAAAGGTTTATGGTTTCTGTTTTGTAACATGTTGGGGTACTAAGGCCAACTCCGTTAGTTTTTCTAGTTAAGTTTTGATAAAATGATTAAAATGCCCTATTATAACTAGATATTCTTGTAATTAACTCTATTTAATTACAAGGATAATTTTTGCAATTTATTGAAATTAGAATTATATATTAATATTATTAAAACATAAAAATTTGATGTTATAAAAATAGATTAATTAAAATAATTATACTTTTTGCATTTTAGTATGTATCTTTTATAAAACAATAATTTTATCCGTATAAACCACCGCCTATAAGTGTAACTTGTATCTGTCATCAAGCACCACATCACCTCTCATCTCCACTGCCATTGTTGCCATTAGTTATCTATGTTACAACGCATAGAGTTGATGTGTTGCTTGATGTAGAATTAGTTATTAAGTGTTAGGTTATTTTCAGAATGGTGTTTAAGTGCGAGAAGAAACCTAAATCTTACTTTTTATTAGTAATAGTTCATATATTTTTTAAATTAAAACTTTTTTTATATCATTGTTTATGCTATATATACAAAAACTCATTAAATTTATGCAATCAAATGTTTTTTTAAGGTTTAAGCATTTTTCCTACACATGTGTTATATTATGCATAGGTAATGTTCTTACACAAAATTTGTACATGTGTAGGTTATATAAATTAATGAAATTCCTTCATATATTTGTTTTATTTTCAAGAGAGATGAATAAACAACATATTTCAACAATTTTCTTATGTTCATATTTTTTTAAAAGTGATAAAAATGAATTATTAATCTTCTTCTCGCATTAAAACCTATTCTGAAATGAACCATCCCTTAGTTATTAATATTATTATAGCGCATAGAGTATAATTATTCAATTTAATATATTTTTATAACTTAAAGTTTTTAAATAATATTAATCGATAATTCTATGTATTAAAAATATAGACGACCTTGTCAAATATAGATAATGCATGGCAGCAATGGCAGTAGAGATGGGAGTATATGTGGTGCTTAATGGAAAATACGAATTAGGCTTATTGGCGATGGTTTATGTGGGTATAAGTATTGTTTAATAAAAAAAATATATACTAAAACGTATATATTATAATTATTTGATTTTGTATATTTTTATAATTTGAAATTTCTAAGTTTTAATAATATTAATACATAATTCTATATATTAAAAAATATAGATGATCTTGTCAAATATAGATAACGCGCGGCGGCAATGGCGATGGAGATGAGAGTTGACGTGGTGCTTGATGGTAGATACGAATTAGGCTTATCGGTGGTGGTTTATATGGATAAAAGTATTGTTTTATAAAAAAAATATTAAAATGTGGATAGTATAATTATTTAATTAAGTATATTATTAAAATTTAAAATTTTAAATATTATAAATTTAATAATATCAATAGGTAATTCTAATTTCAATAAATTGCAAAAACTATCCTTGTAAATCAAATAGAATTAATTACAAGAATGACCCATCTAGTTATTCTTGGGCATTTTAGTCATTTGATCAAAATTTAACTAGAAAAACTAACGGAGTTAGTCTTAGTACCCCAACATGTTACAAAACTAAAACCATAAACCCTTAACATGTTAAAACATAAAGTTAGTACTCTATGTTGTTACTTTCTATAAACCATAAGGACTATTTATGTAGTTATCTCTACATGTATATTGACATGTTAGCTTTTTATACTATAATATCAAAAACAAAAACAACTATTGAAAATGATTTACTCCAAAGCATATATATCATAGGCTTCTTTTATTGACTATGTTATCGACTTATCGTTTTCTCGCAGCCAAATCGGGTTTATCGTGCTCGCACTTGTACATACAAGTAACCAATGCATATTTAATGATAGAGGGAACAAACCTTCTTGAAGGAGGTTGGGAGTTCGAATCCCACAAAATATGAAAATATAAATGGGAGAAAGCTTGAAAATTAAAAAAAAAATGTTTCATAACAAAAATAAAAGTTAAAAAGAAAGTCAAAACCAACCGGTAAAAAGCAAAAAAAACAAGTATGAGCCATTCATTTCATCTTCTTCATCTTCTCTAGTCTTACACTCATTAATAAACCTGCATTTTTTTTCTCAAACAATTTCATTTTCTTCTTTAATTCTTAGGGGGTGTTTGTTTTCTCCCATAAGTGCTTCTGACCACTTCTGTATGCGTTGCGCAGACGCGGGCGGACATTTGAGGTGCGCAGACTGTTTGTTTTTTGGAAGACCTTTCACTCCAGAAGCTCTTCCTGGCCTCTTCTTGGTGCAGACTTGCACCCATGTCTTCTCACATCTTCTCTACCTCTTCTAGTCTTCTTTTTTTCTTCATCATCAGTTTCCTCCTTCCTCATCTCCCCTCCTCACCTCTGCCACCTATCTCCTCCTCCTTCAGCCCGTCGCCGCCCTCCCTCAGCCCGCCGTCGCCCTCCCACAGCCCGCTGCTGCCGCCCCCCCTCCTCCCTCAGCCCGTCGCCGCCCTCCCTCTTCCTTTTCCTCTCTCAGCCCATCGCCGCCCCCCTCCTCCCCCCCCCCCCCCCTCAGCCCGCCGCCGCAACCCCTCCTCCTCCCTCAGCCCGTCCCTGCCCATCCTCCCTCATCACCTTCCTGATTTCCAAAACAAATAATAACAATAATTATAATAATAAATAATAATCACAATAAACAAAGGAAATTAATGACCTTGATGTAAGGAAAGTAGTTCACGAGGTATGCTTTATCAGAAAGTTATTATTATTTATTATATTATAATAATAAATCATAATCACAATAAACAAAGGAAAGTGTGTTGGCTGGAGAGAGATAGGGGAGGAACAGAGGGTGTGTATATTTAGAGAGAGAGACAAGAACATAGGGTGAAGAAGGAATGGTGTGTGTGTTTGAGAGAGAGAGAGGGGAACAAAAGAACAAAGGGAACAGTGGTGAGTTTATTTGTTTATGATTTTGTGGTTGATTATGGTTATGGTTTTGGGTTACGCTGCAGACGTTAAAAAACAAACAGTCTTCCTCTTGCAGACTGCAGACCTTTGGTCCACCTCTTCTCCTGCAGATGTATGCAGATGTGGTCCGCAGACTACAGACCTTTTACCTCAGAAAAAAGAAACAACACCTTAGTCTCTCTTAACATCTTTTTACTTTCTATTTTATATAAACTATCAGTCACTTTGATTAATACTTGATTAACAATTTTGTGGCTTAAACATACAAAAACCCATCGAATTAAAGACATCACTGTTAAGAAAACTTGGTTTGCTGGAAGGTCAATGTGCCCCCAAGAAATTAGGCCCAGGCCGAGAGTCCTCCCCGCACCCCTTAAGGGCCGGCCATGCTTCCATCCTTCTAATGGCAAGTGTTAGTTGCAAGTTGCAAAGGGAGAATGGTTGGCCCCGGGAGAATTCGAGCTCGTAAATGGAAGTAGACAAGTAGTGTATAAATCTTTGCATGACCATTCCAATACGCTACTTGCTCCAAAGTCTCGTACCCACTTGACCGTTGAGCTTGATGCAAGCGACATGCAGATTTTGGAAGATGCATATCATCACATGGCCAACTCTACTAGATCAAATATTGTTACCTGCAAAAGCATCGATCTTCGGGTTTGGTATCAGGGATGACACTGGAAGTGGTTGCAACGTTTGCATCAGCTTTTTGATGTTACTTATATTGATCACTTTGATGCAGTGATGGACCCATCTTTAAAATACATGGGGAGATGGGGACCAAAAATTACGTATGATTTTGTCAAACTCAAAAGCTTTGTCAGACACTATGAAGCTTTATGCAAAGATTTAATGGCCACCCACTTCACGGTGTCTGGCAAAGCTTCTAAATTTGACAAAATCATAGGTAAATTTTGGACCCCATCTCCCTTTGTAGTTTAACCTTGGGAGTCCATCAGTGTATCAAAGTGATCAATATAAGCAACATTATGTTATCTTATAGAAGCAAGAATTAATGGAACGAAGAAAGACTAGTTCGCCGGAAAAAGAAAGAGAATCACTAGAAAACTTAAACTAACATGCTCTGATATCATGAAACACATGATAATGAGGTAAGATGCTCAAACAAAATCTCATATCATAGAAAATATGTATCAAGTGTGTGTAATACAATGTATCCTACACTACATATAGACATATAGTCATATATACATCAGAAGGGAATGAGCTAACAAACTCTCAACAACCACACAACTAACTCAACTACTCATTAATAGTTCATGTTAGACTTCACAATGAAATTCTTTTCTTGTGGCCATCTAGTTTAAATTTATTAGAGAGAGAGAGGGAAAAAAAGCTATGATATTAATAAGAAGGGGTACAAATTATCTGTTAGATTGTTGAGCAAAACTTGAATTAGTTATGGTAGATGACTAGATGTAGTTAAATATGCAATGATTTTTATAGTACTAATTGCATGCCGAACAAGTATATAAGTTCACAGAAAATGTCGTTCAAAAAAAAGTTGACAGGAAATATTAAAGTTTTTAACTTTTTAAGTATCAAGTAACAAAAGAAACACCCAACTCTTTAAACCGATGAGATGTTTGTAGCCTCAGTAAACCATAAAAGGGATTTACAATAAAAAGATCGAAGATATGTAAATACACAAAGAAAGCACCAAACGAGAGACTGGGGAATATTAATCCAAACAACATACTAAGCTACTACGATCCAAGCCTTTAATCTTTAGCATATATAGCTTTATATATATAGCTTTAATGCTTGTTTCAATTATGGTTGAGTTCTTGTCTGCACAACGATAGCATAACTTTATATGATGTACGTGGGGGAGCTAATCGCGAGATTGCTATACTGCGAAAGGCAACTCTGTACGTATAGAAATTGTTGACATAAGATTAACCGAAACACTATTCATCATGTATAAGATAACATAATGTACATGCTATGTAGATAGTATCTACATTACTACATAGCATGGGCTCTTGAGTGGCAAGGATTTTTAATCGGTTTTAACTCATGGGCTTCCCTTGTTGTTATGGGTCGTTAGTTTCTTTACAGTTTGTTGCCTTGGAGTAGGGCTATTCACGAGCTGAGCCGAACTGAGTGGACCTTGTTGCATCAATTTTGTTAGTATGTAAATGGAAAACAACTAAACATATACCTGAGAGATTCGTGGGACCTGCTATTGATGCTAAGAGCATTGAAGTCGACATGATTGTCAGTGTGTTCGAGTTCCCTTTAGGGTATGCAGTTATGATGGCTAATGATCCTTAGAAGGATCAGTTATGGAGAGAGTAGGGAGGGTCAAAACTTAATGGTGTTATGTTAATAATAATGTGTAACCCTTAATCCCTAGTACTTTCTCCCTATTTATACATACTAAGGGGATGTTGCATCAATTTTGTTAGTATGTAATGGAAAACACATAAACATGTACCCGAGAGATTTATGAGACCTGCTATTGATGCTGAGAGTGTTGAGGTCGACATAACTGTCAGTGTGTTCGAGTTCCTTTTAGGGTATGCAGTTATGATGGCTAATGATCCCTTGGAGGAATCAGTTATGGGAGAGAGGGGGGGGGGGGGGGGGACTATTACTAATGGCGTTATGTTGATTATGTTGTGTGTAACCCTCATCCCTAGTAATCTCTCCCTATTTATACATACCCAGGGGACACTCTTGTTAGGCCCAACTAATTATAAGTCTGTCTATCAAAGACAAATCAGTTATGGGCTTAGAGGGTCGGACACCCTTATGAGGTCAGACATAGGCTAATGAGGTCGGACACTGTTATGAGGTCGGACACAGGATAACAAGTCGGACACAGACTTATGGTTGTACATTGTTATGCTTGGTCGGACACAAGCTCACAAGTCGGAAACAGGCTTATGGTCGAACAGACGGACACTGTCAGCTTGGTCGGACACTCCTTTTGGTCGGACACTCCTTTATGGTCGGACACTCCTGTTCCTTTGGGAACAAGTTTCTGTTGAGCTAATTTAGGAACTGATAATATCTCTTAATTTTAATTAGGATTCGTTAGGTTGTTGCCGTATTTTAGGGGATAAATCTTTATCTTAAATTTTAGCTAACAACAATCAATCCTAATTCTTAAGCAAAACATAATTATAATTTCAGTTTTCTTTATGTGTTCGAAGAACACCAAACCGAAAAACTAAGAACATAATCATAAAAACACCATAACCGGAATCATAATCCTTGAACGTTAATAAATTTTATAAAAAAACGTCATCCATCATCGATCTCGAATGCATTATGAGACCAAAATAATGAAACAAAACGGATTTTTTTTCGATCGGCCTAATACAATTGTTAGGGTTTTCAGCCGAAAGCCTTTTTTTAATCTGACTATTTAGGTTTCATAATTCATTTTCCGATCTGATTCCAAAAGTAATGAAACTAACCAAATCAATCATGAGCAACATCGCTCTGATACCACATGTTGCATCAATTTTGTTAGTATGTAATGGAAACACATAAACATGTACCTGAGATATTTGTGAGACCTGCTACTGATGCCGAGAGCTTTGAGGTCGACATAACTGTCAGTGTGTTCGAGTTCCCTTTAGGGTATGCAGTTATTATGGCTAATGATCCCTTGGAGGAATCAGTTATGGGAGAGAGGGAGAGGGACAATTACTAATGGTGTTATGTTGATTATGTTGTGTGTAACCGTCATCCCTAGTAATCTATCCCTATATATACATACCCAGGGGACACTCTAGTTGGGCCCAACTAATGATAAGTCCGTCCATCAAAGATAAATACGTTATGGGCTTAGAGTATTTTAGCAATTGATCAATCATAATATAAATGATTATAATGGCTACCGATAAATATACAAGACGTTACATATATTTATTCCAAAAGACCTTTGCTCGTGCTTGGCTCATTTACAAACCGAACCGAGCCGATCAGCTTGTTTACAATCGAGCCAGAAACTGATCGAGCATTTTTCGAGTGCACATTTTTTTCAAGCGAGCATTAAGTGAGCGATGAGTGGCGAGTTTTTCGGGCAACCATAAATTTGAGATGTTTCCTTTAATGTTTTCGCTGCCTAGTGATGACTGAGGTTTGATCGTCCGAGGATGGCACTAAGTATGAGGTCCAGTTGTCCAAGAATGAGGCACAGGTTGAGGCTAGTGAGGTGATGGGCATACTATAGAGAATAAGTGTCGCGTTGTGGCGTAGGTTGATAGCGGGAGACGATTGATGGCGAACAACTAATGGGAATAGGAAGTCAAGCATGTCTTTTCACGACTTAGGGTTGTACAATTAAATAGGGCTGTTAACAAGCCGAGCTAGACCGAGCGGACCTTTTCTCGTGCTTGGCTCATTTACAAACCGAACCGAGTCGAACGGATCATTTACAACCGAGCTGGAAACCGAGCGAACATTTTTTTTAGCGCAGATGTTTTCGAGCGAGCCACGAGCGGCTAGTTTTTTCGAACAACTGTAAATTTGGGATGTTTCCTTTAATGTTCTTGTTGCCTAGTGATGACTGAGGTTCGACCGTCTGAGGATGACACTAAATCTGAGGTCTGGTTGTTTGAGAATGAGGTTCAGGTTGAGGCCACCGAGGCGATGGGCATACTACAGAGAACAAAGAACGATTATCGCATTATGGCGTAGGTTGATAGCGGGAGACGATTGATGGTGGACAACTAATGGGAATAGGAAGTCAAATATGCTTTTTCATGACTTAGGGTTCTACAATTAAACTTACTGTTAAGTTATCATTGGGTTAACTGGGCCAGTTACTATAAATATAATTGTATATATCCATATATTGAGTCAAACCCAATAGAGTTGTATGTATAAAATTATAAATATAATTTTAATTAATGTGTGTACATATAAAAATATATATATAATAAATTAATAAAAATTATATCAAGCCGAACCGAGCCAAGCGGACCTTTGCTCGTGCTTGGCTCGTTTACAAACCGAACCGAGCCGATCGGCTTGTTTACAATCGAGCGAGCGTTTTCCGAGCAAATTTCAAGAGAGCGGCGAGCGATCACGAGCGTCGAGCGATTTGAACAGCCCTACAATTACACTTGGTGTTAAGTTATCATTGGGTTGACTAGACCAGTAACTACAAATAGAATTGTATATATGCATATATTAAGCCAAACCCAATAAAGTGGTATGTATAAGACTATAAATATAATTGTAATTAATGTGTATATATATAATTATATATGTAATAAATTAATAAAAATTATATCGAGAGAGGAGATCTGCTCGTGCTTGCCTCTTTTACAACCGAGTGGAAAATCGAACGAGCATTTTTTGAACAAATTCTAGGCGAGCGACGAGCGATTTAAAAAGCCTTTGGAGTTTGTCTTGAAACTTGCAAGGGAGTTCACCACCTTTGAATGGGTTATTAATTCATCATACCTTTTTTTTGAACTGCCAACGAAACGTTTCTGCCCGACTACCCATGGGACTCATAAACTGGCGAACCCAAGAACCCCCCAGGACTAAGCAATGGGCTGGCCAGGGTAGCCAGGCTTGCCCACGAGGTTTCCGAACTGAGGAAAACCCGATCCCCACCTGTCCGAAAACCCGCTGTGAAGAACCGGTAAAACCCACTTGGGCCAAGTTGTATGTATGCATGAGTTGAACAAGGTGTGCATGTGTGAAATATGTGAGTGGGCCATGTGCATGTTTTTTTTTGTGTGTGTAAGTGTACAAGGACAAGATATATATAGCACAACATGTTGTTGCTATATGGTCTTGTTCCTGTTTTCATGACATGTCGTCATTGTTGGGTTTATGGCCAAAGGTTAGTACGCATGGATTCTGAATGTCGTCGTTAAAAATGGCGTCGCTAAAACTTGGCCTATTCAAACGGAATGTCATCGCTAAAAGATCATCATCAAATACATACACTAACTGAAGAAACCGGTATTTAATTATTTTCCTCATCCCATACTGTCACTATAGGTCTTCCATAACTATAATTGTTATTTTTATTCGGAATATTATATTTAAATAATATCAGCTATATGCCATTGGCCGCCACCAGTCATACCTTCAAAAATCACGACTAGCGGTTCCAGCTTTCAAAATATTTTCTACCAACGGACACTAACTAATTACTGAATCCTAACTCCATTTGTATGATGTTGACGTGGAATGCTTGCATGTCAAAAACTTCTTATGTGGCAAATACGTAGCATGCTTGCGTGTCAACAATTGTTAAAAGTATATAAAAAATTTCAATATCACAACTAATTCAACAACTATTAGCTTCCTGTCTTCATCACACACTCACACACCCCAATTTCTCCCACGCAATCCAACCACCTAACATATGAGGGGTTTTATCATTGAAATTTACAACATAGGCTGCAAATTAGGGGTTTTGGGTCTTTGTTTAATTCAACGGTTAAGGGTTAGTTTACTTGACAAAGTTAGCCGGAACCCTAGCTGACTATGTCGGAGTTTAATCTGGGTTCCCGCTCGACACCACCACCTTCATGAGACCTTTAAAGCTTGCCATCAACGTCTCCAATAGAAAGCTTAAGAACCCTAGTCGTGGCTTGCTCACAACTTGAACCACCATTATTGTAATACACCACAAAGTGTAACGAGTAACCTAAAACCTCCTCTCGAAGTGCCCACTCCTAAGTATTTAACACGAAAGACAACCTTAACTACCACTCACCACTCGTCTCAAGAATAGGCAGAATACTAGGTCCGCTAACCTCTCAATCAGTGTTCCTATGGAATTCGAGCTCAAAAACCATTATCACATGACAAACACATAGTAAGCAACCTAATACACATCCATACATGAAAGACATTCACAAAGATGCATACGGAACAATAAAAAAGATCATAAATCAGTCCTAAATACGCACATGCATCATAACAATTGCAATCAAGTTCTTTACTTTATTATTAATCCAATATAAAATCCCAAAACTAAGATAAAATCCAAAATTAAAAAGTAATCATCATAACCCTAGGTAGTAAAAGAAGTCTAGCCAACAATCATGAATGGAAACAAAAAACAGAACATAAGGTTCAAACAAAACATAGTTACTAATCGGATACCGCAAATTAAATCAATGACAGTAGACTAATAACTTTCTAGAACTCAATCCTTGATCAATTCTTCAACCACAAGTGATTCATTTCCTTGGATCTGCTTCTGACCTCTCAAAACCACATCTGGAAGTCAAATTATATGTCCTAGGTGTCGGCTGGAATGTTTATATAGTGAAACCTAATATTTTTGTTGAGTTAGGGTTTTTCGCGTATCGCGAGCAGGAAAGACAGGTCCCTCATGTGTCCAGGAATCCTCATGTGTATGTTGAACTGTTAAGCTCGACACTATATTTAGTTGCCCTCTTTCCAACCATGGAATGTCGTTTGTAAGCATTTGTTTGTTATCCGGTATATTTTGGCTTCTGGCAGGTTGGTTAGGTAATATCTGATGATTAGTGATGACTGATGACTAATGTTTTGTTTTGAAAATGATTGTCTAATTTAAAAATCAGAACTATATATCAGATGTATGAAACATGTTTATAATATAGCGTCCGTTGGTGATTGTGTAATTTCAGTGATTTGAAGCACTTTACTGATCAGACATCTTGCATAATTTGCCAAGAAAACTTCAAACTACTGCCACCACAAGTAATGCTTCATTGTTTCCAGTTTTTGGTGCATTAACAAAGTTATTGATTATTTTAAAAAATAACATATTGATATGTTATTAAATTATGATTTTTTTGAAAGAAATCCTCATACCATCTACACCAGTCACACAATATGAAATATATAATTTATTAGTCTGTAAATAAGTTTTTGAGATTAAAAAAATATTGTATTAAATTTACAAAAATTTAAATTAAAATCTATAATCTATAAATACTAAGGGGGTTTGGGGCACTCCCGGCAAAGTTGTCGAGCCCCACCTTGCTACATCAAAGTCAAACCCAACCCCGCCTTCATTTTGGTGAAATACACCTTGGTGGTCGGTTACTTCTTATCGAACGAGGAAGTTTTTGAACATTGCCAAGGACTGCCACGTCCCCCTAATAACCAAAAGCTTTTTTTTGTCACTTGAAATTTAACTAGCCCATCATTGCCACTTGAAAAATTGAGGGACTAGGAATGAGTTTAACAAGAAAAATCATTTTCAAGTGATTAATTCATACTTTATACAAGTATGAGAAAGTATAGGATAAAAGTATCCTGAACATGAGAAGTGTAGGAAGTCACCATAACTTGCCACCTGTCAACTATGGTTAACCCAATTAAACTCAATAACAGTCAATTAAACTCAATTACAGTCAAATCAATGGGCAAATCAGACATTTTACCTATAACTGTTTTACATAAATCACGTTACTATCTTCTATAACAATTCTTGTAATTACGTTTTTTATTTTCAAATCCGAATTTGACTTATACAGCACCAGTCGATCACATTACGATTCAAACACATTACGATTTTCATAATCACAGTCAATTGAATTATTGCAGGATGTTCGGTACGTATTAGACGTAGTTTTTTAATCAATTTTCAGTAGAATTATGTTTATTTGTTGATTTTATTTATCAGATTTAAACTTATCGGTTGATGATCAGTGCGTTTCTGTTGAGAATTCGATTCTAGATCTCGATAATATTGTTTTTCACGGTATATATCATGATGCTCTGTTTTTGTTTCAGTTTTTAAATTAGTTTTTTAAGTTTGATTTTTGTAAACATGTTGTTTGTGTATTATTCAGACTTGATTATATAGGAGGCTAACCAGGATGGGGATATTCTTAGTTTGAACATTATCAACGAATACAGAAGGATTGAAGGTATTTGAATTATGGTTTTGAATATTTGATGCGTTTAAATTATCAAGTGCGTTTATACGTTTTGAAACATACATACTGAACATATATGAGTGCGTCTAAATATGATCATTCGTGCGTTTAAATAGTTCAAATTATCAAATGCCAACGTGCGTTTAAATTTTTATTAAGTGCGTTCATTTGCAGGTGTCTCCTCTGATGTTCCTGTAGAAGAGCAAGCTATTAACACATTCATTCCGGACGTCCCTGCATCACTCAAACCTGTAATAGACATGGAGTTTCCTAGTATTGATCATGCACATGAGTTGTGTAGATACACGAAGTGCGACTAATGCTATTGAATTGCTAATACAATTTTGTTTTGTCAATATCGAATGGTCGAAGGTGGAATTAGAATGGTCGAAGGTAGAGATTAATGGTCGAAGGGAGAAGCTCAGAGGTCGAAGGAAGTTTTTGTTATGTATTGTGTTGATTCGCCTGTTTGAAAGGTCGAAGGTGCACATTCGACCTTACGTTTGGTCGAATGTGCATGCTTATATAAAGGCTGAATCAGATTTTAAGTTTAACTTTTGGTCATTTTGTTTCCCTCCTTTGAGTGTGTTCTCTCCCTAGGGTTTCTTTGTGTCTGATATTAGATTATAACATTGTAAACATCAAATTGTAACGATTATCAACATGTTTATCAATGAAATGAAATCTTTGAAAGTGATTTGTGTGTTTTGCTAGTTGTATTATCATTTCGTAATCGATTCAGGGATTCCGCACCTGAATTGATAGACTTGTTTGATCATAGTCTTTGTTTTGACAATTCGATCCTCACATACAAGGTGGTATCAGAGCCATAAGGATCAAACAACTACGATTTGATAATATCAGAGCTGATTTGGACCCAATTTTGATCAAAACTTTTCTGTTTTCAAAGAACAATTGAAATTGATGAATATTGAATGATTTGAACTAGTTTTCATGGATAAAATCTAAAATTCTCTTTATTAAACTTGTTCCAAATCAAATCCGAAGCAGGACCTGCAAAACATCATCAAATTTCATCAACTTTTGAAAATTCTGGATCAAAATAACTGATTTTCAAAGCATAACCGTTTTTCAAAATGAAAGGGTCGAACCTAGGGAGAGAGGTTCGAGAGTGTGTGTTTTAGGTCGAACCAGGAGATTTTTAATTCGGTCGAACCTAGAAATTTTTAGTGTGTTGTTGTTCATTCGACCACTTGGTGTACATTCGACCCATCACGAGGTCGAAAGAGGATTTATTTGGTCGAAAGTGAGAAGAGTTTGTTATATTCTACCTTCGAGTCTTCAGAAAGGGTTGAACCTGGATATTATTCCACATTCGCCCCCACGATTACTTGTAAAAGGTCGAAAGTAGAAACTGTTTGAAAATTTTTCTAATCGTTTCGTGCTTTATACTTTGTAGACGATATGTGGAACTTTCCAACAACACCACGACCTAATACAACACCACAACAGCAAGTGACAATGGATCCTTGGTCGGTAGCTGCTCAGAAGACGACTAGTCAATCATCTCAACCAATTAACTACTTGGCGATGACTAGTTCGATGCCACAACAAGTTGCACAACCACCATAATAACCCATGGCTGATTATTGGGGAGTTGTAGCAGCTGCAGTACACTCTCAAACTACCAATGCTATTTCAACGCTAATTCATGACTTATCTTTAGGTAGTGGGAGCCGTCCACCAAAGCTAATGGAAATGGTGGATTATAACCAATGGAAGACCAAGTTCAAGATTCATTTGGAGGGAATGGGAATGGAAGGCACTGAGGCTTGGCAAATGATTGCTAAGGGGCATGTAGCACCAGTTTTGGAGAACACTAGTGAGCCGATTCCATTAGAGAGCTTAGCTGAGGATGAGAAGAAAAAGTTTGCGGTGGAAAAGAAGGCGTTTTCACAACTATCCCAGGCCATTAACACTGATCTTTTACATCAGTTTGGGTCATGCACCACTTCGAAGCAGCTCTGGGATATGTTAAGGAATCGTCATGATGGGAATGAGAAAACAAGGAAGCTAAGAATGGAGGAGTTGAGAAAAGAGTTTGAGAACTTTAGTTACATGGGAAATGAGACGTTGAAGGAATTGATTCCGAGGTATTGCCATTTGTTGACTGAACTTTCAAGTTATGAGATCAACATACCTATGTCTGAGTTGGTGGATAAGTTCGCTGATGCATTACCACCATACTGGAATCAACACATTGAGGTCCTTAAGGAGAAGGATGCATACCAGTATTGGACCATCAATGAATTCTTTCAGAAGCTCGAGAATAAAGAGATGGAGGAGAAGAGGAAAGCAAAAAGAGCACAAGTTCCTTAGAATTCAGAGTTATATCATGGTGGTACATCTTCATCTTTGACTATTTCAAGTTCTAGTAGTTCTATTGCTCCACACATAGCCTGTGTTTCAAGCATTGTTGAACCAACCAAAACCCCAATAAACTATCTTGCTCAAACCTCATCTTACACACCACCATCATACCCTACTACTTACATCCCACCATTTTCACCAATGCAACAAGCTGCATGCTATTCAGCTAGCTTGAACCAACCTCAACAACAATCCTACATTCCTCAAATGAATCCAACTCAAGTGAATCCAAGTCAATCAAAACAAAGCCCAATTGTGTTGGGGACATCAAATTTGAACAATGTCACTGTTGAAGTAGCACAGCAACATGTAGCTTTGGTATCTGCTATGGTCGCTTCGTATAATGGGTTGGTAGCTAGTCAAATTGGTAACAACAACTTAACCAGTGAAGACTATGCTCAAATTGACAAGGAGGAGATGGAGCTCATTGACATTCAGTGGGCATTTGCTAGTGTCATGAGACGAGCGACTGAGTTGATAGAGAAGACGGGCAGAACTGGTCTTTCTACATCTCCCAACACCACACACGGCTTCAACAAAGCCAAAGTCACATGTTTTAATTGTGGTGGGAAAGGTCATTTCAAAAGAGAATGCACACAGCCAACACAACAGGGAAACAGGAATCCTTTCAACACTAATTACCAGAACCGTCAATCACAAAATCAGGTATCTTATCAAAGCCAAAACAACTCCAACTACCAGCCACAAAATAATTACCAAAACCGACAAAACGCCTCACCAAACAATTCTGTAAGACAAACCACTACACCAAACCAGAACCAAAATCAAACACCACACAATCCAACCAGAACAATCATTCCAATTTCTACACCAAATAGCCAAAACCAACCAGATAACCAGAACCAGGCTTTAGTAATCCAGAAGGATGAAGGATTTGATTGGACTGGTATGCAACTTGGTGTTGAGGAGATTACTGTTGGTAATGTGGCATGCGTTGCTCAGAAGATAGATTTGGAGGAGCCGGTGTTAATTGAAGAAGATTTGGAGATTGAGAAGAAATATGAGGTGAAGATTGAGGAGTTGGTTGAAGAAATTGATGTTTGTGTTGAAAAGAAGTCAGGATTGATTCTTGACTCAGTCACTGATATTCCTGAACAGTGTGATTCAGTTTATTCTGATTCGGAGAGCGGGTTTGATTCTGAAGCTAGTGTTAATTCACTAGATGATGATATTGATCAACTTTTAGCAGAAGCTGATTTTCTTATGATCCACAAATCTTGCATAGTGGATGATGCTTTCACCAGAGTGGACTATTCTAAATTCTTTGCTGGAAAGGAAGCACACTTTGCTTTGATGGCGATGACAGAGCCTTCTAAACAGGTTAGTTCTGAATCTACTTTAGATATGAACAGTGATAAGTACTGTGGTGCATGCGATAGATTGACAGAGGATAATAAGCAACTCAGGGTTCAACACGAGAGTGCTAGAATCAACTGTCAATCGTATCGAAAAGAAGCACATGAATTCAATAAGGTGCTTGATGGTTATAAGAAAGACATTTCTGATCTTAAGAAAACACTATCTTTAAAACAATTGGCCATTAACAATTATATCAATGAATTGGAATAAACAAAACTTGAAATGGAAACCATCAAGTGCTTTGCTGAGAAAGTCAACAAGAAGCTTGAAAGCTACAAACATATTGCATATGTTGTTGACCATATTATTGAGGAACCTTCACAATCAAGTAGTGCAAACTACAAGGCCGTCCCATCTCCAGTGTTGTTTGAAAATCATACTTTACATTAGATAACACCAGAGAGTTCAGTTAAGTCTGATTCTACATCGGATGATGAGTCTAACACTTCCAGTGTGAGAGATCCTAATCCCGATGTTAGACCTATATTGGGACTGAATGATGAGGGTGTGATAGCTGTAACTGATGATTCTGACTCTGAGGATGATAAAACTGAGAAAGTGAGTGATATTCCAGTTGAAAATCACATTATCACCAATGAACCGGTGCCACCTTCTCAGATTATTCATCCAATGGCTAACGCTCATCGAGTGAATCAGTCAGTTAAGCAGGTTGAAAAGAATGAACAAAGTGACAAACCCGTCAAAGTGTTTTATCGGATGGAAGGATCCGATAAGATAATTTCTGATGAGGAACATCCAATTAAGTTTGCCAATTACTCCAAGATTGAGAAAATTTGGCAGGAGAGTACCATTTGGTTCCCAAAACATGAGAGAACAAATGATATACCTCCAGAGATTTTGAAGAAAATTTATTTGGATGTTCCAAAAGAACCAAAGGTTCATGTCACCGAGTTTATTAAGCCAAAGGAGAAGGCAAACAGTTTTCTTGAGCCGACTTACTCAAAGGACCCAGCTCCCGAGAGTTTAAGAAGAAGGTGTGTGGATGATCAATATCCTATCACTACTTATGCAAAGTTAAACGCCAAGAATAACTTTGAGGAGTACCGTGCGTGTTTTAAGTACGGGGAGAGAGGGCATTTACTTGCTCACTGCCCATACGTTAGGCACAAGAGGCACGAGGTTGAAGTGAAGCTAAAATATCAAAGTCCAGTCGATAATCATTGTTATCCACAAAGACGCTTTGTCCCTCAACCAACACCTTTTTACAACCAAAGCTGTTATTATCAAAAGAGGGATAATCGTCAAATGACATATGATCGTCGTAACCGGATCACAATGGAAAAACCCTTTAAGAAGCCAGTGGTGAACACAACTGTTGAGAAGCAAAAGGTACCATTAAAACCTGCAGTTAAACCAACAGTTGGACCTATCTCTATTAAATCAGAGAAGGTAACCAAGAAAGTTTCCTTCAAGAATGAAGTAAAGAAACTGACTAAGACTCCAAAATCTCAGATCCGGGTCTTGAAACGTTCGGAACAATTCTGGTCACCAGTAGGATCTCAAGGTGCTTCGACTTCAAAAGTGCATGAGAAGTCTGAGAATGAAAAGGATTTAATTGATCAGAAAAAGATCAATTCAAATTCAAATGTTTGTGATAAAGAATCTTTGAAACAAAATGTTCAAAGACCCAAGACCAAGCAGGCTTGGGTCCCCCGAAAGAACTAATCTTTTTACTTGATATGTGCAGGGAGCTTTAGCTGGCCCTGTGAGCAGTCTTTGGATTGTCGACAGTGGAGCTTCTGGTCACATGACGGGGGATTTATCGCTGCTGTTCGACATTAGAAACATCAATGGCGGATATGTAGCATTTGCTGGGAACAAAGGAGGATACATTACTATGGAGGGTAGTGTGAGTAATGGTATCGTGAGTTTTGAGAAGATATCGTATGTGAAGCAAATAGACTATAATCTGCTCAGTGTCAGTCAAATCTATGACAAACAGTTCTTTGTATTCTTTGAGGATAAATCTTGCTACATTCTCAAGCCAGGTTTCGTACTTCCAAAAGAGTGGGTAATGCTAAAAGCACCGAGAGTGAACAATCTGTACATTCTCGACATGTCAAAGGCCATGACAATCCAGGGTCAAGTAATGTGTTTCCTCTCTAAGGCTACTGAAAAAGAATCTATAACGTGGCATAGGAGGATGGGACACATTCACCTTAGAAAAATGAACCATCTGGTGAAGAATGAACTCATCGAAGGCGTAAATGTTAAACATTTCCATATGAACGACAAGTGTGTGAGTTGCAAGAAAGGAAAGCAGCACAAGCAGTCGCACAAACCAAAGAAAGTAAATTCAATAGAGTTACCACTTGAGCGTTTGCACATGGACCTATTTGGACCGGTCAAGCATAAAAGTCATGCTGGTGAATTGTACTGTCTTGTGGTTACCGATGACTATTCCAGATTCTCGTGGGTTATGTGCTTGCATCATAAAAGCGACACGTTTAACAATCTGAAGGTTCTGTTCACTCGTTTAGAAAATGTCTATGGTCTGAAGATCAAGAGAATTAGGAGTGATAATGGGACGGAGTTCAAGAACGCACAGATGGATGCTCTTTGTGAAGTCAAAGGAATTCATCACGAATATAGTGCTCCGTATACCCCTCAATAGAACGGTGTCGCAGAACGTAAAAACATGACTCTAATTGAAGTGGCTAGAACAATGCTTGTGGATTCCAATCTTCCAGTAATGTTCTGGAATGAAGCCATTTACGCAGCTTGTTATACTCTGAATCGTGTGTTAACAGTGAAGAAGTTTGGCAAAACTTCTTATGAACTGTTGAACAGACGAAAGCTGAACTTAGAGTATCTAGAACCATTTAGAGCACCGTGTACTATGCTTAATCCATCTGATAAGTTCGCACCGAAAGCTAAAGAAGGATTCTTTGTTGGATATGCAACCCCGCTCAAACAGGTATTCAACAAACGAACTCGTCAGGTATAGGAGTGGGCTAACGTTGAAGTTCAGCGGTATACTCAGAATGTACAGGGTAGCGGTCCAGATTGGATGTTTGATTACAAAGATTTCTTTGAATCATTCAATCTATATAGCTTGGTTGAAGAGGCTGTATTAAGATTATACTACGAGTGTGAAAACGCAGTGACATCACCGTTGGTGCGTCCGATCACCGTAACCCCCCAAACAGCTTCTAATGATGCCAATGCTCCTGCAGCTGAAGAAGAAGTGTTCCAGGAAGCTTCCACAACTATCAATTCATTAGAATCAGAAGATGATGATGATGTCACAAGTGAAGCTGTTCCAGATATTGCTACAGAGACACCTCCAGTGAACCCAAATCTAAATGGTGCTTCATCATCCAACTTGGGTAATGATCTGGATTCTACAGAGAATTTGACTACTCAAACGGGAGTACAAGTACCTGATTATCCGGGGTCTCGGATTCATCGAATTCACCCGCTCGAGCAAGTTATTGGTGATCCTGGTAGCAGTGTTATGACGAGAGGACAACTTAGGAATGCAAACTCACAAGAAAATCTTGGCGCTTTAGCTTTATATGCTAAAATTCAAAAATCAGGCTGTCATAATGACTGGTCTTTTGCTTGCTATGTTTCGCAGGTTGAGCCGCGGACATACAAGGATACTCATTTGGATGACGCTTGGGTAGAGGCAATGCAAGAGGAGTTATTGCAATTTCAGAAACTGGGAGTGTGGACACTGACAGATTTACCTCCCGGAAGGAAAAAGATTGGAACCAAATGGGTGTTTAAGTGCAAAAAGGATGACAGAGGAGTGATTGTTATAAACAAAGCTCGATTGGTCGTACAAGGATTTCATCAAGTGGAAGGAATCGACTATAACAAGATTTATGCACCGGTTGCACGCTTAGAAGCTATCCACATGTTTCTAGCGTTTGCATCTTACAAGAAATTCAAGGTGTATCAAATGGACGTTAAAAGCGCATTTCTTTATGGTGTGGTCAAGGAAGAAGTTGATGTAGGTCAACCACCAGGCTTTGAGGATCCTATCCATCGGGATAAGGTCTACGTTCTAAACAAAGCTCTCTATGGGTTGCACCAGGCTCCACGACAATGGTATGAGGAGCTGAGCACGTATCTTCTATCCAAAGGATTCAAACGAGGTATGGTAGATTGCACAGTGTTCACAAAACGAACAGGAGATGACTTGCTTTTAGTGCAGATTTATGTTGATGACATTATTTTTGGATCTACTAATGAACTTTTATGCAGTGAATTTGAAAAAGTTATGCAGGAAAAGTTCGAAATGAGTGCGATGGGAGAGATGCAGTTTTTCCTAGGCTTGTAAGTGGACTAAAGACCAACGGGGATCTTTATTCACCAAACCAAATACGTATCTGAAGTCTTGAGCCGATTCCAGATGGAAGATTCGAAGCCGATGGATACCCCGATACAACCTAAACACGGGATTGGAGTTGACACTAAGGGGGAGCTGACTGATCCGTTTACATACAGAGCAATCTTCGGATCTCTGATGTACCTCACCGCATCTAGACCAGACATAATGTTCGCCACATGTCTCTGTGCACGTTATCAATCGAAGCCAAAACAAACTCATTTAGCAGCTGTCAAACGGATCCTAAGATATCAACCCTCAACCTGGTAGAGTGCACAAGTTACTTTGTAGCATTGAGTTGCTGACCTGTACACCTCTGTGCCTCATACCTTGTAAATTATAGATGACGAAAGCATAATCACGCGTTACAATGAGTCTTTGTGCAATTATTCCTTGATACGGGAGTATGTCATGTGTGTGGGAACCACGGACAATTGAGTTTATACTATAAATAGCCGTATCAGTCTAAAGCACTGCACAACAGTCTGCATTTGAGCTTATGTGGACAACAATATCAGCAATTGCCGGATCACACATTGTCTTTAATGATAATATAAATCAAAAGATCAACGATGTGATCAGATTTCTCAATAACTGATATGATCTTCTTACCGGAAATCACAAAACATTTACTGCTTTATCTTTACATTTCTGCATTTTACATTTCTCGTTAAAAATACAAAAACTCAAAAAGATTTTAGGTGTGTTTTAACAAAAACTTTCTGAAAATCAAAAAGATTTTACATTTCTACTTTATTTTTGATAACCGATGGTGGTTGATGGTGATTTTCCGAAGCTTGATGGACCATTTGAGTTTTGTGTTCTTAAAATGAGAAATCATGATTGTCGGATGCTTAAAAGTTAAGAAAAATATTGAACGGGATTCGATTCTGAGATTTGGTAAAAAGTTCAAAAATTCCACTCTCCATTCGCCCCTTCGATGGGTTGAATGTGGAATTTTGCTTTTACATTCGAACTTTCTAAACGGTCGAATGTGAGTGTTTTTATGTCTGTTGCACATTCGAACCATATTTCTTCCTTCGAACCTTTAAATAGGGTCGAAAGTGGAAATATTTTCACATTCACCCAACTAAAAGGGTCGAATGTGGAGCTTATATAACCTCATCTGCACCTTCGATCCCTCATTCCAAATTTTTTTAAAATTATGAGATTACACCCCCTTGTTGCTCGTTTATTTTAAACCATATCATTGTGATCCTTTTCTATTTCTGATCATTTCAACCTAAGATTTGCAGGTATTCATCCATTATTCAAGTCAGAATCAAGGGTTTTGTGTTCGAACCCTAACAATGAATCAATTGTGGTTTTATAGTGTGTTTTAAACTTGAATTTTGATAGGGATTCAATACTTAAGTGTTTTAGGGGGAGAGGATAACAAAATCAAGGGTTATAACACATCAGATTGTTAAATTGATTATCAAAACCCTTCGAATCCTAGATTTTAGGGAAAAACACTTAATCATTGAATAATCATAACAATTGATTGATGATAAAGGTTAATCGGATCTATTAGAAACTTAACAAATCAAAATGGCATGTTAAAACATTCAAAATCAAAATATGAGATTTTTGAAGATGAACAGCCTATTCGACCATTTCAAAATGGTCGAATGTGACTTTTTGGTCGAAGGTGGCTTGTTCAAACGGTCGAAAGTGGACAAAAGGTCGAATGCACAATTTTAATTCAACTTTTTCACATTCGAACCTTATTTCCACATTCGAACCTCTTATTTCCCACATTCGAACCCACGATTTGGTCGAATGTGGAATTCCAAAATAAAAAATTTCATTTTTGTATATTTTGTCCGTTTTTAATGTGTTTTCGTGTTTTGTTTTTGCAGATTAACAATGTCTGAACCTCAAAGTTCTGATATACCAGCAGGTTCATCAGAAAAGGCTGTCGGGAAGAAGCCGGAAGAAGAGTAACCATTTGAAGAAGCTCATAATTGTTGCGCTTTTCTTGGCGACTTGAAGAAACATACTGAATTCACTGGTATTGTTGACTTTCTGAAGAGGAGCAGAGTTGTGGATGCTATTGCCATTCCTGCTATCATTTACAGAGACCATCAAAAGGAATTATGGAGGAATGCTCGAATTGACTTTTGGGATAATTAAACTGCTAATGTTAGTAAGATTCAGGGGGAGTTGGTGATTGTATCTGAAGCTGACATCAGGAAAGCCTTGAAGTTGAATGACAAGAAGACTGATCCGAGATGCTTATCTTGGATAGAGCAAAGGAAGTTCTTTTTAAGGATAAAATATAACGGACCGATCACAGACGGAGCCCTACATAAAGGTAAACTGTGCCCACAGTTCAAATACCCGGCTCATGTGATGTTACATGTCTTCGGGTCTGTGAGTGGAGGATATGATGTGATGAGAAAGAGTATTAGCTCTTTAATGGTTGCCCTGATTTTGAACAAACCATTCAATGTATCGGGAATGATACTTGACCACATGCTTGAACCAATGAGAGGCTTGAAAAGTAAGAAGTTTTTACTGTATCCAAGATTCCTGCAGATGATATTCGATCAGAAATACAAGAAATTGAGGAAAGATCCTACTCAGATTGTGGTACAGGATCATATGAGTCTGAGCACATTGGTGAGAATGAAAGGATACAAAGGTGTATGTGAAGGATCAGATTGTCAAACAAAGACTATGATCAAACAAGTCTATCAATTCAGGTGCGGAATCCCTGAATCGATTACGAAATGATAATATAATCAGCAAAACACACAAATCTCATTCAAAGCTTTCATTTCATTTATAAACATAATGATAATCACTACAAAATGTTGTTTACAATGATAGATAACAATATCAGACTCAAAGACACCCTAGGGAGAGAACACACTCAAAGAGGGAAAACAAAATGACCAAAAGTTAAAGTTAAAAACTAATTCAGCCTTTATATAGACCTGCACATTCGACCAATCGAATGGGCGAATGTGCAGGTTCGACCAAAATTACTGGGCGAATCAACACACTATATAAACAAAATCTTCCTTCGACCTCTTGAGCTCTCCCTTCGACCTTCTGAATCTACATTCGACCAAACTGTTTTCACCTTCGATCGTCCGATAGTGACAAAACAAATTATGTTTAGAAATTCAATAGCATTAGTCGCACTTCGTGTATCTACAAACTCCCCCTCGACTATTGCTTGAATTGCTTCAGCCTTCTCTCTTCATCCATTCTCTTGTTCATCAACTTGATGTGCAATAACTTCTTCTGTTCTCTTGTCATAACTGGTTCATGAGTTTGCTTCGGTTTCTTCTTTTCAGTCTTTTGAACTTGAACAAACTTCCCCAGCTTCTTATCATAATCGCAACCCGCGTTGACATCCCATGCAAAACATAAAAATACCACACGTTGGTATTTAGCTGCCTGTTCACTATCTTTCTCTTCACAGTATATCGGATTGTAATATAGCATGATAATATCCTCATGAGAGTAGTTAATCAACCACATCGGGTCAAAGATATGTATCTTCTTGAAATCCTTCTTCCCATCCTTCAAAACAATAATAGCCTCTGTCGTCTTCCAATCATAATACCACCACATAACGTCTTTTGAGAAATGTTGTGGAATAGGCATCAAAGGTATATGCTTCAGAACAGTCGGTGGTTTATATTTCAAAGTAACTTTGTTCAACCCCGTTATCTGATCTTTCTCCTTCTTGTGAACTATCCTTTTAGGATACTGCGGGGTGAACACATCCCATTTCGTTCTATTTTCTCTCGCCATGCGATCTGCAAAGTAACCAACAACATCGTTGTTTACTGAAGCACCTGACATCGTATGTCTGTAGATATCGCGTACAGCCCAATAAGGTAGTGTCTTTATATCATGGAATCTGTTGAAGTACAGAATTCCTTTTTCCCACTTCACAGCGACACACCTTAGCTGTCTCAAATATTTCCATCCGAGAGCTTTACCTTTGAACAGTTCGTTATGAAACTTGTAGAAACTACCCTGAACTTCAGTCTTAGGATGATTAGCTTCTTTTTCTTTAAGCTTCCTCAACAAGTCTTTCAGATCGTCAGATTGTTCAACAGTTGGCTTCTGACAATCTGAGTTCTTGAACACTTCATCAATAAACTTTTTGCTTTTCTCACAAGAAAGTTTCTCAGCTTGGCTCAACAACTCTTTAGAGAATTCAGGATATCCATAATCTTTATCATTTTTGAAGTATTCTGGATATTCCTCACTAGTAATATCCTCAATTTCAACTTCTTCAAATACTGGAACATCTCTATCATCAGAGTGATTTCCTGCTTCTTTCTCAGGAATGTTCGGTATTTGGTTCTCACTCATCAGCTCTTCAAGAGATTTACCAACCTGTTTAGCCAATCCTTCCAGTATCTCTTTAGACACAGCTGCAGAAACTTATCCATCTTCCAGATCAGGATCATTATACTCAAGTTCAAACCTCATATCATCTGACTCAAATATTTCTGGAAATCTACCTGCCATCTCAATCGTCCAGACTCTATCAGTCAACATCTGGCGATATATCTTCTTGTCTTCCTCAGATAAAGATATGATCTTCTCGTTCCAGAAAATATCATCATCGTTAGTATTACCACCAGGAGCGTTCGAACTAGACTCTCCTGCATCTTTTCCCGATCCTCTCTTTTCACACTTATATTGATCATTGTTATCATCATCATCATCATCATCGTCATCAGCAGAGCTATTACCATCACCTGAATTTTCACCTGAATCGTCTTTATCATCATCATCCTTCTTCTCAGGAGCATCACCGACATCCTGATCAAGTTCTTCATCATCTTCTTTATCAGACTTAGATGATTCGAAATCAACAAGCTCTTCCTCTCTTTCTTTATCCTCTTCTCCTTATTCAATTGAGGAGCTCTCGAATATAAATCATCTATGATATTTTTCATGCTCTTGTTGTTTGCTCTCAACTTCTTATTTTCAAGCCTCATAGTGATATATCTTCGAGTATTTCTCTGCTCATGCAATAACAACTTCTGAATATCATCCTGAAGTAACTTGATTTTAGCTGCTAATTCTTCCTGGCTCTCCTGTGAAGATTCAACTACATCCAACATCTTCCTATCATTCTTTCTTAACTGCTCAATCTCAACTTGTTGCTGGTTAATGATTTTCATCATTTCAGTCAGCTTCTGGTTCACTACATCCATCACATCTCCTGATATAGTAACCTTAGGAGTTGAAGCCTCAGCACCTGGAGTCTTTTTCTTAAATTTGTGCAAGACTCTATCCAACGCAGCATTAAAATCGTCAGTTGGAATGTTTTGCTCAGCAGCAGATGTTTTCTGTTTCTTGGCCGCTGGGGATGTAACGGGAGATTTAGAGCTAGACATTACAGGAACTTTCTTTCCTGTAATTAAGCTTTCAATATCCTTAGCTCTCATTTTCATTGGCTTTTCAATCTCAATAGCCTTGGCTTTCTTTTTGTATGTTGGGTTCTTCTGTTTAGTTCCAGCCTGTGGCGATCCACCAAAATCATCAGATCCCAAACCAAGAGCTTCATCAATATCGCCCATCACAATCGGACTCTTCATTCTATGTTCCCCCAAAGATTGATTCAGACTTTCAGACTCACCAGCCACAGTGGCCTTGGGGTGGTGATCTTAACAGTCTTGTCTGCAGAATCCCATCTTTCCTCCTCCCGAGTCTCTTCAGAATCCATCGACTCTTCATCAACCAAGTGTATACCTTTCTTAGCAACACTCTTCTTCCTACGAGAAATTTTCTTAGGCGGTTCTGCTTCAACTTCTTTTTCTTTACCCTTTCTTTTACCACTCTTTGCTCCAACATTCACAACTTGCCTTTTTCTTTTAGCTTCAGGATCAACAGGGCATAATGGATTATCTTCATCAGAATCACCTTTTGCATTCCTGGCTTTATCAACATCTGGATCTTCATAACCTGGATTGATCAGGTGACCAAACAAATTCTTCAACGGTGGTCTTTCATTCATTGGTACACCTTTGTATCACTTCATTCTCACCATTGTGTTCAAACTCATATGATCCTGTACTACAATCTGAGTAGGATCTTTTCTTAACTTCTTACACATCTGATCGAATATCATTTGCAGGAATCTTGGATACAATAAGAACTTCTTACTCTTCAATCCTCTTAATGGTTCAAGCATGTGGTCAAGTATCATTCCAGATACATTGAATGGTTTATTCAGAATCAGGGCAACCATTAAAGAGCTAATACTCTTCCTCATCACATCGTATCCTCCACTCACCAACCCGAAGACATGTAACATGACATGAGCATGGTATTTGAACTGTGGGCACAGTTTACCTTTATGTAAAGATCCATCAGTGATCGGTCCATTGTACTTCATCCTCAAGAAACACTTTCTCTGTTCAATCCAAGATAGGAATCTCGGATCAGTCTTCTTATCAGTCAGCTTCAATGCTTTTCGAATGTCATCTTCATATATAATCACTAGCTCCCCCTGAATCTTACTAACAATAGCAGACTCATTGTCCCAAAAGTTAAGTCTTGCATTTGTCCAGAACTCCTTTTGATGATCTCTGTAGATAATAGCAGGAGTAGCAATAGCATCAACAACTCGACTTCTTTTCAGAAAATCAACAATACCGGTGAATTCGGTATGTTTCTTTAAGTCACCAAGATAAGCACAACAGTTATGTGCCTCTTCGAATGGTAGATCTTCTTCTGGTTTCTTCCCGGCTGCCTTCTCTGATGAACCTGCAGGAATATCAGAACTTTGTGGTTCAGACATGATTGATCTGCAAAACAAAACAAGAAAACACATTAAAAACGGACAAAATATTCAGAATTTGAAATTTTTGATTTTGGAATTCCACGTTCGACCAGTCGTAGGTTCGAATGTGGGAAATAAGAGGTTCGAATGTGGAAATAAGGATCGAATGTGAAAAATCAATTTTAAAAATGTACATTCGACCGTTTTTGTCCACTTTTGACCGTTTGAGCAAGCTACATTCGACCAAAAAGTCACATTCGACCCTTTTGAAATGGTCGAATATGGCTGTTCGTCTTCAAAATTAACAGATTTTGATTTTTTATGATTTAACATGCCATTTTGATTTGTAAAGCTTCTAATACGTCCGATCAACCTTTATCAACAATCAATTGTTATAATTATTCAATTTTTAAGTGTTTTACCCTAAAATTTAGGGTTTGAAAGTTTTAATAATAATTTCAATGATCTGATTGTGTAATAACCCTTAATTTGGTTATCCTCTCCCCCTAAAATACTTAAACATTGAATCCCTATCAAAAATTTCATTTATTATAGGCCAGAATTCAAGGTTTGATTCATTCAAAGGTGCGAACACAAAAACCCTGATTCTATGATGATTACTGGATGGATACCTGCAATTATAGGCTTAAAATGATCAGCAAAGTATGAGAATCACAATAATAAGATCTTAAACACACGAGCAACAAGGGTTGGTAATCACAGATTTTGAAATTTTTTTGAAATGGGGAGTCGAAGGTATAGATAGGTATATATAGGTTCCACATTCGACCCTTTTAGTTGGGCGAATGTGAAAATTTTTCCACTTTCGACCCTATTTAAAGGTTCGAAGGAAGAAAAATAGTTCGAATGTGCAATCAGACATAAGAACACTCACATTCGACCATTTGGAAGGTTTGAATGTAAAAGCAAAATTCCACATTCGACCTATCGAAGGGCCGAATGGTGATTGGAATTTTTGAACTTTTTACCAAATCTCAAAATCGAGTCTCGTTCAATATTTTTCTCAACTTTTAAGCATCTGACATTAATTATTTCTCATTTAAAGATGACAAAACTCAAATGGTCCATCAAGTTTCAGAAAATCACCATCAACCACCATCGGTTATCAAAAAGAATATAGAAATGTAAAATCTTTTGGATTTTCTGAAAAGTTTTTGTTAAAACACACCTAAAATCTTTTTGAGTTTTGTATTTTTGACGAGAAATGTAAAATGCAAAAATGTAATAGCTCATTGATCGAGCGCTCTTGCGCCGAAGATGAACGGGGCTAAGTGATCTGGATAAAGCAATAAATGTTTTGTGATTTCCGGTAAGAGGATTATATCGGTTATTTAGAAATCTGATCACACCGTTGATCTTTTGATTTATATTATCATTAAAGACAATGTGTGATCTGGCAATTGCTGATATTGTTGTCCACCGAAGCTTACATGCAACTCTACCAGGTTGAGGGCTGATATCAATCATGATTGGCATCAATGATTGGATACGATGCATTAGATAATCTTTGATTATCGTCATACATTGAAAGTTCCTCAATTCGGTAACTTTAGGATTTGGCTTTAAAGCTCTTTTATAAAGATACCCTGTCTGATCTAGGTTCGTAATGACTTACATCAGAAGATCAGATAGGCTATCCCGAGATAACTAATAACATAACGACCCGAAACCTCCGAATTTTGTACAAATACCCTATCAAACGAAATTATGGTACAAAGACCATATGCCCATGAGGAGTTCATCCACATAACAATTCGTTTGATATGTATGTATCAGGCACGCAGTAATAGGTCTACGAAGCCTATCAACACATCACACAGACTCAAACACACGCCTTATATTGCATTACACTTCTTTAGCATGTGTCAGATCCCCACTGATGTACTATCATTTCCTCTTTTTGTCCTGGAAATCATTTTGGGTTTTTTCTAATTTTTATGGCTTTTAGACTTTTTCAATGTTTTTGGTTTTTCTGAAAATAAACTCCCCCTAAAATGAAAAACATATTTTTGGGTTTTTGAATTTTTCTGAAAAACAGTAAAAACTAAAACTAAAAAGCGATAAACCGAGGTGGTGATCAGTCTTGTTTTTCTTTTATACCATTAGCTTTTAAAAGATATTCAAATCTTGATTTATCAAAGGCTTTGGTAAAAAGATCTGCACGTTGATAGTTAGTGTGGATTTTGACCATATCGATCAACTCTTTTGCATAACAATCACAGATAAAATGGTATTTAATCTGGATATGCTTAGCTTTCGAGTGATTGACTAAATCTTTTGTTAATGCAATGGTGGCCTCATTATCACAGTAAATAGGGGTTTTAAGAAATTGCAAACCATAGTCCCCCATCTGTTGTTGTATCCACAGAACTTGAGAGCAGCAGCTTGAAGCTGAGACATATTCTGCTTCACATGTTGATAAGGTGACTGCAGTTTGTTTCTTGCATTGCTAGGTCACGAGCCTGCTCCCCATAAACTGGCATCCAGCCGTTGTGGATTTGCTGTCTTTGTCACAGCCCCCCAATCTGCATCACTAAAAGCAATTAGGTCAAAATTACCATAATTAGGGTACCAAAGTCCTCTCGACGGTCAACCCTTCAGATATCTAAGGATCCGTTTGACAGTTGCTAAATGACTTTGTTTCGGCTTCGATTGATAACGTGCACAAAGATATGTGGCGAACATTATGTCTGGTCTGGATGCGGTGAGGTACATCAAAGATCCGACGATTGCTCTGTATGTAAAAGGATCAGTCAGCTCTCCCTTAGCGTCAACACCAATCCCGTGATTAGGTTGTATTGGGGTATCCATCGGCATCGAATCGTCCATCTGGAATCGGCTCAAGACTTCAGAAACGTATTTGGTTTGGTGAATAAAGATCCCCGTTGGTCTTTGGTCCACCTGCAAGCCTAGGAAAAACTGCATCTCTCCCATCGCACTCATTTCGAACTTTTCCTGCATAACTTTTTCAAATTCCCTGTACAAAAGTTCATTAGTAGATCCAAAAATAATGTCATCGACATAAATTTGCACTAGAAGCAAGTCATCTCCTGTTCGTTTTGTGAACAGTGTGCAATCTACCAAACCTCGTTTGAATCCTTTGGATAGAAGATACGTGCTCAGCTCCTCATACCATTGTCGTGGAGCCTGGTGCAACCCATAGAGAGCTTTGTTTAGAACGTAGACCTTATCCCGGTGGATAGGATCCTCAAAGCCTGGTGGTTGACCTACATCAACTTCTTCCTTGACCACACCATAAAGAAACGCGCTTTTAACGTCCATTTGATACACCTTGAATTTCTTGTAAGATGCAAACGCTAGAAACATGCGGATAGCTTCTAAGCGTGCAACCGGTGCATAAATCTCGTTATAATCGATTCCTTCCACTTGATGAAAGCCTTGTACGACCAATCGAGCTTTGTTTCTAACAATCACTCCTCTGTCATCCTTTTTGCATTTAAACACCCATTTGGTTCCAATCTTTTTCCGTCCTGGAGGTAAATCAGACAGTGTCCACACTCCCAGTTTCTGAAATTGCAATAACTCCTCTTGCATTGCCTCTACCCAAGCGTCATCCAAAAGAGCATCCTTGTATGTCCGCGGCTCAACCTGCGAAACATAACAAGCAAAAGACCAGTCATTCTGACAACCTAATTTTTGAATTTTAGCATATAAAGCTAGAGCGCCAAGTTTTTATTGTGAGTTAGCATTTCTCAGTTGTCCTCTCGTCATAACACTGCTACCAGGATCACCAATAACTTGCTCGAGCGGGTGAATACGATGTATCCAAGATTCTGGATAATCAAGTACTTGCACTCCCGTTTGAGTAGTCAAATTCTCTGTCGAAACCAGATCATTACCCAAGTTGGATGATGAAGCAACATTTGGATTTGGGTTCACTGGAGGTGTCTCTGTAGCAATATCTGGAACAGCTTCACTTGTGACATCATCATCATCTTCCGATTCTAATGAATTGAGAGTTGTGGAAGCTTCCTGGATCACTTCTTCTTCAGCTGTAGGAGCATTGGCATCATTAGAAGCTGTTTGGGGGGTTACGGTGATCGGACGCACTAACGGTGATGTCACTGCGCTTTCACACTCGTAGTATAATCGTAATACAACCTCTTCAACCAAGCTATCTAGATTGAATGATTTAAAGAAATCTTTGTAATTAAACATCCAATCTGGACTGCTACCCTATACATTCTTAGTATACCGCTGAACTTCAACGTTAGCCCACTCCTCTACCTGACGAGTTTGTGTGGTGAATACCCGTTTGAGCGGGGTTGCATATCCAACAAAGAATCCTTCTTCAGCTTTTGGTGCAAACTTCTCAGATGGATTAAGCATTGTACACGGTGCTCCAAATGGTTCTAGATATTCTAAGTTCGGCTTTCGTCTGTTCAATAGTTCATAAGAAGTCTTACCAAACTTCTTCACTGTTAACACACGATTTAGAGTATAACAAGCTGCGTAAATAGCTTCATTCTAGAAAATTACTGGAAGGTTGGAATCCGCAAGCATTGTTCTAGCCGCTTCAATTAGAGTCATGTTTTTACGTTTCGCGACACCGTTCTGTTGAGGGGTGTACGGAGCACTATATTCATGATGAATTCCTTTGTCTTCACAAAGAGCATCCATCTGTGCGTTCTTGAACTCCGTCCCATTATCACTCCAAATTCTCTTGATCTTTAGACCATAGACATTTTCTAATCGAGTGAACAGAACCTTCAGATTGGTAAACGTGTCGCTCTCATGATGCAAACACATAACCCACGAGAATCTGGAATAGTCATCAGTAACCACAAGACAGTACAATTCACCAGCATGACTTTTACGCTTAACTGGTCCAAATAGGTCCATGACTTTTAGTAGCCTTGGAGAGGAAACACGTTACTTGGCACTGGGTTGTCATGGCTTTTGACATGTCGAGAATGTACAAATTGTTCACTCTCGGTGCTTTCAGCATTACCCACTCTTTGGGAAGTACAAAACCTGGCTTGAGAATGTAGCAAGATTTGTCATCAAAGAATACAGAGAACTGCTTATCACAGATTTGACTGACACTGAGCAGATTATAGTCTATTTGCTTCACATATGATATCTTCTCAAAACTCACGATACCATTACTCACACTTCTCTCCATAGTAATGTATCCTCCTTTGTTCCCAGCAAATGCTACGTATCCGCCATTGATATTTCTTATGTCGAACAGCAGCGATAAATCCTCTGTAATGTGACCAGAAGCTCCACTGTCAACAATCCAAAGACTGCTCACAAGGCCAGCTGAAGCTCCCTGCACATATTAAGTAAAAATATTAGATTTTTCGGAGGACCCAAGCCTGCTTGGTCTTGGGTCTTTGAACATTTTGTTTCAAAGAATCTTTCTCACAAACAGTTGAATTTGAATTGATCTTTTTCTGATCAATTAAATCCTTTTCTTTCTCAGATTTCTCATTCACTTTTGAAGTCGAAGCACCTTGAGATCCTATTGGTGACCAGAATTGTTCCGAACGTTTCAAGATCCGAATCTGAGATTTTGGAGTCTCAGTCGGTTTCTTTACTTCGTCTTTGAAGGAAACTTTCTTGGTTACCTTCTCTGATTTAACAGAGACAGGTCCAACTGTTGGTTTGACTGTAGGTTTTAATGGTACCTTTTGCTTTTCAACCGTTGTGTTCACCACTGGTTTCTTAAAAGGCTTTTCCATTGCGATCCGGTTACGACGATCATATGTCATCTGACGATTATCCCTCTTTTGATAATATCTGCTTTGGTTGTAAAACGGTGCTGGTTGAGGGACAAATCGTCTTTGTGGATAACAATGATCATCGACTGGACTTTGATATTTTTGCTTCTCTTCAACCTCGTGCCTCTTGTGCCTAACGTATGGGCAGCGAGCAAGTAAATGCCCTCTCTCCCCGCACTTAAAACATGCACGGTACTCCTCAAAGTTGTTCTTGGCGTTCGACTTTGCATAAGTAGTGATAGGATATTGATCATCCACACACCTTCTCCTTAAACTCTCAGGAGCTGGGTCCTTTGAGTAATTCGGCTCAAGAAAACTATTCGCCTTCTCTTTAGGCTTAATAAACTCTGTGACATGAACCTTTGGTTCTTTTGGAACATCCAAATAAATTTTCTTCAAAATCTCTGGAGGTACATCATTTGTTCTCTCATGTTTTGGGAACCAAATGGTACTCTCCTGCCAAATTTTCTCAATCTTGGAGTAATTGGCAAACTTAATTGGATATTCCTCGTCAGAAATTATCTTATCGGATCCTTCCATCCGATAAAACACCTTGACGGGTTTGTCACTTTGTTCGTTCTTCTCAACTTGCTTAACTGACTGATTCACTCGATGAGCGTTAGCCATTGGATGAATAATCTGAGAAGGTGACACCGGTTCATTGGTGATAATGTGATTTTCAACTGGAATATCACTAACTTTCTCAGATTTATCATCCTCAGAGTCAGAATCATCAGTTACAGCTATCACACCTTCATCATTCAATCCCAAAATAGATCTAACATCGGAATTAGGGTCTCCCACACTAGAAGTGTTAGACTCATCATCCGATGTAGAGTCAGACTTAACTGAACTCTCCGGTGTTATTGAATGCAAAGTATGATTTTCAAACAACACTGGAGATGGGACGGCCTTGTAGTTTGCACTACTCGACTGTGAAGGTTCCTCAATAATATGGTCAACAACATATGCAATATGTTTGTAGCTTTCAAGCTTGTTGTTGACTTTCTCAGCAAAGCACTTGATGGTTGCCATTTCTAGTTTTGTTTCTTCAAATTCATTAATGTAGTTGTTAATGGCCAATTGTTTTAAAGATAATGTTTTCTTAAGATCAAAAATATCTTTCTTATAACCATCAAGCACCTTATTAAATTCACATGCTTCCTTTTGATAAGATTGACAGTTGATCTTAGCACTCTCAAGCTGAACCCTGAGTTGCTTATTATCCTCTGTCAATCTATCGCATGCACCACAGTACTTATCACTGTTCATATCTAAAGTAGATTCAGAACTAACCTGTTTAGAAGGCTCTGTCATCGCCATCAAAGCAAAGTGTGCTTCCTTTCTAGCAAAGAATTTAGAATAGTCCACTCTGGTGAAAGCATCATCCACTATGCAAGATTTGTGGATCATAAGAAAATCAGCTTCTGCTAAAAGTTGATCAATATCATCATCTAGTGAATTAACACTAGCTTCAGAATCAAACCCGCTCTCCGAATCAGAATAAACTGAATCACACTGTTCAGGAATATCAGTGACTGAGTCAAGAATCAATCCTGACTTCTTTTCAACACAAACATCAATTTCTTCAACCAACTCCTCAATCTTCACCTCAGATTTCTTCTCAGTCTCCAAATCATCTTCAACTAACACCGGCTCCTCCAAATCTGTCTTCTGGGCAACACATGCCACATTACCAGCAGTGATCTCCTCAACACCAAGTTGCATACCAGCCCTATCAAATCCTTCATCTTTCTGGATTACCAAAGCCCGGTTCTGGTTATCTGGTTGGGTTTGGCTATTTGGTGTAGAAATTGGAATGATCGTTCTGGTTGGATTGTGTGGTGTTTGGTTTTGGTTCTGGTTTTATGTAGTGGTTTGTCTAACAGAGTTGTTTGGTGAGGCATTTTGTCAGTTTTGGTAATTATTTTGGGGTTGAAAGTTGGAGTTATTTTGGCTTTGATAAGATACCTGATTTTGTGATTGACGGTTCTGATAATTAGTGTTGAAAGGATTCATGTTTCCCTGTTGTGCTAGCTGTGTGCATTCTCTTTTGAAGTGACCTTTCCCACCACAGTTAAAACATGTGACTTTGGCTTTACTGAAGCCATATGTGGTGTTGGGAGATGTAGAAAGATCAGTTCTGCCCGTCTTCTCTATAAACTCAGTCGCTCGCCTCATGACACTAGCAAATGCCCACTGAATGTCGATGAGCTCCATCTCCTCCTTGTCAATTTGAGCGTAGTCCTCACTGGTTAAGTTGTTATTGCCAATTTGACTAGCTACTAACCCATTATACGAAGTGACCATAGCAGAAACCAAGGCTACATGTTGTTGTGCAACTTCAACAGTGACGTTGTTCAAGTTTGATGTCTCCAACACAATTGGACTTTGGTTTGGTTGACTTGGGTTCATTTGAGTTTGGTTCGTTTGAGGAATGTAGGATTGTTGTTGAGGTTGTTTCAAATTAGCTGAATAGCATGCAGCTTGTTGAATAGGTGAAAATGGTGGGATGTAAGTAGTAGGGTAGGATGGTGGTGTATATGATGAAGTTTGAGCAAGATAGTTTATGGGTGTTTTGGTTGGTTCAACAATGTTTGAAACACAGGCTATGTGTGGAGCAACAGAACTACTAGAACTTGAATTAGTCAGACATGAAGATGTACCACCATGATATAACTCTGGATTCTGAGGAACTTGCGCTCGTTTTGCTTTCCTCTTTTCCTCCATCTCTTTGTTCTCAAGCTTCTGAATGAATTCATTGATGGTCC
This sequence comes from Ambrosia trifida, assembly GCA_028751855.1. NCBI lineage: Eukaryota > Viridiplantae > Streptophyta > Magnoliopsida > Asterales > Asteraceae > Ambrosia > Ambrosia trifida. The sequence continues at coordinate 7,603,228 of CM054133.1, read as the reverse complement.
AATATTGGTATGCATCTTTCTCCTTAAGGACCTCAATGTGTTGATTCCAGTATGGTGGTAATGCATTAACGAATTTATCCACCAGCTCAGACATAGGTATGTTAATCTCATAACTTGAAAGTTCAGTCAACAAATGGCAATACCTCGGAATCAACTCCTTCAGTGTCTCATTACCCATATAACTAAAATTCTCAAACTCTTTTCTCAATTTTCTTGTTTTCTCATTCCCATCGTGACGATTCCTTAACATATCCCATAATTGCTTCGAAGTGGTGCACGACCCGAACTGGTGTAAAAGATCAGTGTTAATGGCCTGGGATAGTTGGGAAAACGCCTTCTTTTCCACCGTAAACTTTTTATTCTCATCCTCAGCTAGACTCTCTAATGGAATCGGCTCACCAGTGTTCTCCAAAACTGGAGCTACATACCCCTTAGCAATCATTTGCCAAGCTTCAGTGCCTTCCATTCCCATTCCCTCTAAATGAATCTTGAACTTGGTCTACCATTGGTTATAATCCACCATTTCCATCAACTTTGGTGGACGAATCCCACTTCCCGAAGATAAGTCATGAATTAGCGTTGAAATCGCATTGGTAGTTTGAGAGTGTACCGCAGCTGCTACAACTCTCCAGTAATCAGCCATGGGTTGTTGTGGTGGTTGTGCAACTTGTTGTGGCATCGAACTAGTCACCGCCAAATAGTTGATTGGTTGAGATGATTGACTAGTCGTCTTCTGAGCAGCTACTGACCAAGGATCCATTGTAACTTGCTGTTGTGGTGTTGTATTAGGTTGTGGTGTTGTTGGAATGTTCCACATATCGTCTGCAAAGTATGAAACATGAAACGATTAGAAAAATTTTCAAACAGTTTCTACGTTCGACCTTTTGTCACAAAGAGTGGGGGCGAATGTGGAAATATGTCCAGATTCGACCCTTTCTAAAGACTCGAAGGTAGAATGTAACAGACTCTTCTCACTTTCGACCAAAACTACCCTCTTTCGACCTCACGATTGGTCGAATGTAAAACAGATGGTCGAATGAACAACAACACACTAAAAATTTCTAGGTTCGACCGAAATACACTCCACGTTCAACCTAAAAAGTCCTGGTTCGACCTAAAAACCACACTCTCGACCGTTTCTCCCTAGGTTCGACCCTTTCATTTTGAAAAATGATTATTCTTTGAAAATCAGTTATTTTGATCCAAAATTTTCAAATGTTGATGAAATTTGATGATCTTATGCAGGTTTTGCTTCGGATTAGATTTGGAACAAGTTTAACAAAGAGAATTCTAGATTTTATCCATGAAAACTAGTTCAAATCAATCAATATTCATCAATTTCAAATGTTCAATGAAAACAGAAAAGTTTTTTTTTATCAAAATTGGGTCCAAATCAACACTAATATTATCAATTCGTAGTTGTTTGATCCTTATGGCTCTGATACCACTTTGTATGTGAAGGATCGGATTGTCAAACAAAGACTATGATCAAACAAGTCTATCAATTCAGGTGCGGAATCCCTGAATCGATTACGAAATGATAATATAATCAGCAAAACACACAAATCTCATTCAAAGCTTTCATTTCATTTATAAACATAATGATAATCACTACAAAATGTTGTTTACAATGATAGATAACAATATCAGACTCAAAGACACCCTAGGGAGAGAACACACTCAAAGAGGGAAAACAAAATGACCAAAAGTTAAAGTTAAAAACTGATTCAGCCTTTATATAGACCTGCACATTCGACCAATCGAATGGGCGAATGTGCAGGTTCGACCAAAATTACTGGGCGAATCAACACACTATATAAACAAAATCTTCCTTCAACCTCTTGAGCTCTCCCTTCGACCTTCTGAATCTACATTCGACCAAACTGTTTTCTCCTTCGACCGTCCGATAGTGACAAAAAAAATTATGTTTAGCAATTCAATAGCATTAGTTGCACTTCGTGTAACTACATAAGGTGTACCTGTGAATGAAAGACCACCTTTGAAGAATCTGTTTGGACATCTGATCAAATCCAAATTATGAAGATCCAGGTATTGATAAGGCAAGGAATGAGAATAGTGAATCTGATAATGATGATCCATTATGTCCTGTTGATCCTGAAGCCAAAAGAAAGAGACAAGTTGTTAATGTTGGTGCGAAGAGTGGTAAAGGAAAAGGTAAAAAGAAAGAAGTTGAAGCAGAACTGCCAAAGAAAACATCTCGTGAAAAGAAAAGTGTTGCTAAGAAAGGAATACACTTGGTTGATGAAGAGTCTATGGATTCTGAAGAGACTCAGGAGGATGAGAGATGGGATTCTGCTGACGAGATTGTTAAGATCACCACACCCAAGGCCACTGTGGCTGGTGAATCTGAAAGTCTGAATTAAACTTTGGAAGAACAGAGAATGAAGAGTCCGATTGTGATGGACGATATTGACGAGAGTCTTGGTTTGGGTTTTGAAGATTTTGGTGGATCGCCAAAGGCTGGAACAAAACAAAAGAATCCAACATACAAAAAGAAAGCTAAGGCTGTTGAAATTGAAAAGCCTATGAAAAGGAGAGCTAAAGAAATTGAAAGTTTAATTGCAGGAAAGACCTGTAATGTCTAGCTCAAAGTCTCCCGTGACATCCCCAGCTGCTAAGAAACAGAAAACATCTGCTGCTGAGCAATCTAATATTCCAACTGATGATTTTAATGCTGCGTTGGACAGAGTCTTAAACAAGTTTAAAAAAAAGACTCCAGTTGCTGAGGCTTCAACTCCTAAGGTTACTGTATCAGGAGATGTGATGGATGCAGTAAATCAGAAGCTGACTGAAATGATGAAAATCATTAACCAGCAACAAGTTGAGATTGATCAGTTAAGAAAGAATGATAGGAAGATGTTGGATGTAGTTGATCTTCACAAGACAGTCCGGAAGAGTTAGCAGCTAAGATCAAATTACTCCAGAAAGAGAATCAAAAGTTGTTAAAGCATGAGCAGAGAAATACTAAAAGATTCATTCCTTTAAAACTTGAAAACAAGCAAGTGAAGAAAGATAACAAAGGGCTTAGAAAGCTGATTGATGATCTGTATGAAAGAGCTCCTCAGTTACAAGAGGGAGAGGAGGATAAAGAAAGAGAGGAAGAGCTTGTTGATTTTGAACCGTCTGAGTCTGATGAAGAAGATGATGAAGAACTTGAATAGGATGCCGGTGATGCTCTTGAGAAAAAGAAGAAGGATGGTGATGATAATGATGGTCCAGGTGATGATTCTAGAGATGATAATAGCTCTGCGAATGATGATGATGACGATGATGATGACACTGACAAGTATAAGTGTGAAAAGAGAGATTCAAGAAAAGATGCAGAAGAATCTAGTTCGAAAGCTCCTGGTGGCAATACCGACGATGATGATATTTTCTGGAATGAGAAGATCAGATCTTTATCTGAGGAGGATAAGAAGTTATATCGTCAGATGTTAACAAGCAAAGTTTGGATGATTGAGATGACAGGAAGATTTCCAGAAATATTTGAGTCAGATGACATGAGATTTGAACTTGAGTATAATGATCCTGATCTTGAAGATGGAGAAGTTTCTGCAGCTGTTTCTAAAGAGATACTTGAAGGATTGGCTAAACAGGTTGGGAAATCTCTTGAAAAGTTAATGAGTGAGAATTACATTCCAAATATTCCTGAGAAAGAAGCAGGAAATCACTCTGATGATAGAGATACTCCAGTGTTTGAAGATGTTGAAATAGAGGATATTACAAGTGAGGAATATCCAGAATACTTCAAAAATGATAAGGAATCTGGATTTCCTGAATTCTCTGAAGAACTGTTGAGCCAAGCTGAGAAACTTGCTCGTGAGAAAAGCAAAAAGTTCGTTGATGAAGTTTTCAAGAACTCAGATTGTCAGAAACCGGCTGTTGAACAATCTGACGATCTGAAGAACTTGTTAAGGAAGTTGAAAGAGAAAGAAGCCAACCGACCAAAGACTGAAATCCAGGGTGGTTTCTATAAGTTCCATAACGAACTGTTTAAAGGAAAAGCTCTCGGGTGGAAATATTTGAGACAGCTAAGGTGTGTTGCAGTGAAGTGGGAGAAAGGAATTCTTTATTTTCACAGATTCCATGACATAAAGACACTACCTTATTGGGTTGTACGCGATATCTGCAGACACATGTTGTCAGGTGCTTCTGTGAACAACGATGTTGTTGGTTACTTTGCAGATCGCATGGCGAGAGAGAGTAGAACGAAATGGGATGTGTTCACCCCGCAGTATCCTAAAAGGATAGTTCACAAAAAGAAGAAAGATCCGATTACGGGGATGAACAAGGTTACCTTGAAATATGATCCACCGACAGTTTTGAAGCATATACCTTTGATGCCTATTCCACAACATTTCTCGAAAGACTTTATGTGGTGGTATTATGATTGGAAGACGGTAGAGGCTATTATCTTGTTGAAAGATGGGAATAATGATTTCAAGAAGATACATATCTTTGATCCGATGTGGTTGATAAACTGCTCTCATGAAGATATTATTATGCTGTATTACAACCCTATATACTGTGAAGAGAAGGACAGTGAACAAGCTGCTAAATACCAACGAGTGGTATTCTTGTGTTTTGCATGGGATGTTAATGCGGGGTGCGACTATGATAAGAAGCTGGGGAAGTTTGTTTAAGTTCAAAAGACGTAAAAGAAGAAACCGAAGCAAACTCATGAACCAGTAATGACTAAAGAGCAGAAGACCTTACTGCACATCATGTTGATGAACAAGAGAATGGATGAAGATCGAAGACTGAAGCAATTCAAGCAATAGTCGAGGGGGAGTTTGTAGATACACGAAGTGCGACTAATGCTATTTAATTGCTAATACAATTTTGTTTTGTCAATATCGAATGGTCGAAGGTGGAATTAGAATGGTCGAAGGTAGAGATTAATGGTCGAAGGGAGAAGCTCAGAGGTCGAAGGAAGTTTTTGTTATGTATTGTGTTGATTCGCCTGTTTGAAAGGCCGAAGGTGCACATTCGACCTTACGTTTGGTCGAATGTGCAGGCTTATATAAAGGCTGAATCAGATTTTAAGTTTAACTTTTGGTCATTTTGTTTCCCTCCTTTGAGTGTGTTCTCTCCCTAGGGTTTCTTTGTGTCTTATATTAGATTATAACATTGTAAACATCAAATTGTAAAGATTATCAACATGTTTTCAATGAAATGAAATCTTTGAAAGTGATTTGTGTGTTTTGCTAGTTGTATTATCATTTCGTAACCGATTCAGGGATTCCGCACCTGAATTGATAGACTTGTTTGATCATAGTCTTTGTTTTGACTATTCGATCCTCACATACAAGTTGTATCAAAAATATGCAAAGGCTGCTGGGTTTTCTATTCGAAAGGGTACCCAAGATGTGTGCAAAAGTGTTCTAAGAATCAAATACTTTATATGCTATAAGGAGGGTTTTAAGCCAGTCAAAGTAGGTGCAGAGAATTCTAAGAAAGATGTTAGGACAAGGGAAAGGTCGTCTATCCGGACTGGATGTAAGGCACATGTAAAGCTAACTTCTGGGGATGACAAGACTTTCAAGGTTTATGACTTTGTTGAAGGTCATAATTATGTTTTTGTATCTGAAAGTGACATTCATTTCCTAGCAGCTAATAGGAAGCTGACACATACTCAAGAAGAGATGATATGTGAGTTGTCTTCATTGAACATGGGTCATGTCAAAGCTTTTAATATCATGAAGACTAAGTATGGAGGGTTCGAGAAAGTTGGTCCAACGGCTACTGATTGCAAGAATTTTAAAGGTGGATTAAACAGTTTCATTGGTGAGTATGATGCTGAGACAACTAAATCATACACATGGTTGTTACAATCATTTTCCAAATCTTTTGGAAAGCATCCAAAAGTGGTTGTTATCGATCAAGACCCTGCTATGAAAAATGCTATCAAGTTGGTTTTTCAAAATAGCAGACACGGATTGTGCATGTGGCACATCATGAAGAAGATTTCTGATAAGGTCAGTATGAATTTTGTATAAATTCAAAGTGTGCGTTTGTTTATATCATTGGTGCGTTTAAATAGTAGTAGGGTAGTTTAGGATATGATGCATGCATCCAAAGCTTTGATACGTGCGTTTTGTTTTATTTTCTGTGCATGCGATCAAAGTTAACCAATGTGCGTTTATTTTTATCTGTTTTGTATTTAGGTGGGTAGTGCATTATGCAGTGATGATGAGTTTAAAAGGAGAATTTGTGCAATTGTATGGACAGACTCAATCAGCCCTAAGACGTTTGATTTCGAATGGGGGTGTAGTTATGGTTGATTACAAACTAACTGAGAACAATTGGTTGACCAGCATGTTAAACATGAGATCAATGTGGAGCCCTGCTTTTTACCGGGATGAACCTATGTCTGGCCTAATGAGGACAACATCAAGATCTGAGAGTGAAAAGCACTTTTTTTTACCAGGTTGCAAATTCTCAGTTAATCCTTGTTGAGTTTTTCAACCATTTTGAAACTTCACTTGAAGCTTAGAGATTCAACCATTGGAAGAATGGCCATGATTCAAGGCATACTGTTCCTGATTTTTGGACTAGAAATCCTTTTGAGGAAGAAGCATCCAAAATATTTACAAGGACTATCTTCTTTGATATTCAAGAAGAGATATATGCCACATATGAAGGATTAATAGATGTTCACACCCAAAAGGCTAATGAAGGTTTTTTTAAAGATTTATGTTGAAGATCCACAAGCACATGGTCAAGGTTTTATTGAGGTATTTAGTGCTTAACAGAACTCTAACTGGCTAGCTATCAGTAGATTAACTCTTCAAAAATTATGACCTCACTAGTTACTGTCTTCAGAAGTTACCACTTCAGTTGTTTTTCATCAGAGGCTTGAACTTCAGCAGATGTTTGCTTTCCTCATCAGTAGTTTTATCATCTATTTCTTTCATCAGTTGTTTGACTATTTCATCAGTAGTTAGCAAAGTCAACATTTCATATTGTGTGCGTTAAAATTCAACAAATGTGTTGGATCAATGTTTCTTTTTAACAGGTTCTTATCATGAACACTTGTATATTTAAACTATCAAAGTGATTTGCACAGCGGATTACAAGTTAAGTGTTCAAGTTAAAGATGTACTTTTAAACAGTAATAAATACTCCCCCTTGAGTTATGAAACTAATGTAGTAAGTAAGAATCTAAAAACAGTTTACAAAAAAGAATGTCTAAAATAGTGGGATGAACCCATCTATTTATAGACTAAGTGTAAACGTACAAGAAAAGTATTGAAGCAATATAATAAGTAGAAATACTACAACAGGCTGTAGCATTGGTACTTGTACAAAAGATCTAAGAATACTAATATTTAACTAAACTACTGAAGTTCAAAGGCAGTGGGAAGCTTCTATCAAAACATCTGATGAGCGACAAACTACTGATGAGTAGTTTGTCTTCAGCAGTTCTTCAGTTGACTTGTCTGGTTTAGCTTCAGGACCTCTGATCATTACTCTTCAGCACTTGATGTTTTTCTTCTTCAGCACTTTGAATCTTGTTCTTCAACAGTTTCCATACTTAGCATTTTTTACAGAATAGGAATTAGACTAAGGCTTGCAAAAGTGGTTTCTTCAATCCTTTTTGTCCTTACAAAATGTGTTTTTAATATTTTTATAGGTGCTTTTCAAGAGGGAAGTTCATGAGGGTGTTGAAGATGTTACTTCACTATGTACTTGTAGGAGGTTTGAGCAGTATGGTCTGCTATGTAGGCATATATTTTTTATACTAAGGATGTTCAAAGTTAACAGATTCCCAAAGAGATATATTTTGAAGAGGTGGACAAAAGATGTTGTTCCAAATGAAATAAAGTATTCATTTGAAACAGGATAGTTTGGTGATGACAAGACTAAACAAGCTAGAGATATTGCTAGGGAGATAGTGTTGGCTGGTGAATATGTTGCAAGCACTTTAATTACAGATTTATCTGAGTTAACTTTGGTTAATGATCAAATGAAAGAGATGGTTAAGAAGGTTGATGAGGGCAAGTTTAAGAGACCTAGCCAGAAGAAGTATGACAGATATGCTTCTCTCTAGGTTATGAGAAACCATCTGAGGCCGAACCCACTATTCGACTACCTAATGGGATCAAGAACAAAGGTTGTGGTAAATAGAAGCGTATCAAGTCCAGCAAGGAAAAACAAGTTAGTCAAGTGGGTAAAAGGAAGAGAACTTGCAAGATATGCGGAGAGAAAGGCCACGATCGACGTAAACATCGGAGGGATGGTGGTTCAACTCAGCCACGGGTTGAACAAGAGGATCAGAATGTTGAAGATGACTTTGAAGATAATGAAGATGTTGAAGTAGAAGATTCAGATGATCAGGATTAGTTTGTATATTCATTTTTTATACATGTGTGTCTGAACATTTTAACGTGCGTTTAAAGTTTGTTTTTGATACACAGTTGTTTTGTCAATGTTTTAGTAAGTGCGTTTGAAAATATACAAGGTGCGTTTAGACAATTAGTACAAGTGCGTTTAAAGTAGTTATATAATGCGTCTATATCATTCGATTCATAATAAAAAAAACTTACATAACAACCACCATACACCACCACCATCACAACCACCATCACACCCATCATCACAAACCACCATAAAAAACAACCACAACAAACCATCACACAACCACCACCATAATAAAAAAAAAAGTATTTACAAACTCAATCCACCACCACAAAACCACTCCAACCACCCTAAGCCATCAATCATTTGCCACCCAAGATGTTGTCCCTAGCCTTCTGTTTTGCGGCCATATTCCCCATGATGCATCTCTCTGTGTTGCGTAGTGTCTGACAGATGAGATTATCAAAAGCTGCTTGGGTCTGGAGTTGCTCTATTGCTGAATCCTTGAATGGTGTTTTTTCTTCACTGAGTAGATTCTCATGGAGATCCATGTTCTTCATAGACTCCCTCAGGACCTCATTTTGCACACCTAAAACCACACATGATGAGTTGATGTCATCTCTTACCTTAGAGATGGAATCCACCATGATCAGAGTTTTCACTTGATTATTATTGATTGCATCTGTGTAGTTATCTGCCATTTTTTTAGAGTTTTTTTAGTTGGTATGTGAGGCTTATGTATTGATAGTGTTTATTTATAGATCAAAAAACTTAATTACATATGAAATGTGGTTGTTGAATATTGAATTTCAAGAATTAACTACATTCATTACCAATCAAATCCAATTTCAGTAATTAGTAAAATTTTGACTTTTTACCATTAAAATATTCATGTAACTAGATATTTTGATTGTTTACCAGTACTAAGCTAGACAACTTGGATTTTTCATCATTACACGTACATACACATTAAAAAAATATTCTATGTAATTGTAATTCATGTGCATTTGGATCTTACAATAAGTGCGTTTAACATTTGCATCGTGCGTTTAAAAAATATAAATGTGCTTTTATTTTGTTTGTCTCACCAAATGAACTTTAAACGCTCATTATCTATTAACATAGATATAGCGTGCGTTTATAAACACCTGTTATCAGATACTTCGTCTTCTTCGTCTGCAACTTTTTTGTAACCTACTTTTTAAGTTTAATTTTTCTTCTTGACTCAAAATCGAAAGTTTCAGACAACTAATACGAGCGTCTTATTCAATAATCCTATGTTTTTGTATGATTCATCGTCCCATCTATAATACTCTGTTTTCTGATTTTGAAATTCAAAAACTGATCTAATGTTTTCGTTCAATGCAATCGACTTTTTTTTTTGTTATTTTGATTGTGTAATCATTCAAAATGTTTAATCGATTTCAAACGATGAAAAATCAGGTTTCGATTGATTATGTTAGTTCGATATGAAAAAGATTTAAACGCTTTTTCCTAATCTACCCCTGGTTAGATTAACCTGAATATAATTAGGGTTGTTAATTACCATCATGCCACCGTGTATATCTAATTGCTGAGAATACTTCCTACGCTTCTCACGTTAAGGTTTATATGTACGTTATCTCTTCCCATTATAGTATAAGACACATTTTTATACATAAAAAACAAGTATAAAAATAAACCCATTTAAATTTAATTAAATTTAGTCAGACTGATTGGTATAGGCGTGGGTTAGGTGCCACCTTAGCCCAAAGGGAGTGGCACAATGCTCCCTCCTGGGCGTGATCGATGGAGGCATGGCCACAACCACAAGCTTTCTTCCCGCTTCTCAAGGTTGTTAACCGTTTTGTAACATTTTATGTCTTTGATTGGAGTGATACTGTGTAGGGTTGCAAACGAACTAAACTTTCAGTGAGCAGTTTATGAACCGTTCGGCAAAAGTTCGTTTGTTTAATAAACGAACGAACATGAATAGAGGCCACGTTCGTTCGTTTATGTTCGTGAATGCTCGGTAACATGTTCGTTTATGTTTGTTTGTTTATGTTCATTTATGTTCGATAGTTTAATAAGGTTTTAATTTTTATAATTTGTCGTAATATTATTTTATTTTTATTTATTTAACCCAAATAAATAAATAAACAAACATATATGTATGTGAAATCGATTTTATTAGAAAGTTAATATATGTTCGTTTGTGTTTGTTTCTTTGTGTTCATGTGCGTTCATGAACAAAATTAACAAACGAACACAAACGAAAACGAACATGATTGTTTTCTTAACAAACGAACACGAATAAAATCTCGCTCGGTAAGTGTTCATGAACACATGGTTTCCTTAATAAACGAACACGAACAAGGTCTTATTTGTGTTTGTTCGATTCGTTTGCATCTCTAATACTGTGATAGAGGAAGCAAATATGTATATGGGTAACATTTTATTATAGATTTTAACATTTAACCGTGTTTAAGGGTAGAGGTAAGATGTAGACAACCTTACCTCTACCCTTAAGAATAGAGAGGTTGCTTCCAGTGAGACCCCCGGCTTGATGTGGTTTGGTATCTAGCCTTGGACATAAGGCACAAAACACTTAGCAATCGGGACAAACCCAATCGGTGAATGTACCCCTTTGTCTTTTGGCTATCCACGCCACCACCTGATGCATGATTAACCGTCAGTCGTTTTTAACGTTATTTTCACGAAATTAGTAAAATAACGTTAAAACTAGTGCAACTTTACTTTTGCCCCCCAAGGGCCACACATATATAAATTATATGCGCACACCGTAAGTGGGGCGTAAAAGCTCAATTCCATATTTCATACATCATCATGAAGATGCATTCATGATCGATCTTTGCAACACACTCTTCACACCAACCGAGCCACCATTCTTCTTCGTTTCCCTATGCGTATTTGCCTCAACGCCACCATCGTTCTTCATCTTCCACTGCTCAAACCTATCCGAAACTTCAACCGCCAGCGACATAGCCCTATTCCCACCACCGCCACCGCCACTATTGTACCCATTATATTGCCTCAACGTCTGATGCGACTTAAAATCCTCCAATGCACGTCTCATCTCTCTGGTTTTCCTTCTGCAAATCACTCGCCTCCCTACACATCCAACTATACATACCCTTCAACATCTCAAACATTCAAACCTGAGATGAAACCATTTCAAAGTAGAGAGATATGCGTCTAAAGATAACACATTCTTTGCACGACCAACAAATTACGTTATTTTTCTTTTCATAATTAAGTGCATTGCTAGTTTTTTTATTAATTATGTAAAAAAAAATTATTTAAATATTAATGTCAAATAATGTTTTTTAATTCTTATTTTAAAAAAACAATGATTATCTAATGATTGCAAAATTCTCAGACAACCACATGACCATTACATCTCTCTAGCCCATTGAGTGTAGTTATCTCATAACTAGGGCCGCAAACAAATCGAATGAACACGAACAATGCCTTGTTCGTGTTCGTTTGTTAAGGAAATTATGTGTTCATCTTGTTCGTGTTCGTTTTTAAGGAAATTATGTGTTCATGAACACTTGTCGAACGAGATTTTCAGTTGGTGTTCGTTTGTTAATTTTGTTCATGAACACAAACGGACATTTTTAACACAAACAAGTGTCCATGAACACAAACGAACACAAAGAAGTGTTCATGAACGCAAACAAACACAAACGGACATATATTGGTCTCGAATAAGATCAAATTAACATACATTAAGACATTAGCTAAATCCGTCCAAAATATAACTTAACTATACAATCATGCTTAGTACTTAACATAATATAGGTAAACATAATAAAGTAATGTCTCAAAAAACTAAGTTCGCATAGGGGGTGAATGGAGAAGGGCGTCGGAGGTGCATGGCAGAGGGCATTGACATTGGAAGGTGGAAACATATAATGAGCGTGGATACTAAGGGGCTGTTTGGTTAGCCTCTTAATAAGGCTCTGAACTATTCAGTGCTGAATGATTCAGCATTTAGCACATTTGTTTCAGCTTCTGAATGAAATGGTTAAAGCTGAACCATTAAGACTTTGGATGTAGCTGAACCATTAAGCACTGAACTAGGCTGAACCTTAATGAAGGTCTCCTACTAATGTGGAAAAACAAAACTAACTATTAAGAGGTCCAACTTAATGATTCAACACTTAACCATTCAGACCTCTTAATTAGAGGTGTACAAAAAAACCGGTTTGGGAACCGAAACCGGTAAAACCGACCCGAACCGAAACCGGTCAAAACCGTTCCCACATGAAACTGGTACTAAAAAATCACAAACCGAACCGAACCAAAAACCGGGCTATAACCGACAATAAAACCGGTCAAAAGAAACCGAACCGAAACAGATACGCTAAAAATCGGTAAAAAAATCGAAACGAAACCGGTTTAAGAAAAATACATTTTTGGTCATTAACACAAATAAAACTTTGTTTTTTTTAATTAAAATTCAATTCATTCTTTAAAAAACCCAAAAAGATATTAAAAGTTAAATTTAATGTAATTTATACGATTTAAAAAACTGCAAAAGTGAACCGGACTAGAACCGAAACCGGGTAAAAAACCGATTTTGTGGCCGAAAAAACCGGTTCGGGAATGAACCGGTACTGTAGCAAACCGGTTTGGAACCGAAAGCAGTTTGGCCAAAAAAACCGATTTGTACATCTCTACTCTTAATGATTCAGCACTTAATCAACCAAATAACCCCTAAAAGTAGGTTTATTTATCTCATATTGTCATATATTTACCTCACATTTATTATTTATTTTTTTTTCGGTAAAATAAATAACAATAAAAAGTTATAAAAGTTAAAACCCCTATTAAACTATCGAACACAGATGAACACGTTACCGAACGTTCGCGAAATAAACGAACGAACGCGGCCTGTGTTCATGTTCGTTCGTTTAACTATACGAACAATTTTTTTATTCGTGTCCATTCTTTTATTAAACGAACGAACACAAACGAATTTCTCACCGAACAGTTCATAAACTGTTCGCCGCTGAAAGTTCAGTTCGTTTGCAGACATCATTTTGATTCACATGAGTGATGGTCAGTAAAAAAGACAACTTATAGAAAAAAAAATCATTCCCACTTCTATCATTTATGGTTTGGTATCCGGGTGAAGATCGAATACGGATGGCTCCGGTTTGAATCTGACGGGCAGCGAGGTTTTACCGAGTTCTATAACACTGTCGTGCCTTCGGGCGGGTGGGGATTGCGTTTCCGCGCATCTGGAGAAGGCGGGGGCTGCTGGAGGTCAAGTAGTCGATTCTTGGGCACGACGCCCCGCAAGGGTGGTTGTCAAACAGTTATTCGCCGATAAAAAAATCATTCACATCATTTAGAAAAAAGAAAAAAAAAAGAAGAAATTTTTACATAGCGATTAGGAGTATAATATTAATCAAAGCTTAAATTAGGCGGGCATGAATAAATTAATAAAAAAAAAAAAAGAGCAAACGGAAATGAAGATAGATTTATGAAACTGAAAACAATCAATCAAATCAATCGATAAACTAATAAAAAGCGTGAATTAAAGGCAAATTGCTTCCATTTGCAGACTGACTCATCATCATCACTTTAAAGTTAAAGAACCAAACATTTATCTTCATCCACTCACATTACATTGCATTACTCACCCAACCCAACTGTTTTTTATCTTTCCCCTCTTCCGTCCACCTTTTTTCCATCTTCACAATCCTACCCACATTCCCAATTTCTCTGTTTTTTCCACAGCGTTTAAGGTTTAATCTCATCTGGGTTAGTTTCATAATTTATAAAGTTTCAATAAGATTTCTGGGTTCTCTTTAGTTTTTTAATTTTCTGGTTTAATTTTGTGATTTACATTTTGCACGCAAGGTGTTTGTATGAACGCCTCAATGAATTTATGTTTTTCTTTGACACCAACTGTGAGATTAGGGTTTTATATCTGTGAAAATACATAGTTCAGGTTAAGTGAGTTTATAAATTTCTGGGTTTTTTTAGTTTTTTTATTTATTGTTGTAATTTTGTGGTTTACATCTTGCACACTAGGTGTTTGTATAAATGCATGAGTGAATTTATGTTTTTGTTTTACAGGTGAAGATACCCCAACTGTGAGATTAGGGTTTCATATCTGTGAAAAAATATAAGTTTAGGTTACCCTGCAGATATTTGAACAGTCACAGAATCATTGCATTGAACATTTCTTTGTTGGTTGTCAAATGAGTGTTTCTTCTTGGGGAAATGGGATATTATTGAAGTTTTAGTTTCAGCTTTATGAGTAAAAGGGGGAAGAAATATGGTTTGCGCGAATCCCAGATAAGTTTAGCCGGTCTGAGATTCGTTATAGAAGCATGCAATTGGATAGTAGTCTAGTGCGCGATGATTCTAGGCTTATATACATCAATAACCCTCAAAGGACAAATGAAGAGTATGACTTCACAGGGAATGAGATCACTACTAGCAAGTATACGGTCGTTAATTTCTTACCCAAGAATCTCTTTATTCAGTTTCATCGGGTAGCGTACATTTATTTTTTAGTTATTGCTGCGCTCAATCAGCTTCCACCGCTTGCGGTGTTTGGAAGAACTGTGTCTCTTTTCCCTTTGCTTTTTGTTCTCACTGTAACTGCCATAAAAGACGGTTATGAGGATTGGCGGAGACACAGGTCGGATAGAAACGAGAATAATAAAGAGTCACTCGTGCTTCAGATTGGTAAGTTTCAACCGAAAAGATGGAAGGATATTCAGGTGGGTGAGGTGGTTAAAATTTGTGCTGATGAAGCGATCCCTTGTGACATGGTGCTGCTCGGGACTAGTGATCCTAGTGGCGTTGCTTATATTCAGACTATGAACTTAGATGGCGAATCGAATTTAAAAACACGGTATGCGAGACAAGAAACATCTTTTATGTCATTTGATGGCGATTTAATATCCGGCATTATTAGATGTGAACAGCCGAATAGAAATATATATGAGTTCACAGCCAATATGGAATTAAATTCACATAAGGTGTCGCTTAGCCAGTCAAATATTATTTTGCGCGGTTGTCAGGTGAAAAACACTGAATGGATCGTAGGTGTGGTGGTTTATGCAGGTCAAGAAACGAAAGCAATGCTAAACAGTGCGATGTCTCCATCTAAAAGAAGCAAGTTGGAACAAGCAATGAACAAAGAAACGATTTGGTTATCTGTTTTTCTTTTTGTGCTATGTCTCGTTGTAGCCATTGGGATGTGTTTATGGTTGATTCGTCATCAGAAGCAAATTGACACACTTCCTTATTACAGGAAAAGTTATTTAGTAAAAGGAAAATTCCCGGGAAAACCGTACAAATATTATGGGATACCTATGGAAACGTTTTTTGCGTTTTTGAGTTCAATTATTGTGTTTCAAATAATGATACCAATATCTTTGTATATTACTATGGAGTTGGTGAGGTTAGGACAATCTTATTTCATGATTGAGGATAAACATATGTATGATAGTAGCACCAACTCCAGGTTCCAGTGCAGATCTTTAAATATCAATGAAGATTTGGGTCAAATACGGTATGTATTTTCTGATAAGACTGGTACACTTACCGAGAATAAAATGGAATTTCGGAAAGCTTCTGTCTTTGGGAAGAATTATTGTAATTCATCTATGGTGGATGACAATACACATGATACAGAGATCACAGGTTTGTGTTTTACTTGCTTTACCAACGTAACCAGTTTATGCGTCTCTACTTTATCGTGAATAGGATATGAAAGGAAATAATGTTTAGGACCATCTCTTCTTTAAAAAATATATGACTATATGTACACATGTACAAACATGTGTGTTCTTGTCTGCACATAACACATATAAACTGAAGTACATAAACAATTAGACATGCATACAGTCATATACATATCCATGTATAGATAGACCAATCTATATCTATATAACTAAACTAAAACAAGATATTGAACTGCCACTTGGCATTCTCTCATGCTGCCACCTAAGCAACATTCTATGTATCCTTTTCTTCTAATGTTCATTTATGGTAATGCAATTAATCTAAAAGATTTGGCAATGTATTGTTCATATGGACACATTGTACTTATTGTCAAGGAATTATACGTTTCGAACCTTTCACATATTTAGCAATAACATCAAAATTACCGTTTACAATTATACATATTCTAAATTTAAAATAAAAAAAATGTTTGTGTGATATTACTAGCTTAATTCTTAATCCATAGAATATGTTGAAAATTTGTAATATAAGAGAAAATTGCTTTTGAAGACTAATGAGGCTTTCATTATTTTTGATACATCACAAAATTAGTTTATTTTTCATACCAATTGTAAATCAGTTACAATTTCTTATATATTCTACCCTTATATGAGAAAGTAATTAAAATTTTTTCATTTCTTGTCATGTCTTCTTGTTCACTTCACAATTTATATTGTTAATCAATAATCAATTTATATGTGAAGTCTTAATTTATCAAATACG
Organism: Ambrosia trifida; assembly: GCA_028751855.1. NCBI lineage: Eukaryota > Viridiplantae > Streptophyta > Magnoliopsida > Asterales > Asteraceae > Ambrosia > Ambrosia trifida. The sequence continues at coordinate 7,586,368 of CM054133.1, read as the reverse complement.
AATACGTATTAATGACATACTTTTAAGATAATACTTAATTAGAAAGATCCTTAAAACATTTGAAGTATGCTACACACTTTTAAGTTTAATAACATATAAACGATTTTTTTACGTAATAATTGAAATGTTTTGTTGATGTTGCGGTCACTAATCATGCAATAACCTAGTACGCCATTAAACAAATAGGTATGTATCTTGGATTAAAAAGTGTGCCGTGAGGCGTGTGAGATACAAAGACAAACACTTACATGTGCATATAAGCATATGAACATGCACATACATGTATGTTCATAACTATAGAGATAGACACAAATGTATGTACTTATATAAACAAATATACATTGATCTTCTTTGTGGACGTACATATACATTTGGAGATACAGATACACACATACATGTATTATATAAATATGGACGTACATAGGTTGTGTGTACATACACACACACACACACTTGATCACTTAATACACACGTACATAGTAATAAAATAAATATTATCATCATAAATCATGCCATTGCCACAAGCTTATCACGATCAAATGCTTATGGACTTACAATGGCACGATTAAAGGTTTGGCTTAATATATACCTCAGGTAAAAAATATGTATATTTTTATTAGGCTGACTTGAGATCTTCATTATCATGAAAAAGAAATCATAGAAATTAGAAATATTTATTTGAGTATGGTGGTTGAAATTCACTTGATAGAGAATTCACTATGTCAAAATTTTATAATACTTGCAGAATTTGTAATTCGAAAAATCATCTGTATATGTTGTTACCACATTCCAATGGTATTTGTTCTTCATTATATGAATCTGTTTCCAGTTTATAACATTATTTATCTGCAGAAGCAACCAACCCAGCTCCGTTGTCCACAAAAGGAAAGAACTCAAAGCCTGATATTACTGTTGATCCTGGGCTAATGGGATTGCTTCATAAAGGAATTGATGGCGATGAAAAGATTTCTGCTCATGAGTTTTTTCTTACATTGGCAGCATGTAACACTGTGATTCCTATTCACAATCAACCTACTTCTGTTGGGACTGAAATTCATCAAGATCTTGATTACCAAGGAGAATCTCCTGATGAACAAGCTCTTGTAGCTGCTGCTTGTGCTTATGGTTATATTCTTTTCGAGAGGACATCTGGTCATATTGCACTTGATGTCAATGGCGAGAAACTAAGGTGGGAAGTTCTCTTTTGAGTCTTGATTACTGTTTGTGGTTGATTTTATAAAACATAAAAAAATAAACATTTATTTTTGCTATGAAATGTAGGTTGGATGTTTTAGGTCTGCATGAGTTTGATAGTGTACGAAAAAGAATGTCAGTTGTTATCAGATTCCCTGACAATAATGTGAAAGTGTTGGTAAAAGGAGCAGATACATCAATTCTCACCATTTTGAGAAAAGATCAAGAAAATGATGATATTACGCTCATTACAAAACACCATTTGACCGAATATTCCTCACTTGGTCTACGCACACTCGTACTTGCTGCTAAAGACCTTACAGATGAAGAACTTGAAAAATGGCAATTAATGTATGAAGATGCAACAACTTCATTATCTGATAGGTCGTTGAAGTTGAGGGAAACCGCATTATTTGTTGAATCTAATTTACGGTTGCTTGGAGCAACTGGGATTGAAGATAAACTTCAAGAGGGTGTGCCCGAAACCATCGAGTGTCTTCGGCAGGCTGGAATTAAGGTCTGGGTATTGACCGGAGATAAGCAGGAAACTGCGATTTCGATTGCCCTTTCTTGCAAGTTGTTGACATCCGATATGCATCAGATTGTGATAAATGGAAATTCAGAGAGTGCATGCAAAATGCTTCTATCTGAGGCGAAAGCCCAGAGATTAACAATGGACGGGCCGTTAGCTCTTATAATTGATGGGAATAGTTTGGTTTACATCTTGGAGAGAGATCTGGAATCAGAGGCATGTACCTTTTTCTAGTCTTTATTTTATTTTATTTTATTTTATTTTTTTATTTTGAGCGTTAGTTTTTACGTTATAAATATGCGGTGTTTCTTAAGCAAGGCAAAATGGGCAGGTTGGGTAATGGATCAGAAGGGGTAATTTTGTATGAGTTGGTTGGTTGACGAAACACTTTTGTCCAGAAAATGTAATTGAAAATAAATAAGTAATAAGTGTGCTTGATATAATCACAAAATTTGTATTGTTTTAATAATATTATAAGTTTTTAAATTTATAAGTTCAGAGCTTTTATGCATTAGGAATACAATTTATGCAACTTTCGGCCCGTTTCACTTGTTCTATTTAGCCTATTTTCTCTTTTTACCTGATTAACCCGTTCTTAAGTAAATGGGCTGAAACTTGTGACCCTCTAATACTTCTGCTACATTTGTTTATTTATAAGATAGCTCGAGCTTTAGTATCTGATTATGACATTTGTATTTTCTTGGACAGCTGTTCGATCTTGCAACTTCATGTAGGGTTGTTTTATGCTGTCGTGTTGCTCCCTTGCAAAAGGCGGGAATTGTTGATTTGATAAAGAGTCGCACTGATGATATGACACTAGCGATAGGTGATGGTAAGTTGGTTTATTTAGTAAATATATTTCTCTAAGGGAGAAAGATGTCAAGAACATCACTTTGTTTAAAATGTTAATTAAATAGAAAGGCAACCAACTTTGCTCAGTTATTTATATATTTCACCCCAAATGAACCTTATTTCTAAAGGCTTCAAGTCAAAGTAAAATTTTACATTGGTAGCAGGTAACTGGTTGCATCAAAGAAAAAGTCAACATTTTGATTGTTCCTACATGGCATATGCCACGTCATCTATTCTGACATGCTAAAGTGCACGGGTTACCTTAAATTGAATTTGTTGAAAGTTTTTTTTTTTTTATGGTTTGATCACTTTTATGGGTGAAAACAAAGTTGGTTATCTCTTTAATGTTGGCGTGATTCTAAGATAGCTGGTCACGAGATATTAGTTATGATATGTTTGAAGTTTTAATTAATTTCTATTTAACAAGAAGTCAAGAACACTTTCAGGTGCTAATGACGTGTCGATGATCCAAATGGCGGATGTTGGTGTTGGCATATGTGGACAGGAAGGGCGCCAAGCTGTCATGGCTTCAGATTTTGCGATGGGACAGTTCAGATTTTTAAAAAGACTACTTTTGGTGCATGGTCATTGGAATTACCAACGCATGGGTTATTTAGTTCTCTACAACTTTTACCGCAATGCTGTCTTTGTCTTTATGCTTTTCTGGTAAACACCCGCGCATACTTATACATCTTTCATTCCTTCTTACAAATTACAATTAACTTAGCCTGGCAAAAGCGGTGGGTCTGGTCGGGTACACTAACAGTTCATTTTTATAAAGTGTCGGTTTGGACCTGTTTTAAGTTAAACACGTTTAATAGGAGTAAATCTATTTTGACCCATTTTATAATCTGAGTGGCCGAGTGGCCCAAATCAATCCTTTTAGGAAACAAAAATGATCCAAATCAACCCTTTCTTTGAAGAACGGATCGATTGCCATGTGTACTTTTAACATATGTATAATCCCAGCTTATTATATTGTCTTCAGGTACATATTATGTGCAGCTTTCTCAACAACATCGGCACTTACAGATTGGAGTAGTGTATTTTACTCAGTAATATACACCTCAGTCCCTACAATTATAGTTGGAATTCTGGATAAAGACCTGAGTCATAAAACCCTTCTCCAGTACCCAAAGTTATATGAAGCCGGACATAGGCATGAAAGTTACAACAGTTACCTTTTTTGGCTTATGATGGCCGACACAATATGGCAAAGTCTCGTTCTTTTTTGTGTACCCAGATTTGTTTTTAAGGAAAGCACGATCGATATTTGGAGTATGGGTAGTTTGTGGACTGTTGCTGTGGTGATATTAGTGAATATGCACTTGGCGATGGATATTCAAAGATGGGTCATTTATACTCATGTCTCAATTTGGGGCTCGGTAGCAATAACGTTTGCTTGTGTAATGGTTTTAGACTCGATACCCATCTTCCCTAATTATGGGTTAGTTTTCATTATCTTTGTCATGTTTTCTGTTAAATCTTGAAGTAAATAATATTATTGAGTAGGGGTGTTTACATTATGGTTCGGCTGGTTTCGGAAAGCTACAAATCAAACCAGCCGTTAAACCGTCGAAACCGAACTGTGTACTAAACAAAACCAGCCGGCTTGCTTCGGTTTGGGCAGTTTGGTCAGTCTGTACTGTTTATGAACCTTTATTAATTAACCAACTTTCTATTCAATTTTTGTCAGGACAATATATGAATTGGGAAAGCAACCTACATATTGGCTCTCGATCTGGCTTATAATAGTGGCGGCATTGCTTCCTCGGTTTATAATCAAATCTATACACAGAATGTTCTGGGCTTCGGATATCCAGATAGCAAGGGAAGCCGAAATATTAAGAAAAAGACGCTTATTTTACGGGCCGTGGAAATGGCGTTAGCATAACTGTTATCCAAGATCCCATATTCATCGATTTGCAGGCCCCACATGATATTTTCATATCTAGAAGATGATAGTAAGTTCACTCGCTTATTCGTTTCCATATAAAGTGTATATCTAGGTGGTGTTTAGTTTAAGGATATGGAATGGGTATGATTCTTATATGGGGCGTTTGGTGATAGGTCTGCCTTGAAAAATAGTAATCAAACCCACAAAATTGGGTTTGTTTCAAAGGTATGTGGAACTGGTATATCAAACCTGCTCAAAGAGAACATAGAAACTGTTCATTACAGAAAAGGGGCGGGGCAGGGCGTCCGGGTTTGGTTTTTTTAGAAATTGGCGCAATGTGGACCATCGTTGTCGGTCAGCGGTAATAGATTAAAGGAACTTTCCTTGCTGAGCAAGTCATAGGTGACAAGAGGCTGTGGTATATTTGGGGTCTGAATCAACCATGGTTTTCTGCACGGTCGTGTGTGGGTCGAGTTCTCGGTGGTGCTTTATTTTGGGTATGTTTTATAAGCAAATTTTCTAAACTAATACATGTTTTTAAACGCGTTAGTGGATTATCGTTTATCATGTCAACTGGAACTGAACTCATTTTGCGGCCATGAACATAGCCTATAAATTTTAAAAAAAAAATGCAGAAAGAAGAACGTTTGGTTTCAAGTGAATTTTTTTTTCTTTCAAAAATAGCCAGTCTTGTATTGTTATCATTATTAGGAACGTACGTATTCATGTATACATATGTAGATGGTTTCTATCTATCGAGTCAAATTGCACATATACTGTATATATATAAATACTAGCAAATCATTAAAGCTACCAAGTGGTTATCGAGTCCTCAAGTTCTCAAGTCAGTGAGAATTCATCGAGCCCTAAATTCGATATCATCTTGGAAATGCGTCTTCAAGTCGTTGAGAATCAACCATTAAAGCCCCATATTTTGGCACATAGACGTATGTTTATAAAAGTTCGTATTAGGTCTCCACTTTCCTTTAAACAAATTTATTTTCATTTTTTTTAGTGGGAGAGTGATATGCTACTCCATTAAACTTAAATACATCCTAAGCAGTAATGGATTTTCACTAAATTGTAATAATTTAGGGTCGTTTTTGTGTGAAAGAAACCTCTAATGTAAATTGAAGGCGTTTTGGTTAGCTTATTGGATCTTAGTACTTCGATTAACAACAATAAAATTAATAATTTACTTAACAATAGTAAATACGACACAAAACGGGAATCATCAATCATATCCCATAACTAGGGATGCCAACAAGGCAGATTTCGAACAGGTTTTGATAATCCCAACCACATACCTGATTGTAAAACGATGTTACATATTCAGTCCAAAACTTGTCAAGTATATATCAGGTAAGTACCTGTTGGATGTCGGATATACACGTTTGATTTTTCAAAAACAAAAAATCCTTACCGTTCTACCTTCTTTTATAAATATTTAGGAATCAATCAATTGATATATATAATATATCATACTCTTAAAAAAACTAATATAATGTCATAAATATATGAACATAAAAAAATTATACGTTCATTTCCAAATAATATTTAGGTTAACAAATTCGTACTATATGCTCATAAAAAATATAATAAGAAAGTATTTTGTGTATATTATCAGGTAAACTGGTATGTGTTTTAAGTAAACAGGCCAAGTAAACACATAGTATCAGTTAATCCCATATCTGTTGCATACATGCTAAAAGTTTTTTTTAACTAATTTAATACCCGGTCTCATACTCAAATACCCATCTCTATACTGGTATGGTCGTACCAAGTATTTTGAGTTTAGGTGTCGGGCTTGATTGCCAAACGATTTAAATCCTATTTTACATAACCTTATCCTTCTTACATAGTATGTAAATAATTTTTATAACCGATCGTTATCATTTTACATGCTGTAAAATATTAGGTACGGTAAAAAGAATGTTTTGAAATATTAAATTGATTTTTAAATGTATGTTTTGAAATAGAATACTGTAACGAGTTGTAGAAGAAAAACACAAAAGAAAAGAAAAGTATAAAGTGTTGATTGAATAGAGATATACAAAAAGCATAATCGTCAATGAAAATAAAAATGAAAGAGCTACATCAGTATAATAAATAATAGTATTTTCCCTGATACGTAACGGGCTGAATCATGCAGTAACACACAAAGCGTAAACACGAGTAAAATACAATGGCACAATGCGCTACACACAATTCGAAACACAATGCGAAAAGACAATTACTAAAAATGTAAAACACATTACTTTTAACTCGGTTTAGAACAAAATCCATGTCGAAACGTGGACAATGTGGAAGTGCTCATGAAATAAATATGAAAACGTATTACATTTGACTAGGGATGAGCATTTTTTTTCCCGGATACCTTTACCTATACATATACCTATACCTATACCTATACCTATACCTATACATGTACCCATACCGTACCGATTTTAGGTATTCGGTAAACGCATCGATACCTACTTTTATTGATTTTGGTATTGATATGGGTACCGAATTCTATATACTAATAAATTTGATAATATGCTTTACTTCGTATTATGATATTTATAGTTCGTGTCGATTTTACCTATTTGGTACCCATATCATATTGGTACTCGTATCAGTTTTACCACGTTGGTACTCGTATAGTATTGATACTCGTAATGATTTAGCTACTTGGTACGAATGCTCAAAAAATAAAAATAACAAAGTGGTAACAAAACATGTAACGTAACGACATACCAGTACCTGTACCTGTACCCGTATCGTACCAATATATTCGGTACCCACTTTTGTTCAAATTCAATAACGGTATTTTCAATACAGGTACGGTACCGATCTCATCCATATTCTTGGCATTACTCGTTTTTCAAAAAAAAGTTTATGTCGAAACTTAGACCAACTCGTATTTATAACAGTACATATATAAAAATTTCGCACATAAAAAATAGTTTTTTTTCCATGTAAATGTATGAAAATGGGTAAACTCGAAATTTTCCAAAAGGAAAAAAAAAGTATAAGTCGAAACGTAGACTAACTCGTATTTTTACTGATACATATATAAAAATTCGCACGTAAAATAGATAGTTTTTTTCCATGTAAAGGTATGTAAATGGGCAAACTCAAAATATTCAAAAAGAAAAAAAAAATTTAAGTCAAAATGTACACCAACTTGGGTCTATACCGACACATATATAAAAATTCATACGTAAAAAAATAGTTTTTTTTTCCAAGTAAATGTACAAAAGGAGGTAAACTCGAAATTTTCCAAATGAAAAAAAAAAGTTTCCAAGTCAAGAGGCTAAACATGACAAATTGCAAATTTGGGGGTTAGAAAGTTTTTTCTTAAATAAAGGGGCTAAAAATAACAAATGGTAAAATGGAGGGGAGGGGGGTAGATTTGTCGGTAAGATACCCAGTGACATTTCCATATAGGATAGAGATAGCTAAGTTAGAAACCCATGTGTTACATGGTTTAAATAAAAGAAATACTAAAAGTTAGAATTAAGCTTTAGAAATTATGTAAGAAATTTTTTATAAAAGAAATGATTACGTATAAGGAAGTACTAAATAACTAGGGTAGAAAGACGAAAATGCTCTCATGTGAGAGGCACATAACCCACTTAAAATTAAAATATAACCAGGTAATAATAAAATGGCACCTCCTCGTACTCCCGATGTAGAATAACATAAATAATAGCTAGTTTAATTTTGGTAGTAAAAGACCGCCTACAATTTGATCCCGCTGTTAAAGAACTTAAAATGCAATTTGCTCAAGAAAAAGAAAAAAAAAATGACATAAATGCATCAACGTACGTTGTCCCCAATGTTGTAATCAAATCAACAAACAAAAGACACTTAGAGAATTCCAACGATTTGTACAAAACAGGCTAAATTCCCTATCAATGTGATATAACCAAGGGGCAATATTTTAAAATTGTTATTCTCAATATTGTCAAGTTTATTAAACTTCTCAAGGGTCAAATTCTATTGCACACTTCATTTAAGTTTAAAACTAAAAGAATGAAGATGGGGAAGTTAAGGTTTATTATTTGTGCTTGGTTTCTCTTCGTGTGTGAATCTTGTTTGTGCAATTTTGTAGTGGAAAACAACAGTTTGAAGGTATCTTCACCTGAGCATCTAAAAGGTACATATGAATGTGCGGTTAGTAGTTTTGATGTTCCTCAACACGGAGGAACATTAACTGGTGTTGTTGTTTATCCAAAGATCAATCAAAACGCTTGCGACAGTTTCACTAATGAGTTCTCTTTCAAAACCAAGACTCATATAGGCAGCCTTCCAGTTTTTCTTCTTGCCGATAAAGGAGGTAATTAATAATTCCAAACTATAACCCAAATTGCCAGTGGCAGTATGGATTATCAGTAAATTAGATATTAACAATCTAAACTATGACTAGTGGCCGAAATAATCCACACTGACTATTTGACTAATGACACTCCAAACTTTTACTTTTGTTGCCAAAAGCACTCTCACTCACATGATCATCATAGATTTACACTTTATTTCACTCACATGGATGATCAACGAGCGACATGGGGAATTAATGTACATTCCTTGTAAGCGAAATCTAGTAGAAGTCAAGAGTAAATTATGAAAATTATGTGAACTGAGATTGCTCTTGATGACAAAAATGAAAGTTAATTAAGATTGTCACGATCAGTGGCGAAGCTTGGTTCAAGAATCGGGAGGGGCCGAACTCAATTTTTTTCAATCGGTAGTGGCAAATCGGGGGGGCCGGACTCAACCCGGACTCGATTTACCTACGAAAATCGCAAATTTATACCACTGCGCCAAAAAACAGGGGGGGCCAGGGCCACCCCTGGCCCTCAACATCCTTCGCCATTGGTCACGATTAAAATTGTTAGTGTGAATTACTATTGGCCCATAAGCTATAGCTTAGATTATTTGAATCCAATTTGTGTATTACCATTATTAATTTCTTGATTTGCATAGCAGATTGTTCCTTTATTCGGAAGGGACGAAATGCACAAAATGCAGGAGCTGCAGGCATTCTTGTTGCAAATGACAACGACTTCTTGACCACCATGCATTTTCCTGAAGTAGTAGACAGTCACAATATGGTAAACCTGACCATCCCTTCAGCGCTCATTAGCAGATCACTTGGTGATTCACTAAAGAAAGCCATATACGAGGATGAGTTTGTACGTGTGAATCTTGAATGGACAGAAACCTTCACTCATCAGGATACGAACACGCTTGAAATAGCTAGTGTGTGTTATTCAGATTATTGTGATGATCAAGGCGCGCAAGAGCATGAATCGGATTTTTATTGGCCGTACCATTTTATTTGGCGTAACATGATCATGTCCAGCTGGTTATGGGGATTTCGAGTGATAAACATGGAGAGTTGGTTCGATTTTTTATGGGAAAATGGGATCATGGGAAGTATCTTTAAAATGTATAAGCTTTAAAGGAGCATATATAACTTTTGACATGCTTTGAAATTTGTTAGCAGAGAATTGAAATCAAGCTTTCTTTTGAATTTGCAAGGTTTTCTAGATTATGATCATTTCTTTTTGTGGACGTAATAAATGACAAGGTAACTCTATAAAAATTCACCAAAATTCAATGAATATGTTAATAGACATAATCGTAAAAAGTGTTAGCAACTTAGCATCACTTTTACTCAAATCAAAGTTTAGTGATGGTTTATGATCCTCATTATCATCTTGGTTACAAAATTATATTATATTGTTTGTCATGTTGTGGTTAATTTGTTTGGTTGATTAGATAAACGTTTATGTTTATGCAACGATAAACAAAACATTTTATATAATAATACACAACAAAAAAACAACATTTAATATAAACAACAAAAATGTCACACCCTCAAATTTCATTTACGGGGTTTTACCGCGAGGCGCGTGACACACCAGGACCCAAGTCAACGGTCACAATAAACAAACACTAAATGTAAAAGATGAAAACCAAAACATTAAGTTTTGAACCATAGACCAACAGCGGAAGCATATCTTGTTTACAACCAAAAGACATAATGTAGTTTGAAAACATTATTTAACATGCACTAGAACTCTAGACGCCGTGCGCCTAGTCCATTGATTGCTACCTTAGCGACCTGAGAAAACATGCCAAAAATGTCAACATATAATGCTGGTGAGTTCACAGGTTTTATAAAAGAGTTTCCATAAGTTCGAAAAGATCATTTCCGTTAATACTATGTTATGAGAACGTTAGCTAGACGTTAAGTATCTTTACTACTACGAGTTGGAAACCATTACTGACATGTAACCCCGATAGTATGCCCAGAACATTGGAATTATCGTCATCATCGGTGACTCCGGAAGTAGAGACAATATGCACCCGCCCGACTCCAAGCAGTCGAGTGGGGTTAGTCAATCCCAATAGATCTATCCACATTTCCCCAATATGTATACCAACACAATCATGGTTTCCCCTAGGACTTCCCTAATGAAACGCCCGTATAGTAAATAACCATAACCATAGTATAACATGGCCTTTAAAATGTAAGTATGTAGCATGTTTCTCCCCCCTGAAAGCAAAACAGTAAAAGCGGGGCTATGACACTCATTTTAGGTTGCGTTACTTGAAAACAGTTAAATGAACAAGCTATGATAGCCCCAAATATCAGCGACCTATCATGAGACGTATATAAGTACCCAGACTAATAACCCGTAGATTAACTAGTCCCCGAATGTCCAGACCATAACCATGTACGTTGGAAAACACCTTTGACCGTTAAACCGACCGCACAAGACAAGACCCGGCATCCCATTGATGACCCAACATCCCACGTTTTAACCAAGCGCGAGAAATTAAGCAATCATATGTAACTATACACTTAACACGCATCCATGTTCTCTTCATCTATCATACGAGTCATATATAGCATAAACGAGTTTGAACACGTGTTACCAAGTTGTTAGACATGCCACGGGGTTCCTATAGCATGTTCCTAGGTGTCAAATCATGTTTCGGGATGTCAAAATACACTTACAACAACACAATTAGGAAAGTCAACTAGTGATTATGATGGTAAACAGGCGATTAGAGGGTCTAATCGCCCCTTATTATACACGATTAGGGGCTACTCGCCCCTTTATCAGGCGAGTAGAACTCCTACTCGCCCCCTGCAGTCACGTGTCGCTTTTTCGCGCGTTTAACCCTCTAAATCAGACCCGAAACATGTAAAAACACCCAACATCAAACCCAAATCATTAAACAACCCATTCCAAACAAGAACCCCCAATTTATCACTGGTCTAACGCCCTATTTGCAATTATTTCCAAAAATGGCAAAGTACTAGGTAACATTAAACATGCATATCTTTCCTTAAATGGTAAATAACCAGATCTCATCACCTAAAACCTTTCAAATCATCATTCCTATGTTATCATACCATTCTAGTGTAAACCCTAACATCAAACAATCATCAAATTATATCATAACACCCTAAATCTTCAAGAATCACTCAAATGGGTCAAAATGCATATTATCACCAAGACACCATAATAATTGCTCAAAACCTTAGGAAAACATCTTAACAACTCATACACATTAGCAAAACATCAAATACATGGAAACATTCACGTTTTAACCATTAAAACCCGTTTCTTGCATGAATACTCCACATAGAGCAAGTATAAAGGTTTAGACTTGTTTTAGAAACTCATTTCAAAGGTTTTCAAAGACACAAACTTGATAAAACTAGGTCTGAACCTTTGGGAACCAAGATATCAACATTACAAAGGCTTAGGGTAGATAACACACCTTGGATCTTGCTAAGGAAGGAGTGTAAGCTTAGGAATGATGGGTTTTAGAGCAAAAACGAGTTCCAGGGGTGTATTATGGTGTGAGGGAGGTTTGGGACGAGTTAGGGTTGCACAAATGGTGTTTTACAAGTCAAGGGTTGTATTAATAGGTGTTCATACTCGTCAGGCATGTTATAGGCGATTAGAAGCTGTTATAGGCGATTAGGGCTCCTAATCATCTATAAACCCATGCGATTAGGGCCCAATCGCCCTCATGTAATCACCCAAACATCCCTAATCGCCTATAAGGCCTTGTACTCGCATGCAACATGTATTTTTGGGTTTTTGGCACGTTAAACACTATTTTAACACATATAAGCACGTATTCACATACCGACAAGTCATATAATGATTATAAACATATAAAGCATGATAAATAACACGTTCATATTCGTTCACCAATTCTCGGGACTCGAGACTTGCGTGTGTGCATTAAACCCGACGATTCTACAAATCACCAATCCTTGTACACATGGTTATGGACCGACTCCCAATGATCCTGTGGATCATTGTAACGACTCCCGATGATTCTCCGAACCATCATAACGACTCAAGTGACCCAGTTAAGTATGTAACATGCATGACTTGCTAAGGTAGACTTACTAGTTTGATCAATGTTACTAAAAAACAAGTTAACTAAATAACAGAATTTAAAAACAATAACATTTAAAAAAAACAACATTTATCCAACCTATTCCACACACATGTCCAACCCTTCCAACCCATCCCATTCTAGCCAAAGTGAAGCTGGAAAAAATCTGGGAGCCTCTACGGGTCGTATTGACCTCCACTACCCGTAGAGGAATTGCCTTTTCAAACTGAACACCCTGCAATGCAGGGTGTTTAGTCTGAACCTCGTACTCATACCGTTCCACGGGCCATAGAGATCTTTACGGGTCGTGGATGGGTCATTTTTAACCCTCTACGGGTCATGGAGCTCTCTATGGCTCGTATAAGGTTGTGCAAATAAAACACAACATTGTGTGAATAACCAGAGCCTTTTAGGCGGTTGCTGCCTCATATGCATACATTACACACTCTCTTTAGAGAGGGAATGTAAAGTCTAACAGAGATGAAGATGTTTAAAAATGGTTCTTCCTAAGATTTTATCACTATAAAAAGTCAAAGTTGTTATAAAGCTCAAGTGTGAGTATATATATATATATATAGCTTTCTGAATTTGGTTTTTATAAAAAGTTTTGGGGTTTTAAAATTTTGAGTAAACTGCCATTTTGGCCCCTGAAGTTTGGCCCAAAATGCCACTTTAGACAGAAAAGTTTTTTTTTTTTTATTACTGGAACCCATGTCATTTTATTTTGGTGCCATTTTGTCTCATTTTTTTAACGATGTTAGAAAAGTCAGTTAAGGTCAGAGGCATTTTTGTCATTTCAATGTAAAACTTAAAAAAAAAAACCTATTTTAACCCACCCCACTACACATACTGTTAGAAAGAGAGAGAGAGAGAGAGAGAGAGAGAGAGAGAGAGAGAGAGGGGGAGAGAGAGAGAGAGAGAGAGAGAGAGAGCCGGAAGTTAGAAAGGGAGAGAGATAAGAGGAAGGGAAGTGGAGGAGAAGGGTCATCGACCGGTCGGCCAGTCTGCACAGTGAACAACCGATACGGTAGCGACGACGGAGGCGGTGGATGATGATGGTAGATGACAACAGTACCGATGATAGTGGTCACAATTTCAAGGGTGGCGTTGGTGGTTCTGATAATGGGTTCAAGCATTAGTTAACGTAATAATTATTGAGGTCTAATATTTATTAGTTAGAATGTTACAGATTGTAGATGTTGATATTGGTGGCTCACGAGTGTAACAGAGATGGTGATGGTGATGAGGGTTTGGTCTTGGGTCCCGATGGAAACGATAGCGGCGGCGGTAGTGGGTCTGAATTACGGATAGGCCTTTGAAGATGCATAAACAAAGGCTGTATAGGTTCGGGTCAGGGATGTTAACCCGGAGATGATGGAGGTTTGATGGTGGTGACCGTTGATGGGTTGAGGTTTAAGATTACAACAATGTGAACAAGGTTCCGATTGGGGATTTAGTGCACTCGACTAAGGGTTTTTTTTACAAGTTAATAGGAGATGGATTGAGCTATTTGTTGTGAATCTTGGGTTACGGTTTGTGAAGAATAATATTTGGTGGTGGTGGTGGTGATGAGGAGGAGAATTGACGGTGGTGGTGAAGAATAATATCGGGAAGAATGGTCTTTTTGTTTAAATAGGTTTTCAGTTTAAAAAAATAGGTTTTTAAAAGTTTTACACTGAAATGACAAAAATGCCCTTGACCTTACTGACTTTTCTAATGTCGTTAAAATAATGGGCCAAAATGGCCCCAATATGAAACAATAGGGGTTCCAGTGATAAAAAAACTTTTCTATCTAAAGTAGCATTTTGGGCCAAACCTTAGGGGCCAAAATGGCAGTTTACTCTAATATTTTCAATGATAAGTGTTACTATATGTTCCTTGAATTCCACTGAATATACTTTATTATGTTTAGGTTTGTGGATTGGTAGTTGTCTTCAGGTTAGACATGATTGTTCATTGCTTAAATTGGGTTTTCATTGTTCAAATCTTGATGTATGCTATGATTTGTGTTTTAGTTTGATGTCGATCGGTTCGACATACAAGCCGACATTCTATTGTAGTTGTTTGTTTCATCTTGCCACTGTGTTTATCTATCATCTTTCCGTTGTAGTTTCATCAGGTAATTTCATCTTGATTCATGTTTGTTTTTAGGCTAAAGCTATTCTTTCGTTGCTTAAATTGGGGTTTTTATTGCCTCTAATGGTCGTAAGGCAACGTACTTTAATTCATGGGAATCCTAGGATGGTTGAATGTTAGGTGATTATTTATGGCTCCATGTATTGGCACACCAATAGCTACTAGTTGCACACCCCTATTGTCCTATGCGTCATGTATAGGGTCATAAGCGACCTATAGAGGTGCTTCATTGCTTTCAGTGTCCATTAGTCATGTCAGTGTTAGGGTCAACGTCAACGTCAGGAAAACCTATACCCCACATATGGATCCTATACGCGGCGTATAGGGGTGTTGGTTTTTTTTTCAATTCCGCCAACATGTTGCGTCATTCTCTATTCTCCTCTATTTCCACCAATTTTGCCGACCTGAATTTTCAGTCATCGCATCCACCCAACTTTCATTGTCTTTGTGACTTGACGACTAAATAATTTTCCTTCAATTCGTGCTTCTCGGGAGATGAAAATGGAAAAGAAGTAATTTAAATACAGTGGAAGTCTTGGAATTGTCAGTTTTATAAATCTTGTTAAAATCGATTATCTTCACAGACGTTTTTGCGCAATCTTAGCGTTTTTGCGCACACGGATGGGCCCCTTATGTTGAATGAAGTTATCGGATGGCTAAAACGGAATAGACGGCAATGGATGGTCTTTAAGGTGGATTTGGAGAAGGCGTATGATACGCTTAATTGGGATTTCTTGGAGTCCATTATGCTTCAAATGAACTTCCCGATAAAATGGTGTAATTGGGTGATGGCTATTGTGAGATCGGCCAGGGCGTCCGTTTTGATCAACGGCTCGCCTACACATGAGTTCGGGTGTGGCCGCGGCCTTAGACAAGGCGACCCACTTTCGCCATTTTTATTCCTTATGGCCATGGAAGCACTTACCGGGGTCATGAAGAAGGCGAGTGAGACCGGTTTATTTAGGGGATTGGGTTGTGGTTCGGGTGATCTTAAATTGTCATATTTATTATATGCGGATGACGTGGTGTTCCTTGGTGAATGGTCGGATGAAAATGCTCTAAACTTAAAGCGGATCCTTAGATGTTTTTATCTAGTGTCGGGTTTGAAGGCAAATCTTGGGAAATGTAGTATTTTTGGGTTGGGGTGGAGGATAATGTTGGATCAGTTTGCTCTTGTTTGCTAAGTAAGAACTTGCTATCTTGACACTTAAGTGTTTAGCAAGTCCTTGTAAATCAGATTATAAGCACAGCGGAATGTTATAAGTTAAAGCAACACTTTTTATACAAAGGCAGAGTTATAACTCCCCCTTGATGTTTGAAACTAATAAATGACAAAGTATTTATTATGAATCTAAGTTGTAAATGAGAATTAGATACTTAGAGAGATTCACAATAAATACAGAAATGGAATATAACAATGAGAGTGTTTGAAGGATTTTTCTGTTGAAAATCAATATCTAAAATAGAAGGTTGAAGCCTTCTATTTATAGACGATTACATGCATGTATCTTGCCTAAAAAGCAAGCACAGAAACTCCAGTGACAAGTTGCACAAGTTGCAACATTGAAAGAAACAAATACAGCTAAAAGTAATATTAAACAACAAACTACTGATGCAAAAAGGCGGTGGGAAATATCTTCTGCTAAGTGCTGATGAAGGACAACTACTGAAGAGTAGTTTTGTCTTCAGTACTTCTGAAGTGAACTTGTCTGGTTTGGACTTCAGAACTTCTGCAACTTCAGCACTTCTTCATATCTTCTAATCAGCAGTTTCTTGTCTTCTTTTCAGTACTTCTATACTTAGCCAAAAATGACAGAAGTGAATTAGACTAAGGTTTACAAAAGTGGTTTCACCAATCCTCTTTGTCCTAACAATCTCCCCCTGGATTGATGAAGCCAAAACCTTACTAATTCCTTATGTGTTTCTTCTGTCTTGAACAATCTTCCATATCTCTTTGTACATGGTGTTCTTGAGCTGGTTGTACTGATCATCAGATAGAGATCCTCTCTGTGGTTCTAGATGTTGAATTGTGAGCAGGTCTTGTGTTGACAGTTTCTTCAGATCACTGATCTTCTTGTAAGCCCTGCTTGAGAAGTCTCTTCTTGTCAACAGTACTGAGTTGTTATCAGTAAGTGACCATCTGATGATAGGGATCTTTGACTTGTTAAAGTCAGAAGAATAGGGAACCAGACTTGTCCCTTGGGTTGATGGTCCTGAGTGCTGGATGTCTTCAGTTTCAGATAGCCTCAGGTGGGATTCTCTTCCTTGTTGTTGTTGTTGCATACCAGGCATCTGAACAGTTGGGAGATGGTGTTCAGTCACTACTTTGGTATGCAGCTTTTCTTTGATTGTCTTTTGTATTTGATAAGCAAAAGTGGAAGGATCCCTGAACTGTGTTAACAGAGGTTTCTCCTCAATGTCAAAATCTGAATGGACTATTGAACTTCCTTCAAGTAGTACCATTTTGAAATCAGTTTTGACATTGTCCTCTGTCTTCTTCTTCTGAGCAGCAGATCTTCTAGATACACCAGAAGTTCTAACTACTGATCTTGAAGGATCAGCAGTTTGAAACTTCTCAGGATTTGCAGCCTTGGCAGCCAAGTATTTTCTATATGTATCCATTAGTCTTTCTTCTTTCCATCTGGATACAGAGGCTTTTGAACCATATCCTTCTGCTACTAGCTCTTCTATTATCTGGGCTCTCTTGGACTTTCCATCTTTGCTTGTGGCCATTTTGTCTGCAAGCAGTTGTGCTCTTCTTGTCAGCTCTTGCATAGAGAGTCCTTTGAGTGTAAAGGCTTTAGTCTTGCTGTTCTTGGTAATATAAGACACCAGTTGTTGTCTTTTATCCTGTTCAGCAATCTCATCAAGGCTAGCCTGCCTTTGTAGTTCAGCTGCATAAGCCTGAAGTTTTTCTTCATGGCTTAAGTCCAAATCATCCCTTTCTTCCAGAGATTTCCAAATCTGATCTTCTCTGGCCTTCTTGTTGGCTGCAATTAAGCTCTTCTCTAATAGTTCAGCTGATTGAGAGATAGGAGAAGGGTTTAATACAGTCATTGTTGTAACAGATGTAGGCCTGATGGGATCAGATGTTGGTTGAATGGGAGCAGTGGTTCTGGAAGGTTCAGTTGTTTGAGGTTGGGAAGTGTTAACTTCTGATGTGCTGACAACTGCTGATGGTTTGTCAGCTACTGAAGGATTGTCTTCAGTACTTTCTGATTCTTCATCAGAAGTTTGGTCATCAGAAGTTTCTTCATTATGCCTTAGGGAATCTTCAGAACTTTGGGTCTCATCTTCTTTCTCTGCAGCTTCAATTTCTTCAATTGAGACACCAAACTGTTTGGCCAATTTTTCTTTCCTGGCCTGATCTTTCTGATCTCTTTCAAGGAGTGCCACTCTTGCCTTTATCCTGGCTTGGAATGACTCCTTAGGTTCCCTGATCTTCTCCCCCTTTTTGGATTCATCAATTTTAACCCTTGAAGCAGAGGGTTGGGAGAAGTGTCCTTGAAGATGAGCAATCTGCTGGCTGTTGTAGTCTATTTTGTTGGACAGATCGTTCATCTTGGTTTTAATCACTCCAAATTGGTTCTTGATGGACAGCTCCAAGTCAGCTGTATATGTTTGGAAGTGATTTCTGATGAGTGTATTCATCATGTGGTACAGGGGACCCTCTGGGCTGCATAGCTGGTTCAGGTCTATGCTTGCTTGCCCAGGGAATTGGGTAGGCATTTGCTGTGAAGGGGGTGTTTTTGGGAGATCCTCTTGTTGTACAGAGGATGCCACTCTAGGGGTTTTAGGGATTGAGTGGGCTTTAACCTGTGCAGAGGTGACTGGCTTCTTGAGCCTGGATACCTTTGCAGCAGGACCTTCAGAAATTGCCGTCAATTCAGTAGTTTGAGTATGTGAAACATCATCCAAACTAATGGAATCATCTGAATCCCTGATGTTGCCCTCAGTGAGGACTGTCTCAGTTAAATCATGAACTGAGCCCAACTCAGTTCTCTCATGAACCTCTGTTTCTTGGTACTGAGGATTTCCTACTTCAGGCATTAAGCCTTCATCAGTAGTTGCCACATCTGAGGTCTTAGCTATGTTACTTCTGTCCTCAGATCCACCACTGGGTGGTAACTGAGTAGTAGCAGCCTCAGATTCCCCAAGAGTCTCTAAAATTGGGCTTAAAGACTCTGGTCCACCCTCATCTCTTGGGATAGGGCTAGTGATGTCCACATCCATGTCTGATGTAGTAGTTATGTCCCCTGTTTGTTGTGGTTGATGGGGACTGACATGATCAGATGGGACATTCTCTTTTAGCCCAGAGAGAAGTTTGGCAATTTCTATTGCCTCTTGTTCAGAAATTTGTGGGGTTGGTTCAGTAGTTTGGGCAATAGGTTGTTGTTCAGCAGTTTCAAAAGAAGAGTGTGTTTGATATGTTTTTCTAAGTCTTTTTCTTTTGAATTGAACAGATATGGGTGCTCTTGGTGGGGTTTGAGATGGATGAGACTGAGAGGGTGTTTCAGTCTCATCAATTTGAAGAGCAGAATGCTCATGAGCATGTTCAGGCATCTCAACCTCCTGAACAGCTTTTCTTTTGGGTTGGTGGCTTGCAGTTTTTGTTGGCTTGGGCTTTTTGGCTTTTGGTGGTGTGAGTTTGGAAGATGTGGGCTTCAGGGGGACTTGTTGTTGTTCTCCCTGATCATCTTCTGGCCAGGCAGCCGGTTTGTTAAGTCTTGAGTATGCTTGTGATGTTAAAGGGTTTAAAGTTGAAATTTTTCCCACAAGCACCTCATTACCCAGTTCCCCTATTATGCATTGCATAATGAACCTTGGGTACAACAAAAACTTTTTCTTGGTATTATTGTGATGTAACACCAACTCATTGAAAAACAGTTTTGATGCCCTGAATTTAGTTTCATTCACAATGGAATGAAATATTGGTTGAAAAGTGGAGGGCATCTGGTCATAAGACCCTGTTTTTGGACTCAAACACATAATAATATAATGAAACAAAAGTTTGTATTTTGGTTCAAAATATTTTTTTGAATATTGTAGCATGGGAGAGAGTACCTTGATAACCACACTCAGTCATGGTTAGATGAATATCAGTGTTAGCAACATGGTCAGGGGCAGCTACATCATCCAGACCCAGTCTTGTTGCTAGTGTGGCCGGTGTGATGGTCAGTTGTTTCCCTTTTATCTTTGAGTTGAGGGAAATGACCTCACCACCCATTGTAACCGTCTCAGCATTTGCCCAGAACTCATTCAGAGTTTCAGTGTGAATTGGTGGGTTTATTGTGAGAGCAGTAAAGTATTGGGATTTGACGACAAGATCAATGATCTCATCGTATTGGGACCAGCCTTCTTGTTTTTCAAGAAAGGCTCTTTGATTGTGTCCCTGTTTTAGAACTAGAGCCATTGTGGTTTGGGTGTTTGATCGAACAGTGGATTTGCAGGTATAGGTTTTGAGAGAGTTTTGAGAGAGAAGGAGGGATATTTTTGAGTTTGAAAGGATAAGTGTGTAGAAAAGGTATTTATTAGAAGTTTTAACCGCTTGAATCTTCTTTATTAGAAGTTTTAAAACCGCCTTTGGTTAAAAATCTCTTTATCAGAGGTTTTAAACTGATTAGGTCAAACCTCTGATGATGGGAAAAGTCAGATTTGCCCTTTTGACTTAAACTGCTGATGAAGGATTACTTCATCAGTAGTTCCCATTTTCTCTTCAGTAGTTTTAACATCTGATGAGAAATGTTTTTATAAATACTTTATTCATAACTTCTGAAGGTTATTTTATCAGAAGTTACACACTTTTTCAGAAAGTTATCCCATACTGATGATTTTTGTTCATCAGTAGTTTCTCTCATACTGATTTTTGTTTAATCAGTAGTTTGTTTTTCAGAAGTTTTGTTGCAGACTTTTGTCATTTGTAAGTGGAAACCAGAAAAAAGATGGAAAAGGTTAACTTGAAATCCACCAAGGTAAACAGGATGGAATCAAGGATGGAAAAAGGAAAAAGAAAATTTTTCTTGTTGATTCCACCATGGTAAACAAGATGGAATCAAGGATGGAAAAAGGAAAAAGAAAAATTTTGATGCATAACAGTAGTGATTGATGTAGAAGTTTGATGTAGAGTTGGGTAGAATCAAGTGTTAACTTGGATTCTAACTGATATGCAAAAAAAAAAAAAAAAAAAATAAAATAAACACTTACAAATTTAGCATTCCAAGCATGGATACTAACTTCTGAAATGTTGATGTGTCAAGGGGTTTAGTGAAGATGTCAGCTATCTGATTAGCTGTTGCTACATGCTTCACCTCAATCTTGCCTTTTTCATAGCAATCTCTTATGAAATGGTACCTGATCTCAATATGTTTAGTTTTTGAGAACTGTACCGGATTTTGAATGATGCTAATGGCAGATTTGCTGTCTACAAACAAAGGTGTCTTGGTCTCTTTGATTCCATAATCAAGAAGTTGATATTGAAGCCATTGTATCTGTGATGTACAACTTGCAGCTGCAATGTATTCAGCTTCAGCAGTTGAAGTTGCAACAGATGTTTGCTTCTTTGATTGCCATGACGCTAGACAGTTACCCAGGAATTGACAACCACCAGATGTTGACTTTCTTGTCATCTTACACCCTGCATAGTCACTATCTGAAAAAGCTGATAACTTGGTATTGCTTGAAGCAGGATACCAAATTCCCAGTGTTGGAGTTCCTTTCAGATATCTAAAAATTCTTTTGACTGCAATAAGGTGTGATTCCCTTGGTGCTGATTGATATCTAGCACAGACACATGTTGAGAACATAATATCTGGTCTAGAAGCAGTTAAGTATAAAAGGGAACCTATCATGCATCTGTACATGGTTTGATCAACCTGTTTTCCTTGATCATCAGGTTCAACTTGTGTGATTGGTGTCATGGGAGTGGAACATGATTTACAGTCATTTAAAGAAAATTTGTTCAATAATTCTTTAACATATTTTGATTGATGTATAAAAGTTCCATTTGTTTGTTGTTTGATCTGCAGTCCTAGAAAGTACTGCAGTTCTCCCATGGTACTCATCTCAAATTTTGATTGCATGAGTTTCTTAAAATCATCACACAATTTTGTGTTTGTTGAACCAAAGATGATATCATCAACATAAATTTGAACAAGTAAGACATGATTTCCAACATGTTTAATGAAAAGTGTTTTATCAATGGCACCTCTTGTGAAGTTATTTTTGAGTAAAAAGGTGGAGAGTGTATCATACCAGGCTCTTGGAGCCTGTTTGAGCCCATAAAGAGCTTTGTCCAGTCTGTATACCCACTCAGGATGAGAAGGATCCTCAAACCCAGGTGGCTGACAGACATACACCTCCTCCTTGATTTTTCCATACAAAAATGCACTTTTCACATCCATTTGATAAACTTTAATTTTGTTGGAAATGGCATAGGCCAGAAATAACCTGATGGCCTCAAGCCTTGCAACTGGAGCAAAGGTTTCATCATAGTCAATTCCCTCTTCTTGAGAGTACCCTTGAACTACCAGTCTTGCCTTGTTCTTGATTATCATACCAGCTTCATCTTGTTTGTTCCTGAAAACCCATCTTGTACCAATTGGTTGCTTGTTTTGAGGTAAGGGACAGATTTCCCAGACCTGTTGCTTGTTGAACTGAAGTAGTTCATCTTGCATAGCTTGCACCCAATTATTGTCTTTGAGGGCTTCCTGGTACTTCTTTGGTTCCAACTGTGAAATAAAGGCTGAGAATACGCAAAAGTTGGAGAGCTGGTTTCTGGTCAGAACACCTGTAGCTATATCACCCATGATTTGATCAAGTGGATGATCTCTGTGTTCAATCAGTTGTTGTAAACCACTGACAGGTGTAGGTGGCTCTTGTTCTTCAAACAAACTACTGAGGTCTATAATATCTGGTTCAGCAGTTTCAGCTTCTTCAGTAGTTGCAGGTGCTGAAGCAGATGTTTGAGTTTGGCCTTCAGTATTTGTTTGATCAGAAGTTTGAAAAACTTCTGATGGTGTTGTAGTTGACTTAATGACTGTTTGAGGAGTCCATGGTGCAGGATCCTCATCTTCAAACCTTTGATCACCATAATAAGTAGGTTTGGAAGAAGTAACAGCCTTTTCAGGTCCAAAGTGAAAGTTGTCAAGGTCAAAGAGTTCAGCAGGATGTGCTGGAATAAGAGTGTGTTTTGACTCATTGAACTTGACATTCAATGTTTCTTCTACTATCCTGGTGTGAGAATTAAAAACCTTGTAGGCTTTTCTAGTTGAAGAGTAACCAAGAAAGTAACCTGAGTCAACTTTGGCAGCAAACTTTGAAATAGATTCCTTGATGTTCAAGATGAAACATTGACACCCAAAAGCCCTGAAAAAGGAGATAAGGGGCTTCATGCCATGAAGAACTTCATAGGCAGTCTTGGAATGTCTCTTGACCACAAGAACTCTATTCTGAACATAACATGCTGTGTTAACTGCTTCTGCCCAAAAGTATAATGGCAGTCCAGAATCAGCTAACATTGTTCTTGCTCCTTCTATCAATGTTCTGTTCTTCCTTTCTACTACACCATTTTGTTCAGGAGTTCTGGGAACACTGTATTGTCTAATAATCCCTTTAGACAAACAGAATTAATCCAGAGTTTTGTTCCTGAACTCTGTCCCATTGTCACTTCTAATGGTTTTGACAGATAGAGAATATTGTTTCTCTACTTGTAGAATGAAGAACTTGATGATTTCAGCAGCCTCATCCTTGGAAAATAAGAAGAATACCCATGTGAATCTTGAGTAGTCATCAATGATGACTAAGCAGTACTTCTTTTTACCAAGGCTCATAATCTTGACAGGTCCAAATAAGTCCATATGGAGTAGTTGAAGACATGCAGTTGTTTTTGATTCTTCAATAGACTTATAGGAGGACTTATGCTGTTTTCCCTTTAAATAGGATACACAGTGTTCTTGACACTGGTATACTTTCAAAGGTAGACCTCTGACCAAGCCCATTTTTGTGACTTTATTTATGGTTTTAAAGTTCACATGGCCAAGTCTCCTGTGCCAGAGATCTGTTTCTGAAGTTGATGCCCTTGAGAAGAAACAGGCAGTGTTGTTCAATACTTTGTCTTTCTCAATGTCCACTGCATAGACATTGCCACATCTTTTGGCAATCAGCAAAGTATGATCTTCTATAATCTTCTCAATCAACTTCTGGCCTTCTGGTGAGATGATCTTGCAAGCTGTCTTTGTGAAAAAGGAAGAATATCCTTTATCACACATTTGTGACATGCTCAGCAAGTTGTATTCAAGATTTTCCACCAGATTGACCTTGTCAAACTGTATTTTGCCAGAGGAGACATTGCCATGTCCTAGCACATATCCCTTAGCATTGTTCCCAAAGGACACAGATCCTTCTCTTTGGCTGATAAAATTGTTTATCAGGTATCTGCATCCAGTCATGTGCATAGAGCCTCCACTATCAACATACCATATGCTGTTTAAGCCCCTGGAAACTCTCTGCACATAAAAGCAAATTAGTTAGATTTGGAAACCCAAGCCTGTTTGGCTTTGGGTTTGCTCTTGAGAACAGTTACAGTTTGTTCTTGACCAGGTTGAGAAATCCATGTCTTTTTGGCAATGGATTTTTCATTAAGAACCATGGTGGTATCCTTTTTAGGACCACCATCAACCTTGGTCATCAGTAGTTCTACCATGTTCTTTAGATTTTGAATCTCAGCAGTTTGTGAAACTGCTGATGATTCTGGTCTAACTACTGACAAGGAATTTTGAGAAAAAGATTTTGGTTGAGATTTTATCTTTTTCTGAGAAAAGGTGTTTTCAGGTTGTTGTTTCTTGGGTTTAAAGACTTTTTCATAATCATTTCTGATTTGATTTCCCACAACCTGTTGTTTAAATTTTTGATTGAACTGAATTCCTTTTCTGTATCTACAAAATTCAGTTTTGTGGTTGAACAGGCCACAAATTTCACATTCTTTTGCCTTTTGTTTTTGTTCTGAAGGCAAATTTCTGACAGTTGTGAAAAGATTTTGCTCATCAGTAGTTTTCAGGGTCTCAACTCCTGAAGTAGATGAAACTACTGATGGCTTGTTGTCAGTTTTTGTAAATACTTCTGAAGTACTTTCTTTAAAAATGCCAGGATTTCTGTTTAGAAAGTTTTCATGGAAAGATGTGCATTCTTTCCCTTCAGAAGTTTCATTTGAAACAATTCTTCTCCCATCTTCAGTAGTTTTGGGAGAAAAATCTGTTGGTGTTTCAACATGATGGTATCCTATGCCAAACTTAACATTTGAAGCACTTTGTTTGTTTAGCAGTAGTTGATACCCCCTACAAGATTCCACCCATTTTTCACAAGTGATCCTGGTGTCAGCAAGCTCTTGTCTGACATCTCCCAGGTCATTTAGCATCATTTTGATTTGTGCTTGGGTTTCAATAGCAGAGTCAGTTAATTTAGAAACCTCTTTTGTTTTAGCACACAGTTTTCTTTCTAAATCACATTTTATCTGTGTGTATTTTCTTTCTAAATCATTGGCTTTGCCTTGTAGGTGCACGTTTGTCTCTCTTATGAGAGCAAAAGTTTCTTTGCAAGAGTTTGAACAAAGTTTTGTCAAAGATTCTTTTGATACCTGAGACAATGCAGATTTTGAGGTACAGCCTTCAAATGCCATTAAGGCAAAGTTCTTTCTGCCATTGTCTGGTTCTCCCCAGTTGATGTCAAACACTTTGTTGTCTGCATCAGGATTGCACTCTGTGGTGTCATAAGGGAGACTGCTCCAGTCAACATACCCCGAGGTAAAGAGACTTTGTTGAGGGGGTTGTTGAGGCTGTGGAGGAAGTTGAGCAGCTGGAAAGGGAGGGATTGATTGTTGGCTCTGCATCTGTTGAGCAGGCACTTGAACATATTGTACTTGAGGCATATATTGCTGTTGAGGAGCTTGTGCCTGTACAAAATGAGCACTCCCTTGAGTTCCATTGTTCCTATTATAATTGGGGTTATCGTTATTTCCAGATTGTGATTGGTTAAAGCTAGAGCTTCTACATTCTCTAGCAAAGTGTCCCAACTTCTGACACTTGTGACATCTCAGTTTAGATTTGTCAAAACCAATTTTTGTATTACTGGTCAATCCTGGAAATTTCCTTCCTGACCTTTTATAAAACTTGTTAGTTTTAATGCTTAGCATGGCCAGTTGGTGTAATATGTCCATTTCCTCTAAGTCATCACTGCTAAAATTTTTCAAATCATCCATGATAAAACATAGATTATCAGCAGTTTGACTTTGGTCATCATTGTCATAACCTGGGAAAGATCTTTCTGATGAGATCCCAGTGGTTATGTCAATATTGTCATAAGATCCATAGGAACAAGTTGGTGAATCTTGTCCCAAAAGTGCTGTACTACCTGGTAGGTAGTCATCAGCAGTTTTACCAGAAGTTTGTAATTTCTTCTTTTGATCGATTTCTCTCTCAAAAGTAAGTAATCTCCCATGGAGTTTTGTAAGAGTGAGGGAGCTAAAATCTGGTGAGGATCTTAAGACAATGGAGTAAGTTTCCCATTTGTCAGGTAGAGACCTTAAAAATCTATGTAACATAGATACTGTTGTATAGGTCTGACCATTTAACTTTAGCTCAGAGATTAATGAGGAGAATCTTTCAAATTGTTGTGTCAAAGTTTCCCCATTAATATAAGCAAATGTTTCATATTGTTGAGCCAAAATTTCTCTGGTGTTGGCAATCACCTCTTCAGTTCCTCCAAACTGTTCTTTAAGACAGTCCCAAAGTTCTTTGGCACTTTCACAATGTAAAAGGCCAGAGTATATTTCATTTGGGAGAGCCATTGCCAACATAGAGAATGCCTTAGCATCTAGCTCAAGTTTTAGGAAATCCTCATCTGTATAGTCTTTGGGATCCTTAGGAATCCCTTCTTTAGTTTCAAGATTTATGTTTACTGGTTTGTGTGGACCATATATCACAGATCTCCAACAACCTGTGTTGGTTTGTGACAAGGTATGTGCCATTCTCTTTTGCCATATATTGTACTCATTTCTCACAAGCATGGCAGGTTTGGTGGCAGAACCAATATTATGTGGATCCATTTTTAAAGAGTATAGATTTGTCAGATGACTCTTTTAAGTGATGGATATTTGATAAAAAGTGAACTTTTGATCTTTATATTGAATATCAATAAGAGCTTTGTGTCTGATTCTCAATTTGTTAGATTGATATGTGATCAGATGAACCAAAGCTCTGATACCAATTGTTGGATCAGTTTGCTCTTGTTTGCTAAGTAAGAACTTGCTATCTTGACACTTAAGTGTTTAGCAAGTCCTTGTAAATCAGATTATAAGCACAGCGGAATGTTATAAGTTAAAGCAACACTTTTTATACAAAGGCAGAGTTATAACTCCCCCTTGATGTTTGAAACTAATAAATGACAAAGTATTTATTATGAATCTAAGTTGTAAATGAGAATTAGATACTTAGAGAGATTCACAATAAATACAGAAATGGAATATAACAATGAGAGTGTTTGAAGGATTTTTCTGTTGAAAATCAATATCTAAAATAGAAGGCTGAAGCCTTCTATTTATAGACGATTACATGCATGTATCTTGCCTAAAAAGCAAGCACAGAAACTCCAGTGACAAGTTGCACAAGTTGCAACATTGAAAGAAACAAATACAGCTAAAAGTAATATTAAACAACAAACTACTGATGCAAAAAGGCGGTGGGAAATATCTTCTGCTAAGTGCTGATGAAGGACAACTACTGAAGAGTAGTTTTGTCTTCAGTACTTCTGAAGTGAACTTGTCTGGTTTGGACTTCAGAACTTCTGCAACTTCAGCACTTCTTCATATCTTCTAATCAGCAGTTTCTTGTCTTCTTTTCAGTACTTCTATACTTAGCCAAAAATGACAGAAGTGAATTAGACTAAGGTTTACAAAAGTGGTTTCACCAATCCTCTTTGTCCTAACAGATAATGATATTCAACATATGGCGGATGTCCTATTATGTAAACCCGGTTCTTTCCCTTTTACGTATCTAGGGTTGCAAGTTGGGGCAAACATGAACCTCCACAAGAATTGGAAACCGGTGGTGGACTCTTTCAAGAATAAGCTCTCTATTTGGAAAGCAAAAACACTTTCTTTTGGTGGCCGAGTTACGCTACTGAAGTCAGTACTTAATGCTTTACCCTCATATTATTTTTCCCTCTTTAAGGCACCCGGGAAGGTTATAGATGAATTGGATAAACTTAGAAGGATATTCTTTTGGGGTGGGTCGGAAGTGAAAGCGAAGATGAATTGGGTTGCTTGGCAAAGGGTTAGTGCTCCGGTTGAATATGGTGGTCTTGGTTTCGGCTTCCTTCAGGACGCGAACTTGTCTTTATTAGCCAAATGGTGGTGGTGCTTCAAAGTAGATCCTAACGCCCTTTGGCGTAAAGTTATATGGGCTGTGCACAGTTCCTTTAGGGACTGGAATCCGATTCCCACGAGGTTGACGATCTCCGGTCCTCAAAAACAGGTGTGCAGTTCGATGCAATTGATCAAGCGGGCTGGGGTGGACAACGACGACGACGACAACAACAACAACAACAACAATGTGGTGCCTAATTCAATGAGTGGGACCCAGGGTGTTAACTGTCGACGAAATTCAATTGACTTAAACAAGTCAGTGGGAAGTTTTATTGTGGGCCATGGAGGTAGTGTAGACCATTCCAAAAAGTCCAGGAAAAGAGCTAGGTGCACAAGGAGCCCATCCCAGGAGCCTGCTGTAGTAGGCTTGTCTAACATTGGCCTAAATTTAGGTAATAATAGTTTGGAGGTACAGGGCAATTTAAACCAGGGAAATAACTCTGATGTTCATGAAACTGTTAATACTGAGACTCTGAAACCAGACATGGAGCAGCTACCGAACCAGCAAAATTCGAGGGGGGTTGAGATCAATAATGGCATCGAGGGCCCGTTGGAGTTTAGGCAGCAAGAAAATAATAATAGTGATGGTGTGGTCGGTGATCTTCCTTCTACTACATTGGTGGCGTCAGATGATGCAATCAGAACTGAGGTGCAAACAACTATTCAAGTTGGTTCAATCGTTGGTATTGAGCTGAATGGGTTCCAAGATGAGGTTATGGAGTTGGTAAATGGTGAGGGTGCTAATACGGTTTCTCAATGAATATGTTAAGCATCAATATTAGGGGGGTTAGGGACGATAAGAAAACGTCCTGGATTCGTGGCCTGAAGACCTGTCATGGTTCGCATTTCGTTGGAATTCAAGAGTCAAAAGTTAGTCAGGAGTCTCAATTTCAATTGAACAGCATTTGGGGGAGGTCCAGATTTTGTGCTGAACAGGTTTTATCAGAAGGAAGATTGGGTGGAATTATAAGCTTATGGGACCCGTCGTTTTTCCAGGTAAATTATGTGGTTAAGAATAGACACTTTCTGCTGACTTCGAGTGTGTTGGTGGCAACGGGTGATGTGATTAATGTTTCTAACATATACGCCCCTAACGATGCTGTTAGAAGACAGGAACTGTGGGGGGGAATTAATAAACCTGAAGAGATCCTTAGTAGGCATGTGGGTGGTTTTTGGTGATTTTAATGAAGTTAGGAGTAACTCAGAGCGAAGAAATACAGAATTTGTGGCGTCAAGTGCTGAAGTATTTAACGACTTTATTCGGAGGGCGGGGCTTCTCGAGCATAATATGGGCGGTCATACTTTCACTTACATCTCGGACAATGGTGAGAAGCTAAGTAAGCTAGATAGGTTCCTAGTATGCTCGGGTTTTATGGCGAAATGGTCAGATTCCTTGGTTACAGCTCTGGCTAGACTTTGGTCTGACCATTGCCCTATTGTTCTGGCTGCGGTGTCGTCCGATTTTGGGCATGTCCCCTTCCGGTTTTTTAATTCTTGGTTGGAATTGCCTGGTTTTCATGATTATGTTGCGGGCTTATGTTCGGCATTCCGGTTTAATGGTCCTGCGGATCTGGCTATAATCACAAAACTGAAGTTCATCAAAAACAACTTAAAAAGATGGGTTGGGGCCAAAAAGGATAGGCTGGAGGGTGAGTACAATAGAAAATTGATGGAGGTAGAAAGGCTTGACAGGGTGGCGGAGACTAGGGACCTTACTGATTCTGAGCTTTCGATTAGGCTTTAAAATATGTCCTCTCTTCTTGACTTCAACAACCGTAAATGTGCTTACTTGAAGCAGAAGTCCAGGGCCCGTTGGGCGATTGAGGGCGATGAAAATTCTAGTTTCTTCCACGGGATTTTGGGGGCAAATCTGTCTAGTAATAGAATACACGGTTTGCTATTGGATGGGGAATGGAATTCGAATCCGACCTTCATTAAAGATAAGGCCGTTTCTTTCTTTGAGCACCAATTCCTTGAACCGATGGCGGACCGCCCAAGTATAGTGTGCCCTCACATCAAACGGCTGTCCTCTGTTGAAGCTGAATTGTTGGTAGAGCCTTTTTCGGTACAGGAGATTAAAGACGCGGTATGGGCGTGTGATGGGGATAAGGCCCCCGGCCCGGACGGATTCAATTTCAAGTTCTTAAAACGGTGTTAGGGTGGCTTTCAGGAAGATTTTGTTACATTTTTTAATGACTTCTATGTCAATGCCGAGTTAGGACCCGGTTGCGCATCCTCATTCATTGCGTTAATTCCGAAGAAGAAAGATCCTGTTGGTTTTCAAGACTATAGGCCCATAAGTTTAATCGGGTGTGTAAATAAAGTGCTCTCAAAAGTTTTGGTGTCTCGTGTTGGGTTATATTGAGACCACAGTTACCAGAATAGAGACTTTTGAATGATTATTGTAAAGCTTAATAGTTGGAGGACCTTACATGTAATTATAGCATAGTTTAGTATGCAAAACCCTATCCTGCGCACTTAAATGGACGGGCCCTGCGCACTTGTGTTAAGTGCGCAGGCCCAGGTCTTGGCTATATATAGATTGTGTGTGCACAGCTAGGGTTTAGGGTTTTGGAGTTTATCTTTGTAGCACACTTTGAATAGGTGCGTACTTATTGTAGTATTCCAAGGTTATTCATCTTCAAATCAGATATGGAATCATCATGTTATTCATTGTGTGTGTCGGGTCTTTCAATATTCATCTAGTTTTCTTTGTTTCTTGGATTAATCACTTGAAACACCTAACTAATAGGTGTTTTCAAGTGATAACAATCTATTGCATTCAACAAGATCTAGTATTTCGGGACTACAATTTGGTATCAGAGCCTTTGTGCTCTAGATTGTATCTACTTTAAGATACCAAAACCCTCATCTTGTTAAGCTTTTATTATCAAGATTATTTTCTTTGTAAACTTTAAAATTTAGGTGTTTTTCTCATATTTTGGTTTCAAATTTTGTGAAAATCGTGTTTCTAAATGTTTAAAGTATGTTATTTTGATCAGAAAATGGTTTGGAAAGGATTCAGCTGAATTTTATTTTTGTTACAGCTCGTATTTGCGCACTTATTTCATATATCCTGCGCACATATCTCATAAGCTGAGCACTTGTTTCTTAGTTTGAGTTCTTGGATTATATCCTGCACACTTGTCATTTTGTACGCATCTAGGGTTTCTGCGCACTTGTTGCCTTGTGAATTTGGTTTCTGCGTACTAGTTGCACTTTAATTTGAATTTTCTGCGCACTTATTCATTTAAGTTGATCTCTGCGCACTTGTTCATCTAAGTTGATCTCTGCGCACTTATAGCATCTCATTGTCTTGAGTACTTATCTAGGGTTTCTGCATACTTAAACAGAAATCTTGGATTTGTGCGCACTTACTGAAGGTGTAGTGTTGAGTACTTGGCTAGGGTTTCTGCGAACTTAAAATCTTAAACGAGAGTTTAAGTGAGTCTGCGCACTTAATTTAGTGCGCAGGCTGATCAGTAAACACTGAGCACTTATAATGCCCAAGTGTTGACTGATCTGCGAACTTATAGCCACACGTATACTTCCGAGCTGCACACTTAACTAAGACCACAACTTGACAAGGCTGTTTATATTCTTACAGGTTGCTGCATACTTATCCAGACTGCTGTGAACTTAAGTGTGAACTTAATTGCGCACTTAGCTGCGAACTTGCTGTGTACTTACGGACTTGGACAATCTTTTGGACTGATAATTAAAATCTGTTAAACCACATTTCTAAAATTCATCTAAAACATGGCTGGTAACAATAATCAATCAACTGTTAACCCTATCACACAACAAGACCTTGAAACCGGAACTACTACAAGAGTACCTAAGTTAAAAGGTGCTGAAGATTACGGGACTTGGAAAAACAGAATGAGATCATTCTTTTACGTGACAGACTTCACCCAATGGAACTCTATCCAGTTGGGCCCACACATTCCCATGAGAACCACTGCCACTGGAGAAGAATTCAACCCTGATCCAACCACCTATACCGATGTTGACAAACAATTACTTCAAAGAGATCATAAGGCTTATGGTGCTCTAACCATGGCCCTATCTAATGATGTTTACAACATGTTTGAAGAGTATGGAACGGCACATGATCTGTGGTTTGCACTGAATGAATACTACGAAGGGAATGAAGGGATGCGCTAATACAAGCAAGACATGGTGCAAAAAGAATATGATATGTTTGGTAGTATTCGTGGGGAAAGTCTGAGCTCGCACATTGATAGGTTTATGAGCATGCTAACAAAGATGAAGAAGGCTGGAATTCCTGTGAACAACAGAAATTCTATCAAGAAGCTGCTGGATTCATTGCCAAAAGAATGGAGCATCCAATGCATGCTAATCAGAAAAGAATATCTTGATGCCCAGTCTACATTGGCTGATCTCATCAACACATTGAAGTCCTTTGAGATGGACATTACAAAAAGAGAGATGAATCAGACCAATCCAAAGGCAGTTCCTATCACTGCAATGAAGAACTTAGCGTTAATGACTCCAGTGGGCAACATGGGTTCAAGCTCATCTCACGTGTATGCTGATGGAACAATTGGTGGTAGTTCAAGTTCAGGAAAAGCTGTCCCATACTCTCAACCCAGTGTCACTAACCCTCAGCCGTCAACTCTCAATCCTCAACAGACAAAGCTGGCAACTGAACACGTTGAACTTTTCAACGCTTTCATGACCAGCTTTGAAGCATTAAAGACTGGTGATCTAAAACGTGATATGATGAGCCCTGAGGACATGTATCAAGTTGATCCAGACGATATGGAGGAAATGGATTTGAAATGGCAGATGGCCATGATCACTTTGAGGGTGAAGAGGTTTCAAGATAGAACCGGTAGAAGAGTCGGCATGGGGAAAGCGGGGTTTGACAAATCTAAGATCAGGTGTTATAACTGCAAAACTCTCGGACATTTCAAGTATGAATGTCCAACTCTGAATCAAGTTGAAGCCAAACCAGCAAAGAGAGTGGTGGCAATCACAGAAGGAGGAGAAGTCAACCAGCAGAAGGCGCTTGTGGTTCAGGATTTCGATTGGGGAGAGGAAGTCGCTGTGGCAGAAGCTGAAGTTAATAAAGCACTGATGGCAAAGATCTGCACAAAGTCACCTCTTGGTGTGAGCTCTCTGGAGGGGTCATCAGCTGAAATGCCAAAAAGAGAAGAGATGGAGAAGGCTGGTTTAAGAAGCGTGTTGAGTGTGAACAAAGGGAAGGAGACTGCTGCTGAGGAAGCTTTTGTAGCTGAAAAGACTTCCACAAGCAAGGACGATCAGCAATCACAGAGCATGAAGAAGAAAGCTGAAGAGAGAGACCTGGTAAGTATTCCTCTCGAAATAAAATCAAAGCTGTGCACACCAAGGTGTGTTACAGCCGTTGCTTACTGTTTGTCCCACAATAGGAGAATTTTAAGAGAAATGGATGACATACGAAAAATCAATACTGAAATGAAAGAAAATGAGTTAGCCTATCAGCGAAAGTTAAATGCAACAATTGCTGAAATGCACACTCTAAAAGAATTTGTTCTCAGAAAAGATTTTTTAATAAATGACTTAACTGAAAAGCTAGAAAAATCTAGAAATGAAACCAATCATCTCCAAATTGTTGTGGACAAATGGAACGTAAGCAAGCATGCTCATACTGATATCCTTGATTGTTCAAGGAAATCTTTTGTCAAAGATGGAATTGGGTATAAGGATAAAAAGGGAATTGTAAAATCTCTGTTTTTACCCTTGAGCAAAAGTGAATATATACCCATTCCAAAACCACATCCAAAAAATGATCTTTTTGAAAAAGAATGTGTCACATCTGAGTCACACTCTAATATGAGTAAAAGTAGTGCAGATATGACCCAACAGGATCAGGTGGACGATGATGACAGTTGTGGTGGTCAAACAATGGGGTTAGGTCACCCAGGTGCCAATTACTCTACAGTGAATTGGTTCATCTGGAGCCATGATAAGTCAAACATTTCTTTGAATTCGGATGACTGTAATAACTTAACTAATTTGGATGACTGTAATAGTTTATCTAGGATGGATAACTGTAATAGTTTATCTAGGCCGGATGACTGTATTACTTTAACCTCTAAACTTGATTTCAAGGGTGTTGTGGACCCAAATGATAGGATGAATCCTATCAAACGATCGGATGTTTGCGTTGAAAATGTTATGCCTGTTTGTGTTGATCTTAATGATGCATTCTGTGATAATGAAAATGTATATAGACCATCTCCATTTGTTCCATAACTAAAAAGAAACAGGTTTGGGAAATTTCTTACTGAAGAAATTCCAGAGTTTACACCATCATCGACAGATATGTCATGTTCTGAAGAATCACAAAGTGAAACAGATAACACAATTTCTGAAGAATCACAAAGTGATACAGAAAGTGACATCAGCGAGCCAGAATGCAACACAAACGAAGAATCAAGCAACAACAACAGTGATGAAGCATGTTCAACAGACAGCCTCAATTCAAGCAACAACAAGAGAAGAACATCACAACCATCATCATCCAGATTTTCTTCAAAGATCAAACCTAAACACTCTAAATGTTTTAGATGTGGAAATGAAGGACATGTGGTTAAAAAGTGTCATTTGCAACCCAAACCACAAACTGATACCAATAACCAAAAATCTTTTGCAGTTCAAATTAAAGATCTTCAAGAAACTATAAAAAGTTTTGTTAAGGTCACAAAAAATTGGAAAAGGCAAGAGTTTGTGTCGGGGGAAAATCACGACAAATTAAAACTAAAACAGACCTGGATTCCAAAAGTTACTTAAGGTGTGGTCTGAGTCGTGTTTGTACATAGTGTCTCGTATATTTATCTGTATATTTCTCTTGTCTTATGTATTTTTCAGAATAAACTACAAAAGTGGTTGATTGCCCTGATGAGATATCTATGGCATGTTGATAGCGGGGCGTCAAGGCACATGACGGGACTGAAAGAACTCCTGAAAAACTATCGATTCATTGATGGAGAGTTTGTTGCTTTTGCCGGCAACGAGAAGGGCGGAAAGATAGTCGGGATAGGGGACGTGATTTCTGATGCATTGACTTTAGAAGATGTGAACTATGTTCCAGAATTGTGTTACAATCTGCTGAGTGTATCACAAGTCTGCGACAAAGGAATCTCAGTGTTATTTAATGACATGGAGTGCATCTTTCTAAAGCCAGGATTCATTCCTCCTACCAACATGATTATGCTTAAAGCTCCTAGACAAAATAATACTTACGTGATAAATATGAGGGATGCAAAGTCTGAATGTCAAATGACATGCTTACTTTCTAAAGCATCCGAGTCAGAGTCACTGCTTTGGCACAGGCGCTTAGGACATGTTAACTTCAAAAATATTAATAAGCTTTCAAAACTAAATCTTGTGAGAGGTCTTCCTTCTAAGGAATTCCCCTTTTCTGAAAAATGTTTAGCATGTGCCAAAGGAAAACAACACAAAAAGTCGCATAAGTCCAAAGCTGTGAACTCTATAGACTCACCTCTTCAATTATTACACATGGATCTGTTTGGTCCTATTAGTGTTAAAAGTCTAGCTAAAAAATCTTATTGTTTGGTGATAACAGATGATTTTTCCCGATTCACATGGGTGTACTTTCTGGAATACAAAAGTGAAGTTGCTGAGATTCTGATGCTGTTTGTTCCTCTCATTGAAAACATTATAAAGACAAAAGTTAGATCAATCCGAAGTGATCACGGAACCGAATTCAAGAATCAAAGTTTCGTGACTTTCTGCAACAATAGAGGAATTCATCTTCTATACAGTGCTACGAGAACTCCTCAACAGAATGGTGTTGCTGAAAGAAAAAATCGTACACTTATTGAGGCAGCCAGAACCATGCTTATCGACTCCAAACTGCCGATCATTTTCTGGGCTGAAGCTGTGAATACCGCCTGTTATGTTCTTAACAGAGTCTTAATTATAAAGACGCGCGGGAAAACAGGTTATGAGTTGCTTTTTAAAAGAAAACCTTTGATTGACTACTTCAGGCCTTTTGGATGCTCATGCACGCTGCTTAACAATTTCGAGAACATAATGAAGTTCGATGCAGTTGGTGATGAGTGTTTCTTTGTTGGATACTCCTCGAGTCAAAAAGCTTATAGAGTATATAACAAACGAACCAAAATGGTTCTCGAGTCTTTTTATGTTGATTGGCAGGAATCCAACTCTACCAATACAGGAGCCGGTCCTGACTGGTTCTTTGACGTGGATGTTGTTTTCAACAATTTCAGCATCATTGATGAACAACCATCTGAAAATCAAGCAGCCGATCCTTCTCCTCTTGAAGATACTCTTTACTCTTCAGAAGACGATGCAGCACCTTTCACCACCCGCTTCTCTCCACTCGTAGCTGATCCAATTGTTCCCCTTCAGACCACAAATGGTGATGCAACTGTTGAAACTACTCCATCTCCTGAAGTTACTCCAGCTTCAGAAGAAACATCTTCAGCACAACAGTCTGCAAATGATCCATCCAGTTCGTCAACTCCTACAGATCATCTTTCCAATCTGCCTTCCCAAATTCAAGAAGAACCAAACATGGGATTTAAATCTTTTAAGGATCATCCTGTGGAGAACATCATTGGACCAATCTCTGAGGGTGTTCTTACTAGAAATCAGGCAGACAAACTGAACATTGCACTTTCAGCCTTTCTATCTCAGACGGTACCTTTCAGCATTGAAGACGCTGTCAGAGATGCAAGTTGGGTTGAAGCCATGCAGGATGAGCTGTATCAGTTTAGAAAGCTAAAGGTTTGGGAACTTGTGGATTTACCTGAAGGAAAGTATCCTATTGGAACAAGATGGGTTTTTTCGCAACAAAATGGATGAACGAGGTGTGGTAATTATGAACAAGGCTCGCTTAGTCGTTCAGGGATTTCGTCAACAGGAGGGCATTGATTATGAGGAAGTGTTCGCTCCAGTTGCTAGACTTGAAGCCATTCGTATCTTCCTGGCTTACGCCTCATATAAGAACTTCAAAGTCTTTCAGATGGATGTGAAAAGTGCATTTCTGTACGGGAAGATCAAAGAAGAAGTCTATGTTTGTCAACCCCCAGGTTTTGAAGATCCCCATCATCCCAACAAGTATTACAAACTGGATAAGGCTCTCTACGGACTTCATCAAGCTCCTCGAGCTTGGTATGAGACCTTATCGTCATACTTGCTGCAGAATGGGTACACAAGAGGGAAGATCGACATGACCTTATTCACCAAAGAAGTCAACAAACACTCTATCCTTGTTCAGATTTATGTTGATGATATTATCTTTGGTTCCACTGATGAAAATTTGTGCAGGGAATTTGAAAGCATCATGAAGTCTCAGTTTGAAATGAGCATGATGGGAGAATTATCGTTTTTCTTAGGCTTGGAAGTGCAGCAAAAGGAAGACAGAATTCTCATCCATCAAGCAAAGTATACAAGAGACATTCTGGCAAAATTCAACATGACCGACTGCAAGCCATCCAATACTCCTTTTGCGGCCCAAACAACACTTGTGCCAGATCTTCAGGGGCCTTCAGTGAATCCTCATACATATCGATCAATGATTGGCTCCCTGATGTATCTTACAGCTAGCAGACCAGATATAATGTGGGCAGTTGGATGCTGTGCGCGTTTTCAGTCCAATCCCAAGCAATCGCATGAGACTGCAGTAAAAAGAGTCTTCCGCTACCTCAAAGGAACACCTAAACTTGGTTTATGGTATCCTAAGAGCGATAACTTTGATCTAATCGCTTACTCTGATAGTGATCATGCGGGTTGTAGGATAGACAGAAAATCTGTCTCTGGTGGCTGTCAATTTCTAGGTAACCGGCTAGTGTCTTGGCAAAGCAAGAAGCAGACCACCGTGTCAATCTCTACTGCTCAGGCCGAATACACAGCTGCTTCCAGTTGTTGCTGTCAGGTGTTATGGATCCAAAATCAGCTTTTGGACTACGGTTTGAATGTCATGCATACACCTATTTTCATTGATAATGATGCATGTCGTGACATCGTGAAGAATCCAATTGATCATTCTAAAACCAAACACATTGAAATTCGGATTCACTCAATTCGCGATGCACACGACAAAGGGTACATACAGGTGTTGCCTATCGATACTGCTGATCAAAAAGCAGATATCTTTACAAAAGCTTTCGATAAAACCCGGTTTCATCAGTTGGTTTCATGGCTTGAGATGATCAACTTTGAATAAAAAAAAAAAAAAAAATTTGTGTATATTTTATAAAAAATCTTCTTTTCTTTTAAAACAAGATTTTAGGGGGAGAAAGTAAACCGGTCTATTCTTATTGCAAAATTAATTCAGGAAATGATAGGAACTAATCATATCTCGTCAGCTTGTGAATAGGACCCAGAGGATGTTGTGGCCTCAAGCAACGATGTGTCGGTAGATTCAGCCCGGAATCAAGTAAACTGCCACTAGGTGATTAACAATGAAGATCTACACGGAAAGCTGGATTCCCACTGTGCTTTAGGTCTGCACAAGCTGAGTCCGGTCATACATAGGTTGAGAAATTAAAAGACACAGAAAATTTTGTGCATAGGTAAATCAAAAGACACCTAAGAGTGCAAGCTACCAATGCGGGGCTAAGAAAAACAAAATTTTTGAAACTGAGCAGCAAAAGACACGCAATGTTAGTGACGTGCAAACATACATAGATAGCTCACCAAACGATCAGATGATCATCTTCTCTGCTTATGGTAACATAGACCTGAAGCTCTCATCATCTGATCAAGATAATGATCATCTTCTCTGCTTATGGTAACATAGACCTGAAGCTCTCATCATTATATTTCAATAAACCTTGAGGATCGGTAGGCCAATACCTAGCACACTGTGGGGTCCATAAAATTTTCGTCAATATTATCGAAAAACATGATAAACAGCATCGCCAAACACATGTTGAAAGAGAAAAGGCATGGATTTAAGTGGACAAGCATACCGACAATTGTTCTTAGGCTGCAGCTATCCAACGGGAAGTTGAAACGGGTTCCGGCAGGTATGATTAGTATGATCTTGAATGCAGAAGGTAAGATTTGGTAAAACCCCCTTTATCTAAAGGATTTGGGCCTTAATTTCATTTTTTGGGCCAAAGTATGGGTATCTGCGTACTTGTTGGGCCCTGCGCACTTAACTCAAGTGCGCAGGCCCATTAGCTTATGTATATATATATACTGGTCAACAACGGTCAAAAAAGTTTTATCATCCCAAATTTCTTTTTACAAACCCTAATCACCCATTTCACCGTTCATAATCATCATCATCACCGTTCATAATCATCATCATCACCGTTCATCATCACAATCACACCCTAATCACATCATATCATACCTAGTTGCACTGATTATTGTCTCTCATCTACTGTTTAAGGTAGATCTTATGTTTCTAATGATTTATTGGTTGTGATTACAGGTTATACATGGATCTTATGTTTCTTGATGAATCTGTTGGTTTTCAAGCTATTAAGGGTTCTTTGAATGTTTGAAGATCTGCGCACTTGATATATGAACAAGTGCGCACTTGTCTCATAGAGACTGCGCACTTGTCTCATAGTCATATAAGTGCTCAGGAACCCTAATTAGCTGCGTACATAACTGTGGACTTGAAATCTTGAACGAAGGTTCAAGTGTC
Organism: Ambrosia trifida; assembly: GCA_028751855.1. Classification (NCBI taxonomy): domain Eukaryota; kingdom Viridiplantae; phylum Streptophyta; class Magnoliopsida; order Asterales; family Asteraceae; genus Ambrosia; species Ambrosia trifida. Next base: position 7,546,260 of record CM054133.1, on the reverse strand, counting down.
TGCGTACTTGCCTAGTACGCAGACTTGACTGTGTGGACTAAGGGGTTACCATGCCCGGGTGGACTTACACTGCGAACTTGTTTTGGTTTGAGTACTAACCAAGTGCTCAGTCAAGTATGTGCGCACTTGACTGAGCACTTGACTATATTGACCTTGATTGGACCTGCGCATTTGATTTGGACTGCGTACTTGACACTCTTGAACACTTGGACTCTAAACAACAACATATCTTTCATATTGACTATTAAGACACTTGAACGGACTGCGAACTTAAAACCGGACCTTAATAATCTAACCACTGAAATTCAAACGTACCATTGACACCGATGACACCGATCCATCAATTCTTAATCCAATGACCGTTTAAATTTAAAATCTAAAAAATACTAATAAAATCTAGGTCTAAGTTCGTTGTCCGTGTAAGTTTAAGTCTAAAGTCAATCATCCGAGATCTAATTGGCTTTTCGTGCTCTTGGCTAAACAGATGGCACTTGACTGGGATCCTAGGGGCATGCACAATCAACCAATGAATCTCGATACTGAGGATGTCAACTTTAGAGATGTCGTGGCTTGGATAAGACGCAGTAAAGTCGGATTTGCTGTGCAGAACGCTGAACCAGTTTATGTCTCCCACATTGAAGACTTTTGGAGATCAGCTAGAGTCGAAACAGTATCAAGGGTCAAGCGTATCAACGCAACTGTCAGAAACAAGCTTGTGATCATTACTGAGGACACGGTTCGAAATGTGCTAAAGCTGCAAGATCAACCTGGAACTTTCAGATTCATGTCTAAAGCTGACATTCACCAACAATTCAAGATCTTCGGCTATAAGGGTGAATTTGACAAGAGAGGCGACATAAAGAAGAGTCAGCTTACTAGAGACTGGAGACTTATCAGTCACGTATTCTTGATGTCCCTATGTCACAGAAAGGGAGGATACAATGCGCTGAGTGCTGAATGGGCGACAGCTATGATTAAGATCTGCAAGGACGAAGTGTTCAATCTGTCAGGCATGATCTTCGACTATATGGTAAAGAATGCAGATGCTGGTTCAGGGAAGTGGGCTATGTATCCGAGGTTTGTACAGATGATGATAAACACTCAGCATGAGGGTCTGCCTGTCGGTGACGAATACATATTCACCAGAGGGGCGAGATTCTTCATAGAGTGCAACACACCGGACTGGGAACCAATGCTAGAAAACATGTATGTGGCCCAGCGATATCCGGTTGTTATGGAACTGTACAACAAAATCAAGAAGCGAAGATCAGATGCTGCAGGACCCAGACCACAATCCAGAGCTGCCCCTGCACCTGGATCATCTGAACCCACTCCTTCAGCCCAGCCGACGGTTGAAGAGATTGCCCTAGAAAAATCAAGGGGCAAAAGGGTGGCGACTGAACCAGCTCCATCAAGACCCAGCATAAAGAGAAGACCAGCTGGTTTACTGCAAGAAGGGAGAGACACGTTGACACCCGAACAGCTTGAAGCCGCCGAAAATGTACGAGCAGTGGCTGAATTTGAAAGGGAAGCAAGAAAGAAAAGAAGAAGAGATCAGCTGCCCGAATCTGAGATTCCCCGTGTTATGACTCAAGAAGATATTGAGGGAGAAGCGATCTTAGAACAGATGTTTGGGCCTGAACCACCGAACCAACCAGGACCTTCTACTGCTGCCACTTCAGCTCCAGGGCCTTCCACTGCTGCCGCATCAACCCCCAAAGCTCCAACCCACCGATCAGCTGAACCTTCCTCATCAGCTCCTGCTGCACCTCGTCGAAAACCGGTGCATCAGGAACTATACGAGAAGCTTGTGAAGGAGATAGGTAAAGTTGCGGCCAGGGAAATCTGCACGCTGAAAAGTGATGTGCACAATAACCAGGAGCTAAGAAAGAAGGTGAAAAAGCTCAAAGGCAAGAACAAGAAAATGGAGAAAGTGATAAAGGATCAAAGATACCTGATTAAGTTTCAACATCAGGTTCAAGTGGAGATGTTTGACATGTTTCAGGATTTGAAGAAACAGTTAACTGATGCTCCTAGCGCTACTTTTGATGAAACTTTCGATTTCGGAAAGTTTCTGGAGGCAGAAAAAGAGAAAGAAAAAGCGGCTGAGGAAAGTGAAGTGGACGAGGTTAGCGAAGATGAAATGCCAGAGCGGTTTGTGGAGATGGGAACAGATCAAGAGGTCATTTATGAGACATCCGATGGGCACAAATTGGACCCTGAAAGAGCAGCTTGGTTCCCAAGAAGGCCCATTACCATTCCTGCCTTACATCAGAACATCCATCATACCAGGTCTGCTCACCGGGAAAAGATTATCTCGTGGAAGTATGATGCTGAAAAGAGACTGTATGCTGTGAAAAGGAGAGGGGGGGTAATCCAGTACTTCAAGGGTCAGAAGGAGCTGAAATCTCTTCCCCGATGGGATATCAGGGAGCTTAGCAGGGCCCCATTCCTTAATCCCTCACTTGACTCCCAGACTGCCATGGTTGAAAACTTTATCAGGAAAGAGTGTGAGAATGACTTCCAGATCCTTAAGCCGCAAAAGCCCAGAAGAAGAATATCAAAGACATGAATCGATCCAGCAACGGGAAGAGGGATGATAACTTATGTGATAGACCCTCCTCAGGTCGTCACACGAGTTCCGATCAGACCCGAGCTTCCAGTGATGCTAAGGAACTTCAAAAAATGGTTCTATGACAGCAACACTGGTGAAGCGGTCATCAAGCTGGAAAATGATTCAGAGGCACTGAGGATTTTGGATCCGGTTGATGTGTTTGCACTAAATTTGTTAGATCTGAATATGCTATTTGCAAATCAGATCAATGTTGGTGCCGGAAACACATTGTTTGAAGAAGCCGTGCTGTTTAGAAGGGCAGTGGATAGGGCATTGAAACTGAAGAGTGAGCTGCTGGATATAGTCGACAGGATAAACGCAGCAGACAAAGAAAAGGAGGACAGGGAAAAGGCTGCGCAAGCTGCTGTTGCTGCTGCTGCTACTGATGCTGTTACAGAAACTGAAGCTGTTGCTGCTACAGTAACTGCTGCTTCAGAGGTACTTCCAGAAGATCCTGCATCAGTGGCTAATCCTGAAGGAACTACAACAGAATCTATCCAAACTTCTCCAGCAGCTGAAGTAGATCCAGTCACACTGTACTTACAAGACCCTCCTTCACAGGTTGAGGGGGAGGAAAGCGATGTGGATGTAGACTGAAGATTGAAGACTGGTAGCTGTGGTCTAGGGGGAGTATTGTTGGGTTATATTGAGACCACAGTTACCAGAATAGAGACTTTTGAATGATTATTGTAAAGCTTAATAGTTGGAGGACCTTACATGTAATTATAGCATAGTTTAGTATGCAAAACCCTATCCTGCACACTTAAATGGACGGGCCCTGCGCACTTGTGTTAAGTGCGCAGGCCCAGGTCTTGGCTATATATAGATTGTGTGTGCACAGCTAGGGTTTAGGGTTTTGGAGTTTATCTTTGTAGCACACTTTGAATAGGTGCGTACTTATTGTAGTATTCCAAGGTTATTCATCTTCAAATCAGATATGGAATCATCATGTTATTCATTGTGTGTGTCGGGTCTTTCAATATTCATCTAGTTTTCTTTGTTTCTTGGATTAATCACTTGAAACACCTAACTAATAGGTGTTTTCAAGTGATAACAATCTATTGCATTCAACAAGATCTAGTATTTCAGGACTACATCTCGACTCAAGATTGTGATTGACAGTTTGATCTCTCTGGAGCAGTTCGCTTTCCTAGCAGGTAGGAATATTACGGACGGGCCGTTAATGCTAAACGAGTTGATCGGGTACATGAAACGTCTTAAGAGGCAAGGTTTGATTTTCAAAATGGACGTAGAGAAGGCCTACGACTCACTAAGTTGGGGATTTTTAGAATCATTATGATGCAAATGAACTTCCCTTCAAGATGGTGTAGGTGGGTAATGGCGATTGTTTCCTCAGCTCGTGCTTTTGTATTGATTAATGGTTCTCCAACTCAGGAGTTCGGGTGTAGTCGGGGGCTTCGACAAGGAGATCCTATCTCCCCGTTTCTATTTGTTATAGCAATGGAGGCATTGACGAGTATAATGAAGCGTGCTTGTGAAGTGGGTCTATTCCGCGGGATCCAATGTGGGTCGGATGGGTTGTCTGTTTCCCATTTTTTATATACGGACGATGTGATTTTCTTGGGCGAGTGGTCGGTATCGAACGCCATGAATCTAAAACGGATCATGAGGTGCTTCTATTTAGTATCGGGCTTAAAGGTGAATCTGCGAAAATGTAGTGCTTTCGGTTTGGGTGTGGATGGGCATGAAGTTCAAAATATGGCCGAGGTGCTTAATTGTAGACCGGGGGTTCTTCCGTTCAAGTACTTGGGTCTTCAAGTGGGGGCGAATATGAATTTGTTCAAACATTGGAAACCTATACTAGATGCGTTTCGGAATAAACTCTCTATTTGGAAAGCGAAGACCTTGTCGTATGGTGGTCGAGTAACATTGTTGAAATCTGTCCTCAATGCCCTTCCTACATATTATTTCTCACTTTTTAAAGCTCCGGTTAAAGTAATAGAAGCTTTGGACAAATTGAGGCGGGTGTTTTTTTGGGGAGGGTCCGAAGAAAAAGCGAAAACGAATTGGGTGGCGTGGCAAAAAGTATGTACTCCTTTGTCGTATAGGGGCCTTGGTTTCGGTTCGTTGCAAGACGCTAATCTCTTAATGATGGCGAAGTGGTGGTGGCGGTTCAAGGTTGACACAAACAGGCTTTGGCGAAAGGTTATATGGGCGATACATCATTCAAACAGAAACTGGAATCCGGTTCCAGCTAAACTAACTTTGGCAGGGCCTTGGAAGCAGGTAGCTAATTCGGTGCATTTGATCAAAATGGCTGGGGTCGACTTGGGAAGGGTTATAAAAGGGACTGTGGGAAACGGTTTGGGGATATATTTTTGGATCGATCGCTGGTTTGGGGAGTTACCGCTGGCAGATTTGTACCCGGCTCTGTTTTCGCGCATCCGTGTCTGATCGTGTGGATCAGCTGGGTGTGAATTGGGTTTGGGATTGGAAGCGTGGGATACAGGGTGGGGTCGAGACTTTGGAATTGACGGACTTCTTAAACAGGATCCCGGTTCCCATTCTGTCCAGTTCGATGGACGATTGGGTTTGGGATTTGGATTCTTGCTGCAACTTTTCAGTGAGCGGTCTCAAAAGACATCTTCATCAGCACAGATTTGCACAAGCTCCTTTCGTCATGGAATGGAATGCGTGGGTGCCAAAAAAGGTGGAACTTCTCGCTTGGAGAGCCGGTTTGGACAGATTGCCGACTAAAGCTGCACTACTTAGAAGGAACATAAATGTGGGTCAAGATACGTGTCCATTATGTAGCGATTTCACAGAAACGATAGATCATCTCTTTGTGTCTTGTGGTTTCGCTCAAATGGTTTGGTGTTTAGTTTTGCAATGGTGCAGAGTGGGTGCGGTTTATGCATCCCAGTTCAACGATTTACTGAAGATACATTCATACATTGGCGGCTCCTCACAAAGGAAAAAGGCTTTCTACATGGTGATCTTGACGACATTCTGGTGCATATGGAGGTGCCGTAATGATGCGGTTTTCGATCAGAAACAGTGCTCGATACACAAGGTTATGGGTGACATTAAAGCTCTAAGTTTCCAATGGGTGAAATCAAGATCTGGAAAACACTCGCTTGAATGGAAATCGTGGTGTAACTTTAGGTTGTCTTGTGTCGGATGGTGATACTGTGCAAAGGAACTTGTTTTCAATAGGGAAAGGCTGAACATTACTAGAGTGAAGGATGACATAAAGTCGTATGGTTTTTGTGGTTAAAGAATCGGGCAAAAGTGGGGTTTTAACATGGGAGGATTGCGTAGCTTCAATCTTGCAAGCTTGGGAACTTAATGGGTCAAAGGTGTGCTTGGTGTGTGTGTGTTTTGGTGCATATGTATGTCGAATGGGTGGGGAGTTTTGCGCCTTGTGTGTGTTTTGGTGTGAGTGGGCAATCAGGCAATCGGGTTAGAATTTTGTAGTGTCAGGCGCAAACTTTTCCGGCAGGACATAGTCGATTCGGGTTTGTTTTTTCTGTGTGAGTTTTCTGTTCGTGTGGGGAATTTGGTTATGGCCTTCTCTGTATAATTTTATAATATTGTTATCTTTAAAATGATGGGGGGGGGATGCACTTAAAAACTCTTGGTGTGGGTGCGTTTTGGTGTCGTGCTCTCCGGTGAGGGGTGGGTTAGCGTCGGGTATGCGTCTTGGTGTGAGTTTATATAAAAGGGATAATTGGGTAATGAATAGTGGCGACGCTAACAGTCCCGGTCAGACACGGTCGTTTCGTGTTACAAAGTCGTTTCATGTGTTTATTCATTTCCTGGGGGGGGGGGGGGGGGGGGTGTTATTTTTTGCAGTTGGTTTCAATATTTTTGGGAAGGCTTTTTTGTTGTAGTCAAATCAAGGTGCAGCAATATCTACACAGCTTTATGATGTAGTTCAGTGGCTGGAACCTTGCGCAGGTTTAAATGGTTCTGGGTATAATGGAGTGAGCGACGTCCATGTATAGTTCGGGTCTTATGAATCGCAAAAGGGTATGTTCCTGCGGACTGCAGTGGGAAGACTTTGGAAGGTCACACAGACAAGGCTCAATCTGGTCACAAATATATCACATGTGGAAAGTGCAGTGGCATTTGGGAAAGATCTCCAAATGGGATTACTAAAGAAAATTGAGTTAGGAGGATTGTGCTTTAAAAAAAAAAGGAAAAAAGGGTCTATGATTCAAAAGAGTGGGCATATGGTTATTTGGTGATTTGTTTCTATTGTGGGTGGTGGTTGTTTTAACATCACCTTCAAATGGGGCTGGAAGTAATGTGAGGCTTTTTAGGTGGGACAAAGTCTATCTACACTAATTTAGTGGTTAAATGGTTTGTTGAAATTAAAAGATTTCGCCATCGCGATTGGGTCGCAAACGTCCTTAGTATATTTAGAGTATGGTTAGTGGTTTCTTGTAGTTAGTTTTATCTTTTTTGTGATCTGGATTGTTAGTTGTTCGTTGTTTTTTTCTTTTTTGGTGGTTGTACTGCTAGTCCCTGGCTAGCTGTCTGTTTGGTGGTTTATATAAATATGGTGTTTTGTTGGCCGTTCAAAAATAATAATAATAATAATAATAATAATAATAATAATAATAATGATAATGATAATGATAATGATAATGATAATGATAATGATAATGATAATGATAATGATAACAATCAACACAGAATACCTAAGAGTCACAAAAGCAGACATATATTAAAAGGCACAAGTCTGCACAATTCTTTCCAACAAAAGAACACACAACTTCAAATAGATGTGTTCATTTTAGATTAGATCAACCTGCAGCCTAAGATGATTCTTCTTTTTTGAAAATGATGGTGATCACGCCATCCTCCACAACGATCTGACCCTTCTTCAGAGTGGTGTCACCCTCCTTGATAGCGAACCGACCATCCTTGAGAGCGTTTTCTAGAGCAATCTTAGCGTTTTTGCGCACACTCAAGGGACCAGCAGCAGCATACCCGGCACAGCCAAACAATGCAATAGCGGTAATTTCCATCACCGTTTGAGAAACCTTACCAACAGCCATTACACTTTCCAATGCAAAAATCATAAATAACAGTTGGAATCCGAGCAATCACAACAATAATAATACTAATACTAATAATAATAATAATAATAAAGCAACACAGAATACCTAAGAGTCACAAAAGCAAAGAGATATATTAAAAGGCACAAGTAAGTCTGCACAATTCTTTCTAAGAAAAGAAGACACAACTTCAAGTAGATGTGTTCGTTTTAGATTAGATCAAGCAGATTCTTCTTTTTTGAAAACGACAGTGAACACGCCATCCTCCACAACGATCTGACCCTCCTTCAGAGTGGTGTCACCCTCCTTGACAGCGATCCGACCCTCCTTGAGAGCGTTTTGAAAAGCAATCCTAGCGTTTCTGCGCTCAGTCAAGGTATCAGCAGCAGCAAACCCGGCATAGCCAAGCAATGCAAGACCGGTAATTTCCATCACCGATTGAGAAACCTTACCAACACCCATTACACTTTCCAATGCAAAAATCATAAATAATAGTTGGAAGGAACACTAGCAATCACAAAAAAAAAACATATAGTCTGACTAAAAATAATTAAACGTCTCCTCTAAATTCTAATGCTCCATGCATACCACTTATTATTCACAGACTAAGACTGTTATTGCGAGTTTATAACCACTTTAACTGTTTATTTATTTATTTGTTTATTTGTAATAGTAATAATAATAATAAACCGAGAAACACAGAATACCTAATCAAAGATAATATGATTTTTAAGAGAGAGAGATTTTTACCGGAAACGATGACTACGTCCTGATCTTCACGGATTCAAATTCTACACAAATCAAACTTGATCAGATCTGCTTCTTTCGATATTAAACTTATTAGGTTTTCTAAAGAGAGAGAAAAGAAAAATATTTTACAATCGGATACGCAGCAGAATTTTAGGTTTTCGTTTGATAAAGTTGTGGTTTTATTTTAGTATATGCATATTTGGACATCCCCTTGGGTTATTTGGCCATTTACGAGTAGAGGCACTCATAATATTTTCATCTTCAAGTTGGGTAAGATGGTATGAGATGGGTTGGATGGGTGTGTGGTAGGAGTGCTTACGGTTTGGTTTTCGTGGTTTTTAGTTCAAACCGGGAACGAACTATAACGGTTTTCTTAATTTTTTAAATCAAAACCGAACCATAGAACTTTTAAACCGATCCCGTTTAGTTCCACGGTTTGGATCACTATGTGTGCAACTTGTCCCTAATTCGCCAAAAAAGATGTCCAAATTTCAAGACTTAATAAAGTTGCCCATAATGGTTAAGTTGTGTAACACAAATACCTATCCAAATACCTTAAAATGTAGTCTAAATATATAAAAATATCTCAAAAAACATCGACATAAAGGTGCTAGTTTTTTTTTTTTTTTTCATTAATAGTGCCATCTCTCCAAACAATTTCACCTCTAGTGTCTTTCTATCTTTATTTTCAAAACTAATGTCATCGCCATTACTAATGGCGAAAGCAGAGAATCTCCTACACAAGCTGGAAAAGTTCTGCACAAAGCTGACCGAATAGTGGCTTTCGCCATTTATAATGGCGATTTATGAGGTCACCATTACCAACCACGAAGCCTCCCATATCATCGTTGCTAACGGCGAAAACTGCTTTTGTCGCCATTAACAACCACGAACCCTGCCACATTCGCATTTGATAATGGCGATTACCTTTTAAAGTTAAACCTTCACTCGTATATAATGAGGTTAATCAGGTGTATTTGTCTCAAACGGGTATAACGATGTTCATGCTATCATGCTGCTATCGGCAAAAAAAAAGTTAAAAACAAGTTATTTGACTATCTTTAATGCTAAGGGTGCCCTTAGGTGCCCTTAGTCGCCTAGTCAACTGGCACATCATATCTTTACAAATCCTTAAATATCCACAATTCACCTCCAATCATACAAACATCCTTACATACTCTTACATTTCCACCTCATCACTTATATTTTCTTTAAATTAAATTACTTAAATTGTTTAAATGCAATTAAATATAAATAACTAATACAAGTAAATAACTAATATCTAAAATAAAAAGTAAACCATGTCTAAAAAAGTAATAATTAAATGATTAAACTGATACTTTACACCTTTGAGTGCTTAAAATAATAACTGAACGCTTAATGGCTCTGTTGAATAAAATTAATTAGAAGATCTCAACTGATTATCTACTTATATTTGAATTGAATTTTCTTTATCAAATTTCATCCATATTAATCCATCCATAACACTTGGATACATGTTTTGAAAAAACAATATATAAAAAATAGAAGAAAGAAAATGAAAATGACACAATAACCCATACAACCAAAGCCCTTAAATATGGACATACACCTTTTGAATAACCTCGGGCATTTAACTCCAACGCCGCCTTTAAATTCGGACGTCTCCGACATGGCTCGGGCGGTGGTAATTCGGACGCATTAAAGATAGTCTTAGTTGATGGCCTCCACTTTCATTACCGCATATGTTTATAATCTTACACCGCGTATATGTCACAAAGGGTGTAGCTTGTTGGTGTATATGTCCCCAATAAATAAACTTCGTGCAATCCATAACAGGGTCGTGTTATAACGGTTGTTGTTGATGGTTCTCCAATTAGTCACGGTAAATTATATAAACTAGTGGGTTATTTGCCCGTGGCTCCGCCACGGGTTAGAACGGTATTTTTTTAAAGTCATGAAACTAACGGTATTTTTGAAAGTCATGAAAACTTAGGTTTTTTTTTAAGTCATGAAAACTTAGGTAAAAGGCGCCGCAATGATGTTTATTTTATTAGCGTTTCGTTCCACCATCTGTTGCATAAATCGGGACGTGTAATTTATAGGTTTTATAATCTCATCGTGAGTTGTTTCATGCTTCAAAGGATGCAACAATAAACAATGATGGGAAGAATGTGGTACCAGATGTTTGGCAAGTTCTTGATAAAATAAAAGAGTTCTCAGATAAAGTTCACAATTGTTCCTGGGTAGTTATCCATTCTTATAAGCTGTTATATAATACTGTACTTTTTGGGCAAACATTTTGTACTGTGTGTTTAACATTCAACCTTAGGGGTCTAAAAGAAGATGAGGACTAAGCAACAGGTGGAAGAGTTTGATGAGTAGGCAACGATGGGAAGAAACACATATGTAAAGCAAGATCAATGTACAGCTTTTGTTGCATGATGTGAAAGTTAGGAAGGAAGGTGTGGTTTGGAAAAGACAAAGAGGCTGGAATATTATCATTGTCCAGCTGGCCAACTGTCCATAGCATACATAGCCTTCCAATGACCTGAAAAATAAAAAAAGGAAACATTTTTAATCAAAATACCCACTCGCCAACCTCGAACCTGGGCATCAATAGCAAATAAACAACACACAGACAACGCTGGTCTGGAAGCACTTTATTTAACATATTCCAAACATTCTATATATATATACAATTAGGCAAAGGATCATATAAAAACCAAGTTTTGCATGAAAACCATGAGAACCAATTATTGAGTGACATGTGGATTTAATAAAAAAAAATTCACTAAGGGTATTATTGTCTATTTGCTAATCCCTTTCTTTTTTTCATAAAATTCTTGAATTCCCTCCATTGTTACCGTTAATATTCAAATGATCAGATTTGATCATTTCCTATTTTCAGGTTCATTCAAATTCAAAATCTTTCTTCTATCCCCTATCTACTATATCGTTAAACTTTGTAATGTTTTTACTATTCTAGCATGTTAATACTAGTTCTTTATAACTTTTGTTTTTAGCTTTATGTTTCATGGTTTAAATTTGCTTTTTTGTTAAATTATTATTAACGTAAGAACCAAGTTTATCTATGAATGAACCACTTTTTAATAACCTTCCTTATTAATATGCTTATTAAGCTATTTCCAATTTAATACAGATCTTGAACCGATGTGCTGATTTCAATAAACACTGTGTTGCTTTTCCGATTTGACATAGCTCTTGAACTGATGTGCTGATTTCCGATTTTGACTTATCAACACACAACTGATGTGCTGATTTCATACAATATTATGTTGCTTTTCCATTTTATGAGATGATACATGTAAAATCCCTATGTGTTGATTTAACGTAAGTGTGTGCTACTATACTGTGTTCCTATGAATAAAACAATTTTTTTTAACAATTAATACGCATTGACAATACCGTAGCATTAATATATACTTCCAATCAGTTTGTATATTTAAAAATTGAAATAAACACTTACTAGTAAGTTCGTCCAAACAGTAACAAGAAGGCAATAACAAGTTTAAAACAAGTGTTAAGAAGTTCAAAAACTAAAACTGCTACTGAATAGATCTCATGCCATGCTAGCTACATCTTCGACCTTTCCAATATCGCGTTAAAAGCATTCTTCCATATTTATTTTTTTCATCATCATCCAAATTACCATTTTAATATTTTTTGCAAACAATGCATCCCTTTCAGTGTCCATGTCTAAAAATAGAATTTTTGATAAGTATTTTATCCGAATATCATTTAGCGGGTACTGTTGGTTACCACATTCTTCATTTAACCCACATCCCAATGTTTCACTGTTTCGCCCTTGTAACTTTCCATGTGTTGCATAACAAACACACCACAATCAATTGAGTTCTCTTTGGTCCTCCTTCACATCTTCAGACGTGTTGGTTTACTAATCAACAATCTTGATGGTTACCCTACAAATTTAGCAAACCATTAAAACCATATAACATAACATTCATAGCACAAACAAAGACATCCTATTACTTTTTTTTTAACTCAAAATAAGCAAATAGTATTGACTCCTTGATATCATTTTGGTTTTGTGGTGTGTAGAATGTAGAACAAAAAAATCCTTTTAAAACAACGAAAAAAATTGAAATTAAACAACAATAGCACATCCCACGATCTGATCTTAGACAACAAAGACAAATTAAATTAGCACAATAGCAGATAACAGGTCCTACCGGAACAAGATGATGGCATTATCTTCCCAAAAAAAACCGAATAACAACATAATCAGTCGGACTAACCAACACAACTCGATCGAAAAAAGCCAACTAAGAGTTAACATTCAGAAAAAAAAACAACCAAGAACAACTTCATCGGATCGACTAACATCACATTACGATCGAAACAAGCAACAAAAACAAGTCTGATTTCTACCGTAAAACTTCCATTTACACACAATACGGCGGGAAACAAGCACAAAATAGAGTAAACTTATCAAATTTATGAGGTAATTTCTTGTATTGAGGGTTTTCTCCATGAAGAAGATAAAAATCATAAGGTTTTCGTATGTGTTTTTGTGGATGTTTTGTTAGTGAGGAGGAGGAATTATAGGTGGTTTTTATTTTTATTATTGACTTTCAAATCGTCCTTGACGATAAACGTGGGCAAGAATTGGGTTGTTTATTTAATTTTTTAATTATAAATAGCACAATTACCAAAATACCCTTAATGATACTAAAATAAAGTACTATTTTGAAGGATAAATCTATAACCAACACAAACCATTGATTTAATTTTTTAATGGTTTAGATCTGTTCCTATGGTTTTTACACTAATGGTTTGTACAAGATCTTATCTCTATACAATTATAACTGCTGTAGGTCACTATTCATCGTCAGTCTTATATCATTATATTGATAAATAATGATAATGAAAATGATAATGATAATTAGCACATCTTTTGGAGTTAGAGTGAAACTCGTCTTGAATGTTAAGGTTTGAGCCTCGCCTTGAGAATCATCACATTTTATACTTATATACATACCTACCAGTGTAGGTAATAATAGAATCAATATGAAGGCACTAACAACAAATATTGGGAAGTAAGAACACCGATTAAAAAACGAACATTAAGAAACACATAAAAATATCTCAAAATACATCGACATAAAGGTGCTAGTTTTTTTTTTCATTAGTAGTGCCATCTCTCCAAACAATTTCACCGCTAGTGTCTTTCTATCTTTATTTTCAAAACAAATGTCATCGCCAGAAAGCAGAGAATCTCCTACACGAGCTGGAAAAGTTCTGCACAAAGCTGACCGAATAGTGGCTTTCGCCGTTTATAATGGCGATTTATGAGGTCACCATTAACAACCACGAAGCCTCCCATATCATCGTTGCTAACGACGAAAACTGCTTTTGTTGCCATTAACAACCACGAAACCTGCCACATTCGCATTTGATAATGGCGATTACCTTTTAAAGTTAAACATTCACTCGTATATAATGAGGTTAATCAGGTGTATTTGTCTCAAACGGGTATAACGATGTTCATGCTATCATGCTGCTATCGGCAAAAAAATAAGTTCAAAACAAGTTATTAGACTATCTTTAATGCTACGGGTGCCCTTAGGTACCCTTAGTCGCCTAGTCAGCTGCCACATTATATCTTTACAAATCCTTAAATATCCACAATTCACCTCCAATCATACAAACATCCTTACATATTCTTACATTTTCACCTCATCACTTATATTTTCTTTAAATTAAATTACTTAAATTGTTTAAATGTAATTAAATATAAATAACTAATACAAGTAAATAACTAATATCTAAAATAAAAAGTAAACCATGTCTAAAAAAGTAATAATTAAATGATTAAACTGGTACTTTACTCCTTTGAGTGCTTAAAATAATAATTGAATGCTTAATGGCTCTGTTGAATAAAATTAATTAGAAGATCTCAACTGATTATCTACTTATATTTGAATTTTCTTTATCAAATTTCATCCATATTAATCCATCCATAACACTTGGATACATGTTTTGAAAAAAACAATATATAAAAAATAGAAGAAAGAAAATGGAAATGGCACAATAACCCATACAACCAAAGCCCTTAAATATGGACATACACCTTTTGGATAACCTCGGGCATTTAACTCCAACGCCGCCTTTAAATTCGGACGTCTCAGACGTGGCTCGGGCGGAGATAATTCGGACGCATTAAAGATAGTCTTAGTTGACGGCCTCCACTTTCTATGCATATGTTTATAATCTTACACCGTGTATATGTCACAAAGGGTGTAGCATGTTGGTGTATATGTCCCCAATAAATAAACTTCGTGCAATCCATAACAGGGTCGTGTTATAACGGTTGTTGATGGTTCTCCAATTAGTCACAATAAATTATATAAATATTACTTGTATACTAATTTTTTTCTTTTATATAAATATTACTTGTATACTAATTTTTTTCTTTTATAATTTATAGGTATTACAAAAAGATTCTGGTTAAAGTGTAGCACCGTCTTATCATTTAAAGTTGGTAGTGAGGCAACATAATCACTGTTCGGACTTGTTACCCATTGCAGGGCAGACTTTTCGTCCTGGTTCCATGCAAAGACCCAGATCAAAGGCACATTTTTTCGCTCCTTGGATCGATGTTACATCTGCATGAAACTACTTAGATTGATGTTACATCTGTATGTGGTATAACACGTGTAGAATGCAACTTCGGTATGGTAGTGTATAATATTGGATAGGTGATTCGCCTCCCATATCTACGTCATGCCATAAAAACCTACGTTGACGGAATGCGTTACTGACTCCCAAACACGTCCCAAAAAAAGTCAAAAAAGTTCATTTTACATAAAGGTTAAAATGACGACGACTGCTGCTACTGCTGCTGCTACTACTACTTCAAAAAAGTTCATTTTACATAAAGGTTAAAATGGCGACTACTACTACTACTACTGATGTTGCCGCCGCTGCTGCCTACTACCACTACCACCACCACCACCACCACTACTACCACTACCACTACTACTACTACGACGACTACCACTACTATTAATCTATAATCTATATCTATAATATACATTATAAAGGAGGAGTGATGTACCATATTGGAATTTTGACATGGGTACATTTTTTAAAGCAACAAGTACAACATATTTAAGCACGAAACTTAAGGATATAATGTGGATAGTTGTGACAATTAAGACACTTAAAAGGATAAAATAGACATTTTACCCACATCATCCTTTACAATATCAAAACCAAATTACAATACTACCCTTCAATTCCCATCCTACCCCCACAATTGAATGCGCTCTTCATCTCTTCTAACTCTTCATCACCAGCAAGTTAAATGCGACGGTTCTATTTCTCATCAACAATCATTGCCATCGTTTTCTCTCCCACATCTCCTGTAAGCCTCAAATTGTGAGTGATTGACACGTCAAATCCAATCTAACTACGGCGCCATCGCTTTGGAATTCAACAGGACATCAAGGCAACAATTATAAGTCTAAACCCAGGGCTCGCTTTTGGAACCGGCGACCACCCAACAACCAAGTTATGTCTGCTGTTATTGCATGGATTAATCAAAGGTAGTGAACCAGTTATGGATTTTGGAACAGGTTCAGGTATTCTCGCAATTGCAGCACTAAAGGTACTTTTTTGAACACTTGTTTTCTTTGAAACACCAATTTGTAATATTGACCGTGAGGTACAGTTTGGTGCAGCCTTAGCTGTTGGATTCGATATAGATCCACAAGCCATAACAGATGCATGCCATAATGCCACTTTAAACAACATAGGAGCCGACAGACTGGAACTGCAGGTTGTTCCTAGGTATATCCATCATCATATTGCAACCTAATTCAACATATATCTTATTTATTTCTTATTATTGTTATTGGATTTACAGGAGGGTTACACATGAGCTTGATGTCCAATTGGGTGATTCAGGCTTCCGTCGCTGATTTGCAGGCGATTGTCATCTCAAAACAGGTAATTTTTTAAATTTCTTATCGAGTTCATGTCAGCATGGATTCCGGGGTATGGGTCAGGTCGGGGTAACGGGTCGTACTAGGTTCGGGTCATAATGGGTTAGACCAAACTGGGTACGGTCAAAATAGATCATTTCAGAAAACTTCAATTTGGTTTTGGGTTAGAACAATTATGACCAAAATGAGTAATACAGAAATTATACATGGGCGAGTCAGGTTGGGTCGGGTCGGGTGGAGTAACGGGTACGTTCACTGGTGTTCTTATATTGTAATGTTTGTTATCGCGGGTTGTTAACATTGTGTATTTGATGTTCAATGAAATGCCAATAGTGCTTGTGTGCTTTTTTAGGTTTTAATGTCTGGAGCGTCATGTTGTTTTTAGAATAAGTCGCTTGTCTTAATGTGTCTCAGTATCTTGTTGGCTCTTATGTACGTTGCCATTCCTGTTTTGTTGCTCTTGAATTTTGTGTGTCCATTGTTCAGTGGTGTTGTGTGTTTGTCTTTCACCCTGAACGGTTCAGTGTTGTTTAGTGGTGTGTTTGTTAAAACATGTGCATTGCTGTTCTTATATTGCAATGTGTGTTACCACGAGTCGTTTTTGTTCTGTGATATCTACTAACCTGTTTTCTATTACATGTTTCAATGCAGTTAAACATCATGACTTTCGTTTGCGTCTTTGGTTGGGCTTTTCCAGGTTTGTCTCTATCTTTATTTTTGTATACGCCGATTAAACATCATCGCTTAGTCTTGCTACTTACCGGGTTGTTATCGATTATGTGTCGCACTTTCTGAATATGGTGATCGACCTCTGGCTGTGAATAGTGAAGGAAAACGTGACCGGATACCCTTTACATTAATCCAATCATGTAGTTTAATGTAATTAAATGGAACCTGACATTGGACATTTCATGTCCAGGAAACAGTGTAGAAGCAAAAGATCATTATAGAATATAGATTTGGTTAATGGAACTTTCAAAAGACTTGAGGCTCATCTTTTAGTTATACATTTCTGAGCATACCCTTCAAACCTTTTCTTTTGAGCAATGATTGCAAGTTTGAATTTTGATTTCATAACTAAGCTTCTAAACTAATTCTAAAGCATGAATTTTCCCTTCTGTATACGTCGCTTCTTTTCGCATCTGTCAAATGGTTTCATACTGTTTAATTAATGTTTATTTGTTGTCTGATGTTCAACTCTGTTTAGTTGCAGCTTAGAAATTTCAACTTCATTTATGTGCACAGTCGTATTTTTCCAAGTTTGTTTCTTTTTTCCTTTGTATATAATTATTGTTGTTATCAGTTATGCCTCCAGGGAAAGCGAAAGTCAGCAACAAATAATGATGGTGGTCAGTCGTCATCAAGCGTTACTCCTACCCATGGTTGTCAAACCACGTGTCAGATAGCAAAACGTGTGGCAATGTTAAGAACCACCTCTACTCAACGAGTTGGTGTGTTATCAGCTCCATCATCATTTGTTGCGTCTAATTTGCATTCTCCTGGGCCAATGTACATGGACTTAGGTAATTGATGGGTTTAGCTTGCTCCTTTTGAGCCTTAGTTTTAATATTTTAATTTTACTCGCATGGCTAGCTGAGATTTTATCCAAGATCATGGGTACATCCTTACGCTTATGCATAAATGACGAGCGATAAAATCTTTAGGGATCATGGGTACGCGCTTACCCTTATGCACAAATGACAAGCAATAAAATCTTTTGGTCTCACTACAGTGCTCTTATCTTAGGCTAGGGGAGGGGCTGGTTGACCCGATCAAGCTTCAAAATACGCCTATAGTTTAAAAATGAGCCAAATACGATCTCCCTATAGGGCATATTTAACTAAGCATAGATGACGCCATTGAAAAGAAAGTGCATGAAGCCCATGATCCCTAACTTTTATCTTATTTGAATCTTCATAACTACACTCATATCCGGTGTAATTCAGCTAGCTCTTGGTCGTTTCGGTGAGCTCATCGACAAGCAAAATTCACTTTTGTGTTTTATAGCTAATTAATTGTTTTATTTATTTAAATGCAAATATGCTGGGAATTTTGATACTTTTTTTTTGTTACATTTTAATATTAGTTGTTTCATGAGAGGGAGAACAAGACTCATACGCTTACAACAACTAAAAGGCATTTTTGGTTTGAAGCATTTTACAACACTACCGATGTTGTATCCTTAAAAATATGAATCATAATTAGAAAGTTGAATTATGAGGATTTAGTACAAGAATATGTTATGTTGGCAACAAATGTATATATTATTAATGTAAGAATGTTAATTGTTAGAAACTGAAGCTATGGTGGCCCTTGCACTCGCTGTTAAATGCTTCTTTGCATATGTAGCATCTGCATGGGAACATGGAATTGGGATAGTAAGTTTAAATAGAATACTGTAAATATTTTTTATATGATTAACTTATCTTTGACAAGTACTTTAGGTGAAATTTGGTTGAGTTGTGACTTCCTTTTAGAATGACATTTGGTTTTGTTGAGATTAAATGACCAGATTACCCTTTGTAACTCTCATAGATGTTTTACAATTCCTGTTATGGTTAAAGTGATTATGATGTTACTAATAGACCCTTTTGAAATGTTATTAGCGTTTTACATGAATAGTTGGCTCGGCACATTTGCTACCATAGGCATCTTCATTGTAGTTGGCTTAATGGGCACCATGCATGAAAAGTATGCATTTTATCTTTATGGGTCGGATTAGAGAAATGATATTATGGTGTAGAAAATTATCTATTTATTTAAATTATGAAAAACATAATAATAAACACCCGCGGCAACGTGCGGGCATTCCCACTAGTGAATAATAATGAAAAAGGCCACTTTGCACAAAACATAAAATGACTAAGGTAGTTGTTTTGGGCCACCATATATGATACTCAAATCCGGTATTACAGCCCCAGGTTGTACACATTCGTAGACCTTAGGCAAAATACTAACGTGGCATAAAAAACTAAGTTGACGGAACGCGTTACAGACTCTTAAACACGTCCCGAAAAAGAAAAAAAGTACATTTTACATGAAGGTTAAAATAACTATTATTATTATTATTATTATTATTATTATTATTAATTCTTAATAAAACACACATAAGTAAACACACTTAAGTATATTATTATTATTATTATTATTATTATTATTATTATTAATTCTTAATAAAACACACATAAGTAAACACACTTAAGTAAACACACTTAGGCCTCCCATACTTAAACAGACTCTGCATCAGAGTTGTACTCTTCATGATCTTGTTGGTCATGAAATAATTGGAATTGGATTTCATCATAAACCCTCTCAAAATCCTCAAAGTCATCTTCAAGGGGGGGGGGGGGGGGGGGTCGTACGTTTCTATGGTGGGTGGATGGCAATTTTTTTGTGGGTGTGTACGTTTCTATGGTGGGTGCATGAAACTACTTGGATTGATGTTACATCTGCATGTGGTATAACACGTGTAGAATGCAACTTCGGTATGGTAGTGTATAATATTGGAGAGGTGATTCGCCTCCCAGAACTACGTCATGCCATGTTGGTCTGTTTGCTCTTCACCGGTGCAGCGCCGTCGGTTGGACTCCCAAACACATTTTGAAAAGGTCAAAAAGGTTCATTTTACATAAAGGACACTTTACACAAAACATAAAATGACTAAGGTGGTCGTTTCTGGTCACCGTATCTAATACTCAAATCCGGTGTTATGGACCTAGGTTGTACACATTCGTAGACCTCGGGTGAAATACTAATGTGGCATAAAAACCTACGTTGATGGAATGCGTTACAGACTCCCAAATACGTCCCAAAAAGTAAAAAAAGTTCATTTTAGATAAAGGTTAAAATGAAGACGACTACTGCTACTGCTGCTACTTCAAAAAAGTTCATTTTACATAAAGGTTAAAATGACGACGGCTACTACTACTGCTGCATGCTTACTACTACTACGACTACGACGACTACCCCGACTACCACTACTACTACTATTAATGATTAATAATGAAAAAGGCCACTTTGCACAAAACGTAAAATGATTAAGGTAGTCGTTTTGGGCCACCATATCTGATACTCGAATCCGGTGTTACGGCCCCAGGTTGTACACATTTGTAGACCTTAGGCAAAATACTAACGTGGCATAAAAATCTACGTTGACGGAACGCGTTTCAGAGTCTCAAACACGTCCCGAAAAAGGAAAAAAAGTACATTTTACATGAAGGTTAAAATGACTACTACTACTATTCTTATTCTTATTATTATTATTATTATTATTATTATTATTATTATTATTATTATTATTATTATTATTATTATTATTATTATTAATTCTTAATGAAACACACGTAAGTAAACACAATTAAGTAAACAAACTTAGGCCTCCCATACTTAAACGGACTCTGCATCAGAGTTGTACTCTTCATGATTTTGTTGGTCACGAAATTGGAATTGGATTTCATCATAAACCTTCTCAGAATCCTCAAAGTCATCTTCAGTGGGGGGTGGGGTGGGGTGGGGGGTCGTACGTTTCTACGGTGGGTGGATCGCAACTGTTTTGTGGTTGTGTAGTCATGGTACAGTTGGAGTTTGGTACCTGCACAATTGTAGGATGGGAATGGTTTGGTTCTTCAAGCACAGTTGTAGGATGGGAAAGGTGGGGTTGTTGCACAATGGTATGATGGTGACAGTGAAGGTGGGTTTCATGCATAGTGTATTTATGGTGGTGAAAGTGACGCCTAGGTTGCAATAGGGACTATTTCAAGGAAGGGTTTGGTTCTTCACCATTGATGTTTTAGATGACAATGTATTTGTTCGTTGATTTGTTCCCTTTTTTTTTGTCATGGATTGGATCTCTCATATACAGGTGGGTCAGCCCAGCATACGAGTCCACAACCACGGGGTTTCCTATTGCAAAAGTAAAATTGACGCCCTATATTTCTTGAAGTTCTTGAAATACGAATGATTGTTTGCGAACCACACCTGCAATACACCATTTTCAAATGACTTGTTGTGGGATGATAATGGAAATGTGTGTACACACATTAACAACAACAATAACAATAACAATACTAATAACAACAACAACAAAAACAACAACAATAATAATAAGAACATACATTCAAAGACTATATATCGTCGTTTGCAACGATTGCAGAACTCGCGAATGCCAATGGCGACGATTACATGTTTCGCCGTTAATAATGGCGAGTTGGCCAGGTTTAGCCGTTGTAAATGGCAAATGTCAGTTTCACCGTTTGCAATGGCAAAATGCACTATTCCTGCAGCTTTTTCAGCTTTGTTCAGAATTCCTCCTACTTTCGCCATTGCTAATGGCAATGACATTAAAGGTGAAATTTGGGAGAGCATGGCACTAGAGTTGAAAAATTTGAGAGATGCAGCACCATTGTAAGGACAAAAAGGATTAATGAAACCACTTTTGTTAACCTTAGTCTAATTCCTATTTTATGTAAATAAAGCTAAGTATAGAAACTGCTGAAGAAGAATAATGAAAGTACTGAAGAAGAAGATGTCAAGTGCTGAAGAGTAATGATCAGAAGTTCTGAAGTCTAACCAGACAAGTCAACTAATGAACTACTGAAGACAAACTACTCATCAGTTGTTCTGATAGAAGCTTCCCACCGCCATAGTACTCCAGTAGTTTAGTATTATATTGTTTTGTTAAAGTCTTTGTACAAGTTCCAATACTACAGCATGTTGTAGTATTGTTTAGTATTATCTTTTAATCAACTTGTATGTATTTGCTGGTCTATAAATAGATGGTTTAATCCCACAATTTTAGACATCGATTTTACTGAAAATCCTTCAAGGGCTTTATAATAGAAATACCATTTCACATATGAGAATCTTTCATAACACTTATTGTTATATGCATTCAATTGTTTAGATTCTCATTAACTGCTTTAGTTCATTAAATCCAGGGGGATTATTAACTCTTGTTGAATAAAGTGAAACTTTAACTTGAACACTTTACTTATTCCGCTGTGCAAATCTGCTTTGATATATTTACAACACATAAGTGTTCATGAATAAGAACTGTTAAAGAACATACTGATCCAACAATTGGTATCAGAGCATCTGGTTTATCTGATCAAATATCAATCCAACAAATTGAGAATCAGACACATGCTCTTATTGATCTGGCAATAAAGGATAAAAGTTCATTTTTCAAAACATCCATCACTTTGAGAAAAACTTGACAAATCAATACTCTCAAAAATGGGTCCTCATAATACTGGATCTGGCAATAAGCCTCCTATGCTTGTTCGTTCTGAATATAACATATGGCAAAAGAGGATGGCACATACTCTTTCACAGCAAAATACTGGCTGTTGGTGGTCTGTCATGTATGGACCCCATAAACCAGTAAATATTAATTTAGAAACTAAAGTTGAAATAACAAAGGAACCAAAAGATTTCAATGATGGAGATTTCCTTAAACTTGAGCTTGATGCTAAGGCTTTTTCTATGTTGGCAATGACTCTCCCAAATGAAATCTACTCTGGACTTTTACATTGTGAAAGTGCCAAAGAGCTTTGGGATTGCCTAAAAGAACAGTTTGGAGGAACTGATGAGGTAATTGCCAATACCAGAGAAATCCTTGCTCAACAATATGAAACATTTATTCATATTAATGGGGAAACTTTGACACAACAATTTGAAAGATTATCCTCATTAATCTCTGAGTTAAAGTTAAATGGTTAGACCTACACAAATGTATCTATGCTTCATAGATTTGAAGGTCTCTACCAAAAAAATGGGAAACTTACTCTATAGTTCTCAGATCTGGACCAGATTTTAACTCCCTCACTCTTACAAAATTACATGGGAGATTGTTGACTTTTGAAAGGGAAATAAATCAAAAGAAAAAGTTGCAAAATTCTGGCAAAACAGCTGATGACTATGTTCCAGGTAGTACATCACTTTTAGGACAAGACTCACCTTCTTATTCAAATGATTTTGGATCCTTTGATCACATTGACATAACTACTGGGATCTCATCAGAAAGATCATATCCAGCTTGGAAGAAATGGACATTTTACACCAACTGGCCATGTTAAGCATAAAAAGTAACAAATTTTATAAAAGGTCAGGAAGGAAATTTCTAGGACTAAACAACTCAACAAAAGTTGGTTTTGGCAAATCTAAACTTAGATGTCACAAGTGTCAAAAGTTGGGACACTTTGCTAGAGAGTATAGAAGCTCTGGCTTTAACCAACCACAATTTGGAAATCAGTTTAACTCCAGTTACAATAGGAATAATGGAACACAGGGAAGTGCACATTTTGTACAGGCACAAGCTCAACAAATCCAATGTGTGCCACAAATACAATATGTTCAAATTCCTGCCCAACAACAAAAGGGCCAACAACAGATGACTTCCATTCTAGCTGCTAAACAACCTCCACAAAGTCAACAACCCTCTCAACAAAGTCTTTTCACTTCAGGTTATATTGACTGGAGCAGTCTTCCTTTTGACACATCTGAATGTAGTCCAGATGCAGACAACAAAGTGTATGATATCAATTGGGGAGAACCTGATAATGGCAGAAAGAATTTTGCCTTAATGGCCTTTGAGGGTTGCACCTCTAAATCTGCCTTATCTCAGGTATCAAAAGAATCTTTGGCAAAACTTTGTTCAACTTCATGCAAAGAATCTTTTGCTCTCATAAGAGAGACCAATGTGCATCTACAAGGCAAAGCCAATGACTCTAAGAGAAAATACACTCAAATAAAATGTGATTTAGAAAGAAAACTTGCTGCAAAATCAAAGGAAAATTCTAAATTAACAAATAATGCTATTGAAACCCAGGCACAGATTAAAATCATGATAGAAGACCTAGGAAATGTCAGAAAAGAGCTTTCTGACACCAAGGTTGATTGTGAAAAATGGGTTGAGTCATGTAGAGGTTACCAAATGCTGCTTAACAAACAAACTGCATCAAATGTTAAGTTTGGCATAGGGTACAATCATACCGAAATTCCAACTGATTTTACTCCCAAAACTGCTGATGATGGGAGTAGAATAGTTCAAAATCAAACTTCTGATATAAAAGACTGCACATCTTTTCATCAAAACTTTCTCAAAATTGAAACAGAAAGTTCTATAGAAGTACCGAACAAAACTGACATTAAGCCATCAGTAGTTTCATCTACATCAGGAGTTGAGAACCTAAAAACTACTGATGACCTAACTCAACACACCAACACTGGCAGTAATTTGCCTTCCACATCTCATGATGAATTTAAAAAGAAGGAGAAGGCAAAAGAATGTGAAATTTGTGGTCTGTTTAACCACAAAACATAATTTTGTAGATATAGAAAAGGAAATCAGTATAACAAGAAGATTTCACAATTGGTTGTGGGAAAACAAATCAAGCAAGATTTTGAAGAAACTTTTTATCCCAACAAACAACAACCAAACAACACCTTTTCTCAGAAAAAGACTAAATCTCAACCAAAGCCTTTTTCTCAAAATTCTTCCTCAATAGTTAGACCTACATCATCAGCAGCTTCACAAACTACTGAGATTAAAGATCTCATGAATATGGTAAAACTATTGATGACCAAAGTTGACGGTGGTCCTCAAAAGGATACCACCATTGCTCTCAAAGATAAATCCATTGTGTTAGGATCTGAGTTTGATTTGTTATGAATGTTTAATGAATGAAACAGTAATGAAGGTAATAACAGAAATGAAAAGTGCAGCGGAATAGTAAACTATTGATCATAACAAATGGGATAATTGTTTTCAAATCATACTTCTCATTAGGCAACACAGATTAGTACAATACATAATATCTCCCCCTCAGCCTGATCACTCACAGTGTTTGTCTAAGAGAATGTTTTGAGTGATGAATAGAACAGTACAGGCACTGTTCTATTTATTGACAAACCTAACCTCTGATGACCGATGGCTTACATCACCTAAGACAGTGACAGCTAACGAATATGACAACATAAAACATCTGATCAATACAAGTACTGTTACATTGGTAAACACTGATGACTAAACATCTGATGGGGTAAAACTCCGATGGCTTGAATCCTCTGTTGGAGCCTAAGTGCTGTTGGCTCCAACAGACCCTGTGTCTTCATCAGTCTTTTGCTCAGCAGTTGTTTCTTCAATCAGACATTTGTGATCAGCACTTGTACATCATATGTTTGGAGAACAACAGTTGTTAGGAGTCAACAGTCTTTTGGGGGGATCAACATGTAATCTACTGTTTTATTCATGATCATATATATAGTATGTTTTGGCTTTTCATATCATCTGTTCTTCTTCGGTTTCAGCAGACCCAACAATCTCCCCTTAGAACAGATGATGCCAAAACTCAATCTTTATTTCTGATCTTTATTCCTCGTCAGACTTTCTCTAATTTGGTCCTTGAATTGTAATTCAAAATGGAAAGAGAACAAGTCTTCAACATCTCTTTCTAACTCTAAGTTTTGTAGGTCTTGGAGATCATCTGCACACCGACCATATGCATTATCCATACTTAACTTTTGAGCCTCTCCATCAGATCTGAGTAGAGTCAATTCGTGGGTGTCTTTGCTGACCTTCCACTTTAGAATTTTTGAATCTGAGGATTTCTTGAGTTGCAGTTTTATTTGAGATGAGTTTAGTGATGGAGGTCTCCCAATGATTCTTCTAAATTCTTCACTGATGGGATCAGAGAAGTAATGCACTTGGTTGAAAATCCCTTCTTTCACAAATGTTTCAGCAAACTCCTCTTCATCTTGCTCAGACATCTGCTTCTGCCTTTTGTACTGTTTCTTGGCAGCAATGGTGAGATCAGATGTTGAGAGTAGGCTATCTAGTGAAAAGGTCTGTTGAGGTTTTCTAACCACTGTTGCCTCAAGGTAAATTGGTTTTCTTGGAAGTGTAGGATCAGTCTTTCTATTCTCTTCAAGCTTTTTGTATGTTTCTGTAACATCCCGTTGTAAAATAAATAAAATATTTGATACTTGTATTTTTAAATATTCTTAAATGAGTAGATAGCGGGTAAAACAACTCATTTAAATGAACGCTCATTGTTGAGTATCGTTAAAAGACATCTGGACGAGTCATGGCTAGTAGATGAAATCTAGAGGAGTATTTAGTGTTATAGGAGATCATATAGTAATAATAATAATAATATATTATATTTGAACCCTGTTCCGTTTTTAATAAAACTTTCAATTCGTTTCCACTGTAATTATCTTCAATTCGTCAATGAGGAATTATAAGTACAAGATTTCATAATATTATATAGGATTGGGTTACTGTTTAATCCTAAAGAAAACTAATGGTGAGCTAACAATAAGAAAAACGAACTGGCCAACCCTTATCTTCAATTCGTTTCCACTGTAATTATCTTCTTATTCAGGCCCAATAAACAGATCTATCCTCTATAATAAACCCAACATTTATTCGGCTCCTCAATCCTCATAAAAAGATACGAGTAACCGGTAACGTATATATTTTTTATGTCGTAATGCTTCTTTTTCATTACTTTTTTTTCTTACATGTAACCATCATATGTTAGCAGGGTAATCCAAATATATATAAAAAAAATGATATATCATTTCTTATTATTTAAAAATGGGTAGCGGCGCAGCTTGTTGCCTGTTTACCCACCGCTTATCGGTAATTCCTGTTGGTTTTTAATGAAAGATTATTATCATTTCTTAAGTGAATAATATCAACACAGCCATTGTTATTTTAACATTATATGTGAGTATTAATTTAACATTACCAAACGAGATAAATTTGTATTTTGATTCTCTAGAGACTTTGAATTTTGGACTCAAATCAAGTTCACTTTTTTTTTTTTATACAATTGCGTTTACTAGTTTGACTTCACCATTTCTTCCGTACGGGTCAACTCTTTCGGCCCATTTCTTAACTTTTTATAGGGTTATCATAGTTGGACCTTTATAATTTAATACTTATTAAACTAATAACCTCAATTAATAACTTCGATAAAATTAATAATTTGTCCGGTCTCAACTTCAGATCAGTACAAAATTGGACCCCAATCGATAAAATAATAAGATAATATTTTTTTTCTAAAATCCCAATATAAATATATTGATCCCAGCGAAACTATAAGTTAATAATTACTAAAATATTCCAAAATTCTAGGATTGCCTAGTAAAAAATGAATCTATAGTAACTTGTTTTTTTGTTAACTTCAAATCTATATTGAGTTCATCTAAATCTATGTACATTGAACTTGATAAGTTCTTAATATGTGAATGTACATGGAATTTTGAAGTTCCTTGTTTCTGTTTTATTCAAGTAGGTAAAGTGAACGGACATGAAAATTTTGAAGGTCGATGTATTAATTTGAGAGTTTCTCACGAATATAAGCCAACTATTTAAATTAATAATTTTTTTAATTTATCGATATAATAATATCTAGTTAAATTAATAAAATATCCTGGTCCCAACATTACTCACTTATAGAAGTTTTACTGTATTCGGTTGTTTTAAACGGCAAGAGAAAAAAAAAACACAAAGACAACAATATAGACAAGGGAGGAAGTGGCCTACAAATCCAACAATGTATTCAATTTATAAGCTTATGAATTTTGCCTGGAAATGAAAATGAGAAGAGGGAAGCTATGTTATCGAAACTACAAATTCAATTTGTATTGATTAAGAAAATCCTTCACTTTTGTGATACCTTATAACTTATTTTCAAAATAACCAAACTATAGTTTCTAATATCAACTATAAAGTAAAGTTGATTGTAAACACAACTTTTGGTTTTGAATATCAACAAAATTAACCATATATCAATAAACAAGAGGGCTTGTAGCCTAGGCGTGCATAGATAATGGTGTCCCGTCTCATGTGGTGGTTAGTCTCACAAGCGTATGTGACGGATCCATTTTTTTATGGGGGCACAAATTGATTGGGTTAAAAGAAAGCAAGTCAAAATAAGTCACGTTAAAATTGGTCAAATAACATCAATTCATATATACTTATAATGCAGTGATACTATAACACTGTTCATACTTATTCATTTAATGATATGATAAATTTGAGAAAAAATTACGTCGTTAGTCCTTATGGTTTCCGCCCAGTTTCAATGTAAGGTATTAAGGTTTTATTGTTTCTGTTTAGGGTATTAAGCGTTTAAATTGTTTCAATGTCGGGTATTAAGCAATAACCAAGTTAAAACTTAACTGAGTTGAGCCTCATGTGAGTTGCACGTGAGGGTATTATCGTTATTTCATCTCCTACACCTTTAAACCCATAATATTATTAAAAAAACCAAACGATTTCAAAACCCATAACCTGCTGAACGATTGCACCCTTCATCTTCCTTCCACGAATACGATCATCAGATAGGTCAAATATGTTAACCTCATGGATTATCAGAAAGCCTGGAGACGAGTGTCACAAGGACGTTTATGGTGATCATTGTTATAATAATATTCGTTTGATGATAAGTTATTAAAAAAATATGTTTTTTTTATAAAAATCATTCCTTTTCAGGTCTTTATGAAGAGTTGTTTTGTTTGAAGATTTATTATGATGGATGGTTTACTGAGTTTCCTGATATGGATTATGAGAATGGTAAATGTGATTATGTTGATTTGCTTAACAGGGAGGGTTTAAATATAACAGAGTTGAATGAAATTGCAAAATCACTTGGGTTTAAAGATGTGGGGTTTCTACACTATCAATATGTAGTTCCTTATCATGATTTAGATTTTGGGTTAAGGTCATTACGTACCTATAGTGATGTACAAAGTTTGTTGAGGCATGTGGATGCTCATAAAGAAATAACTGTGTATATTGAAGAAGGGCAGAGCATGGTAGGGATAAAGCCTAAAATACCAGTCAAGAGCACTGCTGATAACATAAATGTAGGAGAATTACAAGTTATAGATGCAGTGTTTTTAAGCATAATTAGTGAAGTTAAGAATCCTGAACCTATGTTGATAACTAATGGAGATGTTAGTTATGAAGTAGATAGGAAAGGAAAAGCAAAGGTTAATGAAACAGTATTACCTAAGTTCATAAGTCCTGAAGTTGAAATTGATGAAAATGAAATAGTTGATGTTGATAATCAGATGTTTGAGATTGAAGTTGATATGTCAAACTTTGATGGAAAGAACATACTTGGTGGGACACATGAACCAAATGTCCAGTCACATCATAATGATGATGCAGATGAGTGTTTAAATAATGATTCCTTTGGGACCTCTGAATCAGAAGAAGGTGGTGGGTTTGAAGACATTAGGAATAAGGCAATAAGAAGACTAAGGAAAAATGCAGAAAAAGGGAGTCAAAAGTGTTTGTTTTTTGTTGGGCAGAAGTTTGGGGGTAATAGTGAAGTGAAGAAGTTAATAAGGAAGCATGCAATAGAAACTAGGAGGCAAATTAGGTTTCAAAGGAATGATCAAGTGAGGGTCAGGGCTGTTTCCAATGGGCTAGTTCCATTTTTTGATGATACTGCTGGGTCAAGTAGTCAAATTGTAAAAGTAGAATGTGTAAAACAGGTTAAAGAGCCAAAGAGCCAAAAAGATGGTGGTAGGAAAACAAAAGAAGACCCCAGTAAATGTCCATGGTGTGTGTATGTTGCAAAACTTGAGAATCAACCAACTTGGCAGGTTATAACATATAACCCACAACACAGATGCCTTCAAAGCAGGCCTGTAAGGCCTTTTACTGCTAACTGGCTTTCTAAGGAGGTTATCCAACAATTGGAGTCAAATCCTAACATACCTGTCAAGGCTATACAAGACCAAATGCAGAAGAAGTATCAGATGCAAGTATCTAAAATGAAGGCTTTCAGGGCTAAAGCAGAAGCTGTAAAACAGGTTATGGGTGATTACAATAGACAATACAAGGTGTTAAGGGATTATGCACTAGAGTTGATGAGAACAAATCCTAACACAACAGTGAAAATTGATGTTGAGCCTGAGGTAAATCCATCTTCTGATACTAGAGTTTTTAGGAGAACTTATATATGTTTAGGACCATTGAAGGAGGGTTTCAAAGCTTGTAAAAGGGGGATAATAGATTTGGATGGAACTTTCATGAAGGGTCCATTTCCAGGACAATTGTTGACAGTTGTAGCTATGGATGGGAATAATGGCTTGTATCCTATTGCTTATGCAATTGTGGAAGCAGAGATAAGAGCATCATGGACTTGGTTTTTGGATATCCTTAAAGATGATTCGGATGATATAGTCAAAACCAATTTAACATTTATATCAGACAGACAAAAAGGCCTAATCCCAGCCATAGAGGACCTATTCCCTAGAGCTGAACATAGGTATTGTGTGAGACATATCAATCAGAATATGCAACTTCAGTGGAGGGGCCAGGCTTTTAAGGATCAATTGTGGTCTACAGTTCAAGAGTTTGAAGATAATATGGTGGAACTCCAATTAATGAACCCTGAATGTCATCAATGGTTAAGGCAGATTCCACCTAATCATTGGGCAAGAAGTCACTTTACTGGTATGTAAAATTAGTTTGTTGATTAATATAATTCCTAAAAATGACATATATGTGGTTTCATGCAGGTAGAGCAAAGACAGATGTCCTTTTAAACAATTTTTGTGAATGTTTGAATGGGAAGTTGATTGATGGTAGGGATAAGCCTATTATAACAGGTTTAGAGTTTGTTAGGGAATACTTGATGAAAAGGATAGTTAATGTCTGCAAGGTCATTGAGAGGATTGATGGTGTGTTAACTCCCAAAGTCGGTGAAAAGTTTGAAGAAATTAAGCAACATGCTTCCAAGTTGATTGTAAAATGGCATGGTGGTTCAAAATTTCAGGTTTATAACTCTGGATATAATGAAGAACAATGTGTGGTGGATGTGGAGGACAAGACCTGTTCATGTAAGAAATGGGAACTAATAGGCATCCCTTGTAAACATGTTGTGGCCACTAATTAAGATATGGTACTACATGGTGCAAATGTTGACATACCAGAGAAATGGGTGGACCCATGTTATTGGCTATGTACTTGGAAAGAGGTTTACTCACATAAGATAGGACCCATCAATGGAAGAAGAATGTGGCCTAGATCTCAGTGTCCAACTAAACTACTTCAACCAATATATCACAAACCAATTGGCAAACCAAAAAAAAGAGAAGGAAGGATGATTTGGAAAAGGAAGATGCTATGGTGTAACACCCAAACCGATGGCGGAAACATCGAGGTGTCACGTAGTGACGATTGTTCAATAGCTCATGGACTAAAGTGTAAATTTGAATACATTGATTAAATAATTTATTACATTGAAATGAAATTACAGGATACAATAATTCTAAAGTGACAAGTCCATCTAAAATACAATGTAGACAAGACTGAAATATAAAATCCAAAAGCCTAAAAGGAGCGTCTCAAAACAACCTGAAACATGTACAAAATATTTTGGTCAATACAAAAATTGTATTGGTGAGCATACCCTGTTTAAATAAATATAGTAGAAAAGTGTTTAGCAATTCATGTGTCGTATACTGTTTGCAATTATGAAATAAGTGGTATCCGGGTCAAATCAACCCTAAGAGAAGAAAGCAGATATATATAGTATGCGCTAGTAGTAATGTAATACATAGCAATGACGAGGACTCTCAACAGAGTCACAAGGGCATAAACCATAGTACTATTCATTGAAATGCCAGGCCGCCCAGCGGTTAATGATTTGACAGGTCATAGATACACAAAATAACACAAGCAAACACACATAAGAATTGCTATTTTATTAAAAGGAAATATAAACTTGATAGTAAGTACATGAGTCACCCCGAAATGTAAAATAGTAAAAAAGGGGAAAAATATACTCACAGTTTGCGAAAGCGAGCAAAATCCAACTTAAGCGGTCGTGAGCTAAGTAATGGGAATTCCGAGGAATTCAACCTATAATGTGTAAGCATACTAATAAGGAAATGTCTAAAAAGTCTAAGGTAACTAGGGTCTAAGGCATTAGGGTTTGCTAAGTCGATTTGGGGAATTAGAGTTTTTATGATAAGTCGCGTTAATGTAAAAAAATTGTATATCACAAATAATATATGAAAGGTTGTAAATGTGATTTAAGTAATATAATTATTACCTATTGAATATTTAGATAAAATTATGTTTAAATAATTAAGACAAAATAATTCAGTTAATTACTTTAACTAAATTAAAATAAATACGATAATCATAAATGTATAACTAAATATTTATGAGTTTCACAATAATCCCACAAATGGTAATTAAGATTTTTAAACATATAACATTTCTATTTTATAAGAAAAGTATTTATGAAATAGATGTTTAAATAGTGTAAATAAATAATTGTTTAATTATGTCTAATTTAAACATAAATAATGCTAATAATACAAGACATGATCAAAAAAATACTATTTTTATAGAAAATGGATACTTTCTGATGTAAATTAGTGAAAATAATTTTCTCATAATTTTTATAAACTTATTTATATTTAAAACTGATTTAATGAGATTAAATCATGTATAATTGATAAAAAAATAGGAAAATCAATAAAAATAAGTGTTTTCTGGACCAAATATTTTTATTTCAGTTCATAATAATTACAAATAAATTCCCAAAAATTTTGAGATCAAAATCATTAAAAATGAATTTTTAATCAATTAAATATGATTAAAACAAATAAATTCAATAAAAATATAAAAATAAGACATTTTTCAGAAAATAAAAGTGTGGTAATTTTCTTTATCGTGTCAAGATGCTACACCTAAATTTTCATAATTTTTGGATGAATAATGAATTTACTATGAATATTCTAAGTTTTATGTATTTAAATAAATAATATAACTCACAAATAAAAAAAATACAAACAAAAAAAATCTGAAAGAAACAAAATCGTGGGTATGGGACTCGAACTCAGTCATACCCACACACAAGCCAAACCACAAACCACTAGCCCAAGCCTTTACATGTTGATTTTAATTAGAAACTAAATAATATAACAATTGTTTCCAATGCATCATCTTCTTCCCCAAGTTGATTAACTAAACCCTAACCCTAGTTTATGCAATCCATCTAACTCGACAGATGTGGTACTCAAAACGATGGGGCTTTTAATCTATGAGCAGAAATGAGTACAAACCATATGAAAACAAGGACTCACAATGTGTTTTGAAGGTTGAACACGAAGAGACAAATCCCAACTGAATGTCGCAAAATAAGAGGCTAAACTGAACGAAATTAGAAGGTTTTTATAGTGTTTTAAGATGCTAACTGCTGCAGATTCAGTTTGGTATCAAATAATAATAGGGTTTACGTTTAAAAAGTCATGATTTGATACACTTGAAACCTCCGATCGGTTACACTATTAAACCCGCATTAAACGATGTTAAAGCTCGCGATTTAGATGGGAAATCGAAGAGAAATAATGGAGAAACGTAAAGGGTTTTAATTTAGACGTTAATTAACATTCAATCTGATTGGCCACATTCGCCGGAAAGTCGCCGGCGGCGAGCTCTTGCCGGATCACGTACAGCACAGGGAAAGGGAAAGCGGGAGTTTTTTTTTTTTAAAGTTTGGGAGATTTGCAACTATGGTCCCTCTAGTTAATATAGTTAGTTTATTTATAATTTGGTTAGTTTTCCCTTTATAAAACTTAACCAAGTTAACATCAATTAACCAAAATGTTTTTATAATTTCATGAAACTTAAACCTTTTGTCATAATCTATCAAACCATTAAGTAAGTTTGTATTTCGAAAGTTTTTATCTAGAAACCTCAAGGTCACGTAAATTTGTTTTTTATTATACTTTAAACGTTAGAATATGGAAAACAATAATAAATATTTGATGATTAAACGATGGGAAGTATAAGGACTTGATTTGACAATTAGCTAAAAGACGAGGGTGACGGATGTCACATATGGTCAAGGGTAACAAGCTGAGCAGAAAAGGTAAGACAACAACTTGTGGAATATGTGGGAACAAAGGACATAACAGAAGGGCATGTAGAGGACAAGGTGGGGAAACAACAGCTCCAAAGAAGAAGACAACAACTGCTCCTAAAAAAAAAGACAACTACTCCAAAGGCTGTTGTTAAGAAGACAACTAAGAAGACTACTGCTGCACATGGTGAACCATCCAAACTAGGCAACAAGAAAAGAAAGGCTGCAAATTGAAGATGTTTTGGTTTAATGTTTTGAACATGTTTTGGTTTAATGTCTTGACTATGTTTTGGTTTAATTTTTTGACTATGTTCTGTTGACTATGTTTTGGTTTAATGTTTTGAACATGTTTTTGGTTGAATGTCATTTGAATTGTTTTGGTTAATATCTTACATATAGTTGATTGCACATTGTTGTCAAATGGGTCAAATATGGCTACTGATGTAACAGTTTACTGGTGTCAAATGGGTCACCAGATTATTGTATTATGGGGTAACAGTTGATTGCACATTGTTGTCAAATGGGTCAAATGTTTACTGCTGTCAAATGGTATTGTAACAGTTTACCTTCATTCAAATGGGTCAAATGTAACACTACAATACACACAATATATTTGTAATAATATTTTCATTATCAAAATATGTCACAAACATTACAATACCAAAACTAACTTTCTAAACATCATTACATTTACAAAAAGCCAAGAGTTGTTTACATTACAACCTACTACAAAAGACTAGCAAAAGATTAGAGTGAATCTTCATACATTACCACCTGATCAACCACCACAAAAGACTACCTATGTTAACTGATGATCAATCACCACAAAAGACTACCAGACCTTCTTCTACATTAACAGATAAAGACTAGCAAACACCACCACAAAGAACATCCAACTCATGATCAACAACAAATCCCTCTTCTTAACATCCCTGGCATGACTTTCTTTGACTTCTTGAACTGATTCTTTCATTTCTTTAAGTGAATCTTCATACATTACCACCTGACCTTTCAAATCCCTCACTTGCATCTCAAGAACAGACCTTGAGTTCACTAGCCCTTTAATGATGTTGGTAGTACAATTGCACAATGGAGGCTCAACCCATGCAAAAAAGGAACATCTTGAACGCTGAAACATATAATATATTACCATTAATACTCATTCGATCATAAATGTTACATTAAAATCGCCTAATTTCTAGGGTTTGAAATACATACCAGAGCAGCACATGTGTAGAACTGACGACCTGGATTCTGTTCAGTCCACGAGGTTTTGATTGCAGCTTACCTACCACATCTGCAGAACACCATGTTTGGATGATCGTGATTGTGATGATCAAATGGGGTTAAGTGTTGGTGGTTTTGAATTAGGGGAGAAGATCAGTATTAATAATATGAGGGATTGGAGGATGGATGATGGTGTATGAACGTTTGAAGGCAAAATGACCATAATACCCTCACGTGCAAATCACGTGAGGGTTAACTCAGTTAACTTTAAACGTAGTTAGTGCCTAATACCCTACATTGAAACAATTTAAAAGCTTAATACCCTAAACAGAAACAATAAAACTTTAATACCTTACATTGAAATTAGGTGGAAACCATAAGAACACTTGACAACAATAAAAAAATAAAAATAAATAAATAACACTTATAAATTGACTAATCTTATAATGGAATACATTGTTATATAATTAAGTTATGATTAATACCTAATATGAGATGTTTAACTCTAAAAATATTTTTAAATTAATTAAGTTGTTTTAGTTCTGTAAGTTAAATAGTATAATTAATTTTGAAAAAGAGAAATATATTATTATTGATTATATTATACCACAGAGTTTGAATCAAAGTAACGCGTTTCAATAAAAAAGAAAAAATTGAATGGGTTATTTGAAATTAAATGGCTTGGGTATGACGGGCACAACCCAATCATACATAAGTTCATATGTAGTGGAGGGGGTTATAGGGCGTTATGGAGATTAAAATATTGAAAAGTAATAGAAGAGGTGTTATGGGGCGTTATGGAAAAAGAGGGTGTAGTGGGAAGGGGCGTTATGGGGCTTTATAAATGATTGAGTAATCATTGGTTAATTATTGTTTTTTTATTTAAATAATAATATTAAATACTTAATAATATTTCATTAAATAAAAAAATTACAAATACTAAAAAAAATTACAAATACTAAAAAAAAAGTTACAAATACTTAAAAAAAACTATTCATCGTCGTCGTCTTCTTCGTTTTCTACTTTTTCTCCTCCTCCTCCTCCTCCTCCTCCTCCTCCTTCTTCTTCTTCTTCTTCTTGTTGGTTGTGATGAATCGGGCGAATCGCCCATGCTTCCTCAACCAAATCCGCCTTCAACGCGTTATGTATATCCTTGGAACGCAACATACTACTGTTTTGGGATCTCTCCTCCACTGTCGCTTGCGTCCCTTGAACATTTTCTTCTGCAACATAGTTTGGGCATATTGCATTTCCTTCATATTCAAGTATCATATTATGCATGATGATACAAGCATACATCACCATTCTAATCCTTTCTTTTTCCCACACACGACAAGGATTTCTAACAAAATGTCATCGTTGATGAAGAACGCCAAAACACCTCTCGATGTCCTTTCTTGCGGACTCATGAACTCTCTTAAAATATTTCATTTTTTGATCTTGTGTCTGACTAAACGTTTTGACGAGCATTAAATACTCCGGATATATACCATCCCCAAGTAGTATCCATGCTCGTAGTAATTATTATTTTCATAAAACCCAGCTTTCGATATTGTTCCGCCAATTTAAGACTCTAGCAATGGCGAAAACTGAGAAGTATTTATGTCGTTCATACACCCAGCGAGACCAAAGAAGGCCGACCAAACCCACAGGTCTTGTGAAGCAACTGCTTGTAAAACCAACGTTGGTCCCTTTTGGTCACTGCGTGTATGTTGACCTCGTCATGCGGTTGGACAACTATACCATCGCCATTGACGACAATCTATACTACCAATCATGCTCGATAATCCATGTCTTTCTAAATACGCTTCGTATAGTTGTTGAAGGTCGCTCCATATCGGGTTTTTCAAGTATCCTTTAGAAAATTACACATCATTGCCTAGTAAACGGAAAATCATATCGTTATAAAACTATTGGATTTTTATGCCCCCTTTATTAATTGCCGACTTGCCTGTCAATCATCGTAATCCCGGACATTGTAGTTTCCAACATCGTACATATCAAACACCACATACGACACTTCAAGAATCTTTATTCTCTTAACATATTCTTCAAAATATAGCTAGATAGATAGATACCCTTTTTATTGATGACATTACCAATGTATTATTTAACAACAATCTTAACTATCTTTACAACAACTTAACATTTAAGTTCATATCACATTATTCTGATAATTATGAGAATTTGGAAGTTGGGTTTTGTGGTTTGTGTTTGGTTTCTGTTCACAGTTGAATATTGTTTGTGTAGATTTGTGGTTGAAAATATTAATTTAAAAGTGACGTCACCTGAAAATTTGAAAAGCACTTATAAATGTGCACTTGCCAATTTTGGTATTCCTAGATATGGAGGAACATTAAGGGGTTTGGTTAAATATCCAAAGGAGAATCAAGATGCTTGCAATAGTTTCAATGATGTATCTTTCAAACCGGATAATCCTGGTGGCCTTCCGGTCTTTGTTCTTGCGGATCGCGGTGGTAAGAACACTTTGCCTTGTTGTCTCTGGCTTGTTTTGTTGTATGATGAATTGATGATGTCTTGATCATGAATTATGTTGGTATTCTAGTTGTGATCGAAAACTTTACTTTAGGATCCCTTAGATAGGGGAATTCTAAACAGGGGCGGATCTAGGGGCTTTTAGGGGGTTCCTAGGAACCCCCTCAGTTTGGAAAAAATTGAAAAAATTAGTGGAAAAATTCGAAAAATTAGTGAAAATCAATGAAAATCAGTGGAAATCTACGAAAGGAACCCCCTGGAAATCCGTCCTGGATACGCCACTGATTCTAAATTCGACAGGTATTGCTAAATCTTTGAAATTGTATACCGACACTTAAATCACTAAAATTAAATATATATAAATATAGGTGTAATTTAA
Source organism: Ambrosia trifida (assembly GCA_028751855.1). NCBI lineage: Eukaryota > Viridiplantae > Streptophyta > Magnoliopsida > Asterales > Asteraceae > Ambrosia > Ambrosia trifida. The sequence continues at coordinate 7,507,891 of CM054133.1, read as the reverse complement.
GGCAATGACTTATTTTTGCGAATTCGAGTTTGACAACTAGGCCAAACCGCCTAAGGTTGTTTGCCACATGATCCGGCTCTTGTAGATCTTTTTGTCTACTCCTTATGGGCCAGTATCTCCACTTGTAGCCCAAATTATGCTCTTTTTATGTTTGGGCCTTTATGTCATGTTTTCGTCTGACTAGCTGGTCCATGTAGAAATCTACTGACTCTTGGATCAGCTCCTTATCATTGAGTCGCCATAATTAGAGATATTTGTTGAAATTTGAGTTTTAAGTTGAAACGACAGACTGTTTCTTGACATACAAGGCGAGAATCATCCGTGTTTATCCATTTGGCAGGTTGTTACTTCTCAAACAAGTCATGGAATGCACAAAATGCAGGGGCTGCAGCTATTCTCGTTACACATGAGACCGACGATTTAATCACCATGGATTTGCCCGAACATGATCCAACTGCAACGTACTTACAGAACTTAACAATCTCATCTTTGTTCATCACCAACTCACTTGGCGTTTCAATAAAAAAAGCACTTGAAGATATAAATCCAGTTCTTGTAACTCTTGATTGGACAGAAGCTCTCCCTCATCCGGATGAACGAGTTGAATACGAGTTTTGGACAAACAGCAACGATGAATGTGGTCTCAAGTGTGATAATCAGTTAACATTTGTCAAAACGTTTAAAAAGGTCGCCCAGGCGCTTGAACAAAATAGGCACACTCAATTCACACCACATTATATAACTTGGTATTGTCCAGAGGAGTATACTTCAAGCGAGAAATGCAAGTCGCAGTGTATTCATCACGGAAGATATTGCGTTCCGGATCCTGAGGAAGATTTCAGTAAAGGGTATACTGGGAAAGAAGTTGTTGTTCAAAATTTGATTCAGGCTTGTTTTTATAAGGTGGCGAATGAAAGTGGAAAATCGTGGCTTTGGTGGGATTATGTGACTGATTTTTCGACCCATTGCCAAATGAAAGAGCATCAGTACAACAAAGATTGTGCGCATAAAATTATTGCATCATTTGGTAAGTTGCGCATAAAGATATGGGTTATTTTACAAGTAGAAAATTGTATCTGTAGTTAATCTATGTATATCTTATGTACATAAGACGCACGCCTTTAAAACCAAGGTCACCATGTGCTATAAACAGGAGTAGATATCAAGAAAATAGATGAATGTGTGGGTGAAACAGAAGCAGACACCGAAAACGCAGTCCTAAAGGCTGAGCAGCAAGCGCAGGTTTGTCATTTGCAATCATATGGGAAAATGGGCATATTAAGTTGGTTAGTTAACGGGTCGAAATAGATAATTCAATACACTTTGGGTTGGCCTGACCTAAAAGATATAGCAACTGAATCGGGTTTTGACAATCTTAATGCGCCTTTTCAGAAACTTTTCAATATTATCATAAATATATATGTTCTTATATATTCTTGTAAATATGCAGATAGGGAGCGGTACCCGTGGGGATGTGACAATACAACCTACTCTTGTAATAAATAACAGACAATATAGGGGTCCGTTGTCTACCACTACAACCGTATTATTTTTATGTCAAAAATTTATCTCGTCTTTTTTTATAATGAAATGGTCTACTGACAGTTTATCGGTGCAGGTAGGCTGGATAACAAAGCAGTTCTAAAAGCCATTTGTTCAGGTTTTAAGGAGACCACAGAGCCAGCTCTTTGTTTAAGCTACGGTCAGTACAAAGCCTGGCAAGATAGACGGGTCGGGTAACAAGTCAAACGCGTTCTAAACAAATGAGTTTGGATCAAAATGGGCCATTCTAAAAAAAGTAAATTTGGTTTGGGTCAAAATGGGCTTGGTAGAAGAAAAAAAAAGTACTTAAACAAGTTCACCCGTTATATAATTGAAATTGACCTAAATCAACCCAACCTGTTTTGACCCGTTAATTGTGTATTATACATTGCATGCAGAAATAGAAACGAATGAGTGCCTTGTCGACAACGGGGGTTGCTGGATTGACAAAGTTAATAATGTTACTGCTTGCAAGGTACCGCGATTATTTTAGTCTCACATATGCCCATTTTTTATCATGGTTAGATTATGTTTTTAATTTCATATGATGTAGGATACTTTCCGCGGCAAAGTGTGCGAATGCCCGATTGTGAATGGTGTGAAGTATGTTGGTGATGGTTATACACACTGTGAACGTAAGTTGCTTCTATATAATAGCACATTTAGCTAACAGTTAGTATATAAAAAAAGAAATAAGTATAGTGGTTTTTTATGGTATTAACCTCTTAACTAAGCATGTAGTGTAATAAACTATCTAAAATGCCCCTCATTTTTTTTGTTGCAGCTTCGGCGGCTCTACGTTGTCAAGTTAACAATGGAGGTTGTTGGGAAGGCAGCAAAGAGGGCAGGAACTACACTGCTTGTATTGTTAGTTCTCTCTCACACTCTCCTCTCTTTCTCTCTCTTTATGTTTGTGTGTGTGTATATATATATATAGGATTAGGTTCCATTAGGAACCACCCTTTCGTGCAAGAACCGCGAGAACCCCGACGTAAAAATGTGAATTTAAAAAAAAAAAATCCCACCGGTGTAAAAATGGGTAACCTCGACGTAAAAAAAAAAAAATTACGATGGGTTTACAGTGGTGTAAAGATTTGGGCCCACCTTATTTTGTCTTATTAGGAAAGGGAATATTCCTTTTTATTTTTTATTCTACTTTAATTGTGAACCACAAATTCTTTTTGGATTAAAATATGTTTGTGGTGGAAAAGTGAGTTCTTTAGTTTTTGCATGAAAGTGTAGTTCTCATTTTACCATTTCTCTCTCTCTATATATATATATATATATTTATGAATGATATTGTACCATTTTTATTATCAAGGGTGACCACACAAAAGGTTGTGAGTGTCCACAAGGATTCAAGGGAGATGGAGTTAATAGTTGTGAAGGTACTATAACATTCTTTCAAGAACTTCACTCTTTAACGACAAATGACAATTTTGATCCATTTACTTATAAATTGAGTCGGTTTTGGATCTTGGGTTCTGCTTTTTTTGGGTCAAAGGTAAAACTTGTTACTTGCTTTACAATCTTTACCTTATTGCGTCTTAGATATCGATGAATGCAAAGAGAAAAAGGCATGCCAGTGTTCTAAGTGCAAGTGCAAGAATACATGGGGAAGTTATGAGTGTAGCTGTGCAGCGAACTTGCTCTACCTTAAAGAACATGATATATGTATAAGTGAGTATCATGAGATGTATGACTTTAGGATTTCAAACCTTATACTTTAAAAAATCCAAGATTTAAGGTTTTATCTTAAAAGACATTGTAGCATATCTACAATTCTATGACTTTCAAAATTTGTATGATGATTTTTTATTTGATTTATGAATCTTGTGTAGGTACTAAAGATGTTAACATGCGTGATGGTTGGGGCTTTGGATGGGTATTTTTTGGTTTGGTTGCTATTGGAGCTGTTGGATATGCATTCTACAAGTATAGAGTTCGGGTACACTTTAACTTTTCTTTACTTTTATATATACATGCGGCGTTCAATACCAAACCAAATTTGCATAGCAGTAAGTAATGCTTGCACTAGAAATGTATCATGGTTATGTTAAACCGTCTCTCCTATGATATCTTCCATGCCTAACCTTCCAGTGATTATGTAGCTCTCACAATTGTCTATATAAGTTGAGAATTGTGAGAGCCTCATTATCACTTGTACATAGTGCATGGAACTAGAAGATAGTCATATGTAGTGGAGGGGTTGTGTGTGTGTGTGGGGGGGGGGGGGGGGGGTTAAACGAGCAGAGTCCAACCTTGGCTTCAATGCTCAAGTTCGATTGTGGGCAATTTCTCAAAATCATCTCGTTTATTATCTATTAATTAATTTAAGTTCATGTAAATTATTAATGTATATATATTAACTGTAATTTTTATATAGAGTAAATTGCCAAAATGGCCCCTCAGGTTTGGCCCAAAATGCTTGTTTGGTCAGTTATCTTTTTTTTGTGCCAAAAGCACCCCTCACAGATCGAAAATTGCCAAAATGGCCCATATTTAACTGAGTTTCTAACTGAGGATGGAAAGTCAGTTAAGTCTGAGGGGCATTTTCGTCATTTCATCTGTACTTCATCTTCTCCATATAAAAACCCCCAAACCTATTATAAACACACACACACCTAACTATAGAGAGAGAGAGAGAGAGAGAGAGAGAGGAGGGATTCCGGCGGTGCTGCTTCCAAAACCCCAAACCACCCACACAACCCTATCAGACGGCGGAGACAACAACCTGAGTTGCACCGGAGATGGTGACCGGAGTTGCAGAGTCGTCGGAGACAACAACCTGTTCATCATCATAATCCCTAACTCCTCCTCCACCTCCGGCGGTGCTCCGGCAGCCAAACCCTACAACCACACCACCACGCAAACCCACAATTCAAGTAACTAAAACAAACCCACTAATCCCATAACCAAATATGTTCAAAAACAGTCACAATAAAATTTCCACAAATTAACCCCCAATTCAACAAAGAAGCAATAAAAAACAATAATTTACGAAAACCCAGTTGAGAAAGAAACATCATACGAGCAACTGGCTGAACAGGGAGCTTAATGGTGGTGGAAATGTTGTTGGGTGAAACAATTAGCAGGTATCATCTCCGACCTCAATGAATATGGACGATCTGTTAAAGAACATGTACGCCGACGAATCACGTCCGGTGCCGGAGAATTTCGCCGTCGACGGTGGTGACGTAAGAGATCCGCCCCTGTACCTCTCGATCTGTTTTGCTCTCTCTCTCTCTCTCTCTCTCTCTCTCTCTCTCTCTCTCTCTCTCTCTCTCTCTCTCAGTAGTTAGGTGTGTGTGTGTTTGGGCAGACAATGGTTGGTGTTTGTGTGTTTGGGCAAGCTAAACATATAGGTGTGTGTGTTTAAGAGATGGACTCAAAATTACAACCTTGTCTTCAACTCAAAATTAGCTTATGAGCAAATTGCAGACTCAAAATTAGCAAATTGCAGACTCAAAATGTTTAAGAGATGGACTTATGAGCAAATTGAGTAAGGTATCAAGCTAAACATATAGGTGTGTGTGTGTTTGGGCAGACAAAACATATATTGGGGGTTTTTATATGGAGAAGATGAAGTACAGATGAAAGGACAAAATTGCCCCTGAGACTTAACTGACTTTCAATACTCAGTTAGAAACTCTGTTAAATATGGGCCAAAATGGCAATTTTCGATCTGTGAGGGGTGCTTTTGGCACAAAAAAAAAGATAACTGACCAAACAAGCATTTTGGGCCAAACCTGAGGGGCCATTTTGGCAATTTACTCTTTTATATATGACGTAATATATTATTGCTTAGTTATTTTTGTTTTATATACAATAATAATTTAAATATATCAAATAATAATTATACATAAGAGGCTCATTTAGGCTCGCTAGCCAGGTTGAGCTTGATAAGTGAGGCTCGAGCATGAGCTCTTTATTAAACATAATTCTTTTGGCTTGAGCTTGTTTAAGCTCGACTTGATTCAAGCTTTAGCAAGTCAATATTGAGTAGTTCGCAAGGGGCTTGGCTCGTATACACCATTGACCGGAAGAGAAAAAGATAAGTGGTAAAAAGGTTTTCTTATGTTTCACATTTAAAACAATAGGTACAAGCATTTATGTAGTTTTCACTTTTTACTGTAAATTGATTTTGTATTGAACATCTCTCCCTCTCTCTACATATGGGTACACATATTTCTTTTTCTACCGTGTGTTAGATTGTTATGACCCCACGTTGATGTACACTTACATGGATTAGTTAGCTACAAAATTACAAAGAGGCCCATATTTGACTTGTGAACATTTTATGTAGAGATACATGGATTCAGAGATCCGAGCTATTATGGCGCAATATATGCCGTTGGATGGTGAAGTTGATGTTCCTGTTACCAGGTCACGTGGAGAAATCTAAGCAGCAACAGTTGGAAATTACATGCTTGTTTGAAGTTTTTATTTGGTAGATTTAAACATAGAATATATGTTGAATGTATACTGTATGCTTGTCTCATTTGAATGTTTGTGGTATGTAAAGTTATCAAAAGTCACTGCCAAAATGTGTGTTGTTTTGTTATGAAAGACCGCACATCGAATGAACATATCAGAAATATGAGTACCAACAAAGATAACAATCAAGATCAACAAGAAACACATATCAATATATACCAAATCTGAGACAAGATTCACAACTCTCAACAAATTCCAGAATACAATCTACCGGATTGTCCTCATAGATGCAAGTGCGTCATCAAAACGTCACATTATGCATATCGCTCTCGTCCTGATCCCGGGCCCCGTTGGAGCATCCGCGCGCTGCTACTAGGTGTGTCTTGATACATAGGAATTTAATTCTCTAGAAAATTATAAATACTCTATTTACCAAAACTTTTGTGCATAGAGGGGTTGTACCCTATTCTTAGAGAGTTTTTCAAAAAAATCAATGTTACACTTTTGGCCCAAATGTTTTTCTTTTTTACTTTTAACACAAATGTTTTCATCTTTTATAATTTAACACTAACAATTTTGATTTTCCACTTCTAACTCAAAATTTCTCATTTTTTTACTTTTAACGCAAATATTTTCATCTTTTACAATTGAACCCTAACACTTTTTTTTTCTTTCAACTTTGGTCCCACGTAATTTTCATCTTACGCAATTTTTTCGTTTTAAGTTCCGTTCTAAATTTTGCGAGTTATAACAAGTTCGTCGCAATGCATGGGGGGTCCTAGTGTCACACCCTCAAATTTCCACTGCGGAGTTTATACCGCGAGGCGCATGACAAACCAGGATCCCATAGCCATAAGTCACATGAACGACTCTAAATGCCCAAACCATTTAGTTCGTTATTGTAAAACCAAGTTTAAAAGTTTTAACCAAACCCAATTAAGTATAGCGGAAGCGAATGACAAAACAGTTAAATAAAAGTCTGCGCAAAACATCGCGCCCAAAACCATAAGTAAATAGTTAGATGTTAAAAGCAGTTTAAATGTTTATAATCCCATGACATAACATGATGCATGTCCTAGTCGTGCTCCATACCTAGTTACCTGCAAAAGCATGCTAGCGTGTGTCAACATAAAGTTGGTGAGTTCACAAAGTAAAGTAAATAAGTGTGTAAATGCGCTGGTTTCCAAAACCACGTAATCAAGTAAAAGCGTAAGTAATTGAGTTGGTTCCAAAAACCGTGTAAACACTAGTTCATCGCATGCCAAGGGTAGCTAACCCATTCATGATAACTAATACCGATATACCGAACTGCTGATGTACGTGTAGTCACAAATGTGAGCTGTTTGCCTTGCATCATTGTCTATCAATAATGATAATTTGTTAAGTTATAGTTCACTCCCACACTCCTCCAAGCCGGTGTGAGGTTTGTCAGACCTAATAGCGCTATCAACTAATAACCCGCTTTCCATAATCCGACAACTCATTCGGTATGTGAAGGACTTACAGTGATAGAGTTGGTTTAGTTCATCAAGGACACAGTTTGCGAACTAGCAAAACCCGACCACACAAAGAGTCAAAACCCGACCCACACAAGGAGTCATAGCATCCCAACCCGGGATGTGTAAGTAGTCCCAAACCGGACTAGAAAAAGTTAAGTACGTTGTCTCAAACCCGAGACGCATGCTTTTGAGAAAAGAGTAGTGAAACTCACCTTAGTATGCAAGCAATTAATTCCAAACTTCAAAGTAGGGTGCACTACCGACTCCCTAGTATAAGTGTCACTAAATAAGTATATGTGTAATAACATTACACCATATAACCCGTTTTTCCAAGATATTTAAATGTTCAAAAGCGTGTAAGTGACACCTAGTGATTCTACATGTATAAGTAAACCCTACAGACCCGTTGGTGAATATGTTGGTTACCATTAGTTTTACACTTCATATGCATCTCATACAAGTGCCCATTCAAGTACATATCAATACATACCACATAAGACTCCAATTAGTCACATAAACACATAATACACAATCTGCATTTTTAGGGCAGATTGTGCGCCACCAAAACTAATTTATTTAAAATACTTAATCATTGAAATAAACTCCCAAATTTTTAGTGAATATTCTTTGGGATTCATTTAATAGCCCATATTTTTGTTTTGTATCAAAACCAAACACAAAAATTACTAAAATTCGTTCAACACAGCTATGTCCAGAAAATCTCCACAACAGGTTAGTTTAGTAGAAAAATTCCCAACAATTGTGTATTCATGAAAACGGGATGAATGCACTTGGAAAAGTCAAATTATTCCAATGTTAATCTACTGTAAAAATTTCATAACTTAATTCTTTATAAAACTCGAGTTATAACGATTTAAAGTTGACTTAGTTTGTTAATTCGAAAATCTGATATGACCCTTATTCAAAGAAAATTCCAAAAACTACTCAAACGACGTCCAAATCACTCGATTTTACCCATTATGAAAAGATAAGACCAGGTATAATATAACCGTGCAAAGAAAACATCAAAACCATCATGTTAAAGCCACGTAACAGACCCTACAAGTTGACCTAAACATTATGTCCAGATTTTAATCATGCATAAACCCTTATTTAAACGACTCACGTGTGCGTATAATCGATCAACAACAATCAAAAATCATTAAAAACATTCATAAGACCTAGCAAGATCAGAACCTATCATAATACATGCAAAATCATAAACCCTAACGATCAAAACATCACCAACTTGCGCAACAAGTAATCTATCATATCACTAATCGCCTATCATCATGTTTAACCCGTTAAATCTTCATAAACTTCAAGTTTTAATCTTTATAAAAAGGTCTTAGACCTGGACAAACTTAGTTATAGGGTTTTTATAACATAATAATAAGATTAAAGCATAATAGATTAAGGATTATACCAGAAGCTCTTCGAAACAATCAATCGAATGCTCTTGAAGCTTCCCGATCGATGTTCTTGCGCCTTAGTAGGTATTTTAGTGTTAATATTTCGTAAATAGGGCAGTAGGGGCGATTAGGGTTTGAGTTTAGGTGATACAAGAGGCTTAAGGTTGCTTAAATAGCTGTTTAAGTCGGTTTGGTGTTATCAGATAACCCCGCGCGGCCGCTCGAAGGCTATGAGCGGCCACTCATAGCACTTCGGCCCGCGTCGGGTCGCCTGCTTCGTTGTACAACGTGTTTTTATTGATGTTTTCGCTATTTCGGACCGTAACAAGTGTAACCCTATGTGTTAAGACCCCCACCATCCTAATGGTCCACCTTTAACGATTTTTATTAACATATTCGGTTTAAGTTCACGTAATCACATACGGGTTTGCACATAATTTCACAGAGTATCACAGAAGTACGTAATTGCAATCAATCTCAATCCATTATCTCACAATTATTAAACTTCATTGTTCACCAACGTCCGAGGTTTACTAATCATGTATACAGTCTGGTAATTCCTCGAATTACCACTTCATGCAGTTATTAACCTATAATTGTGCAACGTGTGTCCTATCTAGCTAACCCTAGTTAAGTATAATGCAAGGAATGTAACTAGCGTTTAGTTAAAGTGAGAATCTGAAATTGCGGGGTATCACATCATCCCCAAGTTGAAAAGAATTTCGTCCCGAAATTCAGCAAATAAACGATAAAGCCAGCTAGAAAAGTGTGAAAGGAATTTCGCCCCGAAATTCACTTTGAGCGAGTTGCTTTATGTTCGGCATTCGATCTATGCATAGGTTCAGTAAAGAGGTGTGGATATTTTTGCCGCATCTGATCTCTGCGCTCCCACGTGTATTCCGGTCCTAGACGGGAATTCCACCGTACCTTAACAATAGGTATAGTGCTTTGTCTGAGTTTCTTGACGCCCTGCTCAAGAATCTCCACTGGTTCTTCCACGAACCGTAGTTGGTCGTCCACCTGAATCTCCTCCAGTGGCACTACCAGTGTCGTATCCAATAGGCATTTCTTCAGGTTTGATACGTGGAACACATTGTGCACTCCACTGAGTTCATCAGGCAAGTTTAGCTTGTAAGCTACCGGACCAATCCTTTCAACAATCTCGAATGGTCTAACGTATCGTGTGTTCAATTTTCCCCGTTTTCCAAAGCGTATCACCCCCTTCCAAGGTGACACCTTCAATAGAACCTTGTCCCCAACCTGGAACTCCAAAGGTTTCCTACGCTTATCAGCGTAGCTTTTCTGTCGATCTCGAGCAGCAGCCATCCGGTTTCTGATTTGCACTATCTTCTCAGAAGTTTCGTGCACGAGTTCGGGACCTGTTAGCTGGCTATCCCCAACCTCAGTCCAGCAGATGGGAGACCTACACTTGCGTCCATAAAGTGCCTCAAAAGGCGCATACTGTATCGAAGTGTGGTAGCTGTTGTTATAAGAGAATTCAATCAAAGGCAAGTGTTTATCCCAACTATTGCCAAAATCCACCACGCACGCTCGTAGCAGATCCTCCAATGTTTGGATGGTACGTTCACTTTGTCCATCCGTCTGTGGGTGATAGGCTGTGCTCATATCCAAGCGAGTTCCCAAAGCATTTTGGAGAGTTGTCCAGAAATGAGAAGTGAATCGCGCATCGCGATCAGATATAATAGAAGTAGGCACCCCATGCCTAGAGACTACCTCCTTAACGTAGAGATTTGCTAATTTCTCCAGCGAGTCTGTTTCCTTTATTGTCAAAAAGTGTGCCGATTTGGTTAAACGATCCACGATAACCCAAATCATGTTATGTCCCGTTGGCGTTCTAGGAAGCTTTGTGATAAAATCCATAGAAATACCGTCCCATTTCCACATAGGGATTTCTGGTTGCTGGAGTAGGCCTGAAGGTTTCTGATATTCAATCTTAACCTTCGCGCAAGTTAAGCACTTACTAACATAAGTGGCTATTTCAGCTTTCATGTTTGGCCACCAGTAAAGAGTTTTAAGATCTTGGTACATCTTGTCCGAACCAGGATGTACTGAATATCGAGAGGTGTGGGCTTCATTGAGCACCAGTTGTCTGAGATCCCCAAAACGTGGTATCCAAACTCGATTCATAAAGTATTGAAGACCATCTGTCTGCAGTTCCAAGTTCTTATCCGCACCATGTAAAGTTTCAAGCCCGATATTTTCTTCTTTCAGGGCCTCGCCCTGGCCTTCACGTATCTTATTTGGAATATTAGAATGGATGGTAAGTTGTAAGGTTCACACCCGTTTAGGTTTCGTTTCCTTACGACTGAGGGCATCAGCTACTACGTTAGCTTTCCCTGGATGATACTTGATGGCACAGTCATAATCATTCAGAAGCTCGACCCATCGATGCTGTCGCATGTTTAGCTCCTTTTGATCGAATATGTGTTGGAGGATCTTGTGGTTAGTGAAGATCGTACACTTCGTCCCATAGAGATAATGCCTCCAGATCTTTAGAGCAAAAACCACTGCCCCCAGTTCCAAGTCATGGGTGGTGTAATTCTTCTCATGAACTTTTAATTGACGTGAGGCATACGCGAACACCTTATCACGCTGCATCAGTACACACCCTAACCCTTGGATAGATGCATCACAGTACACCACGAAGTCCTCTGTACCCCCCGGTAATGATAGTATAGGTGCACTGCAAAGTTTTGCCTTTAATAGTTGAAAAGCATATTCTTGGGCATCTCCCCACTTGTAAGTAATACCCTTCTGTGTCAAGGCAGTGAGGGGTTGAGCGATCTTAGAGAATCCCTCAATGAATCTACGATAATATCCCGCAAGACCAAGAAACTAGCGCACCTCTGTAGGAGTCTTAGGAGCCTCCCACTTTTTAATAACATCAATCTTGGCGGGATTAACATGTATTCCTGCCTCGTTAACCACATGCCCAAGAAATTGGACTTCTCGAATCCAAAAGTCACATTTAGAGAATTTTGCATACAACTGCTCATCTCTCAATAGTTCCAAGATCAGCTGTAGGTGTTGCTCGTGCTCTTCCCTGCTATTGGAATAAATCAGTATGTCATCTATGAACACTAAGATGAATTTGTCCAAATAGGGCTTGCACACACGGTTCATTAGATCCATGAACACATCCGGTGCATTAGTTAGCCCAAATGGCATTACCAAAAACTCATAATGTCCATAACGAGTTCGAAAGGCTGTCTTCGCCACATCCTCCTCTCGGACTCTCAGCTGATGGTATCCTGACCTCGAGTCAATCTTAGAATAGAAACTCGACCCTTGTAGCTAGTCGAACAAGTCATCAATACGAGGCAAAGGGTAGCGGTTCTTAACCGTCACTTTGTTCAATTCCCGATAATCAATACATATGCGGAAACTCCCATCTTTCTTCTTAACGAACAGAACTGGAGCTCCCCATGGCGAAGAACTAGGTCTAATAAAACCCCTATCCAATAGCTCTTGGAGTTGGGTAGATAGTTCTTGAAGTTCGCCTGGTGCTAGGCGATAAGGTGCGCGTGCAACTGGAGCTGCTCCAGGCGCAAGATCAATTTGGAACTCCACTTGACGAACGGGTGGTAGTCCAGGTAATTCCTCTGGAAAGACATCTGGGAAATCTCGGACTACTGGGATGTTCTCAATCTTGGTTTCAATTTCAGCTCGAGTGTTAGACATGTTAGCCAAAATGGCTGGACAACCCTTACGAATACACTTCTGGGCCTTCAAAAAGGAAATGATGCCCACCATGGCACCACCACGATCACCCTGAATAGACAAAAGTTCTCCACTTGGGGGGGGGGATATGAACAATCTTCTCCTGGCAGAGAATTTCAACGCGTTGCTTTGACAACCAGTCCATGCCAACCACGAGGTCAAAGCTACCTAGGGTGATAGGTAGGAGGTTGATGGAAAACAATTGCCCATCCAACTCGAGCTTACAGTCACGATGTATATGGGTTACCTTTACAGGCTTCCCATCAGCCAATTCAATAGAGTACGGGGTATCAAGAAGAGTAGGAACCATCCCTAATTATTTACTAAGTTTTGATGACACAAAACTGTAATCCGCGCCAGTATTATATAAAATAGAAGCAAGAGTGTCGTTCAAGGAGCACGTACCCGTCACGACATTGTTATCAGTCCTAGCCTCCCCAGAGCTAATCACGAATGCTCTCCCACGAGCCCCATTGCTGTTGTTCCCGTTGTTGTTTCCAGCATTAGTGGTGTTGTTGTTTCCCGTCCTGTTACCACCACCGTTGTTATTATTACCCCTGTTATTGCCATTTCCATTACCATTCAGCTGTGGACAGTCCTTCTTGAAGTGATTCTCACTCCCACATTGATAGCAACCTTTACCATTTCTCTGTTGCTGCCCCTACTGTGCTGCTGGCTGATTTCCCCGAATGTTAGCCCTACACTCCTTAGCCAAGTGTCCCATCCGACCACCGCGATCACATTTGTTATTGTTACATGCCCCAGAGTGATGCCTATAGCACTTATTGCACTTAGGTAGGTTTCCCTGATAACCTCCCTGAGAGTTATTGCGGTTGTTACTAGCGCCATGGTTGTCATGCCTTTTATTCTGCTGCTGCTGCTGACTGCCATTCCCTAGGGGTTTGCCAAATGCATTCTCTCACTTCCTCTTGTTATCGTTAGTACCAGAAGATGAAGCACCACGAGGAGGTAAAAATCCCTCTTCCACCTTCTGATCAGTCAGCTGGTGAGCCATACGAATAACTTGCCGGATGGTGTTGAGGTTAGCAGCAGTAACCATGCTCTTAATTTGGGGTACCAAGCCCTTGATGTATAACTCGATCCTTTTATAGGGCAGGTTGGAGTAATTTGGGCACATTGCCGCCAGTTCATGCGATCTAGTGGTATAGCTCTCAATCTCCGATCCCACCATCTTCAGATTGAGATACTCAGTCTCCAACTTTTGAATCTCATCTCGAGGACAGTACTCCTCCTTCATCAGTTCCTTAAAATCCACCCAAGGTGTTGCATTAGCTACATCAACACCTAGCATCTGCACTTGAGAGTTCCACCAGGATAATGCCAAATTTTCGAGAGTAGCAGTGGCATATTTCACCCTATCAGCTGGTGGACAGTTACACATAGCGAAGCAAGATTCCAATTTCTCGAACCACCTCAGTAGTCCGACAGCCCCTTCAGATCCTCCAAAGTTCTGCGGCTTGCAGTTCATGAAAGACTTGTAGGTGCAAACTGGAGGGTGATGTGCAGGTTGACCTAAGTACAAATAGCGAAGAAACCACGAATGAATAAAAGAGCGTAACGTTGGAGTCTAGAGGAAAGTTTAGAGCGAAATAGAGTTACCAGCTTGAAAAGCTGCGAGGGCTTCCACTACCCTGTCGTTGATAAGTGCGTTCAACTCCGCTTGAGTCATGTTAATGTTTCCTCTCCCGTGTCCTCTTCCCGCCATAGTAATTCTACATTTACACTATACTCATGAGAAAACAATAATATGTCCCACATACAATCGTTCGCATAGTACAAGTAAACTAGAATATAAATAACAAGCGCAAGAATAGAATAAAGAAATCAACTAATAATAGTAATAAGAATCCATTCATAAGATAAACGATCCTCAAGTCTCACAACGATAAAACAGAAGTTATAATAAGAATGTGTAGGAAATACTAAGATAACAAGATAATAAAAGAAATCAATCATCCTCGCGATCCATGGAGACACATGAGCCCTCATCCTCACTCTCATCCTGGATTTCTATCTCCCGTGGCTCCTCCTCCTCAGGCTCAAGCTCTTCCTCGAGCGCCGCATCCTTCGCTGCCCTGAAAGCATCAAATCCTCCTACTGCAGGCTCTTCCTCGGGATCCTTCTTTGGATCCTCCTCTGGATCCTCCTCTGGTTCTTCACCATTTTGACCTAGAGCTCCTCAAGCTTGTTACGAACCAAGGTCAACTCCTCCCTTAAAAGTGTTCTCTCCTGGTTAGCAATCGACCTCTCATGTCTATCCTCTGCAGCTTCCCTATTAGCCCTTTCCAATTCACCAAACAAGTGGTCGATTTGTCTTTCCATGTGTTTGATAGTCTCATCAGCATTCCTTCTCCAAGACTAAAATTGCTTTACAGCATTATAGGCGTTCTCCAGCTCTGTATGCACGTGCCTAACCATCTCTGCCAAAGACCTCTCCCATGAATCAATAATTGGAGGAACCTGAGCTGGCACTCCATATCCTACAACCCACGAGTGCAGCATGTCTGTGAACCACAACCAGCGATTTGTATTCTCGTCTGGATTCCTTGCCTGAGCTGGCTGTTCATACGGGTTGAAAGATGAGTTTTGCGAACTCCCAAGAGGACGATAAGAAGAGTAGTTACGATGAATAGGGTTAGTCATGTTTTCCTACAATACGTTAGATTAGTATACGTATCCAAGAAATAATAAGTGGTGTGCTTAGAATAGTGAGTGTACTAATACTTATGCTATGATGATTATAGACTAGATGCAAATCCTAGTTCACTATAACCAATGGCTCTGATACCAATCTGTCACACCCTCAAATTTCCACTGCGGAGTTTATACCGCGAGGCGCATGACAAACCAGGATCGCATAGCCATAAGTCACATGAACGACTCTAAATGCCCAAACCATTTAGTTCGTTATTTTAAACCAAGTTTAAAAGTTTTAACCAAACCCAATTAAGTATAGCGGAAGAGAATGACAAAAAAGTTAAATACAAGTCTGCGCAAAACACCGCGCCCGAAACCATAAGTAAATAGTTAGATGTTAAAAGCAGTTTAAATGTTTATAATCCCATGACATTACATGATGCATGTCCTAGTCGTGCTCCATACATAGTTACCTGCAAAAGCATGCTAGCGTGTGTCAACATAAAGTTGGTGAGTTCACAAAGTAAAGTAAATGAGTGTGTAAATGCGTTGGTTTCCAAAACCACGTAATCAAGTAAAAGCATAAGTAATTGAGTTGGTTCCAAAAACCGTGTAAACACTAGTTCATCGCATGCCAAGGGTAGCTAACCCATTCATGATAACTAATACCGATATACCGAACTGCTGATGTACGTGTAGTCACAAATGTGAGTTGTTTGCCTTGCATCATTGTCTATCAACAATGATAATTTGTTAAGTTATAGTTCACTCCCGCACTCCTCCGAGCCGGTGTGAGGTTTGTCAGACCTAATAGCGCTATCAACTAATAACCCGTTTTCCATAATCCGACAACTCATTCGGTATGTGAAGGACTTACAGTGATAGAGTTGGTTTAGTTCATCAAGGACACAGTTTACGAACTAGCAAAACCCGACCACACAAGGAGTCAAAACCCGACCCACACAAGGAGTCAAAACCCAACCCGGGATGTGTAAGTAGTCCCAAACCGGACTAGAAAAAGTTAAGTACGTTGTCTCAAACCCGAGACGCATGCTTTTGAGAAAAGAGTAGGGTGCACTACCGACTCCCTAGTATAAGTGTCACTAAATAAGTATATGTGTAATACCATTACACCATATAACCCGTTTGTCCAAGACGTTTAAATGTTCAAAAGCGTGTAAGTGACACCTAGTGATTCTACATGCATATGTAAACCCTACGGACCCGTTGGTGAATATGTTGGTTACCATTAGTTTTACACTTCATATGCATCTCATACAAGTGCCCATTCAAGTACATATCAAATACATACCACAAAGGACTCCAATTAGTCACATAAACACATAATACACAATCTGCGTTTTTAGGGCAGATTGTGCGCCACCAAAACTAATTTATTTAAAATACTTAATCAATGAATTAAACTCCCAAATTTTTACTGAATATTATTTGGGATTCATTTAATAACTCATATTTTTGTTTTGTCTCAAAACTAAACACAACAATTATTAAAATTCGTTCAACACAGCTATGTCCAGAAAACCTCCACAACAGGTCAGTTTAGTAGAAAAATTCCAAAACATTGTGCTTTCATGCAAACGGGATGAATCCACTTGGAAAAGTCAAATTATTCCAATGTTAATCTACTGTAAAAATTTCATAACATAATTCTTTATAAAACTCGAGTTATAACGATTTAAAGTTGACTTAGTTTGTTAATTCGAAAATCTGATATGACCCTTATTCAAAGAAAATTCCAAAAACTACTCAAACGACTTCCAAATCACTCGATTTTACGCATTATGAAAAGCTAAGACCAGGTATAATATAACCATGCAAAGACAACATCAAAACCATCATGTTAAAGCCACGTAAGAGACCCTACAAGTTGACCTAAACATTCTGTCCAGATTTTAATCATGCATAAACCCTTATTTAAACGACTCACGTGTGCGTATTATCTATCAACAACAATCAACAATCATTACAAAACATTCATAAGACCTAGCAACATCAGAACCTATCATAATACAGGCAAAATCATAAACCCTAACGATCAAAACATCACCAACTTGCGCAACAAGTAATCTATCATATCACTAATCGCCTATCATCATGTTTAACCCGTTAAATCATCATAAACTTCAAGTTTTAATATTTATAAAAAGATCTCAGACCTGGACAAACTTAGTTATAGGGTTTTTATAACATAATAATAAGATTAAAGCATAATAGATTAAGGATTATACCACAAGCTCTTCGAAACAAGCAACCGAATGCTTTTGAAGCTTCCCGATCGATGTTCTTGCGCCTTAGCATGTGTTTTGGGGTTAATATTTCGTAAATAGGGCAGTAGGGGCGATTAGGGTTTGAGTTTAGGTGATACAAGAGGCTTAAGGTTGCTTAAATAGGTGTTTAAGTCGGTTCGGTGTTGGCAAATACCCGCGTGCGGCCGCTCGAAGGCTGTGAGCAGCCGCTCACAGCACTTCGGCCCGCGTCGGGTCGCCTGCTTCGTCGTACAACGCGTTTTTATCGATGTTTTCGCTATTTCGGACCGTAACAAGTGTAACCCTATGTGTTAAGACCCCCACCATCCTAATGGTCCACCTTTAACGATTTTTATTAACGTATTCGGTTTAAGTTCACGTAATCACATACGGTTTGCACATAATTTCACAGAGTATCACACAGAAGTACGTAATTGCAATCAATCTCAATCCATTATCTCACAATTATTAAACTTCATTGTTCACCAACGTCCGAGGTTTACTAATCATGTATACAGTCTGGTAATTCCTCGAATTACCACTTCATGCAGTTATTAACCTATAACTATGCAACGTGTGTCCTATCTAGCTAACCCTAGTTAAGTATAATGCAAGGAATGTAACTAGAGTTTAGTTAAAGTGAGAACCTGAAATTGCGGGGTATCACACCTAGACCGACTTAGTTACTTCACATTAACCATAGTTATTAAAAGTCATTGATTTTGCGCCTTTGGCATTAACACGTTGTAACGAGCGTGCGAGGTTCTACGATTTTACGTCTCCTTTTCATTCGATGTTATTTTTCCTTTTTTATTTATTTTACTTTTACGAGCTTTTTGGTGTTATTGGTCGCTGGTGGTGGTGTGGCATTAATGCTACTTGTTATGGTTTTACACCCCGCCGCAATACGCGGGGACTTAATACTAGTTTTATTTATAAATCAACGCAATATTTATTTCTTAGCCAGTGTGAGACAATCTCATTTTTCACGGTGGTAAAGTTTCAACTACACAACTTAAACTTAGATATTTCATTTATCTTGCCTTTATTTGGGGCATAATTTTATTCGTTAGGATCATCACACATTGTGGAGCACAAATTTGCTAAATAATAATTATTTACTAAATAAATAATAATTATAGTAATCAGAAATATATTATTTATAGTTAATTGTTAAAATGGCCCCTGAGGTTTGGCCCAAATTGCTTGTTTGGTCTCAAAATTAATCTTTTGGCCAATATCAACCATCACAGATCGAAAATTGCCAAAATGGTCCATATTTAATTGAGTTTTTAGAGTTAATTGCCAAAATGGCCCATGAGGTTTGGCCCAAATTGCTTGTTTGGTCACAAAATTAATTTTTTTTTGCCAAAATCAACTCTCACAGATCGAAAATTGCCAAAATCGTCCATATTTAACTGAGTTTTTAACTGAGATTTGAAAGTCAGTTAAGTCTCAGGGGCAATTTCGTCCTTTATGACCTCAGGGGCCAAAATGGCAATTAATAGAAAGTTATAAAAAAAATAAAATTCAAAAACGTTTTTTCGAACACGTTTTTTTCCAACACGTTTTTTTTCAAACTCGTTTTTTTTTCGAACACTTTTTTTTCGAACACGTTTTTTTTTCGAACACGTTTTTTTTTCGAAAACGTCGCTCTGATCCGGGACTCGAACCCGCGTCCACAGCCTGCCTGACATACACACACACACACATTAACTTACTGAGCTACAGCCCATGTTGTGATTTTTATCCAACCAAAACAAACATAAACCCTTTCCATATTGCACAGTTGACTTTAGGAAGTCAACTGCGAACTAAATACATTCCAAATCAACTTCAATCCGTGTTTTCTTGATCGCAATTATCTATGGAAAGATTTGGATGACCTATTCAGCTTATTCCCCATGCCAAATCATAATTAAAACATTCCAATTTGCGAGCAATTACGCGTATACAATTAAGAACAGGTCAAAACTTTCTAAGCATATAAATCCGTGTAATTAGTATAAATTAATCCTTTCTTTCTAACCTATGCATGCCGACATAGCATTCCCTACCTTCAAATCTTGTTAAACCTCGTCTGATTGCTGAATCATACGCGTGTTGACTTTCCTCGTTGACTGGTTTGATCGTAGCTCTAAGCGCACTGTAAGTTCCAATTAAATGTTTGGTTTTGTTAGTCGTCCTTATACAAACAATAGCCCCAATGTTTCAGAGGTTATTGATTGTTATTTGAAGTAATTAGATAGCTAGGGTTCATATTCTTCGATTTGGGGATAATGCTACGGTCAGTGAATGTTTAAACTCTTTTTAGATCTAAATAAAACACCAACTGATCCACAGATCAGTTGGTATTACGCCTCTGTTCTAAGTCGTGGGAACCGGTCTTGTACTAGAGTTCGAGCCCCGTCTCCACTTTTATTTTTCTAAACAATTTATGAATTTAACCAAGTAACCCTTATAATTATTTGTAATCAATCATCAACGTTCTCAGGGTCCAGACCAACTGGTCTGGGCTTATGATTTAAACCTATGATTCAGCCAAGGACCCGGGTTCGAGTCCTAGCACATACAACAATATTTTTGGGCTTTTCTTTTATAAATTATACTTTCTATACTTTTTAAAAATAGTTTTTTAAAAACTAAAAGTGCTTTATAAAATCTATAAAAATTATTTTATTCTGATAATGAAGTTTATTATACAATTTTTAGTTTTTCAAAAATCATTTATTTAATATATATAAAATATATTACAAGTTTATTCAATTATAAATTGAAAATTCTATAAAAATATCTAAACAACTTTATAAAATTTCACCAAAATTATTTTAAACTTATAAACCAATAAATATTCCAGAAATAAATTTTAATTTCATAAAAACGTTTACTTAATATTTTTAATCCATTTTTACTATTTTAATCATAAATAATTCATAATAAATTCATTTTCACTGTTTTTATATCAAAATTGTACATAAATTATTTTTGTTCATTTAGAACAGAAACATAAATTTTAATTTGAAACTTTACTAATTTTAATATCTTTAGACATTAATACTATATTCTGACCAATAAAAATAAATATACTAAATATTCAATTTTTAAGAAAATAATTTTATAAAAATTATTTTCATATTTACAACCTTATAATATGACCATCCTTAATCAAAATTTTACAAAAAGCCTTTTATTTATTTATTTTTCATATTTCTTTTTATTTATTAAATCGTCAACAATTTATCTAATTAACAATTAAACCATTACTTATCCTCAAATTAGGAACCATAAAATACTTGTGGACTATAAAAACTTAGACTTATTTATTGCCTTAACCATAGGGTAATACTTGGGAGTGTTTGACCACACTTATTCTATTTCACAAGACTTAACACTTTGCTAAGGTGAGTTTACGTAACCTTGTTTATGCAATTCTTTATACTTGAAACTTTATTCTTAAGCAATTCTACATACATGTCTAGTTGTAATCTTTGATGCCACATGACTTAGACAAAGACTATTAGACTTAAACTTAAACTTGCATAATCATTAACCTTGATCAAGCCGACGGTATACAATAATAGATCTATTGGATTGACAACCCCACCCAGATTCGTTGACCATCTTTATAGGGAGCGCGGGTGATTGTTATCGTTCCAACGTTATATTAAGGTGAATCGTGGATGCGGGATGGACCTAAACTTTGTCGGAGGATTGATTATGTGCATACTATACTTGTTGTTTACTCATGTAGACTTAGACTTACATTAGACATATGAATTGCTAAACTTTTATTCTTTTAAAACTTATTGATTGATTTGGCTTATGTATTCTCACCAACCTCTAGTTGACCCCCCCATTTTTCAAAACTCACAAGAAATATTGATGCTTGAAGTCTAGAGCTAGCATTGAGGAGATATTTGAAGTTTTTAGATTTGTTTGGTTATTTGATGTACTAGATTTCATTCAAGACCTTGTTATGTATTTCAAATTTGGATATTTTATTTTGAGTAAATACTTATTTAAAACTTGATTACCATGTGCTACTGAACAATCATTCATACGTGACACCTCGATGTTTCCGCCATCAGTTGGGGTGTTACAGATTGGTATCAGAGCCTTGGTTATAGGGAATTAGGTTATTAGAAAAATAATCTAGACTATAACTTTAGGGATTTTAAACTAGTACTTGCTTCTCTTACTTGCAACCTTAATTGCTTCCTTATCCTTATCCTTATCCTTATCCCTATGCTACACCCTATGCTACCCTAGCCTTACAAGTTGTCTACTCTTATTCGTCAGCTGCAATCCTGATCCACCTTTAGATTGATAGGACAAAATCCTCAGGTTTATCCTAAACCACCTTGAAGATCTCGTCGAAGTTCTAGATTTTAATAAAAAAACACGTGCAATCTGGAAGGGTGAACGCCTGTATTCTGAGTTTTCTGTCTAGGACTGGCATTGCGCATATATCCTAATCAGACGAGGGACCCGGATGCTTACCTGGGAATTCTCGGGATGAGTGTTCACTTATAGGCTAAAGCATGTTTTCACTATGTTATTAGAATCTAGAAGCTTTGATAAGTCAACATTTTCATTTATTCGTTTTAATTAATGAATAAATTATTACATTCCTTATTATACCTCATTATCCTTGATTCATCCTATGTCTCATTGAACCTTCATTGTGTCTCTTACAAATCACGCCTCCTTATCGCAACTCTCGTATTAACAACAAACATGATGGTGAAAGCATCAACAACAACAATAACAACAACAACCCTGACAATTAGGTCCAACTCGCTGCGATCATTTCCCAACAAATGGCTCAACAAATAGCAACTTTGGTTCCCAACTTGGTGGCTCAAGTCATCCAAATAAACGAAAACGGCAATGGTAATGGGAATGGGAATCACAATGGGAATGGAAATGGGAACGGGAATGCTCACCCTGTTTCACCCTCAAGCACTTCAATACTTTCAACCCTCCTAAGTTTAGCGATACGAAGGAGCCACTGGTCTCCTGCAGTGGTTCGACGGTATCGAAAATACCTTCATTAATAGCGAGTGCCCTAACAATCTCAAAGTTCGCTATGCTATGAGTGTCCTCCACAAGCGGGCACTCACATGGTGGAACAAAGAGAAAAGGACTCGTGGGGCTGAAGTCGCACTGGCTATGACTTGGGAGCAAATTAAGGATGTTATGATGGCAGATTTTTGTCCTCATAATGAAATCAAGAAGTTAGAGGATGAGTTTCATGTTCTGGTCCAGGACAGTGGAGAAAATTCGGCCTACAACACTCGTTTCCATGAACTGAGCCTGTTGCTACCACATAAGGTCACACCCCTACCTGTTGCTATTGAAAAGTACATTGGAGGTCTACCCATGCAGATTCAGGATACTGTGTGGGGAAGGAATCCTGCCACTCTCGAGGAAGCTAAGCGCTTAGCAGCTACTTTGACTGATAACCATGTGAAAAATGGCACCCTTTTTTGCAAGAACACAAAGAAAGTTGTTGCAAAGGATACTCCTCAGCTTGCTATCGAGGTTAAGTCTGAGCCCTCAACTAACAGGAAATGCAGAGCTAAGAACTACATGGTTCTACTACCCCACCAGTGGTGCAAACCCCAGCCAAGAAACCCTATGTTGAGAACCACCCTTTGTGTAACACTTGCCAGTATCACCATGCTGCTAACAGACCATGTCGCCAATGCACTAATTGTAAGCGATATGGACACTTTGCTAATACTTGCCAAGCTCCTGCTGCTCAAAATAACCCTGCAAGGAATACTCTAGCTCCCAATGCTCAAAATGGTAGGCCTGCTCATGGTCAGTGTTATGAGTGTGGCAGCCCAGATCATTATCGGGATGCTTGCCCTAATCGTGGAAACCAGAATCAGAACCAAAACCGTAACCAGAATCAAAACCAAAGTGCTCGTGGTCACACGTACAACATCAATGCTAATCAGGCCCGCAACAACAATGAAGTGGTTAATGGTATGTTTCTTGTTAATAACCACTATGCTTCTATACTATTTGATTCGGGTGCTGATAAGTCGTTTGTGTCACTTAAATTTGAACCCCTACTTGACATGCCTCAAACTAACATAAAGGAACCCCTAGTGGTAGAAGTAGCTAACGGGAAGTCTATCTCAATCAATTCTGTTATACGTAACTGTGTGTTGAACCTCGATGACCATGCTTTCCCTATCGACCTCATTCCTATGCATCTTGGAAGCTTTGATGTCATAATAGGCATGGATTGGTTGTCAACCCATCGTGCTGAAATTTTATGTTTTGAGAAAGTTATTCACATTCCTCTTGAATCTGGTGACATTTTGAAGATTTATGGCGAGAAACCTTGTGGCGAACTTAAACTCATGTCTTGTACGACTGCTCAAAAATACTTACGAAAGGGGTATATGGCTTTCTTGGCTAATGTGATAGAAAAGAAAGACAAGGGCATGAGTATCCAAGATATTCCAATCATTCGGGATTATCCTGAAGTCTTCCCAGAGGGCCTACCTGGTTTACCTCCTGCTCGTCAAGTTGAATTTAGAATCGATCTAGTACCTGGTGCAAATCCAATTGCCAAATCTCCTAATCATCTTGCACCCTCTGAGATGCAAGAGCTTGCCAGCCAACTACAGGAACTCTCAGATAAGGGTTTCATTCGCCCTAGTTTTTCTCCATGGGGAGCCCCTGTGTTATTCGTCAAGAAGAAAGATGGATCCCTCAGGATGTGTATCGATTATCGTGAGCTTAATAAACCCACCATCAAGAATCGTTATCCCTTACCTAGGATTGACGATCTATTTGATCAACTTCAAGGAGCAACTCACTTCTCGAAGATTGATCTTCGTTCTGGTTATCATCAGCTTAGAGTCCATGAAGAAGACATTCCCAAGACGGACTTTCGTATACGTTATGGTCATTACGAATTCATGGTCATGCCATTTGGAT
Source organism: Ambrosia trifida (assembly GCA_028751855.1). NCBI lineage: Eukaryota > Viridiplantae > Streptophyta > Magnoliopsida > Asterales > Asteraceae > Ambrosia > Ambrosia trifida. Next base: position 7,483,375 of record CM054133.1, on the reverse strand, counting down.
TGACCAACGCTCCTGCAGTGTTTATGGATCTAATGAATCGGGTTTGTAAACCCTATCTTGACAAATTCGTGATCGTCGTCATTGACGACATTTTAATTTACTCCAAATCAAAATCCGATCACGAACAACATCTTCACTTAATCTTGGATCTCCTAAAGAAGGAACAACTGTATGCCAAGTTCTCAAAATGTGAATTTTGGCTTAAGGAAGTTCAATTTTTGGGTCACGTCATCAATGAGAACGGAATTCATGTTGATCCTGCAAAGATCGAAGCTATCAAAAATTGGAGTGTTCCTAAAACTCCAACAGAAGTTCATTCCTTCCTTGGTCTAGCTGGGAATTATCGTCGATTCATTGCTAATTTCTCCAAGATCGCTATTCCTCTCACTGCCTTAACTCACAAGAGTAAACCTTATGAGTGGGGACCAAAACAAGAGGAAGCATTCGAGACTCTTAAGCAGAAACTTTGTGAAGCTCCTATTTTGTCTCTACCTGATGGTAATGATGATTTCGTGGTCTATTTTGATGAATCAAATCAAGGTCTTGTTTGTGTTCTCATGCAACGAGGCAAGGTTATTGCTTATGTGTCCAGATAGCTCAAGATCCACGAAAAGAATTATACCACCCATGATCTTGAATTAGGTGCAGTCGTCTTTTCTCTCAAGATTTGGAGACACTACCTTTATGGCACCAAATGTGTGGTTTTCACAGACCACAAAAGTCTCTAACATATCTTCAACCAGAAGGATCTTAACATGAGGCAACGACGTTGGGTTGAGTTACTTAACGACTATGATTGCGAGATTCGCTACTATCCTGGCAAAGCGAACGTTATGGCAGACGCACTCAGTCGTAAAGAACGCATCAAACTTCATTGTGCAAGGGTTCATAATGATCTTCAGGATCGAATTCTCCAGGCTCAACATACCTCAGTCAGCCAAGGTAACATGTACGCGGAAATGTCTTGTGGTGCTGAGACTCAACTTGAAACCAAACCTAATGGTATACTTTATTTTCTCAATCAACTTTGGGTTCCTGACCGTGATGATCTTTGTACCTTCCTTATGAACGAGGCTCATAAGTCTCGTTACTCTATTCATCCTGGTGCTGACAAAATGTACCAAGATCTTCGTTATTCGTATTGGTGGCCTGGTATGAAGAAAGATATTGCTCTTTTGGTAGCAAAATGCCTCACTTGTTCCTAGGTCAAGGCTGAACATCAACGACCTTCTGGTATGCTTGAACAACCATAGATTCCTGTATGGAAATGGGAGAGCATAGCAATGGACTTCATCACTAAACTCTCTCGTACACCCAAAGGTTATGACAGCATTTGTGTAACACCCCAACCGATGGCGGAAACATCGAGGTGTCACGTAAGAATGAGTATACAGTAGCACATGGTATTCAAGTTTTAATTGAAATTTATTTAAAGTAAAATATCCAAAATATGAAAATACATAACAAAGTCTTGAATGAAATTCTAGTACATCAAATAACCAAACAAATCATAAACTTCAAATTGTCTCCTCATGCTAGCTCTAGACTTCAAGCATCATTATTTCCTGTTGAGTTTGGAAAAATGGGGGGGGGGGGGGTCAACTAGAAGTTGGTGAGAATACATAAGCCATGACAAGAAATTAAGTTTTAGAATAATAAAAGTTTAGCAATTCATATGTCTATCGTAAGTTTAAGTCTACATGAATAAACATGAAGTATAGTATGCACATAATCAAACCTCCGACAAGTTTAGGTCCATCCCGTCATCCACGGTTCACCTTAATATCACGTTGGAACGATAACAATCACCCACGCTCCCCATAAAAGATGGTCAACGAATCTAGGTGGGATTGTCAATCCAATTGATCTATCATTGTGTACCGCCGGCTTGGCCATAGCTAATGATTATGTAAGTTGAGGTTTAAGTCTAATAGTCTTTGTCTAAGTCATGAGGCATTAAAGTTTACAACTAGACATGTATGTAGAATTGCTTAAGTATAAAGTTTCAAGTATAAAGAATTGCATAAACAAGGTTACGTAAACTCACCTTAGCAAAGTGTTAAGTCGCGAGAAATAGAATATGTGTAGCCCAACGTTGCCAAGTATTACCCTATGTATAAGGTAATAAATAAGTCTAAGTCTTTCTAGTCTACAAGTATTTTCTAGGGTTCCTAATTTGGGGATAAGTATTCGTTTGATTATTAATTAAATTGTTTAATAAATAAAAGAAATTTGATAAATAAATAGACAAAAGTCTTTTTGTAGACTTTAGATTAAAGATTGTCACATTATAAGGTTTTGAGTGTGAAAATAATTTTTATAAAATTATTTTCTTAAAAATATAATATTTAGTCTATTTATTTCTATTTTGCCAAAATATAACTTTAATATCTAAAAATATTAAAATTAAAGAATTTTTAAATTAAAATTTGTATTTCTGTTCTAAATGGACAGAAATAATTTATATAAAATTTTGGTGCAAAAATATTGAAAAATGAATTTATTATGATTTATTTATGATTAAAATAACAAAAATCGATTAAAAATATTAAATAAATGATTTTTCGAAAATAAAAATCATTTCTGGAATGTTTATTGTTTTATAAACTCAGAATAATTTTTTTGTGGAAATTTATAAAATCGTTTTGATATTTTTATAGAATTTTATAATTATAATAGAATAAACTTGAAATATTTATTATATATAATAAGTAAATAATTTTTGTAGAATTTATAGAGAAATTTTAGTATTTTAAAACCATTTTTAAAATAATAAAGAATATATAAGTAATAAAGGTTTAAAAAAAAAAGTTTTGTGTGTGCTATGGCTCGAACCCGCGTCAAACCCGGGTCAGGGTTTTAAATCACAAGCCTAGACCATCTGGTCTAGACCCTGAGAACGATTAAACCATGGTTGAAATTATTTATATAGTCTAATTGATTCAGTCATATACTCATTTTAAAAGAAAAAGAAAAGGACGTGTAAGGCGGGACACGAACCCGGGCCATCAGGCTGGTTCGTGTCTTACGAAAAGAGACCACACCAACTGATCTGTTGATCAGTTGGTGATGAATATGGTTCTGAAATAATTAAATAACCAAGTCTGCAGAATCGATTATCCCCAAATCGTGGCATACAAGCCCTAGGTTTCTTAATAACCAAAATTAACATCTAATAGCCCCTGATATGATGGGGCTATTGCTCGTAGGATGCCGAAGGTTAAAACCAACAAAAGATTTCAATACTTACAGTGCGTTATCACGTGATTAGAGATAGTCAACGAAAAATTCAAACACGAACAATTGAAGCTTGAAAAGGGATTTTTAGCAGAAAGTTGGAGAGGGGAAAGGTTAATCGGCGAGTATAGGATGTGAAAGAGGGTCCAATTTATAGTGAGGGGCTCGTGTGATTCGAATTGGTAAGTTTGACCCTCATTGAATTGTGTACGCGTAAAAGCTCGGATTTTTGGAAAGTTTTAATGTTGATAGCGTGATTCATACGTGTAAATGTCTGTCAATCATTCATTTTTACCATATCAGGGGTTAATTACGTAGATTGATCGAGTATTTTGGGAAGTTTGGATCGCAGATTGACTTTTTGTAAGTCAACTGCAATTCTGAACATAATATAAACATTATATAAATCAGAGTTATACCAAATTGAAGCTGTAGACCAGCTGGTTATGCTGTATGTGTGATGGGTTGAACCGGCCTAGGGCACGTGTTCGAACCCCGGCCCAGGCAATTATTTTTTTGACATTAAATTTACCCCATTAGTAATAATATATTATTATAGCATTGTTCTAGGAGTCCAAATGTGTCACGAAAATTTTCTAAAAGGGACGATAATGATAAAATTCAACGTTTTATTCAATAATAGTCGTAACGTACATAGAATTTAATGTGAAATGTTACAGTCTCCCCTACTTTTAGGAACTTCGTCCCGAAGTTGGAGTTGGAGAGTCTGGTGGGAAAAGGTGTGGGTATTTAGACTTCATCTGGTCCTTGCGTTCCCAAGTGAACTATGGACCTCGTTTAGATTCCCAACGAACCTTAACGATCGGAATGCGACTGCGCTTGAGTTTCTTGACTCCAGTATCCACGATCTCAACAGGTTTCTCGACAATGTGCATAGTTTCATCGATCTGCACATCTTCAAGAGGGACATGGAGGTTCTCATCTGCTAAGCATTTCTTGAGATTCGAAACGTGAAAAGTTGGGTGAACATTGCTTAACTCAGGTGGAAGATCAAGTTTGTAAGCCACTTTTCCAATCCTGTCAAGCACTTTGAATGGGCCTACGTATCGAGGAGCTAGTTTTCCCTTTCTACCTAAGCGAATTACTCCCTTCCAAGGGGATACCTTAAGAAGTACAAGGTCCCCGACTTGAAATTCCAAGGGCTTTCGATGTTTATCAGCATAGCTCTTCTGTCGACTTCTAGCCTTGAGAAGATTATCCTGGATGAGTTGGATTTTATCTGTGGTTTCCTGGATCAATTCAGGTCCAGTGATCTGTGCTTCACCAACCTCAGTCCAACAGACAGGTGAACGACACTTACGACCATAGAGTGCCTCGAAAGGAGCCATGTTAATGCTGGCATGATAACTGTTGTTGTATGAAAACTCGACCAAGGGAAGATGAGAATCCCATGCGCCACCAAAATCGATGACACATGCCCTGAGCATATCCTCAAGTGTCTGGATGGTCTGTTTAGTCTGACCATCTGTTTGAGGGTGATAAGCAGTACTCAGGTTTAGCTTGGTACCCAAAGCATCTTGTAAGGAATCCCAAAAGTGAGAGGTGAAACGACCATCACGATCAGAGATAATGTCCAAAGGTATACCATGGCGACATACGATTTCACTTACGTACATCTTTGCTAACCTTTCCACAAAATATTTCTCACGAATAGGTAAGAAATGGGCTGACTTGGTTAGACGGTCAACGATTACCGAAATGCTGTCAAAACCTTTGGGTGTACGAGGGAGTTTAGTGATGAAGTCCATTGCTATGCTCTCCCATTTCCATACAGAAATTTCTGGTTGTTCAAGCATACCAGATGGTCGTTGATGTTCAGCCTTGACCTTTGAACAAGTAAGGCATTTTGCAACGAAAAGAGCGATATCTTTCTTCATACCAGGCCACCAATACGAATAACAAAGATCTTGGTACATCTTGTCAACTCCAGGATGAATAGAGTAACGAGACTTTTGAGCCTCGTTCATAAGGAAGGTACGAAGATCATCACGGTCAGGAATCCAAAGTCGATTGAGAAAATAAAGTAGACCATCAGGTTTGGTTTCAAGTTGAGTCTCAGCACCACAAGACATTTCCTCATACATGTTACCTTGGGTGATTGAAGTATGTTGAGCCTGGAGGATACGATCCTGAAGATCAGTACGAACTCTCACACAATGAAGTGTGATGCGCTCTTTACGACTGAGTGCGTCAGCCACAACATTCGCTTTGCCAGGATGGTAGCGAATCTCGCAATCATAGTCGTTAAGTAACTCAACCCAACGTCGTTGCCTCATGTTAAGATTTTTCTAGTCGAAGACATGTTGGAGACTTTTGTGGTCCGTGAAAACCACACATTTGGTTCCATAAAGATAGTGTCTCCAAATCTTAAGAGCAAAGACGACAGCGCCCAATTTAAGATCATGGGTGGTATAATTCTTTTTGTGGGTCTTGAGTTGTCTAGATGCATAAGCAATAACCTTGCCTCGTTGCATGAGAACACAACCAAGACCTTGGTTTGATGCATCACAATAGACCACGAAGTCATCATTACCATCAGGTAGAGACAGGATAGGAGCTTCACAGAGTTTCAGTTTAAGAGTCTCAAATGCTTCCTCTTGTTTTGGTCCCCACTCATAAGGTTTACCCTTGTGAGTTAAGGCAGTGAGAGGAACAGCGATCTTGGAGAAGTTGGCAATGAATCGACGATAATAACTAGCCAAACCAAGGAAGGAACGGACTTCTGTTGGAGTTTTAGGAACACTCCAATCTTTGATAGCTTCGATCTTCGCGGGATCAACATGAATTCCGTTCTCATCAATGACGTGTCCCAAAAATTGAACTTCCTTAAGCCAAAATTCACATTTTGAGAACTTGGCATACAGTTTTTCTTTCTTTAAAAGACCCAAAATTGAGTGAAGATGTTGTTTGTGATCGGATTTTGATTTCGAGGTAGGGTCTACAAACCCGATTCATTAGATCCATAAACACTGCGGGTGAGTTGGTCAATCCAAACGGCATGACCATGAATTCGTAATGACCATAACGTGTACGAAAGGCTGTCTTGGGAATGTCTTCTTCGTGGACTCTAAGCTGATGATAACCAGAACGAAGATCAATCTTCGAGAAGTGGGTTGCTCCTTGAAGTTGATCGAAAAGATCGTCAATCCTAGGCAAGGGATAACGATTCTTGATGGTGAGTTTGTTGAGTTCACGATAGTCGATACACATCCTGAGAGATCCATCTTTCTTCTTAAAGAACAAAACAGGGGCTCCCCATGGAGAAGAACTGGGGCGAATGAAACCTTTATCAGAAAGTTCCTGTAGTTGACTGGCAAGTTCTTGCATCTCAGAGGGTGCAAGACGATAAGGAGCTTTGGCGACAGGATTTGCACCAGGAACAAGATCGATCCTAAATTCCACTTGTCGAGCAGGAGGCAAACCAGGTAAATCCTGTGGAAAGACTTCAGGATAGTCCCGAATGATTGGGATGTCTTGGATACTTTTGCCCTTGTCTTTCTTTTCTATCACGTTAGCCAAGAAAGCCATATACCCCTTTCGTAAGTATTTTTTAGCAGTAGTACAAGACATGAGTTTAAGCTCACCACAAGGCTTCTCACCATAGATCTTCAAAATATCACCAGATTCGAGAGGAATGCGAATAACATTCTCAAAGCATAGGATTTCAGCGCGATGGGTTGACAACCAATCCATGCCTACTATGACATCAAAGCTTCCAAGATGCATAGGAATCAGATCGATAGAGAAAGTATGTTCATCAAGGTTCAACACACAGTTACGAATGATAGAATCGATCGAGATAGACTTCCCATTAGCTACCTCTACCACTAAAGGTTCCTCTAGGTTAGTTTGGGGTAAGTTAAGTAAGGGTTCAAACTTTAGTGATACAAATGACTTATCAGCACCCGAATCAAATAATATAGAAGCATAGTGGTTATTAACGAGAAACGTACCATTAACCACCTCGTTGTTGTCGTGGGCCTGATTAGCATTGAGGTTGTATGCGCGACCTCTAGCACCTTGGTTCTGGTTGCGGTTCTGGTTTTGATTGCGGTTTTGGTTCTGGTTCTGGTTTCCAAGTCTAGGGCAAGCATCCCTATAATGTTCCGTACTACCACATTCAAAGCAATGGCCACGAACAGGCCTACCATTTTGAGCATTAGGAGCTGGATTATTTCTGGCAGGGTTGTTTTGAGTGGCAGGGGCTTGGCAAGTATTAGCAAAGTGTCCATACCGCTTGCAGTTATTACATTGGCGGCATGGTCTGTTAGCAGCATGGTGATATTGGCAAGTGTTTCAAAGAGGGTGGTTCCCAACATACGGTTTCTTGGCTGGGGTTTGCACTGCGGGTGGGGTGGTAGCAACCATGTAGTTCTTAGCCCTGCGCTTCCTGTTGGTTGAGGTCTCAGGCTTAACCTCAATAGCGGGCTGAGGAGTGTCCTTTGTAGCAGTCTTCTTGGTGTTCTTGCGAAAAAGAGTACCGTTTTTCACATGATTATCGGTTAGAGTAGCCGCAAGGCGTTTGGCTTCCTCCAAGGTGGCAGGATTCCTTCCCCATACCGTGTCCTGAATTTGCATAGGTAGACCACCGATATACTTCTCGATGGCTACTGATAGGGGAGTGACCTTATGGGGCAACAACAAACTGAGCTCGTCAAAGCGGGTATTATAAGCAAGGTTTCCCCCACTATCCTGAGCAAGGGTGTGGAACTCGTCCTCCAGTTTCTTAACCTCGTTACGGGGACAAAACTCAGCTTTCATTATCTCCTTGACTTGATCCCAGGTCATAGCAAGTGCAACTTCAGCTCCGCGGGTGCGCTTTTCCTCATTCCACCAAGTGAGTGCTCGTTTGTGAAGAACACTCATGGCATAACGGACCTTAAAGTTATCGGGACACTCACTGTTAATGAAGGTATTCTCAATACCTCGAACCATTGTAGAAGACCAGTAGCTCCTTCATCTCCACTGAACTTAGGAGGATTACAGGTATTAAAGTGTTTAAGAGTGCAGGCTGGGAGACCATTCCCGTTTCCATTCCCGTTCCCATTGTGGTTTCCATTGCCGTTTCCATTTCCACTGCCGTTTCCATTTCCATTGTCGTGCCCATTCATTTGGATGACTTGAGCCAGTAAGTTAGGAACCAGGGTTGCGATCTGTTGCGGCATTTGTTGAGAAATGACTGCAGCCAGTTGGGCATCACCTCCGTTGTTGTGGTTAGTGTCGTGGTTATGGTTGTGGTTGCTGCTCCCTTCCTCATGATTTCCACCACTGTTATTGCGAGTGCTGCGACGTGGAGGCATGATCTGTAAGAAACACAATGAAATGAATGAGGTAATATAAGGAATGTAATTATTTATCCATTAATTAAAACGAATAAACGAAAACGTTGACTTATCAAAGATTCTAGATTCTAATAACATAGTGAAGACATGCTTTAGCCTATAAGTGAACACTCATCCCGAGAATTCCCAAGTAGGCATCCGGGTCCCTCGTCTGATTGGGATATATGCGCAATGCCAGCCTTGACAGAAGACTCAGAATACAGGCGTTCACCCTTCCAGATTTCACGTGTTCGTTATTAAAATCTAGAACTTCGACGAGATCTCAAGGTGGTTCAGGCTAAACCTGAGGATTTTGTCCTACTAATCTAATGGTGGATCAGGATTGCAGCAGACGAATAAGAGCAGTCAACTTGTAAGGCTTAGGTTGTATAAGGTGTAGGATAGGGATAAGATTTAGGAAGCAATTAGGGTTACAAGTAAGAGAAGCAAGTACTGTTTTAAATCCCTAAGGTTATAGTCTAGATTATTTTTCTAATAACCTAATTCCCTATAACTAAGGCTATGATACCAATCTGTAACACCCCAACCGATGGCGGAAACATCGAGGTGTCACGTAAGAATGAGTATACAGTAGCACATGGTATTCAAGTTTTAATTGAAATTTATTTAAAGTAAAATATCCAAAATTTGAAAACACATAACAAAGTCTTGAATGAAATTCTAGTACATCAAATAACCAAACAAAGCATAAACTTCAAATTGTCTCCTCATGCTAGTTCTAGACTTCAAGCATCATTATTTCCTGTTGAGTTTGGAAAAATGGGGGGGGGGTCAACTAGAAGTTGGTGAGAATACATAAGCCATGACAAGCAATTAAGTTTTAGAATAATAAAAGTTTAGCAATTCATATGTCTATCGTAAGTTTAAGTCTACATGAATAAACATGAAGTATAGTATGCACATAATCAAACCTCCGACAAGTTTAGGTCCATCCCGTCATCCACGGTTCACCTTAATATCACGTTGGCACGATAACAATCACCCACGCTCCCCATAAAAGATGGTCAACGAATCTAGGTGGGATTGTCAATCCAATAGATCTATCATTGTCTATCACCGGCTTGGCCATAGCTAATGATTATGTAAGTTGAAGTTTAAGTCTAACAGTCTTTGTCTAAGTCATGAGGCATTAAAGTTTACAACTAGACATGTATGTAGAATTGCTTAAGTATAAAGTTTCAAGTATAAAGAATTGCATAAACAGGGTTACGTAAACTCACCTTAGCAAAGTGTTAAGTCTCGAGAAATAGAATATGTGTAGCCCAACGTTGCCAAGAATTACCCTATGTATAAGGTAATAAATAAGTCTAAGTCTTTCTAGTCTACAAGTATTTTCTAGGGTTCCTAATTTGGGGATAAGTATTCGTTTGATTATTAATTAAATTGTTTAATAAATAAAAGAAATTCGATAAATAAATAGACAAAAGTCTTTTTGTAGACTTTAGATTAAAGATTGTCACATTATAAGGTTTTGAGTATGAAAATAATTTTTATAAAATTATTTTCTTAAAAATAGAATATTTAGTCTATTTATTTCTATTTTGCCAAAATATAACTTTAATATCTAAAAATATTAAAATTAAAGAATTTTTAAATTAAAATTTGTATTTCTGTTCTAAATGGACAGAAATAATTAATATAAAATTTTGGTGCAAAAATATTGAAAAATGAATTTATTATGATTTATTTATGATTAAAATAACAAAAATCCATTAAAAATATTAAATAAATGATTTTTCGAAAATAAAAATCATTTCTGGAATGTTTATTGTTTTATAAACTCAGAATAATTTTTTTGTAGAAATTTATAAAATCGTTTTGATATTTTTATAGAATTTTATAATTATAATAGAATAAACTTGAAATATTTATTAAATATAATAAGTAAATAATTTTTGTAGAATTTATAAAGAAATTTTAGTATTTAAAACCATTTTTAAAATAATAAAGAATATATAAGTAATAAAGGTTTTAAAAAAAAAGTTTTGTGTGTGCTATGGCTCGAACCCGCGTCAAACCCGGGTCAGGGTTTTAAATCACAAGCCTAGACCATCTGGTCTAGACCCTGAGAACGATTAAACAATGGTTGAAATTATTTATATAGTCTAATTGATTCAGTTATATACTCATTTTGAAAGAAAAAGAAAAGGACGTGTAAGGCGGGACTCGAACCCGGGCCATCCGGCCGGTTCGTGTCTTACGAAAAGAGACCACACCAACTGATCTGTTGATCAGTTGGTGATGAATATGGTTCTGAAATAATTAAATAACCAAGTCTGCAGAATCGATTATCCCCAAATCGTGGCATACGAGCCCTAGGTTTCTTAATAACCAAAATTGACGTTTAATAGCCCCTGATATGACGGGGCTATTGCTCGTAGGATGCCGAATGTTAAAACCAACAAAAGATTTCAATACTTACAGTGCGTTATCACGTGATTAGAGACAGTCAACGAAAAAGTCAAACACGAACAATTGAAGCTTGAAAAGGGACTTTTAGCAGAATGTTAGAGAGGGGAAAGGTTAATCGGCGAGTATAGGATGTGAAAGAGGGTCCAATTTATAGTGAGGGGCTCGTGTGATTCGAATTGGTAAGTTTGACCCTCATTGAATGGTGTACACGTAAAAGCTCGGATTTTTGGAAAGTTTTAATGTTGATAGCGTGATTCATACGTGTAAATGTCTGTCAATCATTCATTTTTACCATATCAGGGGTTAATTACGCGGATTGATCGAGTATTTTGGGAAGTTTGGATCGCAGATTGACTTCTTGTAAGTCAACTGCAATTCTGAACATAATATAAACATTATATAAATCAAAGTTATACCAAATTGAAGCTGTAGACCAGCTGGTTATGCTGTGTGTGTGATGGGTTGAACCGGTCTAAGGCACGGGTTCGAACCCCGGCCCAGGCAATTATTTTTTTTGACATTAAATTTACCACTTTAGTAATAATATATTATTATAGCATTGTTCTAGGAGTCCAAATGTGTCACGAAATTTTTTTAAAAGGGACGATAATGATAAAATTTGACGTTTTATTCAATAATAGTCGTAACGTACATAGAATTTAATGCGAAATGTTACAATTTGGGTAATCATTGATCGTTTAACCAAGTCAGCCCATTTCTTACTATTCTGTGGAAAGGTTAGCAAAGTTGTACATAAGTGAAATCGTATGTCGCCATGGTATACCTTTGGACATCATCTCTGATCGTGATGGTCGTTTCACCTCTCGTTTTTGGGATTCTTTACAAGACGCTTTGGGTACCAAGTTAAACTTGAGCACCGCTTATCACCCTCAGACAGATGGTTAGACTGAATGAACCATCCAGACACTTGAGGATATGCTCAGGGCATGTGTCATCGATTTTGGTGGCGCATGGGATTCTCATCTTCCCTTGTTCGAGTTCTCATACAACAACAGTTACCAGGCCAGCATTAACTTGGCTCCATTCAAGGCACTTTATGGTCGTAAGTGTCGTTCACCTGTCTGTTGGACTAAGATTGGTGAAGCCCAGATCACTGGTCCTGAACTGATCCAAGAAACCACAGATAAGATTCAACTGGTCCAGGATAATCTTCTTAAGGCTAGAAGTCGATGGAAGAGTTATGCTGATAAATGTCGAAAGCCCTTGGAATTTCAAGTCGGGGACTTTGTACTTCTTAAGGTATCTCCTTGGAAGGGAGTGATTCGCTTCGGGAGAAAGGGAAAACTAGTTCCTCGTTATATGGGTCCATTCAAAGTGCTTGAAAGGATTGGAAAAGTGGCTTACAAACTTGATCTTCCACCTGAGCTAAGCAATGTTCACCCAACTTTTCACGTTTCGAATATCAAGAAATGCTTAGCAGATGAGAACCTCCATGTCCCTCTTGAAGATATGCAAATTGATGAAACTATGCACATTATTGAGAAACCTGTTGAGATCATGGACAGTGGAATCAAGAAACTCAAGCGCAGTCGCATCCCGATTGTCAAAGTTTGTTGGGAATCTAAACGAGGTCCAGAGTTCACATGGGAACGCAAGGACCAGATGAAGTCTAAATACCCACATCTCTTCCTAGCAGACTCTCCAACTCAAACTTCGGGACGAAGTTCCTAAAAGTAGGAGAGACTGTAACATTTCGCATTTTCTATCTTGTACGTTCATTATTCAATCAATAAAATGTCGTATTTTATCATTCCTGTACGTTCAAAAAATAATTGTGACATTTTTTTTTGGACTTATATAGTGATATCATGAAGATATAATAACAAAATGTTAGTGTTTTACTAGTAAAAAAATAAATGTGTGGACCGGGACTCGAACCCGCGTCCACAACCTAGCCAACACACTAACACACACCATTAAACCAATTGAGCCACGACTCTTTCCTGTTTGAATCCCAACTCAAAATATACAAAAGCCCACCAAAAATAAAACTCCTCCTGTTATCCTTCTTATTCGCTGCAAAGACCCATAACCAAAAACCCTCCTTGTTGGACTCTTGATTGAACTATAATATGGAAACAACTAATTGATTCGTGATTTTGACAGACCCATACGCGTATTATACACGCAAACCTTAATCAAAACATACCAAATTACGATCATTCACGTGTTTATATTAATGTATGGGTCAAACTTTCCAATTTGTTCAATCCGTGAGTTAATCTATAAATTGGACACCCTTTCACAACCTAATAATGCCGACACAGAAACCCTCACCTCCAATTCTTGTTAACAGATCTATAAACTGGAGACTGCAACTGAGATTAGATGATGGGAAGGCACTACCTAGCCTAGAATCATACACATGAATGATAAGCTTCTAATGGCTATGGAACTGGTGTGGAACCGGGATCTTAAAATACTAAACTTACAGGATAAACTAGAGGACCCTCGACCCTTCTCAAGGAGAAACCTAAGGTTACCTATAAGCCGTTAAACCACCAGTTGAGAGGTTACCCTTACAGGCTTACCAAGTCGAATCTTAAAGTACCCGCTAGACAGTCTACCTCACAGCGCGAAAGTCACAATACACCCGAAAGTGCAAGGGGTAACTACAATATTTCTGATAAGACTTGGCCTACAAGGAATGCTAGGGAAACTAGGAAGATCTTCTCACAAAGCCTCTAGAACTAGCAATTTAACACCCTAGACAGACCAACAATCTCGCACTTTACAGCAATTGAGAATTAGTAGAACACTTAGAATTACCTAACTAACAATTACAACTCCTATGGATAACCTGCAAAAATTAACCATAAACTAGCTGCTAACACCCAGCCCGCAACCTAACCCGCATTCATACACGAAAGACATTCACAAAAACGCAAGTGGAGTTTATAAAAGTTATTTAAATAAAACTACATATGCATACACATCAAACCAGAAAATAAAAAGTTCTTTACTTTAAAATTCACCCACAACCAAAAGTTCCAAAACCCGAAAGAAAAATAATCAAACAAGCGTATTCATCATCGCCTAGGTAGTTCTATGATCTAGCCAATAATTGTCATGAAAATCAGCACAATAAAAACTAAACATATTCATGGCGTTCACAACGGGTTTGAATAGAACAAATAAATAAAGTATTGAATTAGAACCGACCCGTGCTGGCACCTATGCTTCAACCCTTGATCAACACCTTCAAATAAATCTCCTTCGCCTATAATCCTGTTGAGGCTTTGGCTGCTCCTCGTTCTCCAATAGAAGTAATATGCGGCGCCTTCTTAATCCTCTCCTTTGAAATTTGCAGCCGCCTCTTCCCTTCTTTTTGTTGCTGCTATTGCCTGAAGTGTTGGGCAGCCCTTCTTTGAAAATAATAATCTCCGGCCCTTTATCCTCATCAACCCTATTTTGTTTTACGTCAAGTGGGCTTTAGGCCTTGAAATCGTGACACCAGTCACATTGTGTTTCTTTTTTTCTTTCTTTTAATATTATTATTATATACTATTATTTATATATAGCAGTATAACTCCGTGCTCTAGACTCGGGTATTCTTGACTTGATCAAAGTTGCTCGTTTACGCTCCAACGTCAATAAGCACCTACACAATAAAAATAAAATAGACAGATACTAAAAAACACCCAAAACTAATAAAAATTTATAAAAACCTATAGTAGATAAAATAGACTGGTACAAGTCTAAAACTAATAAAAACACTATCTAAACGACTCGAAAACTGTACAAACTTTACACTGGAAATAGATGTATTTTACAATACATCAAATCTAAACGAGGTATTTGGGAAGAACCTTATAATATGACCATCCTTAATCAAAATTTTACAAAAAGTCTTTTATTTATTTATTTATTTTTCACATTTCTTTTTATTTATTAAATCGTCAACAATTTATCTAATTAACAATTAAACCATTACTTATCCTCAAATTAGGAACCCTAGAAATACTTGTAGACTATAAAAACTTAGACTTATTTATTGCCTTAAACATAGGCTAATACTTGGCAACGTTGGACCACACTTATTCTATTTCACAAGACTTAACACTTTGCTAAGGTGAGTTTACGTAACCTTGTTTATGCAATTCTTTATACTTGAAACTTTATACTTAAGCAATTCTACATACATGTCTAGTTGTAATCTTTGATGCCACGTGACTTAGACAAAGACTATTAGACTTAAACTTAAACTTAAACTTGCATAATCATTAACCCTGATTAAGTCGGCGGTATACAATAATAGATCTATTGGATTGACAACCCCACCCAGATTCGTTGACCATCTTTATGGGGAGCACGGGTGATTGTTATCGTTCCAACGTTATATTAAGGTGAACCGTGGATGCGGGATGAACCTAAACTTTGTCCGAGGATTGATTATGTGCATACTATACTTGTTGTTTACTCATGTAGACTTAGACTTACATTAGACATATGAATTGCTAAACTTTTATTCTTTTAAAACTTATTGCTTGACTTGGCTTATGTATTCTCACCAACTTCTAGTTGACCCCCCCCCCCCCCCCCCCATTTTTCCAAACTCAACAGGAAATACTAATGCTTGAAGTCTAGAGCTAGCATTGAGTAGATATTTGAAATTTTAAGCTTTGTTTGGTTTTTTGATGTACTAGATTTCATTCATGACCTTGTTACGTATTTCAAATTTGGATATTTTATTTTGAATAGCTACTTATTTAAAACTTGATTACCATGTGCTACTGAACAATCATTCATACGTGACACCTCGATGTTTCCGCCATCGGTTGGGGTGTTACAAATAGCCCCCCACGACAATAAGCTGAATTCCATTATTCGGTTTTAATAAAGGGGTAAGGGTGTCGAAGCAACAAACTCAGTGAGCACCCTAGGACAAAGCTCCCTAGCCACAAGTTTACAACTTCAGGGATAACTGAGAGCAAACCCGTGGAATTCACCAACCCATCCCCAATAAGAGCGTCTAACAAGTGTTGTGCCCACATCCCATCCTTCCCGCATGAAGTACCTTTAAGGAAGGATCGAAGACATATGAGCACATAGTCCCCCCATCCACAACAATAGCGGACAGGGCGACAGAACTAGAAGGCAAGGACGGGGGAGGTACCACAGGATGCTTGTCAATAAGGGCTTTCATGGTGGCATCCCTAAAGGGGGCAACCCCGCTAGAACACAACACCTTGATTGTAGCTATGAAGTTACAATCTCTAACTTTGCGGAGACATTGCTTAACATTGGGGCTTCCTTCAGTAGCCTCCCCTCTCCTAACTCCTTCTTGAGAAAAACGCTTTCCCCGAGCTATCAAAGAGAGAATGAATCAAATCTGCAAAATTGGATCCTTCTTTCCGCACCACAAGTGCATACAGGATGTTATTACACTGCAAAGATTTCCTGTTCCCCAACCTGCGCTCCAGCCTAGTGGACGGCATAACCACCCGCAGGGTGCATCGCAACAATAATAAAAGGTTGACCCAATTTTCAACTGAGCATGGTGAATCCACCACCCTACGTAAAGCCCCTGTCAAGGGTGCAAACGCCAAATGGCAATTAGGGGGAACGCTCTTAACAATTTAAATGGGAAGAGAGAAAACCCGTTCCATGAGGGATACATACCCAACCACACTTCATGAGGGGCCGGTTCACTGACCATGGTCACAGGGCGAGGTTTCTGGATCCTTACAATAAATCTTCCACACCCGTGAATACACGTATAAAGAAAGGGAACCATCAGCATGATTGCACCCTCTACTAAGAGCGTGCATCGTCATGCATTTCCCACACAACCATTTATCCCCCTCTCATAGAACGCCCCCAACATCCATAAATAGTTCAAAGTCCTTAAACATAGCATCTTTCAATGAAGTCCTCCGATTTTCTGTCTTAAAATGGGTACAAAACAAGTTAAAACTAACAACTTAACTAAAAATTAAACTAAGTTATGAACATTTGTACAATTTGGCGCCCCCATACACGCCGTGCTATGTTTATTAACGAGTCGCTAGCTAGACTCACTTCCCCACACTTATTAAGCATGTGGGGCATAGAGGTCGATTACCTCTACGGATTGGTCAACCGGTCCATCAATGTAAGCTTTTAAGCGATGACCGTTGACTTTCAAACTTAGTCCATTTTGATTTATGGACTCGTCCATATGGACTTTAAACTTCTTGGAATGGCCGTTTTCATAAAAGATTTTCTTTAAGATCGCTTTCG
The DNA here is from genome assembly GCA_028751855.1 of Ambrosia trifida. Lineage (NCBI taxonomy): Eukaryota > Viridiplantae > Streptophyta > Magnoliopsida > Asterales > Asteraceae > Ambrosia > Ambrosia trifida. The sequence continues at coordinate 7,466,120 of CM054133.1, read as the reverse complement.
CCTGAATGGAGATTGAGTACGGGCGAGAAGATCGATCGAGCAATGAACAGACATCGGCCATCCCCAAACTTAAACTGACGCAATGTACGAAATAATAGAAGAAATAATTACAGACTCGATCTAAGAAAACCGGAAGAAAAATAGATAGATAAATATACTAAAAACTATACACTAACTTAAATTATGAAAATATATAAAATATGAAAATATACAATATTTTCAGCGAAATCTATGTCGCTTGCGCATCGCGAAGAAGTATAGACCGCTTCTCGCGTGGCGCGAGTGAGTACAATGACTCAAGGTGCTCGCGTGTCGCAACAAGATAAAGACTGTCTTTTTGCTTGCGCGAAAACAACCTTTTTCACCTAAAAAATAATATAACGGAAGTTGACGGATAGAAATGATGATGGATGCCAATGAAATGAGTTAAAAACGGAAGATAGCGGCTATTCACGTTACGCGAAGGACTCTGGTGATCCTGTTCGCGTATCGCGAACAATAAAAGATAAAACCCGGGGTAATTAGGAACTCGCTTAAGGCGGAACCATAAGCCCAGCTTCTTTGCGAATCGCAAGGAAGCATTTTTCACAGAAAATTATTTCTATTAAAACCACTTCTATATTAAATAAATTTCCCAAGTTTTCTTAACCCAAACCTTTTATTAAAAAGCATCCGAATCATCCCATTTAAACGTAACATATCCAGACTTCCATTATATATTTACATAAAAACTATAAATACATAAAAATTAAAATTATATAAACAGATAAACATATGAACACCATGGTCAACAAATAAAGAATTTAACTTTTCAAATCTAAAAATTAACAATTAGGTCCAAATCCGGACAAATAAATCAAATAAATCATATCCTGAATCAATCAAATTCAGAGACAAAGCAACTAATCCAATATTCAATAAATTAAACCTATCAACATCCTAATGAACGAATAATCAATCAAATCAATCCTATAAGCATAAAAATGAACAAATATATATGCAAACCTATGAACCAATCTAAATCAATCCAAAATATCAACAGACAGATAAATCTAATAAATAATCAAATAATCATATATGCAAATAAATGAATGAAATAAAGAATTAACGAAGTATAAACAAGTATTCACAAGCATGTACACTGGTAAAAAGTTGACTCGTTCGTCTCCTAAAGCTCATCGCGTCCCCGGCAAACGGCGCCAAAAAACTTGACGTGCGCGAATATACACATAATTTTACAATGAAATAACACACGTTTGCTTTAATATTTATAAAAATGGTTTAGACCTTACTATTAAAACACACACACAATAGGGCAAGTGTACCCTGTCATATATGTAGTAATGTGTAGATATAACCAGATATCGATCCATGGACGCGCGCGGAGCAATGGTACTAAAACTCTATCCCCGATTTACCAGTAGAAAGAGATAGTTTGAGTTTGTTTATAGCTAAATTAATTCTAACACATGTAAATAACTTAACTACGACTCCAAATAGAAAATATAACTATATAAACTATAATACGCCAATCCTAGCATGTCATCTACATATAATAAGAAATAACGGCGTGATCAACATTCCCATTTTCCGACAGTTAGTGTCCCTTTCGGGCATCCTAACATGACAACTATATGGAAAGCTAACACGAATACACACGTTAACCACCTCAAGTCGTTTATTAGCGAGCAGCTGATATGATCTCATGTGAATCTTCTAAAGATAAGTTAGTCATCCGTTAAGAGTTTTCTAACCTCACTAATCAAGGAAAGCAATACCGAATACACAATACAACCACCAAGACTAGCATAAAGTAGAGCATTTCACAACCTATTCCATTTTACCAACTTTGAACACAAATCTACTAAGATCGCTATTTCTACCAAAATAACTAGCAAAGATCATTAACCGTGTCAAAGATCAGTAACGGCACCATTAATCTTTTAAAAACCTTTTACGTACCGGTAAGCATTGTTAATCATTATTCGACTGACTTTAACCAAACCAATACCCGGTTACAGTTTCATGGTGTAAACTTATTAACAAGTTAACTAGTCTACTACCGGATGATTAAACGGGCGGTTTTTCAACATGTATCTGCCTAACACATTCGATAATCATCAAAGTCATTCAGACATAACTACAAATCCATTAACAATGAAACAAGGTTGCATTATGATCATCAAGATTCAGACATGAAAAACGCCAAATTCATACAAAACATGATTACATACTAACGATTGTTTTAACTACTAACTATTACTATTGTTCTTGCCCGTAGGCGTACGATTAACTAAAACAACATCAAAATAGCATACAAAATCAGATTTGGATCTAAAAAGGCTTAAAGGATCAAACCATAAGAATGCTAAAGAGATGGATTGGATGATGAAGGGTGGATCGGATGGCTTCCCGAGCTTGTTAAACGGCCTTCCAGCAGCTTGATTCGTCCGAAAATCGCCTAAAATCGCCTCTCCAAAACCCAATACTTCGAACAGAGGCTGAATGGGTGTTTTATACAAGTCAGAGGCCTGTGAGCGGCCACTCGGCCTCTGTGAGCGGCCGCTCACTTTACAAAAAGGTGAGCAAGTGGTCCGTGCATGACGTAGAGGTTCCAGAAGGTTACCAAAAATATCTCGAGGAGCGAGCGGCCGCTCACAGAGAGTGAGCGGCCGCTCACAGGGAACAGCCCAACAGCACGATCTTTAAAATTACATATAAAATCGAAGAAAAATCGTTAGGAGGTGTTCTTTATATGACTTGAAAGATCTCGGAGCGTAGAACAATTCTTATTTGAAAGTCGAAGTCGGATTTTGGGTTTTAGAAAAGGTAAAAGCGATCCGAACAGCTGCTGCGCAAAATTTGCAGCAGTATGTTCTCCTGATAAAGGGCCGAAATCCTTGCTTTCTTCGGGTTTGCTTCCGGGGACATCGTTTAAGACCTGAAATCATAAAGATACCCAAATAAGTACCAATTCCTCGTGTATAAGGTCAAAAACGTATGAAAATGGGAGTTAAACGGGGACTTTTATATGTGTATTTTAACGTATATCAAACCTCCCCACACTTGAACTTTGCTTGTCCTCAAGCAAACACTTAAACAGAAACTAAACGAAAAACTCGCCAAGTGGCAACAAAGGCAAAATATAGCCTGTACAGACGATAATAGACAAGCCAACAAAGATATATAAACAGGTGATAAGATAACTAAAAAGCAACGACTCACTTCCGATCTACAAGCACGCAAACCCGTACACGACTCACAATGTTCACACACACTCGGTTTTATTTATGATACATACGTGTAATGTGTATGTGTAAATCGCTCCATTGCCAAGACAATGAATCGTGCAATATCATAAGCTTGTCAAAAGATCTAGTCTTCACCAACTAACGTGTGAAAAAGCACAAATCAAGAGGTCTTATAAGGGTTGTAATGTTAGGCAAAGGTAAGGGTGTGGAAGGGATATTTACAGTGACAAATCGGCTAAAACCCAGCGGTTATGTCTAACTAATAGTAACTACTTTACTGTACAACTGTACAACAAAGACACGAATATAGGCGATTGTTATTTTAAATCGAGCTAAGCTAAACATATAACTTCTAACTTTAAAGCTCTAAAAACTGCTCGAATACTGCTAATTCACCCTATTTTAGGGTGTTCTATTTTTCTGGATTTTTTTTCTTTTTTTTTTTTTTGTTTCTTTTTTCTCTTTTTTTAACATATATATATCTATGATATATATATATAACTGATAACTAAGACTGATATAATCAACATACGGGTGCTAAATATATAAACTCGAAAACGAACTATTTACAACATAAAAAACTAGTCAAACAGTAACCTAAACCGAGCTTTAACACAAAAAGGTTTAAAAGAAAAAGGCTATTTGGTTTAGTGGTGAAATGGTGGGATAAATAAGAAAAACACGGGATTTGGTTCAACATGGTTAACTAGTGGATAACATTTGGGTGCGGGGAAACAGATAGAACGAAAAGAAAAGGCTAAATCAAAAGGGTATCCAAAATGCCTCAATCATGTTCGTACAATCTCACACGTATCTGATCTAAATAAGTATGCTAATGACAAGTTCTAAATTACACAAAACATCCGGCTCACTCGAAAGCATGTCAAAGAAATGAAAATCTATTCTAAGGCTCAAATGCTCACGTAACCGGAAGGAAATGGTTGCAAGTGTACGAATCTAACACGCTCGCATCTCATCTGTTTGTCGCGCCTCAAGTTATCTTTATCAAAAATTAGTTAGGCTTGATGTTTATAAGTAAATATATACATATATGTACTTTTAAAGGTTTTTTATTTTATTATTATTATATAATTTTTTATTATATATATATATATATATATATATTTAGAGTAAATATAACATCAAGATATAATCCCTCCCCACACTTGAAACTCACATTGTCCCCAATGTGACAATAGAAAGCGTTTATTAAATAGCTAACTATTCGTGCGAAAAAAAGATAATAATACTCCCCTGTTGGTGATAACCCGAAAAGTATGGTGACCGCATTGAGCATCCATACCGGTGCTCGCCGTTTCCTGCACTATCACCATTCTTGACAAAAGCAAAACATATCAAATCCATTCATCATCTCATTATTCAAACCAAATAAACAATACTGAAATAAAATACGAATGTTTATGAAGTATCAAAGAAACTTGTGGCTCGTTTGTCCGATTATGAAGAAAGCCCCAAAGTTTCATGAACAGTACTTATCTAAACTAAGATCAAAAACACTAACAATCTTAAAATTTTGGGTTTTGTTAAACCATTATGAAGAAACCTCAAAACTTAAGATAATTAACAACAATCTACACACTAGAACATATGGAATTTGGGGACTTTTGAACAATTATGAAGAATCCCCAAAATTCATGAACAAACCTAATTTACACTAAGATAAACACTATACTATAAGCATAACATGAGATTATTCTATTATTATGCTTAAATTACATTAAATATTATGCTAAAAATTCAAACAAATCTTTAAAATTTACGGATTTGATTTGGACATTATGAAGAAAACCCAAAAACTCAAAGATTTGGACAATAACATACCCTAATCTATACTAGCAAAGCAAACAATACATCTAAAAACTTTAGGGTTTGTTAAACATTTATGAAGAGACCCAAAAATTCAGAAAAGATTGCATAAAACTAGATTACATTACACTAGAACAAGAAAAATTGCAAGAATATAAGAGATTCATACCTTGGACTTGAAGATTTGGATGTGGAATTGAAAGGTTTTTTGGTGTTTCTTTGAGAGCAAGTGCAAGAAATCGGGTAAAATAAAAGTGAGCGGCCGAGTTTTTGTTTATTAGGGTTGATTTGGTTCAGTTTTTAAGTGAAATACCCAATCTGCCTCTGCCAAAAATTTCGAACAGAGCCTTCGCGCGGCCGCTCGCCGGATTTTTTTTTAAGTACTGGGCATTTGGAGCGGTCGCTCGGTGCCAGTGAGCGGCCGCTCATTGCAGCTGATGTGAATTTTTGCTGCAGTTTCGCCTCCAAAATCGCCTGCACTCGCTCTGTTTCGACACAAACAACTACATACCTGTTTTGAGACGCTTCCTATCATAATACCATGGTTTTGAAGCGACTATCCACACAATCACAAGGCGCGAATCAAACCTGCAAAAAGATTAGAAACAAACTACAAAACAAGTTAAAACTAACAACTTAACTAAAAATTAAACTAAGTTATGAACATTTGTACAATTTGGCGCGCCCATACATGCCGTGCTATGTTTATTAATGAGTCGCTAGCTAGACTCACTTCCCCACACTTATTAAGCATGTGGGGCATAGAGGTCGATTACCTCTACGGATTGGTCAACTGGTCCATCAATGTAAGCTTTTAAGCGATGACCGTTGACTTTCAAACTTAGTCCATTTTGATTTATGGACTCGTCCATATGGACTTTAAACTTCTTGGAATGGCCGTTTTCATAAAAGATTTTCTTTAAGATCGCTTTCGCCTGAATGGAGATTGAGTACGGGCGAGAAGATCGATCGAGCAATGAACAGACATCGGCCATCCCCACACTTAAACTGACGCAATGTACGAAATAATAGAAGAAATAATTACAGACTCGATCTAAGAAAACCGGAAGAAATATAGATAGATAAATATACTAAAAACTATACACTAACTTAAATTATGAAAATATACAATATTTTCAGCGAAATCTATGTCGCTCGCGCATCGCGAAGAAGTATAGACCGCTTCTCGCGTGGCGCGAGTGAGTACAATGACTCAAGGTGCTCGCGTGTCGCAACAAGATAAAGGCCGTCTTTTTGCTTGCGCGAAAACAACCTTTTTCACCTAAAAAATAATATAACGGAAGTTGACGGATAGAAATGATGATGGATGCCAATGAAATGAGTTAAAAACGGAAGATAGCGGCTATTCACGTTACGCGAAGGACTCTGGTGATCCTGTTCGCGTATCGCGAACAATAAAAGATAAAACCCGGGGTAATTAGGAACTCGCTTAAGGCGGAACCATAAGCCCAGCTTCTTTGCGAATCGCAAGGAAGCATTTTTCACAGAAAATTATTTCTATTAAAACCACTTCTATATTAAATAAATTTCCCAAGTTTTCTTAACCCAAACCTTTTATTAAAAGCATCCGAATCATCCCATTTAAACGTAACATATCCAGACTTCCATTATATATTTACATAAAAACTATAAATACATAAAAATTAAAATTATATAAACAGATAAACATATGAACACATGGTCAACAAATAAAGAATTTAACTTTTCAAATCTAAAAATTAACAATTAGTCCAAATCCGGACAAATAAATCAAATAAATCATATCCTGAATCAATCAAATTCAGAGACAAATCAACTAATCCAATATTCAATAAATTAAACCTATCAACATCCTAATGAACGAATAATCAATCAAATCAATCCTATAAGCATAAAAATGAACAAATATATATGCAAACCTATGAACCAATCTAAATCAATCCAAAATATCAACAGACAGATAAATCTAATAAATAATCAAATAATCATATATGCAAATAAATGAATGAAATAAAGAATTAACGAAGTATAAACAAGTATTCACAAGCATGTACACTGGTAAAAAGTTGACTCGTTCGTTCCTAAAGCTCATCGCGTCCCCGGCAACGGCGCCAAAAACTTGACGTGCGCGAATATACACATAATTTTACAATGAAATAACACACGTTTTGCTTTAATATTTATAAAAATGGTTTAGACCTTAATATTAAAACACACACAATAGGGCAAGTGTACCCTGTCATATATGTAGTAATGTGTAGATATAACCAGATATCGATCCATGGACGCGCGCGGAGCAATGGTACTAAAACTCTATCCCCGATTTACCAGTAGAAAGAGATAGTTTGAGTTTGTTTATAGCTAAATTAATTCTAACACATGTAAATAACTTAACTACGACTCCAAATAGAAAATATAACTATATAAACTATAATACGCCAATCCTAGCATGTCATCTACATATAATAAGAAATAACGGCGTGATCAACATTCCCATTTTCCGACAGTTAGTGTCCCTTTCGGGCATCCTAACATGACAACTATATGGAAAGCTAACACGAATACACACGTTAACCACCTCAAGTCGTTTATTAGCGAGCAGCTGATATGATCTCATGTGAATCTTCTAAAGATAAGTTAGTCATCCGTTAAGAGTTTTCTAACCTCACTAATCAAGGAAATCAATACCGAATACACAATACAACCACCAAGACTAGCATAAAGTAGAGCATTTCACAACCTATTCCATTTTACCAACTTTGAACACAAATCTACTAAGATCGCTATTTCTACCAAAATAACTAGCAAAGATCATTAACCGTGTCAAAGATCAGTAACGGCACCATTAAGCTTTTAAAAACCTTTTACGTACCGGTAAGCATTTCTAATCATTATTCGACTGACTTTAACCAAACCAATACCCGGTTACAGTTTCATGGTGTAAACTTATTAACAAGTTAACTAGTTTACTACCGGATGATTAAACGGGCGGTTTTTCAACATGTATCTGCCTAACACATTCGATAATCATCAAAGTCATTCAGATATAACTACAAATCCATTAACAATGAAACAAGGTTGCATTATGATCATCAAGATTCAGACATGAAAAACGCCAAATTCATACAAAACATGATTACATACTAACGATTGTTTTAACTACTAACTATTACTATTGTTCTTGCCCGTAGGCGTACGATTAACTAAAACAACATCAAAATAGCATACAAAATCAGATTTGGATCTAAAAAGGCTTAAAGGATCAAACCATAAGAATGCTAAAGAGATGGATTGGATGATGAAGGGTGGATCGGATGGATTCCCGAGCTTGTTAAACGGCCTTCCAGCAGCTTGATTCGTCCGAAAATCGCCTAAAATCGCCTCTCCAAAACCCAATACTTCGAACAGAGGCTGAATGGGTGTTTTATACAAGTCAGAGGCCTCTGAGCGGCCACTCGGCCTCTGTGAGCGGCCGCTCACTTTACAAAAAGGTGAGCAAGTGGTCCGTGCATGACGTAGAGGTTCCAGAAGGTTACCAAAAATATCTCGAGGAGCGAGCGGCCGCTCACAGAGAGTGAGCGGCCGCTCACAGGGAACAGCCCAACAGCACGATCTTTAAAATTACATATAAAATCGAAGAAAATCGTTAGGAGGTGTTCTTTATATGTGTGAGAACCGTCACCCTCGTTTTACGTCAAATCTACAACATTAGCCCTTCAAATATTTCCATTATAGTGCCTGTAAGTTTCGTCGTTTTCAAAATTTATTTTTTTTAGCGAACTAAAATTTTATCATTTATGTTTATTACGGTTCGGGTATAAGTTTTAATCAAATGAGTAGGTTGAAACATATTTCGGAATAGATTCTATAAAATTTTCATGTTTATAAAGTTTTAGAAAATTTTGGTTAAATAAACTTAACTTGGTTAAGTTTTATATAGAAAAAACTAACTAAATTATAAATAAACAAACCTAGTTAACCAAGAGGGACCATTTCTGCCAATAACTCAAAGATTTTAAAAACCAGCCTCCCTCCACCTTTCACCCACGTTTTCTCCGGCAGAAGCTCCGGCCAACTTCCGGCCGAGCTCCGGCCGACTATAAAACCCCGCTTATGTTGCGTCATTAATTAGTATCAAGGTATTAATTAAACCTCTAATCATTTTCGGGCTGTTTCGTCATTGATTTGTATGTTATTAACAAGATTTAATTTACTCATAAAAGCTTAACTTGAAACCGCCGATTAACATGTCTAAACGGTTTCAATTTGGAGCAAACGTTATATATTATCCTCTAATCATGTTCAGAATGGGATTTCAGTCATAACCTTGACAAATTTATGTTATTTCTACACTTAAAAATTCTGATTTGGTGTTTTCTAAAGTCACGACTGAAAAGAAAAAAAAAACTCTAAACCCACTCGATTTCGCATTGTAAGTTTGTTTTTCTTGTGCCATTTTTATCTCCATACTTTGGTCTTCAAAAGCCCTATAAATCTGATTAGTTATCATATCGTATCAGGATGATTGGATGTTTGGTTAGGGTTAGGGTTCTAAGTTTGAAAATGGGAAAGAAGGTGAATAGTGTATAATATTTAAATACAATTCGTTTTCAATATAATCAACAAAACTAACTTTGGGCTAGTGGTTATGCATGTTACATTGTGCAGAAAAGGTATAGGTTCGAGTCCCCTTGGACGCAAATTTGTATTTTTTTGACTATTTCCTTTTTACTTTTCATTTTTCTTATTTTCTTAAAATATATATAATATATAGACTTTGAAATATTCATAATAAATCCATTCTTTATCTAAAAATTATGAAAATTTAGGAGTAGTTTCTTGACACCATAAAGAAAATTTCCACACTTTTATTTTCTGGAAAATGTTTTACTTTATATTTTTATTGATTTAATTTGTTTTAATCGTATTTAATTCATAAAAAAATCATTTTTAATGATTTTAATCTCAAACTTTTTGGTAGATTATTTCTAATCATTATGAACAGAAATAAAAATTATTGGTTCAGAAAACATTAATTTTTATTAATTTTCCTATTTTTAATCATTTAAACATGATTTAATCTCATTAAAGCAGTTTTAAATATAAATAAGTTTCTAAAAATTTTGGGAAAATTATTTCCATTAATTTACATCAAAAATCATCTATTTTTCATAAAAATAGTATTTTTGAGTCATGTCTTGTATTATTAACATTATTTATGTTTAATTAGATACAATTAAACATTTATTTATTTACACTATTTAAACATCTATTTTATAAATATTTTCTTATAAAATAGAAATGTCTTATGATTGGAAGTTTTTATTATCATTGATGGATCTTTGAGTAACTCATAACTAGTTATTTCAATATTTATGATTATTGTATTTATTTACAATAATTAGATAAAGTAATTAACTAAATTATTTTGTCTTAATTATTTAAACATATTTTTTAACTAAATACTCAATTGGTAATAATTATATTATTTAAACCACATTTACAACCTTTCATATATTATTTGTGATATACAACTGTTACATTAACACGACTTATCATAAAAACTCTACTTCCCCAAATCGACTTAGCAAACCCTAATGCCTTAGACCCTAGTTACCTTAGACTTTTTAGACACTTCCTTATTAGTATTCTTACACATTATAGGTTGAATTCCTCGGAATTCCCATTACGTAGCTCACAACCGCTTAAGTGGATTTTGACCGCTTTCGCAAACTGTGAGTATATCTTTCCCCTTTTTACTGTCTTACTATTTTGGGGTGACTCATGTACTTACTATCAAGTTTCTATTTCTTTTACTAAATGCAATTCTCATGTGTGTTTGCTTTATGTTAATTTGTGTGTCTATGACTTGTCAAAATCATTAACCGCTGGGCGGCCTAGCATTTCAATGAATAGTACTATGGTATACCCCCTTGAGACTCTGTTGAGAGAATCTTGGTCATTGTCTTGTTAATTCATTATTCATCTGGTTAGTCATGTGTTAGTCATTATTCTTAGGTTTGGTTTTGAACGGATATTACTTATTACATAATTGCAAATGGTAACGCACATGAATTGCTAAACACTTTTCCTACGATATTTATTCAAACGGGGTATGCTCACCAATACATTTTGTATTGACATATACTATTTTCGTACATGTTTCAGGTTATTTATGAGATGACTTTTAAGCTTTTGGAATTTTACTTAGATTTTGGATTCATTGTATTTCAGTTTAGTTGACACCTAGAATTGTTGTATTTCATTTCAATGTAATAAACTATTTAATCAATGTATTCAAATTTACACTTTAGTACCATGAGCTATTGAACAATCGTCACTACATGACACCTCGATGTTTCCGCCATCGGTTGGCGTGTTACAATATGCCTGGAAAGCTCTCGGAGCGTAGAACAATTCTTATTTGAAAGTCGAAGTCGGATTTTGGGTTTTAGAAAAGGTAAAAGCGATCCGAACAGCTGCTGCGCAAAATTTGCAGCAGTATGTTCTCCTGATAAAGGGCCGAAATCCTTGCTTTCTTCGGGTTTGCTTCCGGGACATCGTTTAACACCTGAAATCGTAAAGATACCCAAATAAGTACCAATTCCTCGTGTATAAGGTCAAAAATGTATGAAAATGGGAGTTAAACGGGGACTTTTATATGTGTATTTTAACGTATATCATGGAGCAAGAAGCAGAAGCCTAAACCCCACACATTATGGAGGGGAGCAACCACCAGTTGCTCACCCCTTAACCGACACCACGAAACAACCATTAAGGCAATGGAAAAAAAGGAGGCCACAAAAGGGTATATATAAGAAAACAAAAAGGTCTCAATTGGTGTTATTCTGGTCGAGGAGAGTGTATTTAGGCGAGAAGAGTGGGAAGTTGGGTGAATGGAATAGATACGGTGGTGCGGGCGAAAGGCTCTGTATGCGCGTAGGATCGTCAAATCTACAAAGATAGTGATCAAACAAGTTTGATTCAGGTGCGGAATCCCTGAATCAATCACAAAATGATAACAATACTAACAAAACACAGAAATCATCTTTAAAAGCTTCATTTCATTGATAAACACACTCAATTACACGTTATAATAAGCTTTACAATCAAAACAAGACGTGAATTAAGTTTACACAAAACCCTAGGGAGAGACTCAAACAGGAGGGAAACAAAAATGACAAAAACTTACATTCAAAATGAACTTGACCTATTTATAGGCCTGCACATTCGCCCACTTTGCTTGGTCGAATGTGCAGGTTCACCCATTCATCATGGTCGAACCAAGCTATACATTAACAACTAATCTACCTTCGACCTCCTCTCTCTCCTTCGCACCTTTTGCTCTCCTTCGCACCTTTAGAAATCCTCATTCGCCCATATATTCTTCCTTTGACCATTCGTCAGAACACAAAACATATGTTAATAGTAATCCAAAGCATTAGTCGCACAAAATGCATCTACAAACTCCCCCTCGACTATTGCTTGGATTGTTTACGCTCTTGGTCCATCCTTTTGTTCATAAGCTTTATGTGCAGTAACGTCTTTTGTTCTTTGGTCATCACCGGTTCAAACACTTGTTTCGTCTTTTTCTTTTTGACATCAGGAACATCTTGAATCTTCACGAACTTCCCAAGCTTCTTATCAAAATCGCATCCAGCATTTATGTCATGAGCAAAGCACAGAAATACCACACGTTGGTATTTACTTGCTTGTTCAGCATCCTTCACCTCACTGTATATCGGATTATAATACAACATAATGATATCCTCATGTGAACAATTAACCAACCACATAGGATCAAATATGTGTATCTTCTTGAAATTATTTTCTCCATCCTTCAACACAATCACAGCCTCTGCAATCTTCCAATCATAATACCACCAGATAAAATCTTTCGCAAAGTGTTGTGGAATCTACAATAGCGCAATATGTTTCAACACTTTCGGTGGTTTGTACTTCAAAGTCACCTTGGGCAAACCGGTAATAGTATCAATATCTTTCTTATGAACAATTCGCTTCGGATACTGAGGTTCAAAGAGATTCCATCTCGTCCTGCTTTCCCTCGCCATTCGATCAGCAAAATAAGCAATGTGATCGTTCGAGGATCCAGTCAACCTGTGTCTACAAACATCACGAATAGCCCAGTACGGGAGAGTCTTCAGATCATGAAATCTGTCAAAATAAAGTATCCCCTTCTCCCACTTAACGGCAACACACTTCAATTGTTTTATAAACTTCCAACCCAACGCTCTTCCTTTAAACATTTCGTTGTGTAGTTTATAAAAACTTCCTTGGATCTCTGCTTTCGGACGATTGGCTTCTTTCTCTTTCAAACTCCTCGGTAACTCTTTCAAACTGTCTGATTGTTCAATATTGGTTTATCATGCCCCTTGAATACTTCTTCAACAAACTTTTCACTCTTTTCTCTAGCAAGTTTCTCGGCTTCTTTCAGTTTCTCATCAGTGAACGCAGCAAATCCAGAATCTTTATCTTTCTTGAAATATTTTGGATACTCTTCACTGGTTATATCTTCAATTTCAATCTCCTCAAACGCAGGTACATCACGATCATCAGAATGATTTCCAGCTTCCTTTTCAGGTAGATTAGGAATTTGGTTATCAGCCAATAGTTCTTCCAACGTTTTCCCAACCTGCTTTGCCAAACCTTCTAAAATCTCCTTTGACATTGCCGCAGAAACTTCACCATCTTCTGAATCTGGATCATTATAATCCAATTCAAGCATCCTGTCACTAGATTCAAAAATCTCAGAGAATCTACTGGTCATGTCGATCGTCCAGACTCGATCAGTGAGCATCTGGCGATACATCAATTTATCATCTTCAGCTTTTCATTCCAAAAGATCGTATCATCATCAACCGATCCTCCAGGAGCTTTAGAACTGGATTCACCTTCTTTTCCAGATCCACGTTTCTCATACTTATACTTATCTGTATCGTCATCATCATCATCATCATCAAATGCAGAGCTGCCTCCATCACCAGATTCACCATTCGAACCATCATCATCTCCATCATCCTTCTTCTTCTTCTTTTGAGGAGCGTTCCCAACATCTTCATCAAGATCCTCATCTTCCTCCTCCTCATTGTCTGACGGTTCAAAATCAACCTGCTCCTCATTTTGTTCTTTGTCCTCTTCACCTTCTTTCAGTTGAGGAGCTCGAGAGTACAAGTCTTTAATCAGATTGTCCAAGTTCTTGTTACTCTATTTTAGCTTCTTATTGTCTTCTTTCAAAGCTATGTATCGTCTTGTGTTCCTCTGTTCGTGTTTCAACAACTTCTTGTTTTCTTTGCGAAGTCGTTTAATTTCTGCTTCAAGTGCTTCCTGATTGTCATGAGATGTCTCAACAACGTCTAGCATCTTCTGATCGTTGTTTTTCAATTTCTCAATCTCTGCTTGCTGCTGATTAATTATCTTCATCATATCAGCTAGCTTCCGGTTCACAGCGTTCATCACATCGCTATCTACTGTGACCTTAGGAGTAGAAGCTTCAGCAACAGCAGGCAACTTTCCTTTCTTAATCTTCTTTAGTACTATATCCAGTGCACTATTAAATTCATCAACAGGTATATCAGTCTCTTTCTCAGTTCCTGATGATGTTTTCTGTTTCTTCGCAACTGGACTAACAACCGGTGATTTTGAGCTAGATGTTGGTGGAAGTTTCTTTCCAGCAATTAGTGATTCAATCTCTCTAGCTCTCTTCTCCATGGGCTTTAACACTTTCTCCTTCTTCTTAAACTGGGGCTTTTTCTGTTTCTCCCCCTGCATTGGCGATCCAGGAAAATCTCCTGATCCCAAGCCTAAATCTTCATCAGCTTCATCTAAACGAATAGGACTCTTGTTTCTCTGTTCTTCCAAATATCTATTCAGACTAGCAGACTCACCAGCCACAGTGGCCTTGGGCGTGGTGCTCTTAACAGTCTCTTCATCAGAATCCCATCGCTCATCTTCTTGCGTCTCCTCAGAATCAACCGACGCTTCATCCACAAGATGTAATCCTTTCTTTGCCATACTTTTGTGCCTTCTTGACGCACTTTTCTTCTTGGCTGGTTCAGCTTCAGTCTGAACTTCAATCCTGATCTCCTTCTCTTTACCTTTACCATTCTTTGCTCCTACATTCACTACCTGACGCTTTCGTTTTGCCTCAGGGTCAACTGGATGTAACGGATTGTCTTTGTCCGATGCACTGTCAGCATGCCTCACCTTATCTTTACCAGGATCTTCATAATCAATCTTGACTAAGTGACCAAATAAACGTCTCACTGGTGGTCTTTCATTCACAGACAAACCTTTATACGCTTTCATTCTAGCAAGAGTATTAATGTTCGTATGCTCCTGAACAATAATCTGCTTTGGGTCTCTCTTCAAATTCTTATACTTCAAATCAAAAATCATCTGAAGGAATCTAGGATATAACAGAAACTTCCTAGTCCTTGTACCTCTCACTAGCTCCAACAAGTGTTCCATAAGCATTCCTGATACATTGAACGATTTGTTCAATATAAGTGCTACCATCAACGAGCTTATGCTTTTCCTCATCAGATCATAACCACCAGCCGCTGACCCGAAGACATGTATCATCACATGTGCTAAGTACTTGAATTGAGGACAGAGCTTTCCTTTGTGTAACGAACCATCAGTAATCGGTCCGTTATACTTCATTCTGAGAAAGCACTTCCTTTGTTCAGTCCAGCTGAATTCTCTGGGATCTGTCTTGACATCTTCAAGTTTCAACGCTTCCCTAATATCATTCTCTGACACAATAATCAGCACTCCTTGAATCTTGCTGACCAGAGAAGATTCACCATCCCAGAAGACCATTTTAGCGTTTGTCCAGAACTCCTGTTACAAATCTCTGTAAATAATAGCAGGTGTAGCAATTGCATCGATCACCCGGCTCCTCTTTAGAAACTCTATTATCCCAGTAAACTCTGTGTGCTTCTTCACGTCTCCAAGATATGCACAGCAGTTGTGTGCATTCTCAAACGGTAAAATATCAGTCTTCGCTGTCTCGGCAGCCTGTGAGGATGATCCAGCAGGAACACTCGTATCTTCCTGTTCAGACATGATTAAAACTGCAAAACAAATCAAATAAACACGTTAGAAACAAACAAAATAAACAAAAATTGAAAATTTGGATTTTGAATTCTACATTCGACCATTTAAAGGTTCGAATGAGAAAACTTTGGGTGCGAATGTAAAGTTTCAAAGGTTCGAATTGTGAAAAGTTTTGAAAAATTATTTCATTCGACCATTCAGCTACATTCGCCCAAACAAACCTTCTCCTTCGCCCAAATCTGCACGTTCGACCGTTTAAGATTGGACGAAGGTGACA
Organism: Ambrosia trifida; assembly: GCA_028751855.1. Taxonomy (NCBI): domain Eukaryota; kingdom Viridiplantae; phylum Streptophyta; class Magnoliopsida; order Asterales; family Asteraceae; genus Ambrosia; species Ambrosia trifida. Next base: position 7,449,686 of record CM054133.1, on the reverse strand, counting down.
CTTCATCACATTCAAATTTCAATTTTGAATTTCAGTGATAACATGTCATTTTGATTCATTAGCCAACTAAAACCTCCGATTAATGTTTCCAAATCATCAATTTCATCAAACAAACATTGATTCAGTGTTTTCTTATAAAAACTAGAGTTCGAACCTAGATACTAATCAAATGATCAATATGTTGGATTAAAACCCTAAATTTTTGGATTATCTCTCCCTAAAACACTGAAACAATGAATCCTTATAAAAAATTAAAGCAATTAACATGTTTTAATCAGTGTTTGATCAGTTAGGGCTCGAAAATGAAAAACGACGATTAAACATTAAATCTTTGATGAAAACCTATAAAGATAAGGGCAAAATGATCAGCACAAGTAGACGAACACAATGATAAGGTCTAAAATCAAAGAGCAATAAGTGGACTTAAGGTCAGAATTTTTGAAATTTTTTGAAATGGATTCGAATGAGCAGAATCAGGTATATATAGACTGCTCATTCGCCCGTTCATAGTGGTCAAACGTGAAGCTTTTGTCTCCTTCGACCCTAATTAAAGGTTCGAATGAGACATAAGGGTTCGAAAGAGAAATTGTCTTAAGAACTCTCACATTCGCCCAAATCGTACGAATGAACAAAAAATTCCTCCTTCGACCCAACGAAGGGGCGAAAGTGAACAGGAATTTTTGAAAATTTTACCACATCTCAAAATCGAGTCCCGTTCAAAATATTTTCCAACGTTTAAGCATCCGACAATCATATTTTCTCATTTAAAGATTACAAAGCTCAAATGGTTCATCAAGGTTTAGAAAATTGTCATCAACCACCATCAGCTATCAAAAAATAAGATAGAAATGTAAAATCTTTTTGGATTTTCTAAAGTTTATGTTAAAACACACTTAAAATCTTTTTGAGTTTTGCAATTTTTGACGAGAAATATAAAATGCAGAAATGTAAAGATAAAGCAGTAAATGTTTTGGGATTTCCGGTAAAGGGATCATATCAGTTATTGAGAAATCTGATCACACCGTTGATCTTTTGATTATTATCATTAAAGACAATGTGTGATCTGGCAACTGCTGATATTGTGATCCACATAAACTCACATGCAGACTTTTGTGCAGTGCTTTAAACTGATACGATTATGTATAGTATAAACGCAATTGTCTGTGGTTCCCACGCACATGACATACTCCCGTATCAAGAAGTAAATGCACAAAGACTCATTGTAAAGCGTGATTATGCTTTCGTCGTCTGTAATTTACAAGGTATGAGCCACAGAGGTATACAGGTCAGCAAGTTAATGCAGCAAAGTAACATGTGCACTCTACCAGGTTGAGGACTGATATCAATCATGATTTGCATCAGTGATTAATATGATGTAATAGATAATCTTTGATTATCATAAAACATGGAAAGTTCCTCAATTCGGTAACTTTAGGATTTGGCTTAAAGCTCTTTTATAAAGACACTCTATCTGATCTAGGTCCGTAATGACTTACAGCAGAAGATCAGAGAGGCTATCCCCAGACAACTAATAACATAACGACCCAAAACTTCCGAGTTTTGTACAAATACCCTATCAAACGAAATTACGATACTAAGACCATATGCCCATGAGGAGTTCATCCACACATCAATTCGTTTGATATGTATGTATCAGGCACGCAGTAATAGGTCTACGAAGCCTATCAGCACATCACACAGACTCAGACACACACCCTATATAGCATTACATTTCTTTAGAATGTGTCAAATCCCCACTGATGTACTATCATTTCCCCTTTTTCTTCAGGAAATCATTTTTGGTTTTTCTGATTTTTATAAATTTTTGAATTTACTGTTCCCAAGGATAAGCTGGAGCATTTCAAATATGTGATTTCCCAGATATCGTTTGTTCACAGAAATCTGACGGCATTAATCTAAGGGAAGAAGATATAGCAGTCAGCAAAGAAATTTTCTAATTTTTTATGGATTTTGAAATTTTTCAATGTTTTTGGATTTTCGAATTTTTCTGAAAAGCAATAAACTATACTAAAAAGCGATAAACTTAGGTGGTGATCAGTCTTGTTTTTCTTTAGTACCGTTAGCTTTCAAAAGATAATCAAATCTTGATTTATCAAAAGCTTTGGTAAAAAGGTCTGCACGTTGGTAATCAATGTGAATTTTGACCATATCGATCAACTCTTTAGCATAACAATCACGGATAAAATGGTATTTAATTCGGATATGTTTAGCCTTTGAGTGATTTACTAAGTCTTTTGTTAATGCGATTGCGGCTTCATTATCACAGTAAATAGGGGTTTTAAGAAATTGCAAACCGTAGTCCACCATCTGTTGTTGTATCCAAAGAACCTGTGAGCAGCAGCTCGATGCTGAAACGTATTCTGCTTCACATGTGGATAATGCAACTGCGGTCTGTTTCTTGCATTGCCAGGTCACGAGCCTGCTCCCCATAAACAGGCATCCAGCCGTTGTGGATTTGATGTCTTTGTCACAGCCGCCCCAATCTGCATCACTAAAAGCGATTAGGTCAAAATTTTCATCATTAGGGTACCATAGTCCTCTCGACGGACAACCCTTCAGATATCTAAGGATACGTTTGACAGCTGCAAGATGACTCTGTTTCGGCTTCGATTGATAACGTGCACAGAGACATGTGGCAAACATTATATTTGGTCTGGAGGCAGTGAGATACATTAGAGATCCGACGATTGCTCTGTATGTAAAAGGATCAGTTAGCTCCCCCTTAGCGTCAACTCCAATCCCGTGATTAGGTTGTATTGGGGTATCCATCGGTTTCGAATCATCCATCTGGAATCGGCTCAAGACTTCAGAAACGTATTTCGTCTGGTGAATAAAGATCCCCGTTGGTCTTTGTTCCACCTGCAAGCCTAGGAAAAACCGCATCTCTCCCATTGCGCTCATCTCGAACTTTTCCTGCATAACACGTTCAAATTCTCTGCAAAGAAGTTCATTAGTAGACCCAAATATAATATCATCAACACAAATCTGGACTAGAAGAAAGTCATCGCCTGTTCATTTAGTGAACAATGTGCAATCTACCAAACCTCGCTTAAATCCTTTTGAAAGAAGATACGTGCTCAGCTCCTCATACCATTGCCTTGGAGCCTGGTGCAACCCGTAAAGAGCTTTGTTCAAAACGTAGACCTTATCCCGGTGAATAGGATCTTCAAAGCCTGGTGGTTGACCTACGTATACTTCCTCCTTGACCACATCGTAGAGAAACGCGCTCTTGACATCCATTTGATACACCTTAAATTTCTTGAATGATGCAAACGCCAGAAACATTCGTATTGCCTCTAAGCGTGCAACTGGTACATAGATCTCATTGTAATCGATTCCCTCCACTTGATGAAATCCTTGTACAACCAAACGAGCTTTGTTCCTTACGATCACTCCTCTATCATCCATTTTGCATTTGAATACCCATTTCGTTCCAATCTTCTTTCTTCCGGGGGCAAATCTGTCAGTGTCCAAATGCCAAGTTTCTGAAAATGCAACAACTCCTCTTGCATTGCTTCCACCCAAGCGTCGTCCAAAAGAGCATCCTTGTAAGTTCGCGGCTCAACCTGCGAAACATAACAAGCAAAAGACCAGTCATTCTGAAAACCTGATTTTTGTATTTTGGCATATAAAGCAAGATTGCCAAGGTTTTCCGGTGAGTTAGCATTCCTTAATTGACCTCTCGTCATCACACTGCTACCAGGATCACCAATAACCTGCTCGATCGGGTGAATTCGATGTATCCGAGATTCCGGATAATCTGGTACTTGGACTCCCATCTGAGTAGTTAAGTTCTCTGCAGAAACCAGATCATTACCCACATTCGATGATGAAGCACCATTTGTATTTAGGTTCACTGGTGGTGTCACTGTAGCATGATCTAAGATAGCTTCACTTGTAACCTCATCGTCGTCATCTTCTGATTCTGATGAATTCAACGTTGTGGAAGCTTCTTGAAATACTTCTTCTTCAACGACAGGAACATTGGTATCATTAGAAGCTGTTTGGGGATTCACGGTGATCGGACGCACCAACGGTGATGTCACTGCGTTTTCGACCTCGTAATATAAACGTAATGCAGCCTCTTCAACCAAGCTATCTAGGTTGAATGATTCAAACAAATCTTTGTAATCAAACATCCAGTCTGGACCGCTTCCCTATAAATTCTGAGTATACCGTTGCACTTCAACGTTAGCCCACTCCTCGACCTGACGAGTTCTTTTGTTGAATACCCGTTTGAGCGGGGTTGCATATCCAACAAAGTATCCTTCCTCAGCCTTCGGTGCGAACTTCTCAGATGGATTAAGCATAGTACAAGGAGCTCCAAACTGTTCTAGATACTCTAAATTCGGCTTTCGACGATTCAACAGCTCATAAGAAGTCTTGCCAAACTTCTTCACCGTTAAAACACGATTAAGAGTATAACAAGCTGCGTAAATTGCTTCGTTCCAGAACATTACTGGAAGATTTGAGTCTGCAAGCATTGTTCTCGCCGTTTCAATTAGAGTCCTGTTTTTGCGTTCCGCGACACCATTCTGTTGTGGGGTATACGGAGCACTGTATTCATGATGCATACCTTTGTTTTCACATAGATCATCCATCTGTGCATTCTTAAACTCCGTCCCATTATCACTCCTAATCCTCTTGATCTTGAGACCATAGATATTTTCCAGACGAGTGAACAGAACCTTCAAATTATCAAACGTGTCGCTCTTTCGGTGTAAGCACATAACCCATGAAAATCTTGAAAAATCATCAGTCACCACAAGACAGTACAACTCCCCAGCATGACTCTTACGCTTGACCGGTCCAAACAGATCCATGTGCAAACGTTCAAGTGGCAGTTCAACTGAATTAACTTTCTTTGGCCTATGGGATTGTTTGTGCTGCTTACCCTTTTTGCAACTCACACACTTGTCATTTAAGTGAAAATGTTTGACGTTCATGCCTGTGACAAGTTCATTTTTCACCAGTTGATTCATCTTTCTTAGGTGAATGTGTCCCATTCTCCTATGCCACATAATGGATTCTTTTTCTGTAGCCTTGGAGAGAAAACACGTGACTTGGCCTTGGGTGGTCATGGCTTTCGACATATCGAGAATGTACAAGTTGTTCACTCTCGGTGCCTTTAACATCACCCACTCTTTCGGTAACTTGAAACCCGGCTTGAGTATGTAGCAAGATTTTTCGTCAAAGTACACAGAAAATTGTTTGACACATATCTGACTGACACTGAGCAGATTGTAATCTATTTGCTTCACATAAGAAATTCTCTCAAAACTCACAATTCCATTGCTCATACTACCCTCCATGGTAATATAACCTCCCTTGTTTCCTGCAAACGGTACATAACCTCCATTGATGTTTCTAATATCAAATAGTAGCGAAAGATCCCTTGTCATGTGACCAGAAGCTCCACTGTCAACAATCCAAAGACTGCTCACAGGGCCAGCTGAAGCTCCATGCACATATCAAGTAAAGAAGTTAGATTTTTCGGGGGACCCAAGCCTGTTTGGTCTTGGGTCTTTGAACAGTTTGTTTCAAAGATTCAGATTTTTCACAAACATCTTGATTTTTATCAACCTTTTTCTTTTCACACAAATCTTTCTCATTCTCAGATTTCACATTTTGTTGTGAAGTTGAAGCACCCTCAGAACCCTTTGGTGACCAAGATTGTTCAGATCTTTTCAAGATCCGGATCTGAGATTTTGGGTTCTCAGCCGGTTTCTTTACTTCATCCTTGAATGAGACTTTCTTGGTTACCTTCTCTGATTTAACAGAGACAGGTCCAACTGTTGGTTTGACATTAGGTTTAACAGGAACCTTTTTGTTGTCAACAGTTGCGTTCACCATTGGTTTCTTCAACGGTTTCTCAGTGGCTATCCGGTTGCGGCAATCATATGTCATCTGACGATTTTCCCGCCTTTTGAAATAAATACTTTGATTAAAAAAAAGGTGCTGGTTGAGGGACAAATCGTCTCTATGGATAACAATGATTATCGACCGGACATTCATACTTCTGCTTCATCTCCACCTCGTGCCTCTTGTGTCTTACATACGGGCAGTCGGCAAGTAAATGCCCCCTCTCCCCGCACTTAAAACACGCACGGTACTCTTCAAAATGATTCTTGGAATTCGACTTTGAATAACTAGTGATGGGATATTGATCATCCATACACCTTCTTCTCAAACTCTCAGGAGGGGGTTCCTTTGAGTAAGTCGGCTCAAGAAAACCATTTGACTAATCTATTGGTTTAATAAATTGTGTGACATGGACCTTTGGTTCTTTAGGAATATCCGAATGAATTTTCTTTAAGATTGCTGGAGGAATATCATTTGTTCGCTCATGTTTCGGGAACCAAATGGTACTTTCCTTCCAGATCTTTTCAATTTTTGAATAATTTGCAAATTGAATCGGATATTCTTCATCAGAAATGATCTTATCGGATCCTTGCATCCGATAGAAAACTTTAACAGGTTTATCACACGATTCATTTTGCTCTTCATTTGACTTTTCAATTTTCTTTTCAATTTTCTTCTTAACAGGCTTCACTGATTGATTCTTTCTATGAGCATTAGCCATGGGATGGACAATCTGAGATGGTGAAACAGGTTCAGTAGTGATGATGTGATTTTCATCAGGAATATCACTCACTTTTTTCAGAAACCGTCTCAGACTGTTCATCCTCTTCATCAGAATCATCAGCAGCAACAACACCCTCATTATTTCCCAGAACAGGTCTAACATCAGAATAAGGGTCTCCCACACTAGATGTGTTTGACTCGTCATCCGATGTAGAGTCAGATTTAACTGAGCTCTCCGGTGCTATTGAGTGCAAATTATGGTTTTCAAACAACACCGGAGCTGGGACATCTTTGTAGTTTGCACTACTAGGCTGTGAAGGCTCTTCTATTATGTGGTCAACAACATAAGCGATATGCTTATAACTCTCAAGCTTTTTGTTTACTTTCTCTGCAAAGCACATGATGGTGGCCATTTCAAGTTTTGTGTTTTCTAAATCATTGATATAGTTATTTATGGCCATTTGTTTTAAAGACAAAGTCTTTTTCAATTCTGAAACGTCTTTCTTATAGCCATCAAGTACTCTGTTAAATTCTTTTGATTCTTTTTTATATGATTGACAGTTGATTTTTGCACTCTCAAGTTGAACCTTGAGTTGCTTGTTCCCATCTGTCAATTTATCACAAGCTTTGCAATGTTTAACACAAGTTGAATTTGAATTAACAGCAGATTCGGTACTTACCTGTTTTGGAGGTTCTGTCATGGCCATCAGTGCAAAGTGTGCTTCCTTCCCAACGAAAAACTTGGAATAATCAATTCTGGTGCAAGCATCATCCACTATGCATGATTTCCGGGTCATCAAGAAGTCAGCTTCAGCAAGCAACTGGTCAATGTCATCATCCAGTGAGTTAACACTAGATTCAGAATCAGACTCACTCTCCTCATCAGAATAAGTAGAATCAAACTGCTCTGGAATATCAGCAACTGAATCAAGAATCATTCCAGACTTCTTCTCTTCACAATCAACATTCATCTCTTCATTCAACTCCTCAATCTTCAACTCAGCCATCTTCTCAGTCACAATTTCCTCTTCAACCTCCACCGGCTCATCCAAATTCATTTGCTGTGCCACACAAGCCACATTTCCAGTTGTAATTTCTTCAACACCTAACTGCATACCGGTCCAATCAAAACCCTCATCCTTTTGTATCACCAAAGCTTGATTTGGGTTCTCGGTTTGGGTTTGTGTGTTTGGTGTAGAAATGGGAATGATTGTTCGGTTTGAATTCTGTTGTGTTTGGTTTTGTGTTGTGGATTGTCTAGCATTGTTATTTTGTTGGGTATTTTGACGGTTTTGATAGTTGTTTTGAGGTTGAAAACTTGAAATGTTGGGACTTTGGTATGATACCTGATTTTGATTTTGGTTTTGTCGGCTTTGGTAGTTAGAGTTGAATGGAATTCGATTACCTTGTTGTGTTGGCTGTGTGCACTCTCTTTTAAAATGACCTTTCTCACCACAGTTGAAACAAGTGACTTTGGCTTTGTTGAAGCCATAAGTGGTGTTAGGAGAAGTAGAAAGATCAGTTCTCCCGGTCTTTTGTATAAAATCAGTGGCTCTTCTCATGATACTTGCAAAGGCCCACTGAATATCCATGAGTTCCATTTCTTCCTTGTCAATCTGTGCGTAGTCCTCATTGGTCAAGTTGTTGTTCCCAATTTGACTAGCAACCAATCCATTGTATGATGCTACCATTGCTGAAACTAATGCTACATGTTGATGGGCAATCTCAACAGTAACATTGTTTAGATTTGATGTCTCCAACACAATCGGGCTTTGGTTAGTTTGACTTTGGTTAATTTGCATCTGGTTCATTTGAGGATTGTATGGTTGTTGTTGAGGTTGGCTAGCAGAGTAACATGTTGCTTGTTGCATGGGTGAAAATGGTGGAATATAAGTAGTTGTTGGATATGATGGTGAGGTATATGAAGATGTTTTAGCAAGGTAATTGATTGGTGTTTTGGGTGGTTCAACAATGTTAGATACGCACGCGATGTGTGGAGCAACATTAGAAGTAAAACTGGAAGTAGAATGGGAAGAAGATGTACCACCAAGATACAATTCCGGATTCTGAGGAATTTGAGCCCTTTTAGCTTTCCTCTTTTCCTCCATCTCCTTGTTTTCCAGTTTCTGAATGAACTCATTGATAGTCCAATACTGGTACACATCCTTCTCTTTTAACACCTCAATATGTTGGTTCCAATACGGTGGCAATGCATCGGCAAACTTGTCCACCAATTCAGACATAGGTATGCTAATCTCATAGCTTGAAAGCTCTGTGAGTAAGTGGCAATACCTTGGGACCAACTCTTTCAACGTCTCGTTACCCATGTAACTAAAATTCTCAAACTTTTTTCGAAGCTCTTCCATCCTTAGCTTCCTAGTCTTCTCATTTCCATCATGTCTGTTCCTTAACATATCCCACAACTGTTTAGAAGTTGTACAAGACCCAAACTGATGAAGCAAATCAGTGTTGATAGCTTGAGACAATTTAGAAAACGCCTTCTTCTCAATAGCAAATTTCTTCTTTTCATCATCTGCAAGATTTTCCAATGGAATAGGCTCTCCCGTGTTCTCCAAGATCGGAGCAACATAGCCTTTCACAATCATCTGCCACGCCTCAGTTCCCTCTAAACCCATACCCTCCAAATGGATCTTGAATTTGGTCTTCCACGTGTTGTAGTCGACCATTTCCATAAGCTTAGGTGGACGGTTTCCACTCCCTGAAGACAAGTCTTGGATAAGAGTTGATATGGCATTAGTCGTCTGTGAGTGAACCGCTGCTGCTGCCACTCCCCAATAGTCACCAATTGATTGCGGTTGTGGTTGCGCAACGTGTTGAGGAATAGTACTAGTCATCGCCGTGTAGTTGATAGGTTGTGATGATTGACTAGACTTTTGGGCAGCAACCGACCAAGGATCCATGGTTGTCTGCTGTTGTGGTGTCGTGTTAGGTCGTGGTGTAGTAGGAAAGTTCCACATCTTGATCTGAAAATGATTAAACACGAAAAGATTAGAAAAGTTTAAAACAAATTCCTCCTTCGTATATGTTGACTGGTCGAATGAGTCAAATTGTTCTCCTTCGACCGTTTGAAAAGATACGAATGAGAAGTATGACAAACACAAATCACCTTCGACCGTTTACACTCTCTTTCGACCGTTTGATTTCACCTTCGACCGTCCGAATGGTCGAATGAGACAAGTATGGTCGAATGTACACCAATACACTAACAAACTCTAGATTCGACCAGTTAAAACACCACCTTCGACCAAAAATCCCTTGGTTCGACCAAATTAACACACACGTTCGCCCATTCTCCCTAGGTTCGACCCTGCACTTTCAAAAACGGTTATTCTTTGAAAATCAGTTAATTTTGATCAAATTTTTCAAAAGTTGAAAGAATTTGATGATTCTAATCAGGTTTTGCTTCGGATTTGATTTGGAACAAATTTATCAAAGAGAATTATGCATTTTATCCATGAAAACAAGCTCTAATCAATCAAATTATCATCAATTCAGTTTTATCAATAAAAACAGAAAGTTTTTGATCAAAATAGGGTCCAAATCAGCAGTAAAATTATCAATTTGTGGTTGTTTGATCTATATTGGCTCTGATACCACTTTGTATGCGCGTAGGATCGTCAAATCTACAAAGATAGTGATCAAACAAGTTTGATTCAGGTGCGGAATCCCTGAATCAATCACAAAATGATAACAATACTAACAAAACACAGAAATCATCTTTAAAAGCTTCATTTCATTGATAAACACACTCAATCACACATTATAATAAGCTTTACAATCAAAACAAGACGTGAATTAAGTTTACACAAAACCCTAGGGAGAGACTCAAACAGGAGGGAAACAAAAATGACAAAAACTTACATTCAAAATGAACTTGACCTATTTATAGGCCTGCACATTCGCCCACTTTGCTTGGTCGAATGTGCAGGTTCGCCCATTCATCATGGTCGAACCAAGCTATACATTAACAACTAATCTACCTTCGACCTCCTCTCTCTCCTTCGCACCTTTTGCTCTCCTTCGCACCTTTAGAAATCCTCATTCCCCCATATATTCTTCCTTCGACCATTCGTCAAAACACAAAACATATGTTAATAGTAATCCAAAGCATTAGTCGCACAAAATGCATCTACAGGCTCAAAGGGGGCGAATGTCACAAGGTGGGGTGGCCGAATGGCTGAAGGTGGTGGGCGAAAGGCTCAAGGGTTGGGTGGTTTGAGGGGAATGGGTTAAAAAAAAAGACCGTTGAAGGTGGGTTGTCGTTGGGAAAAGGGGGGGGGGCTTGCTAAGGTGATGGGTTTGGTCGGAGGTGGAGGGTTGGGAGAGGCGGAGGTGGGTTTAGTCGGAGGTAACCGAAGGTGGAAGGTGGGTTTGGTCGGAGGTAACCGAAGGTGGAAGGTGGGTTTGGTCGGAGGTGATGGAATCGAAGGGTGGCTTTGGTTGGTCGGAAGTGGGATTGATCGGAGGTGGAAAAAAAATAATTATACTGTGGCATAGAAAGAAGGGTGAGGGTGGTGTTGGTGTTGGGCGGAGGTGATGGAATCAAAGGGTGAGGGTGGTTTACAATGCTTGAGCGTGTGATTGAGAGGTTTAACCGAACTTTTAAAAAGAGTGATCGATATTTTTTTCCTATAAAATACATTAAATTTTTATCAGGGTGTGCCTGCCCCTTTGGACTGCACTTGGGTCTGCCCCATGAACAATACTATAGCTATCGAGTTATATGAAAGTAAAAATATTATTTTGTGTTAATAAAACACCACACTCAATCTGTTAGGGAAGTTGACCATGATTAGAAAATAGAGATGTTGACTACGTGTGTAGACGGGTCACATTAAAAACCAAACTAACTGCAACGTTACGACGCAATTAATTTGTTTGTTTTTGTTGTCACCGCCTTTTACGCTCAAACCCAATGTACTTATCGAGACCCTAACCCCCCACCCCACCCACATCTTACATTATTTATCTATTAATATATATAAAAGAATTGAACATTGCTGACGTGGCGTGCAATGGTGCCTTCAACCTTTTCATGAAACTGCCACGTGGCATCATCATTGAAAGATTTTAGTGTTTTTGAATTATTTCCTTTTTTAATTAAAAAAAGATAAACATAAAACCCTAAATTTATCTCTCTATCTCTCAATTCTCAATTACTAAAATTAAATTGAGTTATTTTAGAAAAAAAAAATTAAAAACAAATTAAAAATTTTCTCTCTTAGGTTTCCTCCCATAATTTTTAAACGTTAATATTTTTTATATTCGGGATTTTTTAAATAAAAATATTACACCAAATTAACGAGCGTTTTATTATCTTTCCAACGAGTACCATAGTGTTATATAAAAAACGGAGAAAAAAACGACTATTTTTTGTGGGGTTTTGTTCATACGGGAAAAAAACACAAATTAATCATGTTTTTTCTTTTAAACCAGGTTCTTATCTACGATATTGAAATTCAGCTCAATCGCCATGCTATCATTGGAATTTTACTCTTCTAAAGATGGATATGTGTACTTCATCAAGAGAAGCTAAGAGAAAGAATCGCGCAACACTGCAACACATGGTGTCACCTTATAGCAAGATTATTTTTTTATTTATTTAATTACAAGAGTAATGATTATTACTATTAGTATTATTATTATTAGAATGGTTATATTTTTCAACCCCGGGACACTCCCGGGATAAAAGCTAGTTTATCAATAAAATAGAACTAAAAATTAACGACTGATTTCATAAACTTAACATTGAAATATTTGTCTATAAGATAATATTAAAAGAGACCCGTAAGCACAAGAAGTTGGTAGTTAGCGGGGTAAAAAATATTGGAGATGGCAAACCGAAGACTCGAGATAACAAGAGTGGTATGACTGACACTTTCAATATGGACAAATTAATTGTCTCTACCTCAAAGAAAACCCCAAAAAGGAGAAGAAAAGACTGTCAGGGTTTTGATCTGTTTGGAAATTATGCGAAGACGCTAGGTAAAAGAGCTCGATGCAACGTGTCTCCCTTAGACTTACAGCTGATGACAAGTGGATATGATCTATCCGTGGGGTGACAGTGATGATCTTTGTAAAATAAGTTAGGTGTCAAAAATTTTAGGTATTGTTTTTTTGTGGTGTAAGGCGATCGGTTGTATGTTTTTAGGTTTGTGGTGTTTCGCCTTTGGGCGATTGGGTGTATGGTGTCGCTAGTTACTTGCTAATGACCTCGTGGTTTTAATAAAAGTTTTTTGCCGTTCAAAAAAAATATATTAAATGTTATATTCTTTTATTTTCACTTTAAGTGATTTTAAATTTGTTATAATAAAGTATTAACGATGCTTATTTTAGTAATGAAGATTTTAAATTAAATGTTGACTCTTTTATTTTCACTTTATTGTATTTATATAGTTAAACATGGGATGAATAATTAAAATAATCAGATTTTAGTGTTTGCTAACTATAAAATGATATTTTGAGATAATTACTAATATATGATGGATGACTAAAATAAAAGAAGAGCAAAAAAGAATCTTAGACTTGCATAATTGTAACATATGATGCAATAAAATAAAAGAAGAGCAAAAAAGAATCTTAGACTTGCATAATTGTAACATATGATGCAACCAGATACTTAAATAATAATGTAAAAACTAAAGTGTTACATAAAAACTTACGAGGATGTATGGCAATCAAGATTGTTACTCGTTATTTCACTTTTATATGACGAAAATGTGTTACATGATTTCTTATCAATGATGGTATGATATTAAAAGATGTTCTTTATGATACACCATAGTTATGAGAGATTAACCATGTTTATGGTCTCATTAACTATGCTTATGAGACATATGATGCGGCTAAAAAGAAAAAAAAAGTTAGTTATGTTAGGGTAGGCGGGGCGCTTCACGGATTGCTTCGGGTAGGCCACTACTCCAACAGCAATACCGTCGTCGATGGCACGGGTAGTAATCTCGTGAAGCAATAATAAGTCCTAGTTAACGAACGGTGTGTGAGGGTTTTTGTTTTGTATGGGTTGGATAGTTCAGAGTAGTGTTGCCTCCAAATTTGTATGCCAGTTACGTAAATAAGTGAAGTGATGTGATAGTGCAGTGTTGGTGGAAAATCAGGTTAGTTTAGTGGAGTCTAGGGTAGCACCCCGCCAACCGTTAGACCATGTGTAGTGGGGGCTTTAAATTGAAGACCCCATTTAATAATTGATCCACGTGGCAGATGAGTCAGTATGGAGCTTTAAAATGAAATGGGGTGTAGGGGGGCTTTAAATTTAAGACCCCTATTAATATTTTATTTATCTTTTAAATTAAAAAAAATAATAAAATAGTAATAAAAGGAGAGAGAGACATTAGGGGAGATGAGGTGGCAAACCATGATTGGGGTATGATCTTCTTCTCCAACGCTAAACATTTAAGGCCCCCAAGCATTTTTCAAGTTTAAGCCCCCTATTCGGTGTTGGGAGCACTAACTTGCTTTTAGTTCTCACATTCACACCCCACTACGGGTGCTCTTACGAGCTGTTGTTATGCGAACAGATGGTGCAGGGCATAATTTTATCAAATGATTTAGATAAGTGGCTGTGGGTGGACAGCCCTAATGGCTGTTTCACCACTGCTGCGTGCAGGAAATTGCTAACTAGAAATGCTATTCCGTTTTATCCGTTCGAATGGGTGAAAGGGGTACCTCGGAAAGTCTCGATACATGAGTGGAGATCAATTCAGGACAGGCTTCCAACGCTTGTAGAGCTGAAGAAGAGGAAGATTATTCACGGGGCGACAACGTGCAAAATATGTGGTCAAGGTGACGAGGATGCGGATCATCTCTTTACATCGTGCATGATGGCGTCGGTTGTTTGGAATAAAATCAGCTACTGGATTGGGTCTCAACCAATTTATGCTTTTAATGTCAAAGATTTGTTGGAGCTTTACAAGGTGGTGAACACGTCAAAGGAGAAACGAAAACTAATTCGGATCATTATCTTAGCAGCGTGTTGGGTATTGTGGAAGGCAAGAAATGAACTCATCTTCAATGGTAAAAAGGTGAATGCTTCGAGTTTGTTTAGAGAAGTTCAAGCTTTGGCGTTTACATGGGTCAAACACAAAGGCAAACAACCGGGGTGGACGTGGGATTCTTGGAGATCGTTTGATGTTCTAATAACTTAATTTAAGTTATGTAGGTGTATACCGGGTGACTATGTGATTGTATTTAGCGACTCGCTTTGAACAATCTTGTAAATATTTTGGTGATGAATGAAAAGTATGATGTTTGCCGATAAAAAAAATCTAACCCTTTCAGATGGCTTGCTAGCTAGTAGCTACATATTTTATTGGTGACTTGTTGGCGTATCTGGAAAGGTATGAATGAAAGGCTTTTTGGTAACAAGAATAGGGATGTAGCGGAGATAGTGGTTGATGTAAAGAGTATGAGCTTCCTTTGGTTTCGTAGTAGGGATAAAATTGGTGGGGTGGATTGGAAGGGTTGGAAGTTCTTTTCTTTTGATGTAATGTAAATATTTGGCTTGTGGGTTCCTATCTTGGGAATCCCTTGGTTGGTTGTGTTTAATGAAATTCGCCTTTTAAAAAAATGCTAGTAGCTACATCATGTTTGATAATTCTTCAGTTATTAAATGAGTGGAGTGAAATAGTAGACCTAAAAGGCTAAATGTATGGGTTTCGGGAATGCTAGAAAATATTGACCGATTGGATTGGGTTTTAAAATATTTGTCCTATGCGCCTAAGTCTCGGAAGAAAGTCCATCATAAAATCGATCCTTTGGATTTGTCACTTGGCTCGTCCAGTGAAATTTATAATCTTTCCTACACGGGTGTTACTTGGAATGAGATAATGGATGTGGTTGGAAAAGAGAATGGTAAGATCCAAAGGAGAAGCCGTCGGGTTAGAAAAGGTGTTAAAGTGTCAAGGTTCAAGGTGATGCTTCCAGTCCCGACAATTTGATCGGTTAGCATGGTTTTGGGGGTCTCTTGCGGTTAGTTTTAGGTGTTCCGATTTTGGTGATGTATGTTTCTGTGTTTTTCGTATTTTTTGGTGTACCTCTAGCTTCTTGCTAGTTCGTTGGTGGAATGAAAGTCTCCTTCTCCATTAAAAAAAAAAAAAAAAAAAAAAAAAAAAAAACACATGAAACTGGAGCTTATTATGCTTTGATCCAATTTGGTTGATCTTATATGGTATAGGGTTTAAGTCTCATAGGAATAAAAAAAATAGCCATTAAAAAAATAGTATTTATAATTATGTTTCCTAAGTTTAATTAACTTTTATATTTTAAATTTATGTAAAATATCAATTTTAAGTTTATGTAAGTGTTTAAAACAATTTTAAGTTTATGTAAAATATCAATTTTAAATTTAGAATAAATATTTGAAAAATATTATATTATATTATTTTTAATAAAACATATAAAAATTAGTTTACATTATAGTTTTTTTTTTCCTGTGGTTTGATCATACTTGCAACTTTCATTCAAATTATTATTATTTTTTTGCTTGGGTTATGGTTTGTATTTTGTTGCCTAGGGCTATGCAAAGGGTCCGGAACTGACGCGACCCGGCCCGAACCCACCAGAACCGTATACCCTTTTATTGTTGAAATTAGGAACCAAGAACCGAACCTTAAAAGGCTATGTGCTTCCGGGTCCTAAAGGTTCTGATGGATCGGGTAAAAGGGTATGTCCGTCTAGAACCTTTTAATGTAATAGGCACTTTTAGAGGATTTATATATTTCTATTTTTTTACCATGCTCTTAAAAGAATTCCTCCATATGGTTCTAAGGCCGTCCGTTGTGGATGCGCGAGCGAACGGGCGCGAGCTACCGACGTGACTATCTAGTAATTCGATCATTTGACCCTGTTGTGGCTCGGGGTGAGCAACGGCGCGACCAAAGGTCACTTTTTCTGTTAACCCACGCGACCACCATCGCTTATGCTCGCACCAAAACTGTTCGCGTGGGGCTGTTGTGGCTGGGGGGTGCGCACGGGAACTGAAACTTCATTCGCGTCGTGCTACTCACGGTTCCACAACGGACAGTCTAACAATAACCCATGAGTTTCTTTTTTAAGTCACTTTTCGTTTCTCGACTTATGTTTTCGTAACAATTTTGTCATTCTCATCACTAGAAACATTATGTGAATCTGTTATGTATACATAATAAATACACACACGCATCAGAGAGACATATATAAATATTTACTTCAAATTTGGATATAATATATATATATATATTATATAATATATCACATCTATGCATATCCATTAAGCCGAAAAATATTTCAAGAAAAATATATTGTTATTATTATAAATAATATTTTTAATATTGTATTAACATTACATGAAATCGATTACAATAAAACGTAAAAACAAATAGTTAAAAGACTAAAAAGAATTTTTTTTTTATTTTTCAATTAAAATACAAACGGCTCTTGTGGTTCTTATATTAGAACCGTGGGTTTGGAACCGACCCGACCCGGAACTGATAATTCATATAAATCTAGAATCGGAAACCGACCCATATATTTAAAAAGGTTCGGGTCCAAAGTTCTCGTGGGTCGGGTCCAAGGTTCCTGTGGGTCCGAACCACAAAATGCTCACCCCTATTGTTGCCTAGCGTGTCCAAATAATAATATAAAATATTTCTAAAAGAATGCACAACTCTCTCCAATTCATCCTTAACCAACATGCCCTTCCTAACCCTTACCATTGGAGCAATTGTGCCCTTTGAAGCCCTTAGTAATGGAGTCCTTAGTTATGGATGAGAGTTTGTATTGGTTTTAGTGATGAGGCAGGCCAAACTAAAAAAGTTAAATCTTTTATTTAAATAATGTGTGTAGTGGGTAGGTGATGAGGTGGAAATTCATGAGAGTAAGGATATTTGTAGGGTTTGAGATGAAATGAAGGTTTTTAAGGATTTATAAGGATATGATTTGGTAGATGATGTGGCAACTAAGGACATCTAAGGGCGTCTCTAACGTTGGAGATAGTCTAAGAGCACTGCCATTTGGTCCCCTATAATTCTGTGAGAGAAAACCCTATATTTTTTATGGTGTTTTGTGAGTGAAAAAAATGAGGAATCTACTGTTTATAGGTATATTTGAGGTTATTTTGAAATCTTTTGGGGAAAACTGGAAACTGTAATTATTTTTTAATATTTGTTGAAAGTGGTTGTGAGTGGAGAAGAGAGAAACTGTAATGATTTTTAATGTAATATGTGGTTGTGATTGGTTGTGAGTGAATGGGGATGAGGAAGCTACTGTGTGCTCTAATAGTTTTAAAAATAATTAAAACGGAAAAAATACCATTGGACTTAACTACACACTTAGGGCCTGTTTGGTTTAACTCTGAATGACTCCATTCAGAGGTAACATCTGATTCGATAAGAGGCAGCGTTGTTTGGTTGGGAAAACGTAACCTCTTAATGGCTCCATTTCATAGCTGAATGGTTCAGCTAATACCAGATGCTGAATGAAAAAAATAGACAAGTTTAGCCCTACCTGTCTGTGCGTCTCCTCCGGCTCCAACCAGAACACCATCGTCGGTCGCCGCCGTGATCTCCTCTGGCTCCTCCTTGACCCGCCTCTCTCTTTCCTGCCCCCTCTCTCTGTATGAGCGTATGTGCGTCTCTCTGTCTGTGTGTGTGTGTGTGTGTGTGAGAGAGAGAGAGAGAGAGAGAGAGAGTGTGTGTGTGTGTGTGTGTGTGTGTGTGTCTGCGTAGAGAAGAAGCAGATAAGGAAAATGGAGTAGGTTGGTGGGTTATGTCTGGGTAGAGAAGAAGTAGAGAAAGGGGGTAGGTGGTGGATTGGGTTTGATTAAAGTGGTTTTTTTTATTTTTATATTGGTTTTTGATTTGATAATAATAATTGGTTTTTGATTTGATAATAATAATAACAGAAATTATGTATAAGATTTTTATTGATTAAAGTGGGGTTTTCTAAGTTATCGAGATGTTATTGTTACATGGATAAAATAGTCATTTGCACACTCATTCAGATATACAACCAAACAACCATTACTGGTTCAACACTTACACTGTGTTCCAGAGTTTAATAATAGAAGGAAAGAAAAGGAAGCGGAAAGAAAGAGGGACAATTTTGTGTTCCAGAGTTTTATTAAAAGAAGGAAGTGAAGAGAAGAGGAAGGAAAATTCTCCCAAATAATCTTCCTTCCAAATTGGAAGGAAGCGGAAGGAAGGGAAAGGAAAAAAAATATAAAATATATCATTTACTATTTTACCATCTCATTTAACTTATGATAAAATCTTACAATGGTATAATTGTAAAACCTACGTTTCTTTTTTCTTCCTTTCAACTCGGGAACACATAAAGTCTTTATATTATTTTCTTTTCCTTTCAACTTGGGAACACAAAATAAAATTATTTATTTTCCTTTCTTTTCTCTTCTAGTATCCCTTTCTTTTCGTTTCTTTTATTTAATAAACTCGGGAACACAACGTTACTGGTTCAAAGCCTCTTACCCATTAAGACATCTTACTTGTTCAGCACTTGCCAAACAGCTCCTTAGACCATGTGTAGTTTTCAGTCAAATGGGCATGAAAAGGGAAATTGGTGCCCCATTTCACTTGGCTACACCGCCCCTTAGGACGCCAAATGTATATTTTGGGTTGTGGCGTGAATTTTTTAACAGGGCAAAGCAGATAGGGACAATCAATAGGCATATTTCAACGTCTCTTTCTCCAACGACTATATCCCTTTTATTTTATTTTTCTTTTGTTTAATTCAAATTTAATATCTTTATATATACACACTTAAACCACACCACAACATTTGTAAAACACTCTCAACATTTATAAAACACACACCACACCACAACATTTATAAAAATGAGTTCCCTCACATCCTCATCAAGAGTTGCAAATTATTATTACAAAGATTTGTTAGCCGATGCGGGCGAGTCGACCGACGAGGAGATCGAGCAAGAGGTGGTTACAAGTGTTTGTGCGCTCGCGACAAGGTGTTTGAAACATGTTAATAATCCTCCCCATCCTATTTTAAAAAGACAATATATGGAGCGCGACCATATGGAGACAAACGCTCGCTTGATGAAATATTACTTTGATGAAGAGCCGACTTATCCAGACCCAAAGGTTTTTAGGCATCGTTTCCGGATGAGCAAACGTTTATTTCTACGCATTACTATAGACTTGGAAAACGAGTTTGTTTACTATAAGCAAAAACCGAATGCGAGAAGGACGCTTGGATTTACTATTATTCAAAAGTGTATTTCAGCACTACGCATACTTGCGTACATAAACACAACTGACATCAACGACGAGTATTTAAAGCTGGTTGAGAAAACAACACGCGATACCTTAGAGCATTTTTGTCAAGGTACACTGCATTTTCTTAAAAATTATATTCATCCGCATTTATTTTTTATTTAGTTTAATAGTATATTTATTTGTTTTTTTAGGAGTAATACATTTGTACGGTGCGCATTACATAAGAAGGCTCACTTGGTACGATCTACAAAAAAATATGAGGTGCATTCAAATGAACATGGTTTACCAGGAATGCTTGGGAGCATAGATCGTCGTCATTGGCAATGGTATAATTTTACAACCGCATGACGAGGTCAACACACACGAGGTAACTAGGCACAACCAACGGTTATTCTTCAAGCGGTGGCTTCACACGATCTTTGGGTTTGGTCGGCTTACTTTGGTATCTTGAGGTCATGTAATGACATAGACGTTTTTGAGCAGTCGCCTCTGTTGGAGAATTTCATTTCTGGTAGAGCACCAAAGGCAATTTTCTATGCTAATGGAAACTACTACCCACACGGATACTATTTGACTGATGGAATATATCCGAAGTATTCGATTACCGTGAGACATTTAGTAATCCGTACGATGAAAAAAGAGCACATCTTAAGAAAGTTCAAGAGTCTTCGCGAAAGAACATTAAGAGATGCTTTGAGGTCTTCAACAGTGTTGGCATTATTTGATAAATCCTTGTGGTGCATGGACCAAAGAAAAAACACGCACCAAAGAAAAAAAATGAGAGATGCTATGTATGATTGTATAATCATGCATAATATGTTATTAGAAGACGAAGGAAATGCGACTTGGAAAAATTATATACCGGATGCCGCTTAGGAATTGCCGCAAGCGAGAATGTCTCAAAGAATAATCAACGCGCATGACTTGCGTTCTGATGAAACACATAACGCTTTAGCGATGGATTTGGTCCAACATTCATGGTTGGTTTGGTATTTTCCAAACGAGGGTGAAGAAGAAGAGGAAGATGAAGATGACAACGCAGACAGAGATGACGACGACGAAGACGAGTTCGACGAAAACGATGAATTTTAGTATTATTTGTGTTTTTTTTATTACTGTATGTTTTTTAAATTTTATTTGTGTTTTTTTCGTATTGTTTGTTTTTTTAGTATTATTTTAATGAAATATTATTTGTTTTAAATTTAAAAATGTATCTCATAGGAAGAAAAAAAGTGACTTACACAGAAAAATACAATAACTGTTTCTTGTTGTGCTCATTGACTATCTAATTAAAAGTCTAATTAGCAGGTTACAGAATGTTTAAGCTACTAAAACAATAAAAAAATCTAAATGTAAGAAAGCACGTATAATAGATAAGATAAAATGGCTAATTGTGTATGAACAAAGATTCAAACGTACCTTGAGCGCCATTAGAGAAGAAGAATTAGATATGAGGGTTGTACTTATAGGAGGCCAGATGGAGATTTGTAAGGCTAATGTGAATTGCATTCAATGGAGATGATTAATGCATGAAATTGACATCCAAGCTTGTACAACAGGGACATAAAGGAAAGAATTTTGGTCGATTAGATGATTGAGTTAATGTTCTTGGGCTGCATTAGCAGGTTATACAATTGACATCCTAGCTTGTACAACAGGGACATAAAGGAAATAAATTTGGTAAAAATTAGGGAATTACACTATGACACGTGGTATACCAATTTAAACTTGACGGAAAATTGCCTATCTATCCATCAAGCTTCTTTAATAAGGTATATAGATTCATATCTTCAAGTAGAGGTGCACAAAATAGGGTTTTTTGAATACCCGGGTTCGGGTAGGGTATTTTCCTGAAAAACAATACCTTATATACCCGGGTTCAGGTTTTCAATACCTGGTTTTCGGGTATTAAATACCCTGTTTTCGGGTAAAAAAAACCCTATCCGTGTGATTTTTTTTTCTTTTCCTTTTTGTAGTTTTTTTTTTGTGTTTAATTGATTTCTTTTTTTGTTCCTAAGCTATTTTTGCATACAACTTCTTAAATATTAGTAAATAACATAAAAATACATACTTTAATATTAGATTCCTAAAAAACAGTACAAGTTGCATTAAATAACACTGCTTACATATGTTTTTATGTAATATCTAAAAGTCTAGAACTAGTACATAGGAAAACACAAACATGCATACAATATACATAAATAATTCTCATATATCTGCCTATAATTTCTCATTAATGATGTAAAATAAGTTAATTAAGCTAATACTAGTGATATTCAACATGATGACAACTACGTTTAAAAATTAGATTACTTATAAAATTAACTGCCAATGACCTCCAGCCCAGCTGGGGAGAGGTGGGAGGGTTTACTTCTTCGGAGGGTTCCCGCCCGGGCTTGGTCTTGAGTTCTGTAACACCCCAACCGATGGCGGAAACATCGGGGTGCCACGTATTGATGATTGTTTTCAGTAGCACATGGTATAATATAAATTTTAAATAATTTATTCAAACATAAATATCCAAAATGTAAAATAATGTCTAAGAATTCAAATACATAATAGCAAATAGCAACTTCAATAACTTCAAATAAACTTCAAGATAAATCCTCATGCTAACTCAAGCCTCAGCTTCATTGTTACCTGAAACATGTTAATTTTGAAGGTATTTTGGGTCAACATAAGTTGGTGAGAATTACATAGGTTTTTGATGATAAAATGAATAAAATGTTGTGCAATTCATGTGTCATGTTAATCTAGCCCATATGTGAGAACATATTAGAAATAAATCGAGTGCATAATCAACCCTGTTGACTGTTATAAAATGATACATACCATACACTTATGGTCCCAATGAATATGTTATGCGATAACAAACACCCACGTAACCTTGGTAGGAGGCACGTATCCGGGTGGGATTGTCAGTCCAATAGATCTATCAATGTATACCGTCGGCTGATCAATGTTAATGATTATGCTAGAATGGTGCTTACTCTAATCATGCTCAAGACATAATGCAACATAGAAAACACATAGACACATTGATGATTGAATTGCAATGAAAATGTTATAACATGTTTCACCCCAAAAATGGTGATAAATAAAAGGGGCTATGTAAACTCACCTTTGCAAATGTTAAACTTGTTGAAAATATGAAATAATTGTGTTGCCCAAAGTGATTCCAAATATCACCCTATAATAAGGTAATATATAATAAGTCTAAGTCTAATTAACTAATAAATGTATCCTAGGGTTTCGATTTGGGGATAATCAATTATTGAAATTTAAATTAAAATGTTTAATTAATAAAAGAAAATTGGATAATTAATGAAAGATAGTCTTTTTATAAAATTTGGATTTTGAATGTACACATTAAAGTGTTTGAAGCAATAAAATAATTTTTATAAAATTATTTTATTTAAAATAGATTTTTAAATCTATTTATTTATAAATAGCCAATTATTAACTTTAATATTCAAAAATACTAAAATTAATGAATTCTTATTTTAAAAATCATATTTCTGTTCTAAATGATTAAAAATAATTTGTATAAAATTTTGGTGCAAAAATGATGAAAATTGGATTTATTATGAATTAATTATGATTAAATCTAACAAAAATTGATTAAAAATATAAAATAAATGATTTTACTGAATTAAAAATTATTTCAGTAAAGTTTAACTTTATAAAAAGTTAGGATAATTTTTGGGGAATTTAATAAAACTGTTTTGATATATAAATGGATTTTTATAAATATAATAGTATAAAAATGATTTAATTATTATAATTATTAAATAAATGAATTTCTGAAAAATAAAAATTACAAATAAAACTTTTATATCAGATTAAACAATAATAATTTTTTTAGAATTTATAAAATAGTTTTGATATTTTAAAAAGAATTTAAATGATTAAAAGGATTTATTATATATATATAATTATATTTGTTGTTCAAAAAGAAAAGAAAAGAAAAGAACAAAAACCGGTCAGAGCCGGGACTCGAACCCGGGTGACCTCTGTGGAGGACCAGAGTCACAACCACTTGGCCTAGGCCGGTGGTTGTGAGATCTTCAATTTAAAAATAAATAAATACGTTATGCCTGATTCAGTTTATCCCCAAATTAAACACGATGAACCCTAGAATTACAATTGAATGATTCAGGCAACTATAGCCCGATTAATGTTAGGGCTATTGTTGCTTGAATGCCGATGAATAAACCCCACAAACAAACGAGGACTCACAGTGTAGGATTGATGTTAGAAGCCGGGTCAAGGCAAAAGTCAAACCACGAGCAAAATAACAACGATCAGAGCGAATTAGAGAGAAATAGAGATTGAGAGAGAGTTGTGAGCGATTTGTCAAGGTTCAGAATGCATCAATTTATACAGAGGGTTAGGGTTAATGTTAATTGGAAGGTTTGACTTCTTATTGAATACATACGCGTCAATTGATTAAATTGGTCAACTATTGACGTGTATAAGACGTGTAATCGTGTTGTGCAAGGCCGATAATTACACGAGTTTGCCAAAAATAGATCATATACGAGTTAATTGGATGGATTGGTCACCAAGAAATCCCACAGTTGACTTTCCTTGTCAACTGTGAGGACTTAAAGTGTGTATAAGATTAAAAGGTATCCGGGTTATTTCAAAACAGAAGTCCAGCCCAGTTGGTTGTGTATGTGGTTATGTGTGGCTCTGGCGCGGGTTCGAACCCCGGCCAGAGCAGATTTTTATTATTTTTTGATTATAATACCATCCAACACACATGTAATATATTATAATATATATATCATATTAGGGTTCCATAATTGCGACAAAATAAATAAATGCGAATATAAATATGAAAACTTGACGTTTTTATTAATGTCGATGCGTAACGTACAAGTATTAATTGCGTAATGTTACAAGTTCGAATCCTGCACACCACGAAAAAATTCCCTGTAACGGTTTGGGATAACTTCAAAGTGGACACCGGTGCGTGGGTAGTGATTCGAACTCGGGTTGAGGAGTTGTCTGTCGATTTGTTTCACCGCTGAAGTACACCTTCCAAAAAAAAACTTATAAAATTAACTATTTTAAATAATTGTTAAACTTCACAAATGAACCTGGTATTCTAGATAACCGGGTATGAACCAGGTACGGGTATTATAATAACCGGTTTTGGGTTTAAACCGGGTTGAAAAAAACCCGTGTTTGAATTTTAGGTGAGCTGGGTATACCCTGACCATACCCTACTGGTAGGGTTGGGTACGGACTCATATATGAAATATCCGGGTTTTAAAATACCCGGGTTCGGATTCAAGTATTTTGTGCACCACTACCTTCAAGTCTCTCTACACCTGAGTCATTTCTCTCAAACATACTATCATTTTTAATTTAAAAAAAAAAAAAAAAAAAAAAAACTAGTTACCAATATACAGTGTTATATTTTATAAAAGGTGTGATTTTCTTATAAAAAATAAAATATATGAGAGTCATATAGGGTTATGCTACTCCTACAAGGATATACCCCGATGTTTCATAAAATTACTTGTATCTATATATCATCCGACACATCTTTCACTAGTGACAAGTTGTACGAGTCGTATTGGGATTTACGGTTAGACTAGTGGGAGTGGGGGTGGGAGAAGGGCGGGAAGGGGGGGGAACACCGCCGCCATAGGGGCGGGATAGTGAGCGTGGGGCTGGGGGCGGGGAGTTGAGCACCGGCGTGGGGGAGATTGACTTGCCACGTGGCGGCATGTTATTGGCCCAACATATTTGAACGTTAGCTTTAAAAAAAAAAAATAATAATAATAATAATAATTTCAAACGGCTATAAAACCAACGGTCAAAAAAATAATTTTTTTATAAATTACCCCCATTTCACTACAAAACACCCACTTTAACCAAATTTTATACACTTTTCAACCAAATTTTATACAATTTTCATCCATATTTTATACACTTCCTCAACCAAAAATGAACCCTTACAACCGAGGCTTCGACCCGAACAACCCATACGCGTTTGTCCCAAACCCGAATACACCACCGGTTCGCCCGATCCCAAACCGTCCACCCATTCCTTCACCTTGTCCCGACTACGCGGGTTATGCGGGTTTCATTAGTGGGCAAATTTATCCGAATTTCCCATTCAATGATTCTCTCGTTCCTTCACAACCTCCTTCACAACTTCCTTTAACCCAAACCGTACCCGAAACACAACCCCAAAATGTCGCGGGATCATCTTCGGGTAAAACCCCCCCTCCAAGAAGAAGTCACAGGAGGAAGACCCCGGAGGAGAAAGCAATAGCCGCCGCTAACCGCCAACCACTTAAGTGGACACCCGATGAAGAGCTCGCTATAACGAAAGCGTGGATAAGCGAGTCGGAAAAACAAGAAGGTATTTGTAATAATTTTTTTAACATGATTTTTATACACTTGGTGTTGCTAATATTTTTTTTTTTTTTTTTTTTTTGTAGGAACTAGTCGCCATAAAGTTGAGTTTTGGAACGACATAAACGCCGCGTTCCATGGGTTGATGGGACGAGAGTTCTATCGAGCAAACGATAGTCTCTCGTCCAAGTGGACAGAGATAAACAGGGCAATGAACACGTTTCAACCGCATTATTATTACGCAAGAAATAATCCAAAAAGCGGTGAAACGGATACCGACAGCCTAACGCGCTCGATGTTAGCGTTTCGTAACGAAACCGGTCTCGAATTCAAGTTTCTTCATTGTTGGGAAATCGCCAAGAACCACTCAAAATGGGCGTACGTCCCCACTGCAAGCAACTCCGCAAAAAGGTCGAAAACAAATTCGTCAAGAAACCGTCAAACTGATCCTGAAAACGTAGAAGCCGTTAATTTGGATGATGACGAGTTTGAAGAGGAATTGAGTCGCCCACCCGGCCGAGATAAGTCAAAAAAGAGGGCGCAAAAATCTACTGCTTCGGGTTCGGGTTCTGGATCAACCGGCGCCTACAGCGCTGACTTGCAAGATTTAAATGCCACCATGATCCAGTTCAATACGATTCAAGAAAAAATGCTCGAGGAGAAAAAAAATATTCGCGAGGCGTTTGAAAAAAAAGTGACTTTGAAAGAGCGCAAATTGTCTATCAAAGAGCAGCGCGAAAAACGCGAGGATTTGAGATTTCTCGCCATGAACACCGACCATATGCAAGGGCCGGAGTTAGAGATGACGCTTCAAATGAAGCGTGATATTATTGAAAAATATAATCTGAACTAATTTGTTTAGTCTTTAATTTTTTTCGTTTTTATTGTATTTTTTTTAATTTTCTAGGTTTTTTTTTGTATTTTTCTAGGTTTTTATTAATTAAAAGTATTTATTATTATTATTGTTTTATATAAAAAGTTAAAAAAAAAAAAGAAAAAAGAAATGCCACATGGCACTTCCCCCCACCTCTTCCCCCCCTTCCACTCCCCACAATTATTTTCCCCCCCAAAAGGGCCCCACAAGTGCCACATGGCGCTTCCCCCCACCTCTTCCCCCCCACCACTCCTTATAGTCTTACAAAAATATACTACTTGTATATTGGGGTGCTAAACGGGTCGGGTTCGCGAGTTGGTGGGTCCAACCCGACCCGAACCCGAAAATTCTACATGAACCCGAACCCGACCCGAACCCGAAAATTGTGAGATACATATCAACCCGAACCCGACCTGAATATTCTCGGGTTGACCCGAACCCGACCCGTTCAACCTGATTTTTTTTATTTTTTCGCAAACTAATGTATTAAAATTAAAATTTTACTACAAAAAATATAAATATATATAAAACATTTATGTTTTATTTATAAAATCTCATATCATTTTCTATTTTAAGTGATAAGTGTAGCATAAAATACCTAACCAAATTAATTTATAACATAAAAATATTGTATAAAAACAATGTATAGTATAAATAGGTTAAACGGGTCAACCCGCCAACCTGACCGGGTTGACCCGAACCTGACCCGTTTAGCTAAACGGGTTCACGGGTTCAACCCGAACCTGACCCGAACCCATTTAGACTAAACCCAAACCCGCTAATTTCGTGTTAGGTTCGGGTCGTTTTTTCGAGTCGCGTCAGAAATTTACACCCCTACTTGTATAGCATGCCGCTGGTTTCTGGGAATCTAAAAGTATTTACGTATAGACGCCCATACATAATTCTGACTTATGTTATTGATAATATTGGTTTTATACATATAAATAATATATAAAATAAAATAAAAGAAAACTGGGACAAAGAGTGCCATGGAAAGATTAAAAAAAAGGTCAAAATATTGTAATTTGTTTGTAGAAGGAATATCTGTACAAGTACAACAACCACAAAGAAAAAAATGACAAATAAAAACAAAAACTGCATTTACAAAGTATATTTGTAATTTAGGAAACGACCAAAAGAGGTGCAGTGAGATTTTATTTGACTTTAGCTTTGGTAATTTCGTTACTGTGTTTGTCATTTTACTGTCTTTTACCCCCCTTGGAATCATGTTCAACAAAGTCATTTCTTGTTTTATTTTTTCACACGTTATCCAACATTATGTATGTATGTATGTATCATAATAATACAAAATTTATAGAAACTTATTTTAATTCAGATAGTTTAGTTTAAAGAAATTAAGAATATTTAAGACACATAATGATCAAAATAGAGATATAAAATGTTAATCCACAATGCCAAAACACATATAGAATTAAGTTAATATTAATCAAAGTGAATATCATCGATAAATACACAATTTTATTTATTTGGCTTGCTGCTCTAACAAATAAAAAAAATTGAGCTACCTAAAATGAACAATTTTTTTAACAAACTATAGTTTTTTTTTAAATTAAATTATCAAATTTAAAATACACATTAGATCTATGTAGGTTGAAGTGATATGAGGTGGCAATTGTTATTGAAACAAGCGGAATAAAACAATCAACAAGATCAAAGGATTATTAAACACTCAAGAAAACGAATGATTTTATTATTATTATTAATCTTCAACCAGAGGAGTAATACAGAATTGAATACAGAAAGGAAATTACACGAATTGAAGTGATTGAAGTATCAATCAGAGAATCCCCCTTTTATAAGAACCCTAGCCCCTAATTAAGCTCAACGGCTCTTAACAACCATACTTCTAAATGTACAACATTAACCCCTGAAGTTTAGAAAACTTCTTATTCAATTATCAGACTTTATATTCAACTTTCAGATGTTGACATATTAAGCCCAAAACTTTATTTGACTTTTACATAGTCAATATCAGTCAACATTACTAATCTTTATTAGCTTGGAAACTGAATTGCATTATCTTAGCTCAACATTATTATCATCACATTAACAATCTCCACCTTTGAGCAAGATAAACAAATTCATTCCCAAAATACCCCTGATACTAAGTTATATTCAGCATATTCAAACACTGATTAAACTTATTACCAGAAGTCACTTTAGTTAGAATATCAGCTGCATTATTATTGGTATTAACATACACAACCCTTATCTCTCCAGAATTCAGAACTTCTCTGATCCAATGCAGCTTCACACTTATATGCTTTGACCTGTCATAGAAAACTTGATGCTTTGACAATTGTATTGCCCCTTCATTGTCACAATTAACTATAACATCTTCCATCACTAATCCCATCTCTGTCACAAAACCTTTTAACCATATTGATTCCTTTATAGCTTCTGTTAAAGCCATAAACTCAGCTTCTGTAGTAGACAAAGCAACTACATGCTGTAAAGTTGACTTCCAACTAACTGTTCCACCCAAGACTTGAAACACATAGCCTGTTACTGACCTTCCTTTATCCAAATCTTTAGCAAAATCAGAATCAACATACCCCTTCACAACCTGATTATCCTCATTTCTGCCAAATACCAAACCAACATCTTGTGTTCCACTTAGATACCTAAGTATCCATTTAACACCTTCCCAATGTGATTTTCCAGGATTGCTTATGTATCTACTAACAACACTAACAGCATATCCTATATCAGGCCTGGTACAGATCATGAGATACATCAAACTACCAACAGCATTTGCATAAGGTATTTTTACCATTTTATCCTTTTCTTCTTCTGTCTTAGGACAATTTAAGTTAGACAACTTAAAATGCATAGCTAAAGGAGTAATAACTGACTTACAGTTATCCATGAAGAACTTAGCAAGTATCTTCTTTAAGTATGATTTCTGAGACAATTTTATTAGGCCTGCACTTCTGTCTCTGATTATTTCCATACCCAAAATCTTCTTTGCCTCCCCTAACTCTTTCATCTCAAATTCAGACATTAACAAGGCTTTTGTCTGAGCAATTTGATCCTTATCACTGCATGCTATTAGCATGTCATCCACATACAACAGAAGATAAACATATCTGCCCTGTTCATACTCTTTCAAGTATACACATATATCATATGCACTTCTCTTAAAACCATGTGATACCATATAACTATCAAACCTCACATACCACTGTCTTGGAGACTGTTTTAGACCATATAATGATCTTTTTAACAAACACACCTTATCTCCATTCACTGTATCTTCAAAACCAACTGGTTGTTTCATGTAGATCTGCTCATCAAGATAACCATGCAAGAAAGCAGTCTTCACATCTAACTGTTCCAACTCTAAACCATATATAGCAGTTAGTGACAAAATTACCCTTATAGAGGTATGTTTAACTACAGGAGAAAAGATCTCATTGTAATCAACACCCTCTCTTTGGGTAAACCCTTTTGCAACTAACCTTGCCTTATATCTTGGCACTTCACCTGCAATCCCTTCTTTAATCTTGAAAATCCACTTGCAATCAACCAGTTTCTGATCTTTAGGTTTGTCAACAAGTTCCCAAGTTTGATTCTTGTGCAAGGAATTCATCTCTTCTTCCATTGCATTTAGCCATTTATCTTTATCAACAGAATTAATGGCCTCATAATATGTGAGTGGTTCACATGAACTTTCTTCCTCAGCAACATTTAACACAAAGGCTGATAAGTCTTGTCTGAATCTTATTGGCTGCACAATTTCTCTTCTTGGCCTGTCTTTGGCTATACAATGCTCTCTGCTACTAGCTTGTTGGGAACTCTCAGCTTGGTCATTCACAACAACATCATTACTTTTGTTGTTGTCCTGAGGTTGCTCCACCTCAATTTCAAGTTCCTTTCCTTTAGACTTTCCATCAACAGCTTTACCAACAACATCTTTATACATAATATGTTCAAAACATTTTATGTTCCTGCTCACAATTATTCTGGGACTACCACCATTTAACCTCCACAGCCTATACCCTTTCACACCATCAGTATTGTACCCCACAATCACACATTTCTGTGCCCTTGGGTCCAATTTATCCTGACTTATATGTGAATAAGCCACTGATCCAAAAACCCTCAGATCAGTATAGTCAGTTTTTACACCAGACCATTTTTCCATTGGAACCATCATATCTAAAGCTGATGAAGGTGAAATATTAATTATATAAACTGCAGCTTTCACAGCTTCTGCCCAGAAGCTTTTAGGCATACCTGCTTCAATAAGCATACACCTCACCTTTTCTAGAATAGTCCTATTCATCCTTTCTACCAGACCATTCTGTTGTGGAGTTCCAGGAATTGTTAAGTGTCTAGCAATTCCATATGATTTACAGAAATCATTAAACTCCCTACTGCAAAACTCAAGCCCATTATCTGTCCTCAACTTCTTAACCTTTCTTTCTGTTTGAGTTTCCACAAGAGTCTTCCACTCTTTAAATCTTTCAAAAGCCTCATACTTATGCTTCAAGATATATACCCAAACTCTTCTAGAGAAGTCATCAATAATTGACAGAAAATAAGATGCTCCACCTAGAGATAAATTCTTAGTAGGACCCCACAAATCTGCATGCACATAGTCTAAAATAGCCTTGGTCCTGTGAATTCCTTTTGAGAATGAAACTCTTTTTGCTTTGCCCATTACACAATTCTCACAATCTCCAAATTCACAATCTACTAATTCACTTATTACCTCTTGTTTCTTCAACTGTACTAATCCATTATGACTCATATGACCAAGTCTCTTGTGCCATTTCATGGCAACACTATCTAAATGTTCATCAGCAACAGAAACTGAACATTCAGCTGACTTCACCCCATCTAACATATAGATATTATTTTCTTGTCTAGTACCAGTTAGAACAACCAATGAACCCTTAATGACCTTAGCCTTCCCATCCTTTAAACTCACATGATAACCTTTCTTTTCAAATGTACCAAGTGAGATTAAATTTCTTTTTAAATCAGGAATATATCTAACATCATGCAACTCAACCAAAGATCCATTATCTAACCTCAAAGACACAGTACCAATACCTTGTATTTGACAGGGATGATCATCTCCTAATTGTACAGTTCCCATTGGAACCATCTTTAACATACTGAATAACTCTTTGAATGGTGTCATGTGATAAGAACACCCTGAATCCATAACCCAACACCATCTGGATCCATCCTTTGCATGAACAACCATCAAAACATCAGCACTTTCATACCCATCATTGGAACCATCAGGAGATCCACTGTTGTGTTTCTTTGACTGATATTCATTCTTCTTTCTTTTCCACTCAGGACAATCTTTCTTGAAGTGCTTTTCAGAATTACACACAAAGCATCTTCTCTTTGCTGATTTAGACTTAGATCTAAACCCTCCATTCTTGTTCCTTGTGGATCTTTGTTCTGGTCTTCCTCTGACAAACAGACCATCAGAACCTTCATCCTTCATTTCTCCCTTCTTCTGTAATTCTTTTGAATTCATGGCTGAGACAACCTCTTCCATTGACAGACTTTCTCTACCAAACATCATTGTGTCTACAAAATGTTCATAGACCACAGGTAGTGATGATAAGAAGATTATTGCCCTATCTTCTTCATCTATCTCCACCTCAATGTTCTCAAGATCAAGAATGATCTTGTTAAACTCATCAATATGATCTTCAAGAGACTTTCCAGTAGCCATCTGAAACATATAGAGTCTCTTCTTCAAATAAAGTCTGTTAGCCAATGACTTTGTCATGTACAAACCTTCTAACTTGGTCCATACACCTGCAGCAGTTGTCTCTTTCGATACTTCTCTCAAGACTCTGTCACCAAGGCTGAGAATGATAGCACTGTGTGCCTTCTCCATGATCTCTTTCTTCTGCTTATCAGTAAAATCATTAGACAACTGTTCTTCACCCTTCAAGGCATCTACCACCCCTTGATGAACCAACAACGCTCTCATCTTTACCCTCCAGAGACTGAAATCATTCTTACCATCGAATTTTTCTATTTCGAACTTCGTACCAGCCACCATGTTTAATCTTTCCCCAATCTTCGTCAAATCTTTCTCAAGATTGAGCCAACCTGGCTCTGATACCAATTGTTATTGAAACAAGCGGAATAAAACAATCAACAAGATCAAAGGATTATTAAACACTCAAGAAAACGAATGATTTTATTATTATTATTAATCTTCAACCAGAGGAGTAATACAGAATTGAATACAGAAAGGAAATTACACGAATTGAAGTGATTGAAGTATCAATCAGAGAATCCCCCTTTTATAAGAACCCTAGCCCCTAATTAAGCTCAACGGCTCTTAACAACCATACTTCTAAATGTACAACATTAACCCCTGAAGTTTAGAAAACTTCTTATTCAATTATCAGACTTTATATTCAACTTTCAGATGTTGACATATTAAGCCCAAAACTTTATTTGACTTTTACATAGTCAATATCAGTCAACATTACTAATCTTTATTAGCTTGGAAACTGAATTGCATTATCTTAGCTCAACATTATTATCATCACATTAACAGCAATCTTTTTACATGGTAGTCCCGGATACTTGTTATTAACGGGTTATATATATACGTATTTGATAAATACGTAATACATATTCCTTATATATATTCAAAAAAATATACTTGTAAAATGTTAAGGCACCACTATTTTATATACACTTATTTTACAACATAAGATGTTTTCATGGGTAGCTTTTTTATTATTTTTTATCATCATTCTGTGATAAAAATTTGAAAAAAATATAAACAAAATACAACTTTTGGATTGTAGAACATAGATAGCATGTTATGTTGAATATTTTGACAACATAATGAAGTAGGCATGAGCAAGAGGGTGTAAAGAACCATCATGTTGTATTTCTTTGGTTTGAGTAAAACTAAATATAAAATAAATAAATAATTTAGAAAAGATAATGAGGTTGAGTAAAGTTTAATGGGGTTGGAGTTAATGCTGTCCCACCAGACACGCTCATTACTCATTACTACCCCTCACTTTTTCCGACCCCTTTTCTTAAATGAATTCAAATCAAATTCTCACTTTTTTTTAAAAAAAATATTCTTCCTCTTAATTTTTAATTTATAAGATTAATAACATAAATAAAAGAAAATATAATATTCATTACTCAAACTATTCAATGAATCCACACAATAACATTTTTGCTTTTAACTATCTAACGAATAAAAAAGAGATCATTGATGAATTTGTGAAAAGAAAGAAGAAAGATTGAACTTTTAATTTTATAATTTATAAGATAATAACATAAAATAAATAAAAGAAAATATAATATTCATTACTCAAACTATTCAATGAATCCACACAATAACATTTTAGCTTTTAACTATCTAACGAAAAAAAAAAAAGAAATCATTGATGAATTTGTGTAAGAAATTAGCTGTTAAAAAAAATACACACTATTAACTATGCAATTAATAAATATGATTTGTTTTGCCTACAAAAAGATCACTTATTTAGTTTTATTTTACTTAAGTAAAATCTTCTTAGGTCGTCACCATAAAATAACGCTCCATCTAAACACGCATACTGTAAACAAAAAATTTCTCATTCAAAATTGTTACACTAAAAACACATTAATGGTGTTTAAGACCAAACATATCTTATGGTAAACCAACCGAGCTAAGATTAGCCACACTATTTTTAGTTAAACTGGAAATATTTAACTTTAAAACTATTCTTTTTTGGTTGTATACATTACATGGTAATACATTATTAAATGTGTATATTATTCAAACAAAAAACCAAATTTAGGATGTTTTACATTACTCCCAAAACCTACCATAATTCCATAAACTAGTTTCTCAATTGAACCATAAAGCTTCCAAAAATTTCAATACAAAAAATAAATAAAAACAAAAATAAAAGCGACCGTATCAGAACACATATATAAAAAAGAAAGAACAAATATTATTAAAAAAATAAAGTAAAAGGAAAAGGAGTGTCTCCACTCTCTGTTCTTTGTTCTCTCTCCGGCATCCATCATCACTAATAACTCCACCAGCCATTAAAGACGGCACACTCTCTCATACCTACACACCCGACACCTCCTTTTCTTTCGCCCTTCTCTTCTCTCTTTATTATTCTTTAACACTCCCTCTTCACCTGATCTCATCTCACCTGTTTCACACACCAAATTCCATCATTTTCCGGCCAAAACACCGTCACAAACACACACTTAATCTCATTCTTACTCTCCAATCTCCCATTTTTCCCTATCTTTATCCAAAACCCACTTTTTATTTTCCTCAAATTCTCCCTATGTCGTCCCCAACCTTCATTCACGCATTTCATCAAACACCTTCCGTCCCCATTTAAACCCCCGTCATAAACCCTTTAATAATAAAAACCCAAACCGACAAAATGCGGATCAAGACGACGCCGTTTCACCCACCTCTTCTTCTCCTTCTGTTCCTTTTCTTCTTGAACACGATTTCAACCACAAACTCATCAACCATAGCCTTAAACGAAGACGTATTGGGTCTTATGGTGTTTAAAGCAGATATCCAAGACCCGAATAATAATCTCTCCACATGGACCGAAGAAGACGACAGCCCCTGCACCTGGGTCGGTGTCACCTGCGACCCGTATTCCCACCGGGTCACAGAGCTCCATTTACCCGGTTTCTCTCTCTCGGGTCACATAAGCAAAGGCTTATTAAACCTCCAATCTCTCCACACACTTTCTCTCTCTAACAACAACTTCACAGGCCTCATTTCAAACCCCAACCTCATTTCCCTAATCAAATCCTTACAATCCATAGACTTAAGCCAAAACCGGTTCACCGGGTCCATACCCGACCCGGTTTTTGCCCAATGCGGGTCATTAACATACATTAACTTATCCCACAATGAGTTGACCGGTCAAATCCCTGAGTCTATTACTACATGTTTAACTTTACAGACCGTTGACTTTTCGTCAAACCAGTTGTCAGGTAGGCTACCTAATAATATTTGGTCGTTGACCAGTTTAAGAACCGTTGACTTTTCTAATAACTTTCTTGATGGGGTGATCCCATATGAGAAGATTGAAAGTTTGTTTGATTTAAGAGTGTTTAATATTAGTAGTAATAGTTTTAGTGGTGTGTTGCCTGATAAGATAGGTGAGTGTTTGTTGTTGAGAGTTTTTGATGTTAGTGATAATTATTTGGTTGGGTTGTTGCCTGAGAGTTTACAGAAGCTTAGTTTGTGTAATGTGGTTAATCTTAGAGGGAATTATTTCACTGGGAATGTACCCGATTGGGTTCGCGGTTTGAAAAGCGTCGAAACGTTGGATTTTTCGGTTAATAACTTTACCGGGTTGGTTCCGAATGCATTGGGTGAGCTTGAAATGTTGAAAAGTTTGAATCTTTCGTTGAATCGGTTTACTGGAGAGTTACCCGAGTCGTTAGGGAAGTGTGGTAACCTCTCGGTTGTCGATTTTAGTTGGAATGTGTTTACTGGTGATGTTCCGGGTTGGGTGTTTGGTTTACGGTTAAAGAGTGTTTATCTTTCGGGTAATCGGTTTACTGGGAATGTTGAGTTTGGTGAGGCTGCTGCTGGTTTTGAGAGTCTTGAGATGTTGGATTTGTCGTCGAATTCGTTGTCTGGTGTGTTACCGTTGGCGATTGGGAATTTTAGTAGGTTGGTGGTTTTGAATATGTCGGGGAATAGTTTGGTTGGTTCTGTTCCGTCGAGTTTGGGTGGGTTGAAGGCGGCGAATGTTATTGATTTGAGCGATAATTCGCTTAATGGGAGTATTCCGAATGAGATTGGTGGCGCGGGTTTGTTGGAAGAGCTAAGGCTGGATGGTAACTTCTTGACTGGATCTATCCCGGACCAGATCCAAAACTGCTCGGATCTAACCGTTCTGTAAGTCTTCATCATTGCTCGATATGATTTTGTGTTTGTATGCGTGTTAAAAAGTTGATTAGAACTTATTATTTGTTTGTGCGCGTGCAGGAGTTTGTCTCGGAACAACATTACTGGTATGATCCCAGTGGATATCGCGAAACTAACTGAACTTGAATACGTTGATTTATCGTTCAACCACCTCTCGGGAAGTTTACCGAAAGAGCTCACAAACCTCTCGAACCTTGTCACGTTTAATGTATCGCATAATGAACTTGAAGGCGAGCTTCCTCTAGGTGGGTTCTTTAATACGATACCGCTTTCCTCGGTGTCTGATAATCCATCTCTATGCGGGTCAATAGTCAACGAATCGTGCCCGGGTGCACACCCGAAGCCAATAGTGCTGAACCCGAACCCGTCTCATTCAGACCACGGGTCGGCATCGTTGAACATGAGTCACAAAAGGATTATACTTAGTATCTCTGCCATTATAGCTATTGGTGCTGCTGTGTTCATAGCTTTGGGTGTGATTGTGGTCACAATTCTTAACCTCCATGTCCGGAACTCTATTAACCGGTCTGCTGCGGTTGCCCTCACGTTTTCCGGTGGGGATGATTTCAGTCATACCCGTTCACCGAGCTCTGATTATGGGAAGCTTGTGATGTTTACTGGTGATGCTGAGTTTGTATCGGGGACCCACGCGTTGCTTAATAAAGAGTGTGAGCTTG
Source organism: Ambrosia trifida (assembly GCA_028751855.1). NCBI lineage: Eukaryota > Viridiplantae > Streptophyta > Magnoliopsida > Asterales > Asteraceae > Ambrosia > Ambrosia trifida. The sequence goes on along the minus strand of CM054133.1, from coordinate 7,411,943 downwards.
GGCGAGGTGGGTTCGGGGTGGTGTACTGGACCGCCCTTAGAAACGGGCGGTCAGTTGCCATAAAGAAGCTACATGTCCCGAGTATGTCTAAATGTCAAGAAGATTTCGATCGGGAGGTAAAGAAACTCGGGACTATTCGTCATGCGAATCTGGTGTTACTCGAAGGGTATTACTGGACTCCTTCGTTACAATTGTTGATAAACGAATACGTCTCAAGTGGAAGCTTGTATAAACATCTCCACGAAGGAAGCGATGAAAATACCCTTTCGTGGCGAGAAAGGTTTGAGATCATACTCGGTACAGCAAAGGGTTTGGCTCATTTGCATCAGATGAAGGTTATTCACTATAACATGAAATCGTCAAATGTTCTGATTGATTGCTCAGGCGAAGCAAAAGTTGGAGACTTCGGTCTAGCTGCACTTCTGCCATCATTAGACCGCCACGTATTAAGCGGGAAGATTCAGAGCGCCCTCGGGTACATGGCTCCTGAGTTCGCGTGTCAGACGGTCAAAATAACCGAGAAATGTGACATTTACGGGTTTGGGATTTTGGTGCTGGAGGTTGTCACGGGGAAGAAACCCGTGGAATACATGGAGGACGATGTGGTCATTTTGTGCGATATGGTTAGAGGGGCATTGGACAATGGTCGAGCCGATGAATGCATCGATAGAAAGTTGAAGGGCGATTTCCCAATCGAGGAGTGTATTTCGGTAATCAAGCTGGGTTTGGTGTGCGCGTCGCAGGTACCATCAAACCGTCCCGACATGGAAGAAGTGATCAAGATTCTGGAGATGATTCAGTGTCCTTCTGAAGGTCAAGAAGAGATAGAATGAAAAGGGGCAAAATGCTGCTGGCAAAGACTATCGGTCTCGTGTTTGATTGTTTAAGCGGAGAGTACAACAGATCGAAGCGCGATACGCGATACCATGTTACATGATACTAAAAGGACAAACATGGCATGGGGTCTTTGGTGAGAGCATTTTGCCTTTGTGCTTGAAGGCAAGGTGTTAGATTTTGTTTGATATAGGCTTAGGATCCATACTTGTGTTGTTTAAGGTTATTTTTTTGTTTTATTGTTTTATGTTATATGTATTATTGATGAAAATCTTTGTTGGGTTACAATTGTTCCTATTTAACTCTTTTGTGGATAGTTGTTCTAGGTTACAAACTTGCAAGGGCAAATTCGTCTTTTGCTATACTATCTTTTTTATTGATTTTCTTTTTGTTTACAAAGTTATAAACTTACTAGGGCAAATTCGTCTTTTGCTATGATGTGTTCTTTGTTGACTACCTTGGTTAAGGATAAAGAACAAAAAGGGAAAGAAATATCATGTAGATTGTAGGCCAATGTATCAAGGAATAATGTAACTTTTGACCCATTATACCTTTACCAATGGTGGTGTTTTTATTTATTTACCAATGTTTTTTTTTTTTTTTTTTTTTTTTTTTTTTGGAAAACTTGCTTTTCCTCTTTATCAACGCTAAGGGGAGGTGTCGTGGGGTGCTGACATGGAAGGTGCGGGATTGCATGAACATGGTCCCGGTCCCATGTTTTGTAAAAACGTGGTGTGGAGAACATGGTCGTTCCATACCTCACGAGAAAAATAGAAGGATTTGGAATGATTTATGAAAGATAGGTGATGTAGAGGTGGGGATAGCGGAGAGCACCACACCCCTTGAAGAGAGTGGGAAGGACAGATGTGTTGTGGCTTGCGGGTATAACATCTAGCGTAACTCGTGTTCACTTTATCTATTTTTAGTGATTAGTGATTTTTGTTTTCTCATAAACATCATTTTTAATTTCTGTAAAAAATTCTATATTCATTTTGTATTTTTATTGTTCTAAAGCATGTGTAACTGTAAACGTTAATAAATGACATACCTTTACGACTGTATGTGTAACATACCGACTACCGGGAAGATTAACATGGATTAGTGTAACACCCTAGGTGAATCCCCATTGAAGAAACAACGAGTATGACTTGAGTATGATGAGGGGGTAGCTACCCGTGCTCACTACAGGATATTATCCTTTCACTCACAATAATGATAGATCCGTGGTCCGATTAGGTATATGGTAAGTTAACAAATAATATAATGCACACACAAGGTTTAAGTAGTTCGGTCTCGTTGACCTACGTCCACTGCAAAGATACGATCTTCTATTACTCGGGATATTACAAATATAACTTCGAGAAAATATAAATCGGAAATACAAGTGTGTGTATGTGATTGGAGAATTCTTCGACCTCTTAAAAGGTGTGGAGACCCTCCTTTTATAGAGGTCTTGTGGGCCGGAGGCTTGTGGCCCGCTTTTGGAGAGCTGGGCCCAGGCTTTGGAGTTGGGCCGGTCTTCTTAGAGGCCTATCCAGTTGGGTTTGGATCCTTAGTTAGATAAAGCAAACTAGTCAAGAATGTTGCCTTGCAATTGGTCCACGTGGCGCCCCATGATCGGCTGTCAAGAGCGGTGCACTGTCATTGGTACACGTGTCGCCGAGTTGTGGTTTGCAGCATCCTCCTTTTCCTCCTGGTGGCAGGAGGTGTCAGCTGAGGTGACATCTGACACCCGGGGGGCGTGCAGCAAGTGGGGCTTCAGGGGGGATGCATCTTGGCGGAGGATCTTTCCGTGGGTGTTATCCGCTGAAGACTGATGTGCTCAAAGTGGTTTAGTAAAAACTAACTAAATTAACCTAAACTAGACACTCTAAGTTTTAAATTTATAATCTAAGACTCTCTAAACCTAAACCACACAACCGGCAAGTGTACCGGTCAGTGCAGTACAGCTAAAGTAAGTCCGAGTATCGAACCCACGAGACTCTAATGAAAAACGTAAACTAGACTCGATTACTTATCTACAAACTGACTTAATAATGTTTTATTGCTTAAAGGGGGGGTTTCTAAAAGACTAATGCAAATAAATAAAATAATAAAACTAAAATACTAAATACACAAACTGGAGACTGTAACTGAGGTCAGATGGATGGGAAGGCACTACCTAGGCTAGAATCCTACACATGAATGATAAGCTTCTAATGGCTATGGAACTGGTGTGGAACCGGGATCTTAAAATACTAAACATCAAGAATAAACTAGACACCCTCGACCCTTCTCAAGGGGAAACCCTAGAATATTGTTGTGCTGTTAAACCACCGGTTGAGAGGTTACCCTCACAGGCTTACCTACTCGAATCTTAAAGTACCCGCTAGACAGTCTACCTCACAGCGCGAAAGTCACAATACACCCTAAAGTGCAAGGGGTAACTACAATATTTCTGATAAGACTTGGCCTACAAGGAATGCTAGGGAAACTAGGAAGATCTTCTCACAAAGCCTCTAGAACTAGCAATTTAACACTCTAGACAGACCAACAATCTCGCACCTCACAGCTATTGAGAATTGGTAGAACACTTAGAATTATCTAACTAACAATTACAACTCCTATGGATAACCTGCAGAATTAACCATAAACTAGTCGCTAACACTCAGTCCGCAACCTAACCCGCATTCATACATGAAAGACATTCACAAAAACGCAAGTGGAGTTTATAAAAATTAATTAAACAAAACTAAATACGCATACACATCAAACCAGAAAATAAAGAGTTCTTTACTTTAAAATTCAACCACAACCAAAAGTTCCAAAACAAAAAAAAAAAAAAATCAAACAAGCGTAATCATCATCGCCTAGGTAGCGTCATGGTTTAGCCAATAAAAGTCATGGCAATATCAAAACAATAAAAGCAAGACAAAATCATGGTGTTCACAACGGGTTAGAATAGAATAAATAAATAATAAATATTGAATTAGAACCGACCCGTGCTGGCACCTATGCTTCAACCCTTGAGCTTCACCTCTAATAATATTCCCTTAATCTGCTGCTCGATGTCTTTTTCTCCAAGAAGTCCAATTGTGCACAGCCTCTCCAATAAAAATAATATTTGCTCCTCAATTCACTTATGCGACCTCCTCCCTCTAATATATTCTGTCTCCCTTCCAAATAATATGATGCGGCCTTCAGAATCCTCAATCGATGCCCCTCTCATAAATTGTGCCCTCCAAAGACTCAATTGGTTGATTTGGGCTTCGGGCCCGTGAGGTGACTTCAAAGTCACAATTATTTGTTGACTTTATTATTATTATTATTATTATTATTATTATTATTATTATTATTATTATTATTATTATTATTATTATTATTATTATTATTATTATTATATAGTAGTATAACTCCGTTCTATTGACTCGGGTGTTCTTTACTTGACCAAATTTGCTCGTTTACGCTCCAACGTCCATGAACACCTACAAAAAAAATAAAATAGATAAACACTAAAAAAAATCCAAAACTAATAAAAATCTATAAAAACTTATACTAAATAAAATAGACCGGTACAAGCCTAAAACTAATAAAAACTCTATCTAAACGACACGAAAATTGTACAAACTTTACACTGAAAATAGATGTATTTTACAATACATCAAATATCCCCACACTTATCTTTTTTTCGTCCCTGAAAAAGAATTATGCTATGGAATCACAGTTAGGTTTACATCCAGTTTCAAAACATAGGTTACTTAATTAATAATCTACTAACGTGTTGATTGCGATTGCAGGTATATTGATCCTCTTAAACCCACACCGGTTTCCAAGCCCCTTTTTATTTATGTTAAGTTCATGTTGATTAGTCTATCTAGGGTCTCACTCAAAGGAAGCCAAAGTTCCTCGTAATCCCGCCTCAAGCTTATGAAGCTAAAGGAACGACCAATTGACCATTTCCCAACCGTCTTATGTAGAAAACCAAGAGAATTTAAAATCACTTTTTTTTTTTTTTTTTGGCATACTTAACTCAGAGGGTGTGACCAATCCAAGTCGCTATCCCAGTGGCCAGGCACCTTAAGCTTCAGCAATTTTTTTTTTCATCTCAGCATACTTAACTCAGAGGGTGTGGCCAATCCAAGTCGCTATCCCAGTGGCCAGGCACCTTAAGCTTCAGCAGTTTTGCTTTGATTTCTATTTTTTTTAAGTGATTAGAAATTCTAACGGTTTTCTACTTATAACGGTGCTTCTTATACTATTTTTGGCGGTTTCGGTCTTCCCGTTTCTCCTAGATGAGAACCCACAAAATAGCCTAACATAATTAATTTATTACTTTTCAAAGGAAACCTTTCTACCGGCTGAGCCTACCCACATATCCCAAATCAGACACGTTTTCAATCAATTTTAATCTCTTATTATACATACTATTTGAAAACCGGACACCTAACTTTACCTATCATTTTCCATATTTTATATAATGCAAACTTCAAAATCAGGGACATTTTCTCAAATTTTTTCATTTTTTTTTTTTTGGACTCAAAACGACCCTATATACAGACTAGACGACAGTTTCCATCCCCACACTTAAACTCTACATTGCCCTCAATGTAGGAATAGAAAACGACTCAAAACAAAAAATAAATTCCGAATACAAAAATTATAAAAGTAAGGGCAAATTGGAAAGGACTTAGCTGGTTTATTAACGCGTAAGCTCCAAAAACTCTAGTCCAATCCAGCTCGATCGTATAGCATTTTGGTCGTGATCGGCTCTGACATAATGGTAAACTCTGGGCTTGCCTTGATAAATAATAACAGCTCCGGAATCACCCGAATGGAGATTGAGTACGGGTGGTGTAATCCAAACCTGCGCAAAACGAAACAAACAAAACCCGAGCATAATACCGAACCACACAAAAATAAAAAGACTCAAACTACTAACTTAGACTCATAATATAACAACAAACAAGAAGACGTACCTGCTTGGCAAAATGGCGGTGAATGGTGGTAGAACCAAATGGGTATAAGGAAAAAAAAATACGGTTCTCACTCAACGTGAAGGACACTGGTGATCACAACACGCGTCGCAAGCAAAAAAAAAAAAAAATATAACTTTCCGGGGTAATTGCTGTCGCATGAGGCGAACAGGTCAGCCCAGACTCATCTCATTACGTGAAAAGTCTTTTTTTCACAGAAAGTTAATTAAAATTTTTTTTTTTTTTTTTTTTAAGAAAAATTCTCTTATTACCCAAACCTCCATCAAAATTCCCAATCATCTTATGTAGAATATATATAAAGATAAATACATGGGATCCGCTCATGGTGAAATTTCCTCCACCCAGGCAAACACGAAAACCTGCAAACAGACTCAAAGACACAAAAACAAAAAAATAAAATAGAAAGATAAAAACCTATGAACAACTATCGAAAGACGGACCACAAATAAAAAAAAATGAACAGCTAGAAAAAAAAAATAATAATAATAAATAAAGTATAAATATAAATTTACAAACTATACAGAGCCTCCCCACACTTAAACTTAATCAGGGGGCTTCTCTTTTATCTGGACCCGGTCCAACCCGTTTAATTCCACCCGGTCCTCGTTAACAATTGAATATTTATTAGTGGAATTGAAAAATAATTTAACAGTTCTTAACGGGTCAGACCACCAAAATTTAAACTTACCTGGAATTAACCGGATGCGTGGCATGTAGCAAATAGACTGGTCGTGCTTGACTTCCACTGCCTTCCTCTTCTCCAACTCGTGCCAGTCTTCGATCCTTTTCCGGTTCCGATCCTTTCTTTTTCTCTTCCTTGCCCTCTCCCGTGGTGCTGTTGATTTTGAAACTCCATCTATCACTAATACCACGGGCCAGCTATGGTGTGCTTCTTCTACCACCATTTCCGTGGGACGATCCCCACACTGAGTTCTTTCATCTAGTGCAGGTTCGGTCATGTCTGTCGGTTCAACTTCGAGTAGGGCATCCAGGTATGCCATATCTCCATCAGGATCAGACTCCCCTAAATCTTCATAAACAGGCAAACCCTCTAACTCCAGATCTAAAAACTCATCCTCTTCAGACAATGAATTCTCACCCATCTCATTGTCTTCCTCTGCACCAAACATCATATCAACGGAATCTCCCAATTCCACTTCTTCTTCAATCCCTTCTTTCCTCATAAACGACCTTTGATACGCCGCCCATTCTTCTTCGTCGTCCTCTTCGTCAGAGTCACTCCCAAAATCATATATAGTAACCTGTGGCACCGGAGGTGGGACTTCAACGTCCAATTGGTAGAACACTTAGAATTATCTAACTAACAATTACAACTCCTATGGATAACCTGCAGAATTAACCATAAACTAGTCGCTAACACTCAGTCCGCAACCTAACCCGCATTCATACATGAAAGACATTCACAAAAACGCAAGTGGAGTTTATAAAAATTAATTAAACAAAACTAAATACGCATACACATCAAACCAGAAAATAAAGAGTTCTTTACTTTAAAATTCAACCACAACCAAAAGTTCCAAAACAAAAAAAAAAAAAAATCAAACAAGCGTAATCATCATCGCCTAGGTAGCGTCATGGTTTAGCCAATAAAAGTCATGGCAATATCAAAACAATAAAAGCAAGACAAAATCATGGTGTTCACAACGGGTTAGAATAGAATAAATAAATAATAAATATTGAATTAGAACCGACCCGTGCTGGCACCTATGCTTCAACCCTTGAGCTTCACCTCTAATAATATTCCCTTAATCTGCTGCTCGATGTCTTTTTCTCCAAGAAGTCCAATTGTGCACAGCCTCTCCAATAAAAATAATATTTGCTCCTCAATTCACTTATGCGACCTCCTCCCTCTAATATATTCTGTCTCCCTTCCAAATAATATGATGCGGCCTTCAGAATCCTCAATCGATGCCCCTCTCATAAATTGTGCCCTCCAAAGACTCAATTGGTTGATTTGGGCTTCGGGCCCGTGAGGTGACTTCAAAGTCACAATTATTTGTTGACTTTATTATTATTATTATTATTATTATTATTATTATTATTATTATTATTATTATTATTATTATTATTATTATTATTATTATTATTATTATTATTATATAGTAGTATAACTCCGTTCTATTGACTCGGGTGTTCTTTACTTGACCAAATTTGCTCGTTTACGCTCCAACGTCCATGAACACCTACAAAAAAAATAAAATAGATAAACACTAAAAAAAATCCAAAACTAATAAAAATCTATAAAAACTTATACTAAATAAAATAGACCGGTACAAGCCTAAAACTAATAAAAACTCTATCTAAACGACACGAAAATTGTACAAACTTTACACTGAAAATAGATGTATTTTACAATACATCAAAGACGATGCTCTTACTTCCCTGCATAGCCTCGCTGATGCGTGGTGTATAATTTTGGCGGGTAGGGTGCGCTTAGGCGCTGGTACCCTACCCCTTCACCCATCGGTCGTGGCCGAAGAGATATTTGGTTCATAAGTAATTCAATGTCTTTTAAATTTAAATCAACAACACGTTTTAGGCTTAGTTCGTTTGTGGGATACATGAAAACTCCACAGTTAAGCGTGCTCAAGTGGACTAGTAACAGGATGGGTGACCTTCTGGAAAGTATCTGCCGGGGCAACAAAAACAAATCTGTGAGCTTCTGGATGAGATTATATTTTATTATATTAGTATAATACAATGGTTTATTCAACAATACAATGCATGGCCGGCTGGGAGGGTGAGCCGGGTGCTCACCGGCTCTGGGCCCGACCCTTAAATGGGCCCGAACATCCAGCTCAGCTGGTTTGAGGTAAGGTGGGTTTTCCTTTAGGGGTTCTCATCCTGGGGGGAGGTCACAAGTTCGATCCATGCACACCACAAAAAAAATTCTCCGTGACGGTTTGAGCTTAGGCAAGAAGGACACCGGTGCGTGGGTAGGGATTCGAACTTGGGACCAATAGGTTAGAGTTGTATAAGGATTTCCATTGATCTAAACCTTTCAAAAAAATATATATATTAAATTCTATATTTAGGATATATATTTGTGTTTTATACATTAAAATCTTGTTAGTGGAGTTGGAAAAACCATGTTAATTTAATGTAGATGTCTCAAATTCAATCCTTGGCTCTAGCACTATACTCAAATTTTTTTATAATTCATTCTTCTTTACAAAATTTTAGGCCCAAATTATTTTTCGCCCAAGGCCCAAATTTTTTTTGACGTTTTCGGAGACGGCCCTGATACAATGCACATGTTATTTTAAACAAAACTTTTTAATACTAATTATATGACATTGCATTTATCAATCCATATAATACACAAGATTGTAAAAAATAGGAAAGAAAATTAGCCGTTAAAAAAAACTAATACATAATATGTCTAACTCATACAATAGTGTGTTTCATCTACATGCATTGCTCTAAAAGTTTTTAGATAAAAATAATTATGCTTGGACTTAAAGTATAGATGTTGGGTCGTTGTGTCTTTCTACACTTTTATGAAATTTTGACCTTTTTATATTATAATATCTCTTCTTCATGTTCTAAGTATATGCTACTGTTTTCCAAAGGTTTACTTACACTTAACACAAAACACCAATCATTATAGATTTGGTTTCACTTAAGGGAAATATTAGGTGGGGATGAGTTGCATACGTACGTTGTTGGTTTATGAGTTTATTGTACTTGTGGTATACAAGGTTCTTAATCTCATAATTTAAAAGTTGATATTAATTCGCCTCCAACCAAATCAAATCCATCATCTGATTGCGACTTTAGTAAAACACCTTCAAATGTTTTCGTGTGTGATAAATGCTTTGACTTTTGTCCAATTCTTTTTTTTTTTTTAGACTATCAGGAGTGGGGGCGGGAGAGGGCGGGAAGGGGGGGGGGGGACCATCGCCGCCGGTAGGGGCGGGAAGATGGCGGGGGGCGGGAGGGGCTTCACCGGCGTGGGGGGAGTGTGGGGGGACACGTGGCAGCCATCCATTGGGCCATTTTTCAAACGGTAACTTTTAAAAAAAAAAAAATTAATTATTTGAATGGTAACATTAACGGTCAAAAAAAAAAAAAAAATTATATAAATTACTCCCATTTCACTACAAAACACTCACTTTAACCAAATTTTATACACTTTTCAACCAATTTTTATACACTTTTCATCCAAATTATATACACTTTCTCAACCAAAAATGAACCCATACAACCGAGGCTTCGACCCGAACAACCCATACGCGTACGTCCCAAACCCGAATACACCACCGGTTCGCCCGATCCCAAACCGTCCACCCATTCCTTCACCTTGTCCCGACTACGCGGGTTATGCGGGTTTCATTAGTGGGCAAATTTATCCTAATTTCCCGTTCAATGATTCTCCCGTTCCTTCACAACTTCCTTTAACGCAAACTGTACCCGAAACACAACCCCAAAATGTTGCTGGATCATCTTCGGGTAAAAACCCCTCTGCAAGAAGAAGTCACAGGAGGAAGACCCCGGAGGAGAAAGCAATAGCCGCCGCTAACCGCCAACCACTTAAGTGGACACCCGATGAAGAGCTCGCTTTAACGAAAGCGTGGATAAGCGAGTCAGAAAAAGAGCAAGGTATTTCTAATAATTTTTTTAACATGATTTATAGTAAATTTTTTTAACATGATTTTTATTTGTAATATTGCTAATATTTTTTTTTTTTTGTAGGAACTAGTCGCCATAAAAACGACTTTTGGAACGACATAAACAACGCGTTCCATGGGTTGATGGGACGAGAGTTCTATCGAGCAAACGATAGTCTCTCGTCCAAGTGGACAGAGATAAACAGGGCAATGAACTCGTTTCAACCGCATTATTATTACGCAAGAAACAATCCAAGAAGCGGTGAAACGGACACCGACAGCCTAACCCGGTCGCTTTTAGCGTTTCGTAACGAAACCGGTCTCGAATTCAAGTTTCTTCATTGTTGGGAAATCGCCAAGAACCACTCAAAATGGGCGTACGTCCCCACTGCAAGCAACTCCGCAAAAAGGTCGAAAACAAATTCGTCAAGAAACCGTCAAACTGATCCTGAAAACGTAGAAGCCGTTAATTTGGATGAAGACGAGTTTGAAGAGGAATTGAGTCGCCCACCCGGTCGAGATAAGTAAAAAAAGAGGGCGCAAAAATCTACTGCCTCGGGTTCGGGTTCTGGATCAACCGGCGCCTACAGCGCTGACTTGCAAGATTTAAATGCCACCATGATTCAGTTCAATACGATTCAAGAAAAAATGTTCGAGGAGAAAAAAAATATTCGCGAAGCGTTTGAAAAAAAGTTGACTATGAAAGAGCGAAAATTGTCTATCAAAGAGCAGCGCGAAAAACGCGAGGATATGAAATTTCTCGCCATGAACACCGAGCATCTTCAAGGGCCGGAGTTAGAGATGACGCTTCAAATGAAGCGTGATATTATGGAAAAATATAATATGAACTGATTTGTTAGTCTTTAATTTTTTTCGGTTTTTTTTGTATTTTTTTTAATTTTCTAGGTTTTTTTTTTTGTATTTTTCTAGGTTTTTATTAATTAAAAATATTTATTATTATTATTGTTTTATATATATCAAAGTTAAAAAAAAAAAAAAAAACAATAAGTTTATTTTATTTATATGAGATTTAATAAGTTGATTTTTGTTTTAAAAGTTTTCATATATTAACATGTAGCTAACATTCCAATTAAATGGTGTTTGGACTTTGGAGAAAGAAACCAGGTTTAAACCTTATGGGATGCAATTAAAAGGGGTGTAATAAAATAGTGTAAGGAGTGTAAAAAAATGAAGAATGAAATTAGCTATTATTAAAACACATTCCAATTAAATGTAACCTCTTTAGTATTGCACCCGTAAATATTGGTACAATGAGGTAGACAATTTCTGAACGTTATTTGCATCACTTCTGGTTATAGTGATGACTTTCAACATTTCATTTATTAGCTCTCATGCAATGTGGGTTATGGGGAGCTGCAACTAGCGAAGTTTGAAAAATACAGTGGTGGGGGCCGAAAATAACGAGACCTAAATTTTTTCTTAGCGGTGGGGTCGGTAAGATCAAATCAGTGGGTCTAGACTCAATTCATATAAAAGTTACCTACGAAAATTGCAACTTCCATTACTGAGCCAAAAAACAGGGGGGCTGGGGCACCCCATGGCCCTTATTATGCTTCGCCTCTGGCTGCAAGAGCGTCGTTGGTGTCACGTAGCACGCGTCAGGGGCGCGGACAACATTACATGAGGCCATGAGGGTGCTGACCATGGCATGGGGCCGAGGATTTGAGGCGACTCGCGGACGGAGAAAGGTGATTTTTGTTTTGTTATTTATATTAAATAATATACCCACACAATCATATGTAGCCACCTTAACCTAATACCACGTTTCATATAAAGCCTCTTAACACTCTTTTGGTGGTGTTAAGGGTGATAAAAAGTGCACCTATGTGGCATCACTTTGATAGATTCGATTATACGAGAGGGATATAAGTTGAGAAGGGAAAGGAGGGAGAAATTTAATATAGGACTTGACCTAAGGTTTTATTTATTTTTAATTTTTGTTTTTCAGTAGACATGGTGAAATGTACATTTACAATTTTTTTTTTTAAAAAACTCGTCTCTAAAGTCTATTATGGATAGGAATTTAACCATGTTAATTAATAATGGTAGTAATAAATTTGGGTAGTATTTAAAATGGTGGAATAATTGATGCTTAAATTTGAAGTCATTGGTACAATCAAATGGTATTGGAAGCTTAAAAAGGAATGGGGGACCGAATGAATAAACGAGCATAAGGCCACTTCACATGATGCATATTTTTATTAATTCAAACACCAGAGGGTAGGTGTCTTCTTAATTCGCTTCATTATTATTTTTATATGTATCTTTTTTTATTCATTATATTTATACATATATAAATATAAACTAATACATAAAATAATGTACAAGAATCTCACTCAAATAAACTATGAAAATTTCATTCACTGCAATATTTGAACAAAAATTAACAACATGAGCGTAAATCCAGATCCCAAACCTTATAATAATAAGTTATATTTTACTTAAAAACATCGATTTTGTTTCACGAATGGCTATTTGGTAGCCTCTTAATAAGCCTCTTAACCATTCAGGTCTGAATCATTCAGCATTCGGACTGTTTGTTTCAGCATCTGAATAGAATGATTAAGTGCTGAACCATTAAGCTAATAAGGGATACTGAATGATTCAGCTCTTATCCATTTAGAGCCTCTTAACCATTCATACCATCTTAATGATTCAGCACTTAAACAACCAAACAACCCCATTTACTACTTTTTATTCAAGATGGTTCGTATATCATTTCTGTCATCAAAAATATAAAATGTTTTAAGAAGTTGGTTATTTATGTAACTTTTATTTTAATAAACCATCATTAATTTAGTAAAAATAAAATAAAATAAAGTCTTATCATGTTTATGTTGGAAAAGGCAAGTCGTTTCGTTATGGTTACTTCTAATGAAAACATTTGTTCAAACATCATAATCACTACTTGGAATTCTTAAGATTGATGATGATGGTTATTATTATTCAGTCTTGCTTGAAATCCCTTTGTGTCCCATACAACAATCAATGCCTCCACCAGCTCTATAAGTAATCTATGTTTAAAGTTTGTACACCCATACAACATTGATCCTTTCATTCAATTCCCCATTTAATAGCAACTATCAAGCTAGCAAAGTAGTACACCTATTTTATTAATAGGTGTCTCGCGTTATCATTTGTTCGTAATTTGAATTGTGTATACGACATTCTACACATGCCTAAACCGTCGGACCAATTTATAATACGACATTCTAAATAATTCTAAACCGTCTTGATGACTATAACTTGTGTCGATCTATTTAGTTTTGACTTATCCTTGCACATCTTTTGGAAGAATATTGTCTCTTGTAGAAAAAAATGTTAATAAAATGATTTTAGCAGTGTTTGATTTGATAAAAAACGGAAAAAAATAGTTCTTTCTCCTATACAAAAATTGTTATGATTCGTTTTTAGAAGCTTATTTACTTTATGCATGTTCAAACATGATTATAAAGGATACAAATAATTTCATTAAGTTTTCACAGAATACCAATTAAATTAATCATACTTTTTGTCACTTTATTTCACCAAACAAATTGATAGTAAGGACTTATGAATTATGCTATATGTTTATTTTTTATAGGAAAAATAGAAATAAATAATCCCAACTATTTATTATTGGCCAATAACAGTCCTAACTACGAAAATCACCAATATTGGTCCTAACTTTCGACATACTGGAAACCAACGGACCCAAACTAACGGAGGCTAACTCCGTTAGTGTGATGCTGACGTGGCATGCCACGTAGGATCATTTTGCCACGTGGCATGCCACGTAGGATGCCACATAGGATTATTTTGCCACATGGCATGCCACATAGGATCATCTTGCCACCTAAGCATGCCATGTCAGCATCACACTAACGGAGTTAGCCTCCGTTAGTTTGGGTCCGTTGGTTTCCAATATGTCAAAAGTTGGGACCAATATTGGTGATTTTCGTAGTTGGGACTGTTATTGGCCAATAGTCAATAGTTGGGATTATTTATTTCCATTTTTCCTTTTTTATATAATATGTATACTTGTTATGGTTAACAAACACATAAATATTTTTCTTTTTAAAAAATGACAACACACACTTCGTTATTCTATACCACCTAAAATCCATGTGTATACCTATAATGGGGTTTTGAACCCTCATCGGTATCACTTGGTTTATGGGAATTCCAATGCTATTGGGCCAAAGCCCAAAGGTCTCACATAATTACATTCATTTCAATTCATTTCGACTTGATATCATATGTATGATATAGTGTTTTATCATAGTTTATTGTGACGACATGTAAGACAATACAATAACATATTAGTTTATCGGAACTCAAAATTTTATAATCATAAAAAATCAGAACTATGGGTGCAAATGTAGTTAATGTCATCATTTAGAGCCTTCACATATTAAAACCTTTAAGGGTCTGTTTGGTATGGGGTAATGGAATGGATGGGGGAATGGAATGGACGAGGTAATGGAATGGACAAGGTAATGGAATGGATCATTACCATTCCATGTCTTGTTTGGTTGTCATGTGGGAATGAAACAAAACATTACTTTGTGTTGTTGGATAGACAAGAAAAAACGAATGAATAAAATCGATGGTTAGTGGCGGTGGTGGGTGGTGATATGTGGCGGGTAGCGGCGGTGGTGGGCGGCGGCGGCTGTGGTCGGTGGCGGCGACGGTGGAAGGTGGAGGTGGATGGTCGTAATGGTGGGTGGGAGACGATGGTGAGTAGTGGCAGTGGTGGATGGCGGTGGTGGTGGGTGGTGGCGGTGGTTGGTAGCGGTGGTGGTGGGTGGTGACGGCGGTGGTGGGTGGTGGTGGCGGCGGGTGGTGACGGCGGTGGTGGGTGGTGGTGGTGGCGGGTGGTGACGGCGGCGGTGGGTGGTGGCGGCGGCGGTGGGTGGTGGCGATAGTGGTGGTGGGTTATGCTTTTGTTAGTAAAAGGTGAATTGGGATGGAATGAAAAAAAAAACATGGGGGGTGGATGGAATGGTTTTGAGGGAATGGAATGCCTTGTGGAATGGGTGATTCCATTCCTTTAGCCAACCAAACACCTTATTTTTCATTACCTTGTAATGGTCCATTCCATTTCCCCTTTCATTCCATCATACCAAACGCTACCTAAGTGATTTCTGAAGTACAAGGTTATTACTTATTACTAAGGGGGTGTTTGGGATTGATTATTCAAAACAGATTATGCGTTTTGGAAAAGCAGGGGTGGAGCTGCTTATAGATTATTGCGTTTTGTTAGCCTAAAAAACTGATTATCTGTGTTTTCAAAACGCAATCCCAAATACTAAAAACTGATTATCTGCGTTTTCAAAACGCAATAATCTAAAAATTTGATTCAAAACGCAATCCCAAACACCCTCTAAGACTAAGGGGTGTGGGTGGGGAAAAGGATCGGGAAGAGTGATGTGGCTTCTTTCCCCAAGGGGAACACCGCCCCCCTCATCTTCCCTTCGGTGTGATCGGGACTTTTCTCCCGTCTTCCCGGAACCATTTCTCCATAATTGTTTTTTGTCTTTTCTTGTATTAATATTATATATAAATATATTTTGTCTTTTTAAAATATTAAAATAAAGGAAAGGGGAAGGGGAAAGAAAGGGAAACCATTTCCCCTAGAAGGGGGAGGAGAAGGGGAAGATGATGTGGCGATGATGTGGACAAGGGGAAAGAAGGGGGAATGGGAACCACACCCCATATTCTAATGTATCAATAGTCATCATTCTATACAATATTTGATACTCTATTAAAGCAAAGCATAACCATTTTTATGTTTTTTTTCCTATTAAACACTTGAGAGTTCATTTGAGCTTTTATTGTTCATTTTATATATGTTTAATATGAACTATCTTGTTTCTTACAAAAGTCACTAAGATGAGTTTGATCAATTTTCATATCAAAGTAAAAGTTATAAAAACATTTTCATATCAAAGAGGCCAATAGCCCAAATCCGTTATTCTTATCCACGAAATTTACTCTGTGGAAATATCACATTTGGTTCCTTAAGTGTCATTTATTTAGACATTAGACAAAAGGGTTGATTTGTTTGAATTATAACCCCTCTGTTGATGCTGTCCATTTCACCATAATTTAAACGAAATCAACTATAGGAGAAATTAGTTGATAAATTTTCTTTTATCAACAACTAGGTTATTTGCCCGTGTAACACACGGGTATAATAAGTAAAATTTATATAAAATTTAAATATATAGTAACTAAGATTACATATTAATGTAAATGATTGAAATTTTTAATATATAATATAATTCCTAAAAAAACAAAAAGAAATCACAAATCTCTAAATATCTCTTTGTATACAACATTGGTTGTTTTATTTGTTAACATTGCTATATCTATCTAATATTAATAATTTAACACTGACTTTGCTTTTTACTCTTGACAACGTGATGCACAATTGGCCATAAGCGAAAACAGGGTATTTCAAATACAAAGCAATTCTTGATAGCGATTGTCTTTGTCTTTTGCTTATCGTCATTGTGAGTCATACAGATAAAGTTTTTTTTTTTTTTTTTGAAATTGGAACTTAATTTTCTTATTTAAGTTAAACAAAAAATAAGACATTTAGTTAAAAAAAAATTATAGTTTTTGAAAGTGATAATAAAATGCGGTAAATGACATAAACATAAATAATTGTTTGAAAATTATAACATAACTAAGAAATAAGTCAAATCTGAAAACATACTATTATTATGTCAGTGATCAACAAAGAAGTAAATTGTTACAAATTAACCCCCTATAACACATATAACAACATAAAAATATCATAACTTAAAGTTAAGAGAAATATAAAAAATCTAAAGTTAATTGGAAATATCTTAAACTTTTAGCAATTATTAAATCACAAATGTAAAGAGTTTAGTATTCTAAAATTTAGAAACAATAACTTTTAATTCACAATAATGTTAAAAATGAATCTATTAGAAACTGAATATCAAATTTAGATTGATCATTCTCAAAGTACTATACAAGTGTATTTATACATATACATAAGTAACTGTTAAAGAGAAGTTATGGACATTTATGGGAGAATAATGTATGAAGTTATGGATAGTTATGGGAGAAGAATGTATATATGATTTTATAACACTCCCCCTCATATATACATTATTGTTCATTATACACTATTAACAACATGCTTCAGGATGATGTTAAATCGGTACTTCAGGACCTATAAGACAAACTGATACTACTGGACCAGTTATACTGCCTCGTTAAAAACCTTACTAAGAAAACCCAGTGGGACAAAACTTAGTCAAGGAAAAGAGTACAGCGTGTATAATGCTCCCCCTCACTTTAACTAATGTCTTTCAATCTTCGGAGCCCGATCCTCTGTGACAGTTGCTCAAAACTGCTTCTAGGTAAAGATTTTGTGAACAGGTCAGCTAGATTTTCACTTGACTTGATTTGACGAACATCAATTTCCCCTTCCTTTTGCAGGTCATATGTCGAGAAGAACTTTGGTGAGTTATGCTTTGTTTCATCACCTTTGATGTAGCCTTCCTTGATTTGTGATATGCAAGCAGCATTGTCTTCATAAATAATCGTTTGGTCCTTATTGATTTGTTCTAATCCACATGCTTCTTGTATATGATTGATCATTGATCTCAACCACACGCATTCTCTACCAGCATCATATAATGCTATTAATTCGGCATGGTTTGATGATGTTGCTGTAAGTGTTTGCTTAGTTGACTTCCAAGAAATAGCTGTGCCACTGTATGTGAATACGTAACCTGTCTGAGATTTTGCTTTATAAGGATCTGATAGATATCCGGCGTCAGCATACCCAACAAGCGGGGACTTGTTATCTTTTTGATAGAAAAAACCCAAGTCTTTTGTCCCGCAAAGATACCGAAATATGTGTTTTATTCCGTTCCAATGTCTACATGTTGGATTTGAGCTATATCTTGCTAGTACATGTACTGCGAATTCAATATCAGGTCTAGTGTTATTTGCGAGATACATAAGAGCACCGATCGCGCTTAAGTACGGTACTTCTGGACCGAGTACTTCCTCGCCTTCTTCTTGAGGTCGATAAGGATCCTTATGTGGATCTAGCGGTCGGATAACCATAGGTACGTTGAACGGATGAGCTTTATCCATATTAAAACGTATTAACATCTTCTGGATGTAGTTTGACTGATGGACAAATGTTCCATTGCATAAATGCTCGAATTGTAAGCCGAGACATAGTTTTGTTATTCCAAGGTCTTTCATTTCAAATTCGTTCTTTAATAATTGAGCAGCTTTCTCTATCTCTTCAGGAGATCCGATGATGTTGATATCATCAACATAAACTTCTATTATTGTAAACTTTAAGTTTGATCTTTTTATAAAGACACATGGGCTGATTACATCAGACTTGTATCCTTCCTTTTCGAGATATTTACTTAGTCGATTGTACCACATTCGACCAGATTGTTTGAGACCATATAAAGATCTCTGGAGTTTTATAGCACACATATCTCGAGGCGTTGATTTAAATGCTTCAGGCAATTTTAATCCTTTAGGGATTTTCATGTAGATGTCATTTTCAAGTGTCCCGTATAGGTATGCGGTGACGACATCCATAAGTCTCATATGAAGGTCTTCAGAGATTGTAAGACCGACTAGAAACCTAAGGGTTATCGCATCCACTACGGGGGAATACGTTTCCTCATAATCAACTCCTAGGATTTGGGAAAACCCTTGTGCTACAAGCCGTGCTTTATATCGTACAATCTCATTCTTTTCATTTCTCTTTATTGCAAACACCCATCTATAACCTGCTGGTTTGATGTCTATGGGTGTTCGGACTACAGGTCCGAAAACATGTCGCTTTTCGAGCGAATTTAATTCGGCATTTATTGCTTCTTGCCATCTTAGCCAATCATTTCTGTGCATGCACTCTTCTAGAGTTTTAGGTATGTAATCATTTTCATTTATTACATCCGTTGCTATAGCATATGCAAATATATCATCAACACGTGTTTTATTTCGGTTCCACATTGTACTATTTTGTACATAATTGATAGAGATCTCATTTTCATTCGGTACCATTGTTTCTTCAACAATTTCATTTTCCTCTGGAATCATATTTGTCTCTTCCGGGACATTTACCACTACTGGGGTTTCATTCATAATATTTTGTGCGTTTTCACCAACTGCGCTATTTTGCTCTTTTCGTTTTCGTGGATTTTTGTCTTTGGAACCGATTGGTCTTCCACGTTTTCTTTGTATTGTAATCTCTTCAGGGATTACCTTTATTCGAGCAGGTGTATTTGATGCTGGTATATATGACTTTGTCACTCGATTTGTGTCTGTGAATGCATCTGGTAATTCATTTGCTATCCTTTGCAAGTGTATAATCTTTTGAACTTCATATTCACATTGACCACTTCGGGGGTCGAGATTTGATAGTGATGATGCATTCCATGTTATTTCTTGTGTTACCAGTCTTTCTTTATTCTTATCTCCCCCTAAGACTGGGAACATTTTTTCATTAAAATGACAGTCAGCATACCGTGCTGTAAACATGTCCCCCGTCAATGGTTCTAAGTATTTGATAATAGACGGGGAGTTAAAACCAATGTAAATGCCCAGTCTTCTTTGGGGTCCCATTGTGGTACGTTGTGGTGGCGATATTGGTACGTATACTGCACAACCAAAAATTCTAAGGTGGGACAAATTTGGTTCTCGTCCGGAGACCAGTTGTAGTGGGGAGTATTCGTGATTAGCAGTTGGTCTTAATCTGATCAGTGCAGCAACATGCAAAATAGCATGGCCCCATGCAGAAGATGGTAGTTTACATCTCATGAGGAGCGGTCTAGCGATTATTTGTAATCTTTTAATCAAAGATTCAGCTAAACCGTTTTGTGTGTGAACATGAGGCACTGTATGTTCAACCTTTATCCCAATCGACATACAATAGTCATTAAAAGCTTGGGATGTAAATTCTCCTGCATTATCCATCCGGATGTTTTTAATTTGATTGTCCGGGAAATTAGCTCTTAATTGTATTATTTGGGCTAAAGCCGGGCAAATGCCACATTTCGAGTAGCTAGAAGACTCACATGTGACCATCTTGAGGACGCGTCAATTAAGACCATGAAATAGCGGAATGGTCCACATGGAGGGTGTATGGGCCCACAAATATCCCCTTGTATTCGTTCTAAAAATGAGGGGTTTTCATGTATCAATTTATTTTGTGAGGGTCGAGTAATAAGTTTGCCCAAAGAGCATGCTGCACATGATAAATCTTCTGGTAGCAAAACTTTTAACGTTTTTAAAGGGTGTCGAGTTGCACTTTTGATTATTCTTCTCATCATTATGCTACCAGGGTGACCCAAACGGTCATGCCATATATTGAACGCATCTTTATCTAATAATTTCTGGTTAGTCACCATGTATGATTCGATAGGATTGATATTAGTATAGTATAATCCAGAGGATAAACCTTGTAGTTCTTCAACAATGGTTTCATGTCCATTTTTGTTGAAAAAAATTTGAAGATATTCAATATTATTTTCATCTTTGGTTTTTAGATGGTAACCATTTTTCCGAATATCTTTGAAACTAAGTAAATTTCTTCTGGATTTACTAGAATATAATGCATTTTCAATAGTTAGTTGGGTACCCGAAGGTAGTATTATGTGTGCTCTGCCAGAGCCTTCAATAAGGTTACAAACACCAGAGATAGTACCAATAGGTGTCTCTGCTGGAGACAACTCAGAGAAAAATTTCTTATGCTTGAGAACAGTGTTAGTACTACCACTATCTGCCAGACATTCATCACCAATAATAGCTCTGCTGGAGCTAGCATACATATTTCTTCAGGAAATAAAAGTAATAAAGATTAATACAAATTAGGAATGTAAACCATTTACATGAATTTAAATAAAACATTATAAGAGTTCATACTAAACCAAGTAAAAAGACATAGTTTGAAATTAAAGACCATAAAAGATACATAACATAATGTTTAAACATCACGAACATTTTCGATGAAATCACATGCATCCAAGTGAATGTCTGACATATTAGATGCTAAATTAGATGTATCTTCAACCAGATTAGTTTCAACTTTCTTTCCTTGTTCTTTCATCATGCGTTGATATGCTTCAATGAGGTGTTTGGGGGTGCGACATGTGCGAGACCAGTGATTTGACATACCACATTTATAGCAAATGTTGTTTTGGTTCCCGCTAGTTTTTCCTTTCGGGGGTCGCCCCGTATTTTGTCGACTTGATTCGCCACCACTATTTTTAGAGTTGTTAGACTCCCGATGCCATGTATATCCCCGTCCACGTCCACGGCCACGGCCTCTACTGGGGCCGCGACCTCTGCCTCTCTCACGCCTGCTATGATAATTTGCCACATTCGCTTCAGGGAATGGGCTTGCACCCAGTGTTGTAAAAGGCGCTAGGCGCTAGGCAGGCGGTGAGGTCTAGCCTAGGGACTAGTCGGGACTAGGCGAAAATTAGGCGGAATTAGGCGTTTTGGTATTTTATACGTATTATATATATATATACACAAATTTAGGGGTTTTTTTAAAATATGTTAAGATATATACACATAATACTTAGATATATACACATAATACTAAGAAATACCTAGAAATACTTAGAAATTTAATAAAAAAAATAAAAAATAATAAAAAAAATAAAAAATAGGCCCGCCTAGGACCGCCTAGGCTCCGACTAACTGCCAAAACGCCGAGGAATCCGCCTAGGGCAAAATTCCAAGTTTTTCATCAGCCTAGCGCCTAGGCGCCGCCTAGGCGGCCGCCTAGGGCGCCTTTTACAACGCTGCTTGCACCTGTAGGTCGCGATTGATGATTTTGTAGTAGGAGCTTGTTGTTTTGCTCCGTGACCAAAAGACATGAGATTAGTTCAGAATATTTAGTAAATTTACGTTCCCTGTATTGCTGCGACAGGAGCATGTTTGAGGCATGGAACGTTGAGAAAGTCTTTTCGAGCATGTCTTCATCAGTTATATTTTCACCGCATAGTTTAAGTTCAGAAGTAATGCGGAACAAGGCAGAGTTGTATTCACTAACAGTTTTAAAATCTTGTAGTCTTAGATGAAGCCATTCGTAACGGGATTTTGGGAGTAAAACCAACTTCTGGTGGTCAAAACGTTCTTGAATGCTTATCCATAATTCAAGAGGGTCCTCAACAGTCAAATATTCCCTCTTTAGATCTTCGTGAAGATGGTGACGAAGAAATATCATAGCTTTTGCTTTGTTTTGAGGTGAAGTCTGATTACCATCAACAATTGTCTCCCCCAAATTATTTGTTGTTAAGTGAATTTTATCATCAAGTGTCCATGGGAGGTAGTTGTTACCCGAGATATCAAGGGCGGCGAATTCAAGCTTTGATAAATTTGACATTTTATCTACAAAGGAAAGAATCATTTATTTAGAAACGCGCATGTGTATGAGAACTTCAGGTCCTCTTTAATTAGAACTACAGGTTCTATGACAAGGCTGTTTTTATATATTTTGAACGACTTTAATTTTTGTATTCCATATGGACGGTTCGCAATTTATAGATGGCTTTTGTAAGGCGTATGTACACTTGTATTGATAATAGACTTTGGCGTCATCATATTTACAAGTGTAATCAATCATGCTGATAATAGTTATTGTTGAATATAAAAGTACTAGATTATACCCCGGGAACTTCCCGGGGTTGAGAAATCTAATATAACATATTAATCTTACATATAAAATAAAATGATGCGCTTTACAGTTACATGCAGGAAAGCTTCGGGTAGCACCTAACCTAAAACAATTAAAAATGTATCTCCAATGTTAACGTCTAACCTTAAACAATGTATAACTTTAATATTAATATCTAACCTAAAACAATGTATAACTCCAATGCTAACGCATGTTGAAAATAAGATTCATATTTACCGAAACATAATTAGTGACTTGCCTATACATGATTTACCTGAACACTTTGTGTTTTTTTTTCCTGTATGAACAGAACCCTACAAAAAAATAGTCGTTTTTTTCTCTGTTTTTTATATAACGCTATGGTACTCGTTGGAAAGATAATAAAACGCTCGTTAATTTGGCGTAATTTTTTTCTTTAAAAAATCTCGTATATAAAAGATATTAACGTTTAAAAATTATGGGAGGAAACATAAGAGATAAGAGAGAAAAATCAAATTTTGTTTTTAATTTTTTTTCCTAAAATATTTCAATGCCACATGGGATGACACATGGCACACTCAAGGAAGAGAATGTCTCTTTGAATGCCATGTCATTAAAATGGCTTTGGTTTATTATATATATAGATTTTTAATAAAAATATAAATATATTAGTGATTTGCTTTTCAATAAAAATACTTTGGTTAAAAATTGTTTCAAGTTGTCGTGCCTGTTATTAAATTCGTACGATATATTAATTAAATAATAGTAATTTGTTCTTGGTTGGATACAGTTGGTAACTAATGAAAATATTATAATGTATAAGATCAAGATCCATGTATCATATGTTCAAACTGTTTACTTTCACATCTTGAAGAAAATAATACTCTTTCATTTTTTTTTCAAAGCATCTGCTTGTTAAAACTAATAATAATAATATTAATAATAATAATAATGGCGTTATAAGATTCGACAGATTCGTAGACACCACCGCTGTACTCTGTGAGATTAGACGCCGGAATCGGAATCTTGACAGCGGCGATTGGTGGGTGTGTTCATCGCCGTCGATGGCGGAGTTGTTTATATATGGTAAGATCTATAAAGAAATCCTATATTTTGTTCTAAAGTTAAAAAAATAAATCATATTTCTGTAATCTGAAATCCAGATCCAAAAACATATTCATGTTATTCCAAAGGATTAGATCTATAATTTGAAAAATAAAATAAAATTGTTAACTTTCTTTCTATGAGAAAAAAAAATTCCATTGTATATGATTTGTTTGTTCTAAAAATTTGTTCTTGATTTTGATTTCAAAATTTGTTTTTGTAGTAAGCTTTTCTTTGTCGAGAAAATCATTGAAGTTTTATAAAAGTTCTATCATATATGACATGTCCAGAATTCAAAATCTTCAAAAATTGTAAAAACATGATCAAAACTTTTATAAAAATGGATGTGTGTCTTCCTTTGGATGAATATGCATATGTATACTATAAAAAATAACAGGGAGAACATATTCGAACATAGTGTAAAATACTGATGATATGTACCAGGGTTGATGAATCTGTGATCTCAATAGGATGTGAGACTACTTGAAGATCGACAAGGATTTTTGATGAAGAGAGCGATTCGTGCTGATAACGTATTAGAAACTGAATATCAAATTTAGATTGATCATTCTCAAAGTACTATACAAGTGTATTTATACATATACATAAGTAACTGTTAAAGAGAAGTTATGGACATTTATGGGAGAAGAATGTATATATGATTTTATAACAGAATCAAGCTAATTAAGAGCATGTTTGGCTCTCCATTTTCTTTTCTCCTTTCTCTTTCTTCTACCTCCTTTTCTTCTTAATCCCAAAAGTAACAATTTCTAACTTATGACTTTTCTCCTGTTTTCTCCTTTTCAAAGCACAAAATCTCCCAAAACTCATTTTCAAACAATTACACAAACACTTTTTTTTAACTTTTGACTTCTTGAAAAAGTTATAAGTCAAAAGGAGATGAGGAAATGGAGAGCCAAACATGCTCTAAGTATTCAACTATGTACAAATTAAATTTATATTTTTAAATTGTTATCACAAAGTTTCTGATTTATTTCGCAGTTAAAAAAATTATTTAATTTTGAACAATCATATTATGATTAGATGAATTGATGGAGGTAATTTGAAGTATTTAAATTTGATTTGACTTTAAAGTATGAAAATTTAATTTTGTAATTTTAAAGTACGATAAATATTTTTTGGTTTATAATTATAAATACTTTTTAGAAATGTTAACTATATTTGATGAGATTGAATATGTAAAAAATGTTTGTTTTATGATATTTTTATATTGATTAATAAAAACAATTATGAAAATAATTTAAATACTAATTAAATGACATTTATTGTTTTGAATAATTAATGTAAGACTTCATGAGGGAGTGGCATGTGTCCCTCATATGTTTTCTTTTATTATATAGTGTAGATGTAGATGTAGATGTAGATGTAGATAATATTTAAGGACCCTAAATTTAGAATTCTAGCAAAACAAGTTTTATAAGTTTAATCTGAAAACAATATACTCACGTCACCTTTTCTAACGCATATAAATGTCTAAGTACATCTTAAACAAATTATAATTCTTTTTTAACAAATAAAATGTTCATTGTTTTAGATATTTATATTGTTTTAAATATTTTATATTATTTTTAAACAAATTAAAGTATATTAATGTAGCAACTGATTGAACAGTGCTTTTGAAATGAACAATATCGATTAAACCATCTCTTAAATAGAATTAGATATCAATCAGGTTAAGATTGTGTGTGTGTGGTGTAGTGGTTAGGCGGTTGTTGTGTTAGCAGGAGGATGCAGGTTCGAGTCCGGCATGAGGCACCGGTTTTTATAAATTTTTTACACGGTTGACTTGGTTTGAGTGGGACACGTGGCAGGTGTTGGACAGCTACATCTGTTTTCCATTTTCCCTTTGTTTCATTATGTTGGTGGCTTGATTTTGCCATAGTCGGTAGCGTAACCACCGTACACTATTTTGTTAATTGCAGATAGCACCTCCATCGTCAGTTTTGCGACTATGAGTAAGTAGTTGATTTATGAAATTTGTATCGTCTTTTTTGTTTGAGGTGTTTTGTGATTAGGTCTTGGTTTTGATTATCTAATTTGAAATTCCACATCATCTGTGGTTTCTTTGATTTTTTATGGTTAAACACAATAAAACCCACTTCCTCTTGAATGATCATTTATAATCACTACCTTTTTCTCTTTTACACATTAGAAGATCAAATGGAGGATTATCATAAAACCTAATTAAAATGCTGAATGAGTTACGCTTTGGGCATTCAAGATACAATGGAGTAACAATCATCAATGATTTAAGAATAATTCCCTTCAATTGTGTTAACTACAGGAATCAGCTTGCTGCAAAAAGTTGCTAATGATTGGGCAATTGAATTGTTGGCCTCCAACGATGGAGATGATTAATACTTTAATTGAAGGCTAAAGATGGTAGCGGACGTGGAATCGGTGGTGATGTTTCTTTTATGATGATGGTTCTGACGGCCCAACACCACACTCCACATCGTTGGACATCAGCGACTCATATGTCGTAAACGCCACATTTATTCTACCAACCCAAACCAGCACCGGGTTGTTAAACCCCAGGTATTCTTTCTTTTTCTTTCCTTATTTGTTTTGCTTAGTTATAGGCATCCATTATGATTGTGATGGGTTTTATGATCCAAGATCTATACTTTTTGGACTCCTAGTAGTTGTTTATTTTATTGTGCTATGAATCTTATTGAAATAGTTTGTTCAAATGAGTTTACTTTTGGTGTTTTTGATAGGTGGTAAGTTGGTTTATCAGACTACCAAGATAAGGGCAAGTGGACCTAAATGCCCTGTTACTGGGAAGACGATTCAAGGGTGTGATTGTTTATTTTGGTTTAATGTTATTAGATTTCAATAATTTGCATAGTAATTACTATTGTATACACTATGGTTCAGTTTAATATTATAGAAAATGAAAAGCTGTTGCTACTTATCAATTTTTTTAGCGATTGGCGCGTAGGCGCCTAGGTGAATCACACACCTTAGCACCTAAACGCCTATGCGTCTAAGCGAGTAGGCGCCTAAGTGAATCACGCGCCTAAGTGCCTAAACGCTTATTTGTCTTCGTTAAGATTCATACAATGGGTAATGTAAGGCCTGATGTAAATTGAAGTATATAATTACGTCGCCAATTGGAGATGACAGAAAATAACCAGCTGCAAGGTATTTTCAGAATAAGGGCGTTGATGTAATTTGTGACATTAAGCTGCCAGTTGATTTTTGTTGTATGGTGCCTTGCAGGCTGCAACAGTAGCAGCAGCGCAGGCTACGACTAGCAGCACTGCAGCCTGTGACCACCAGCAACATGAACAGCTCTTGATTCGTTTTAACAGCGGTATAAGCAACCAACTGATCAGATCTGATAGCATAGGAGGAGCCGGTGGTGGCGTCGCCTTTGTCACCAATCACAGGTCCTATTTACTTGTATAGGTATCGATTTGGGCTTTACTTAAATTGAGCATATATACGTGTAAACGGGTCGATTTGGGTCGCATTTTAAGACAACCTATTTGCTTTTAAACGGGTTGATTTAGGTTGTATTTTAAGACGACCTATTTGCTTTTAAACAGGATTCAGGTTATGTTCAACAAAAACGCATTATGCATTTCCTATATTTTAAAAGATAGATGCATTATATCGAACAACCGTCATCTTAAGGCGTAACACTTAGGTATATTTTACTTATTACATATGCATACATGTTTTAAAAGGAGCTTCGTATTAAGTTGGAGTCTGAGGCTTATAAACAGGTTTAGAGTGTGAATGTTTGTTGTTTTTTTTGTTGATTGTTGTTGAGGGTCTGTGCTTATGTTGTTTAATTTCTGTGATGTTTGCTCGAATGAAGTACGTTTATGCTGCGTTGATGGAATGAATGCAATAATTCCTAATGATATTAGGAATGCTGTAATTTGGTTTTGTCTGTGGAATGTAGTTATTGTCAATGAAGAGTCATTTCAGCTTAAAAAATGATAAAAATGCAAGTTTCACACAGTGGGTTTTAAACTTGTAAATTTTTTTGAAACTTGATGAGGCCCTATATCTAAGAGAGGAGATGAAGGTTATTATTATTAGGGGTGGTTGCCCTCATCTCTTCTAATTCAACTCTAATTTTGACTTTATTATTATCAAGTCAGAATTAGTGGCCAATGATTCTGTTCCAATTTCAACAACCCCTTGTATTATAAAATGAGTTCTCTGTGAGTGAATTATTTGACATTTTTTTTTCTAGGAGAGGTCAATGCTATGGTATTTGGTGTTCACATATTTGTTTGGATTATCTTTTTTTTTTTTTTATGCATGTCTAGGACAACCAACTTTGAGGCTTGTACAACTTTATAAACTTACTGCACTATTTTTGGTTATCATCATAAGTTGATGGTTGGATTCCATTCAAGCTAGAATTATTATATCACACTTGCTTCGCTTTTTTTGCGGCGTTTGATATTTGGCAAAGGTATAGTCGCGTTGATTTATATGAATCGCCTTAACTCTTAATTTATATATATTTTTGTTTACAGTTCGTGTAAGGAAAATAAATATGCTTCAAAAGTTTGGTTTCAAGCGAAATTCTTATTTATAACATCGTTTTCCGGTATAGGATGACCCAAGCAGTCTATAGCACATTCCCTTGATACATTACTTGTAATTTGCCTTCCCTGCATTAAAGAGCTTCATTTTTACTTTTTAGGTCAACCCCATGACTTTGCAACTCAATGCTGAATGTCGATAACGCTTTTCTAATACACATATTAAGTATGTCATTACAATACAACTTGCTTTTCTTTCATGAGTACCCATACAGGTTGCTTCTATGACGGCTACCTGACCTATTTGGGAGGAGCTGAACGCTACATTTGAGTCTCGGTGTAATAACCGCGCAACGCGCGAAGATGAATACACCTAGTTTCTTTTACATATCTTCAAGGCTCAACCCACTACACTCTAGCCGACATAACCAACCAACCAATCCGGTCTATATTTTTTCCAAAGCCGTAGTTAATGGTCCAGTCCAAAACAATAGTCCAAACCAATCAAACAATATCGTTTAACATCCCTACATTAGTTCTTGAATTTGCATAAGAAAGCAATTATTTACGTAATTGTAAAAATTATATTAAAATGCTAAAATCGTCGCTAAATTTTAGATATATTTCCTGTTTCCATCTAGTGTGTGTGTGTTTTTTAATATCAACAGGAGGTTTGACATTATTGTCTTTTCCATCTAATATGCACAAACCTTAGAAATGATTTTTGCTAGGGATGAGCATTTCCGTACCGGTACCGAAAAATACCGCTTCCGGTACCAAACGATACCGTACCAATCGAAACTGGGTACCCACTTTTTGGCGTTTTCAGGATCGGTACCTTCAGTTTAATACACATATTTTAACGATTTCACCTTCAAATACCGTACCAGTACAAAATACCCAATTTTAACAATTTTTAAAATCAATATTTTCATTACC
Organism: Ambrosia trifida; assembly: GCA_028751855.1. NCBI lineage: Eukaryota > Viridiplantae > Streptophyta > Magnoliopsida > Asterales > Asteraceae > Ambrosia > Ambrosia trifida. The sequence goes on along the minus strand of CM054133.1, from coordinate 7,382,248 downwards.
GATACCAAACTCAAATTATAATAGTCTTCAATCGCATAACAATAATTAAAAAAATTTCCTTTATTACATGTCCTCAAGCCTCACAACCCACTACACTCCGACCACCATGAATCCTCCGGCACCACCACCACCGTCATCCACCCTCCAGCACCACCACCTCCCATTACAACCCCTTCTGTTCATTACCCATACAAAACCAACACATCAAAAACAACACCTCAAATGCAATTACCAACCAACAAACAAAACCACAACCAAAACCATCCACAACTTCACCAACACAATCAAACACGGTTCCAAAATCCAAACCTTAACAGAGTTCAACCACCTCTTCATGACCATGGTATCCTCAAACCAACTAGACCTGGCCCACCAATTCTACTCCACATTACCAACTTACAACTTATCTGCAGACAGTTTAACATTATCCATACTTGTAAACTGTCACTGCAAGCGTAACCAACCATTTGAAGCCCATAAAGTGTTACAACACATGATTATTAAAGGACCCAGAAACCCAAATGTTAAAACATTCACTCAAGTTATTAATTCGTTTTGTAAAAAGGGGTATTTAAGTTATGCATATAAGGTGTTTGATGAAATGCGTGAGTTAAAATGTGAGCCTAATATTAATACTTATAATTGTTTGTTGAAAGGGTTATGTTATGTTGGGAGAGTGGAAGAGGCTTATGAGTTGTTGGTAAAGATTAAGACGGGTGAGACGGGTGATGAGTTAAGGTTAAAGCCGGATGTTTATAGTTTTACCGCGGTTATGGATGGGTTATGTAAAGTGGGTAGGACGGATGAGGCATTGGAGTTGCTAGACGAGGCGGTTGAGATGGGTTTGGAACCGAGTATAGTTAGTTATAATACGGTTTTTAATGGGTATTTTAAGGAGGGGAGGCCGTTGGAGGGGTTTGGGTTGTTGGAGAGGATGAAGGAAAGAGGGTGTATACCGGATTGTGTTAGTTATAGCACTTTGTTGCATGGGTTGTTGCAATGGGGGGAGGTTAGGGCGGCGATTAAGGTTTGTGACGAGATGATGGGTTTGGGGTTTGAAGTTGATGAGCGAATGATGAACACTTTGTTAAGGTTGGTGTGTAGGAAGGCGAGGAAGGAAAAGGAGTTGTTGAAAGATGCGTATCGACTATTTGATGAGATGTCAAAGAGAGGTTGTGGTGTTGATTTTTGTGGTTTGGAGCTTATGGTTGAAGCATTTTGTAATGGGAATGAGGTGGATAAGGCTTTTGTGAATTTGGGTGAGATGGTGAGGTTGGGTTTGTCTCCAAGGATGTTTACGTTGAGTGTTGTCGTTAGGGGACTTTGTGTTGAGGGGAAGATTGAAGAAGCAATGTCGGTTTTGGTGTTGGTGTGTAGGGGAAGAAGTGACATGTTTGAAAGAGTAACCTTTGATGTTATGATTAATGAGATGAATCGACGAGGCTTGGTTTCGCATGCCAGTTGTGTATATTGCGCTGCGCTGAAAAATGGAGTGATCCCGCTTAGGAAGCCTAAATGTTGATTTGTTGTGTGATGTAGAACTTTAAAAGTTCGACCCTTGTAAAATTCAGATGTAACATGAGATTAGTTTTTTCATAATACAAGTTGCTTTAGTGATTGTTTTAAAAACAAGAGAATACAGTTTTTCTTTTTACCTTAAGACTAATAAGTTGTGTGCTCTAAGTATCTCATGTAAAAAGGTTTACGGGATAATAAAATTATATGCCACACATTTGTGAACCTCTGCAAAAGTTTTAATATATCCTTTTTAAAATTATTTGGGGTTGAACATTCTTTATAAATAGGGTTGGTTATTTGCCATTTTGGCAACTTACTATATAAAAATCGGTACCAGTACCCTTTTATTATCCGTACTGATATTGAAACTATCGATTACGGAAATCAATAAACCTTGCACCCATACACGTACTAAATACCCGAAATCAGTACAGGTGTTGGGTATGAGTATTTAGACCATATGGTATGGGGCACGGCAAGATGATGTGGAGGCTGGGCAATGAGTTGATACCCCTGGCTACACCGCCCCCTAGGGTGGGCAACGGCAATGGCGACAATGAAATGCCTTCTATGCCGTGCCACTTATTTGTATTTTAATTGATTTTTTTATTATTTTTAATAATTCTGACTAATGAAGATGCCCGTCATCATAGTGTACACCACCCCCTTAGAGGCCCATTATCAAGATGCCTCTCCTCCCACTCCTACGTGGCGGCCCATCATGAAAATGTCACCCCTCTCCACACCATATAGTCTTAGAAAGAAAAAAAAGCTCATCCCTATTTACTTATTTAGTACCAAAGAAAATCATCCAAATCTGTATGGCAATCATTACCGCTCACTCACCCTCTTTACGAGTCTCTTATGTGTTTAAGGATGGGTGGGATGGAAAGTATGTATTCTTACCACCCTAAGAAATGGAGATGCGCCATGTGTATAACCCAGATAAATCCATTTGTCTTATCATATACATTGGAGATCAAGAATGCCTTATCATTGGAAATTTTGTCATTTCTTGCTCTTTGCATGAACCAACTACTAGACATAACATCATTAATGAGGCCATAAAAATAGTTTTAGAGGGTGTTTGGGATTGAGTTTGGAGATGCAAAAGTGCTTTTGGTCAAAAGTGCTTATTGGCTTATGACTTTTTGAAAATGAGTTTTAAAAAAAGTGTTCGGATTAGCTTTTGGGATAAGAAACGTCAAAAAGTCAATAAATTGTTATTTTTTTAAGTGTTTCGCTTAACTTATTGTGAATATTGGTTGTATGGGTGGTAGATTTGTAATTTTTTTCCAAAAGTCAAAAGCCAAAAGCCAAAAGCCAGGATTTCTAACTTTTCAAAAACAGCTTTTCCACCCTTAAAAGCCAAAAGCCAAAAGTCAAAACAGAAAGTGCTTTTGGGTTACACAAACAGCTTATTGACTTATTGGCTTTTTGGAAAAGCCAATAAGTCAATAAGTTGTTTTGAAACTCAATCCCAAACACCCTCTTAATATCTGATTACCTCCAGAGGGTCCCGGGGTTGAAAAATCTAATTTTACGTGATAACCTATTACAAATGGCTCAAGTTAACTAACCACAAAATCTCTCAATCATTGCATGTTCATAGTGTTCTAATCAGTAATAACTCATATTCCCCACAAAATCTAATTTTACGTGATAACATGAACACTTTGTGTGTTTTTTTCCTGTATGAATGAAACCCCACAAAAAATAGTCGATTTTTTCTCCGTTTTTTATATAGCACTATGGTACTCGTTAGAAAGATAATAAAACGCTCGTTAATTTGGTGTAATTTTTTTCTTAAAAAAATCCCGTATATAAAAGATATAAACGTTTAAAAATTATGGGAGGAAACATGAGAGAGAAAATTTTAAATTTATTTTTAAATTCTTTTTTACTAAAATAACTCAATTTAATTAAAAAGAAAACAATTCAAAAACACCAAAAACTCTCAATTATGATGCCACGTGGCACTCTCAAGGGAAGGTTGAGGCCTCCATTGCACGTCACGTCAGCATATACGTTTTCTTTTATATATATTAAACTTTTGCCCGCATTTACACGCGGTTCACCAACGTACAATTATTTTGAGTCGTAAGATGTAAAAAAAATATAGTAGAAATATTTTATTAAAATTTAAAAGAAGACAACATACATTTTATTCAAATATCAGTAAATATTTCTTTATAGACGACATTTTTTGTTTTAGTCTGCACCTTCCCATCAGAATCAAGTATAAGTAACTTCACACCTGCCCTGCTTTTAACTCTTGAAACGACGACATAAAGCTGGCCATGTGAGAATACAAGGTCTCTTAAATACAATCCAACCTTCGATAGAGACTGTCCTTGGCTTTTATTGATGGTCATTGCGAAACATACGCTTATTGGGAATTGACGCCTTTGGAACTTGACTGGAATCTTGTTATCAGATGGTATCATATTTATTCTAGGAATAAGAGTTTTGGTACAAATGTTTCCACCTGATATGATTTCGGCTTCAATAACACGCTTTGAAAGTTTGGTGATTCGTAGCCTTGTGCCGTTACACAGGCCATTTTGTTGATCTATGTTTCTCAACAACATAACAGGAACACCAATCTTTAGTGCTAAGCGATGATTAGGCAATCCAGAAATTTTTAAACCATTAAGGACATCAGGAGAATATAAATCTTCCTGTGAACGGTTATTAGCATTCTCAGTCTGGCATATATTATCAGAGCTCAAATACTCGACTTCATCTCCAGGAAACAATGCAAGCAACCTATCATTAATTTCATGTACCACTTTGTTTTTTGGTGCAAGTATTGCTTGTTCTCCAAAATAATCTTTATTCTTGTAAAGCTGAAGAAGTGAAGGGTAGACGAAGTCAATTAAGCTACAAATAGGATCTGATGAATGCTTAATAAGAAGATCATTTGGAATTTCTACACCTGCCTCATCTTCATCAAATGAATCACCAACTTTACCCTCACCTAACTCTAGAAGCCAGTCTGCAAATTTCTTTATTTCTTCTGATTCAGATGCTGTAACATCGCAAAAATTTCCACGAAATTTCTATACGAAAAAGCCCTTATTTTATCCTTAATTCTACACTTATGTGCCCAAGTCTATATTTATTTTTCCAAACTCGCAACCTATATATATATATATATATTGCATTTTTTATATAATAATAATAATAATTATATTTCTGTTTTAAAAAAAAAATAAAAAAAAATAGTAATAATGTATATAGTTAAAACAGATTTTGCTGCAGCCCATCTATTCCTTTCTTTTGTTTTGAAGCCCACTGTGCCAGCCCAGTTAATGCGGCCCAAGACCTGAGCCCACTGAACCTCGGCCCAACCCCACCTCCCTTTATCCCATTTTAATCAAAAATAAAAGGGTCCAGCCGGGTTTCGAACTGGTGACCTTTTATACACACACACCACGCCTCAACCACTAGTCCATGCTATCATATCTGATTTGATTTAGGAACATTATTTATTTATACATACTTTAAAACAAAAGCTGTTTCCATATCTGCTGCTGTATACGCGAGCAACAGCCAAGGCATAGCCTTGGTTGAATCTTCCAACTAATACCCTAATTAAATCAATGTTTTTTTTTGGAAACTAGTTAATCTCACATCAAGGCTGATACAATCCTTCCACAATTAATCATCAATTAACCGTGATTTATGTATAATCACGCGTAGACTATTCATCTCGTGGTCAAACTTGCCAAATCAAACATCTAGACCTGTTCACTATAAATTGGACCCCAAACCACATTCTAACAGCGCCGAACATCTCTTCCTTACCTCCAATTCCTCTAAAAATTCTCTGTTCATCAGTTTTGTTCGTATTTTGACTTGAGGGTTGACTTATCATTCATGTACAATCCATCACTGTGAGTATGATTTCTTTTGTGGGTTTTACTCATCGGCTATCAAACAACAATAGCCCTAACATTAATCGGGCTAAGGTTGTCTGAATCGTTCAATTGAAAATTCTAGGGTTCATGTTTAATTTGGGGATAAACTAAAACGAGCATAGTGTATTTATAAAATTTCGTTCAGTAAATATCACAACCACTGGCCTAGGCCAAGTGGTTGTGACGTTGGCTCAATACAGAAAGGAACCGGGTTCGAGTCCCGGCTCTAACCTTCTTTTTGCTCTTTTCTTTTCTTTTTTAACAAACAATTATATATATATATTAAACCTTTTAATCTTTTAAATTCATTTTAAAATATCAAAACTATTTTATAAATTCTAAAAAAAATATATTTGTTTAATCTGAGATAAAAGTTCAACACCCAATTTTTAGTTTTCAAAAAATTTATTTATTTAATATATATAATAAATAAATCAAGTTTATTCCATTTTATTTATAAAAATCTATAAAAATATCAAAACGATCTTATTAATTTCCACAAAAATTATTTTAAATTTTTATAACATTAAACTTTTCAGAAATGATTTTTATTTCTGAAAAATCATTTATTTAATATTTTTAAGCAATTTTTGTTAGATTTAATCATAATTAAATCATAATAAATCCAATTTTTGGTATTTTTGCACCAAAATTTTATACAATTTATTTTTAAACATTTAGAACAGAAATATGATTTTTAAAATAATAATTCTTTAATTTTAGTATTTTTGAATATTAAAGTTAAGTTTTGACAAATTGTAACAAATAGATTTAATAATCTATTTTAAAGAAAATAATTTTATAAAAATTATTTTTATACTTTAAACACATTCTTGTAACCATCTTAAGTTTAAATTTCATAAAAAGATTTTTAGTTATTTATTTACTAAATTTCTCTCAATTGGCGAATATTTTTAATATTAATCAAACGAACAATTATCCCCAATTCAAAGCCCTAAAACTTATACATTTGTAGATTTGATAGACTTAGACATATTTATTACCTCATTTTAGGGTGATACTTGATACATTTGGTCAACACATTTCTCAACAGATATAACATTTTACCAAGGTGAGTTTTACATAGCCCCTTTTCTATTTATCACCGTTTTTGGGGTGAAACATGTTACAACATCATTTATGCAATTCAATCATCAATGTGTCTATGTGTTTTCTATGTTGCATTATGTCTTGAGCATGATTAGAGTAAGCACCATTCTAGCATAATCATTAACTCCGTACAAGCCGGCGGTAAACATTGATAGATCTATTGGACTGACAATCCCACCCGGATACGTGCCTCCTACAAAGGTTACGTGGGTGTTTGTTATCGTATAACATATTGGACCATGAGCGTATGGTATGTATCATTTTATAACAGTCATCAGGGTTGATTATGCACTCGATTTATTTCTAGTATGTTCTCACATATGGACTAGATTGACATGACACATGAATTGCACAACATTTTATTCAATCATCAAAAACCTATGTAATTCTCACCAACTTTTGTTGACCCAAAACATTTTCAACTTAACATGTTTCAGGTTCTATTTGCTTGAAGATTTGAATTGATGCTTGAAGATATGTGAATAGTTTTATTCAATTTGATGTACAAATTCTAGAATCATTGTATGTAAATTATTTAAATCATTTAATGAAATTATCATTCACCATGAGCTACTGAACAATCATCACAACGTGACATCCCGATGTTTCCGCCATCGGTTGGGGTGTTACAGATTGGTATCAGAGCCATGGTTATAGGGAATTAGGTTATTAGAAAAATAATCTAGTCTATAACCATAGGATATAACCAGTACTTGCTTCTTTTACTTGCTATTCTCTATCTTCCTCCTACTTCTTATCCCTACTTTCATTCCTACAAGAAGGTTGCTCTCCATCAGTGGATCTACTCTTAGACTAATAGGACAAATTCCTCAGGTTTAACCTGAACCCCCTTGAGATCTCGTCGAAGTTCTAGATTTTAATAACGAACACGTGCAATCTGGAAGGGTGAACGCCTGTATTCTGAGTCTTCTGTCTAGGCTGGCATTGCGCATATATCCCAATCAGACGAGGGACCCGGATGCCTACCTGGGAATTCTCGGGATGAGTGTTCACTTATAGGCTAAAGCATGTCTTCATATGTTATTAGAATTTAGAATCTTTGATAAGTCAACGTTTTCGTTTATTCGTTTTAATTAATGAATAAATGATTACATTCCTTATATCACCTCATTCATTTCATGCCACATTGAACCTTCATTGTGTCCCTTATAGATTATGTCTCCACGCCGCAGCACTCGCAATAACAGTGGTGAAAACCAAGAGGAAAGTAACAACAACCACAACACCAACCACAACAACAACAAAAAAAAAAAAAAAAAAAAAAAAAACAAACAACAAAGGTGTTGATGCCCGACTGGCTGCGATTATCCACAACTCTGCTCAGGTTACTACTCCTAATCGTCCTGGTAAATACAACTATGGTCAATGCTATGAATGTGGGAACCCAAATCACTACCGTAACCGATGCCCTAAACTAAACCGAGACCAAGACCCTCCAACTACTTAACAGCAAACTCTACTACCTGAATGATGTCTATTTTTTTCTCTTTAATTCCATGTATTGACATTTTATAAATTCGAGTATTATCATAACATTTGTGTGCATGCTTGTTTGAATGTGAACTGATTGATATATCTATGATCATACGTGCTTACTTGTACAACAAATGGTTGACTACCAAACAATCTACTTAACGATTGGTAGAGGTCATCATGTCTTTCCAACAGTCGGGAGAGGCCCTACCACCTACTCAACGACTGGTGGAGACTATCAGACCTGCTCAACAATCGGAAGAGTCATAGAAGGACACAAAACCCTAATGTAAGGTAAATTGGTGATTATGGTCCGGAACGTAATCATGAATTTACAGGTACGTTAAGGTAGTGTGAAATTTTATCAAGGTTTCAGGTAGTTGACCAAATTGTAACCTAGTGTTTCTCTTAACTTCGGGACGAAGTTCCTAAAAGTAGGGGAGACTGTAACATCGCAAAAATTTCCACGAAATTTCTATACGAAAAAGCCCTTATTTTATCCTTAATTCTACACTTATGTGCCCAAGTCTATATTTATTTTTCCAAACTCGCAACCTATATATATATATATATATTGCATTTTTTATATAATAATAATAATAATAATAATAATTATATTTCTGTTTTAAAAAAAAAAAAAATAGTAATAATGTATATAGTTAAAACAGATTTTGCTGCAGCCCATCTATTCCTTTCTTTTGTTTTGAAGCCCACTGTGCCAGCCCAGTTAATGCGGCCCAAGACCTGAGCCCACTGAACCTCGGCCCAACCCCACCTCCCTTTATCCCATTTTAATCAAAAATAAAAGGGTCCAGCCGGGTTTCGAACCGGTGACCTTTTATACACACACACCACGCCTCAACCACTAGTCCATGCTATCATATCTGATTTGATTTAGGAACATTATTTATTTATACATACTTTAAAACAAAAGCTGTTTCCATATCTGCTGCTGTATACGCGAGCAACAGCCAAGGCATAGCCTTGGTTGAATCTTCCAACTAATACCCTAATTAAATCAATGTTTTTTTTTTTGGAAACTAGTTAATCTCACATCAAGGCTGATACAATCCTTCCACAATTAATCATCAATTAACCGTGATTTATGTATAATCACGCGTAGACTATTCATCTCGTGGTCAAACTTGCCAAATCAAACATCTAGACCTGTTCACTATAAATTGGACCCCAAACCACATTCTAACAGCGCCGAACATCTCTTCCTTACCTCCAATTCCTCTAAAAATTCTCTGTTCATCAGTTTTGTTCGTATTTTGACTTGAGGGTTGACTTATCATTCATGTACAATCCATCACTGTGAGTATGATTTCTTTTGTGGGTTTTACTCATCGGCTATCAAACAACAATAGCCCTAACATTAATCGGGCTAAGGTTGTCTGAATCGTTCAATTGAAAATTCTAGGGTTCATGTTTAATTTGGGGATAAACTAAAACGAGCATAGTGTATTTATAAAATTTCGTTCAGTAAATATCACAACCACTGGCCTAGGCCAAGTGGTTGTGACGTTGGCTCAATACAGAAAGGAACCGGGTTCGAGTCCCGGCTCTAACCTTCTTTTTGCTCTTTTCTTTTCTTTTTTAACAAACAATTATATATATATATTAAACCTTTTAATCTTTTAAATTCATTTTAAAATATCAAAACTATTTTATAAATTCTAAAAAAAATATATTTGTTTAATCTGAGATAAAAGTTCAACACCCAATTTTTAGTTTTCAAAAAATTTATTTATTTAATATATATAATAAATAAATCAAGTTTATTCCATTTTATTTATAAGAATCTATAAAAATATCAAAACGATCTTATTAATTTCCACAAAAATTATTTTAAATTTTTATAACATTAAACTTTTCAGAAATGATTTTTATTTCTGAAAAATCATTTATTTAATATTTTTAAGCAATTTTTGTTAGATTTAATCATAATTAAATCATAATAAATCCAATTTTTGGTATTTTTGCACCAAAATTTTATACAATTTATTTTTAAACATTTAGAACAGAAATATGATTTTTAAAATAATAATTCTTTAATTTTAGTATTTTTGAATATTAAAGTTAAGTTTTGACAAATTGTAACAAATAGATTTAATAATCTATTTTAAAGAAAATAATTTTATAAAAATTATTTTTATACTTTAAACACATTCTTGTAACCATCTTAAGTTTAAATTTCATAAAAAGATTTTTAGTTATTTATTTACTAAATTTCTCTCAATTGGCGAATATTTTTAATATTAATCAAACGAACAATTATCCCCAATTCAAAGCCCTAAAACTTATACATTTGTAGATTTGATAGACTTAGACATATTTATTACCTCATTTTAGGGTGATACTTGATACATTTGGTCAACACATTTCTCAACAGATATAACATTTTACCAAGGTGAGTTTTACATAGCCCCTTTTCTATTTATCACCGTTTTTGGGGTGAAACATGTTACAACATCATTTATGCAATTCAATCATCAATGTGTCTATGTGTTTTCTATGTTGCATTATGTCTTGAGCATGATTAGAGTAAGCACCATTCTAGCATAATCATTAACTCCGTACAAGCCGGCGGTAAACATTGATAGATCTATTGGACTGACAATCCCACCCGGATACGTGCCTCCTACAAAGGTTACGTGGGTGTTTGTTATCGTATAACATATTGGACCATGAGCGTATGGTATGTATCATTTTATAACAGTCATCAGGGTTGATTATGCACTCGATTTATTTCTAGTATGTTCTCACATATGGACTAGATTGACATGACACATGAATTGCACAACATTTTATTCAATCATCAAAAACCTATGTAATTCTCACCAACTTTTGTTGACCCAAAACATTTTCAACTTAACATGTTTCAGGTTCTATTTGCTTGAAGATTTGAATTGATGCTTGAAGATATGTGAATAGTTTTATTCAATTTGATGTACAAATTCTAGAATCATTGTATGTAAATTATTTAAATCATTTAATGAAATTATTATTCACCATGAGCTACTGAACAATCATCACAACGTGACATCCCGATGTTTCCGCCATCGGTTGGGGTGTTACAGATGCGTTGTTACCAATTGTTAACCTCATGTTTTTGGTTAACGTACGGACTTTGCAACTATTCCAAATCTTGGACGAAGTTATTGAGGCATTCATAATATCTCTTTTACTACCATTGGGAACAACAGGAAGGATTTGTCTAAAATCACCACCCAAAACCATAACCTTACCTCCAAAAGGCAGCTCAGAATTAACAGAATCCTTTGATTTCAAGATGTCTGTCATTGTGCGATCAAGAGCCTCAAAAGCATGTTTATGAATCATTGGAGCTTCATCCCAAATAATTAACTTAGTTTGCTTCAATAACTCTGCCTCATCGCTATTCGCCTTCATAGAACAAATTGATGATTCAGTAACATTCAAAGGTATACGGAACCTAGAATGCGCCGTCCTTCCACCTGATAACAGCAGAGAAGCAATACCACTGGATGCAACGTTCAAAACAATTTGCCCTTTAGATCTAATGGCAGCAGACAACGTTTTCCATAAAAAGGTTTTACCAGTGCCTCCAAAACCATAAACAAAGAATAGGCCACCTTTATTACAATCAACCGCATCAATTGTTTCATCAAAAATTAAACGTTGCTCGTCTGTTAAAGAAGGTGCGTTGCTATGAAATTCTTCAGCTAGCGTACTTACTTGATAATTCAATTCATCAAGAATCAAACGATTATTTGCAGATGCAATCGAATCATTATCAGGATAAGGCATAGATGGAAACCTACGTAGGCTGGAGTTATTCCGAAGCAACTGTTTCTCAATTTCAAGCAATGTAATGTTCTTGATTTGATCATCAGGAAGAGACAAACCTAATAATAAAAAACATTCTAATTAATATTCAAAGAAGAAATAATAACAATAAATAAAAAAATAAATTTTTAATTATAAGTTTTTTACCTTCAATTTGGAATACGTCTTCGTGTCTACGCATAATACCGTCTGACAAGTACTTCCATGTCTTCTCCCAAACATGGTCAGGCCTAGATAAGCTGTTAGACAACAACATCATCGCAAACAAATTACGAAGAGAGTATCCTGAGCCTGTATAATGAGCTTCCTCAATAGCTTCTATATATTCCTTGTCATCTTCCAACAGGCCAAGAGCGTAACATGCATCTCGATATGTTGGTAAAACTTCTCCATTCACCGTTCTTATATCAGCAAAAGATTTAGGACCTTTTACCTTATTGAGAAGAATCCTCAAGAAATAAGCCTCACCCATTGAAGGAGTAACCATGTGAACACGACCAATTGCCTTACCTGTTTTCCGAAAATCCCACTTTTTTTCATCACCTTTCCAAACAAATTTACTTGGGATTTCGATATAACTAAGTTCACGTGCCACAGCTTCAGTTTCGTTTAGTTTCATCCACTGTAGAAACATTGTACAAGACACTGATGGTTTGTTGAGTACATTTTGAAGCTTCTCTTGTGGACCGTATACAACAGTTTGCTCACCAGGTTGATGAAAAGGAAGCCTAATCACTAGAGGGTATCTGAAATGCACATCGTGTTTAAATATCCTCCATGAAGCTTCACATGCTGAAAGGAACCTGCAATCATAATGTTTTTTGATTTCATCTCGTTCCAAAACTTGTTCACCTTCTCCATCATCTTCTACAAAAGCAATTTTAGCCCTGTCAGGTCCCTTGTTAATGTATTTGAATAAATACTTGATTGAAGCGGCATGGTTACACCATTCAACATTAATATGAGCTTGATAACGCCTCAATAGTGTTGGGTTATAAGGAACCACATGTGTTTTGTCTAACTGAGCAGTTCCTTTTTCAACAAATACTCCAGAGTCTCTTCTTTTATAAACCGGACCATGAATCATAATGTCACTCACAAGACTAAACAACTCAGGATCTAAATTCTTATCTGGGATTTCAGCAGACACGAAACGGTCAACATGCACAATCGTGGGAAGCTTGCTATCATCTTTAAGAAACAGACAGATATGAGCGTGCGGAAGACCACGCTTTTGGAACTCTATAGTATAAACCGCTGTAGAAATAAATGGTAATAAAATTAAAATATAAAAGAAATAAATAAGAACATGATTTAAAATAAAACAAAAAATATATTAAATACATTTATTACTATATTTGGGTTATAATGTGTATATATATATATATAAAGAATTATTTTCCGTTATTAATGTATTTTACCTGCTAAAGTCTTCCCCAATAGTGCTTTTTCACGTAAATCTTTCATCATTGAGTCTAGCTTAACTTTGAATAATCTGGCTAAAATGTCTGGTCTATCTTCAGGATTTGTCTTCTTATCCTTCAGAAACCTTCTAACTTCAGGCCATTTCGGATTACACGTGATTGTGATAAAAAAATCAGGGTATCCATGTTTTTTACAAATAGCCATTGCATCAAGATAATTTTCCCTCATGTAACGTGCACCACCAGTAAAAGAAGAGGGTAATATTATAGGTGTACCTATCGTTGCCAGATCTGTAGGTCCATTTTGATGCAAGTTTTGAAGACTTGTATAAGAGTCACACCTAAGTTTTTGTTGCTGATGACGTACATAAAACAACCGTTCACTCTCTGCCATAGTATAAACGTCAACCAAAAACTGTTGTAGAAGGCGCCTTGCATTCAAAATCAATGAGAACTTACCAACTCTGTCTTGAATATGATATGCAAAATACTCTCTCATTGAACACTTTGAATCTACTTTCTTTTTAGATTTCCTTTCTTCCCGATGCGGTATATCAACCCTATAACAATCTTCTCCAAATGGAATAAGCAATGGATACTGGAGAGCTAAATATTTTGGATGAAGCTCACTTATCCGCTTAAGACCATCTTTTCTCGATTCCACAAGAATATCACGATTGTCAATCTCGTCATCATGGTCTGTAAGTATAAGGGCAGCGATTTCAGATGAAGTTGGTAAGTTGTATACTCGGCCATCTTTACTTCTACTACCAATAAGACGTAACTTAAGGCTAACATCAGGATTTTCATGAAATCGATCACGTACACTCCTATAACTTTGCACAAGTTGATTTTTAGAGTCTAACATCGACTTAATGTACTGAATGATTTCAACATCAACTTTTTCATCAAAATCTTTAGACTCTCCTTTTTCCTTACTGTAAGAAATAAATAAAAAAATTAAAAAAATTAACATATTACAAAAATCCTAAAAAATAAAGTTTAAGTAAAACTTAATATTAATAAACTGTATAAGATTACCTGAAATTTTTTTTTCCTGTTGGAGACTTCATTTTCAGTGTCATAGATATACAACTGAGAAAATTTTGGTGTGTTTCCATCGTTAGGAATAAGACCACCTAGCGCATGATAATTTTCACCACTTATTCTGTATATGAAAGGAGCCTTGCCTTTATTAATATTTGAGTCGACCTTGCCTCCCATTGAAGTAAAACAGAACATAGAATTGAAGCGACGAATGTGCTTTAAGAAATATTTGCTTCGGAAGTCTGTGTTCTTGAAAAGATTCTGATACTCTATACTGCTCTCTTTGAAATCTGGAAGTTGCACCTTGCCATAACCACAACATAACATGTAAGATGTTCTCCCACTAACTTGTTGTCCTCTGCCAGCTTCCGATTTCCACAGTTTCGCATTACACATCTCACATACAACCGTTTGATCACCGTGATCCAAATAATCTTGTGAATAGAATAAATCGAGATGATATTAACATAAATAAAAAAAATATAAAATCCTAATTGAAACCTAAAAATAACAGTTACCTTTAGAGACACCCTTATATCGAGAATCTGCAATGGTTTGACGATTCATATCTTCTTCGTTTGACAAAGCAACCATGCGAACAGGGGACACGCAGCGTCGATTACTTCTTAATCCATTGTTGCACTTTGCTAAGTTACGTAAACTTGAACTTTGTGTTAACATGGAAATATGAGTTGATGTATTCATGGTTGCTGTCTGAACAGAAGTTGTTGCATTTGAACCTCTATCAAAATTAACACCTTCACCTAAATATAATATTAAAAGTTAAATTTTAATATTAATAAGAGTAACAACTTTATATAAGTAATTTATTCAAAGAAAGTGGTACCACATGTAACAATGGATTGACTCTGCAATCCTGTAATGGAATTAACTTTACGTCTTTTAGCATCAAGTTGTGCTTTTCTTAAACTTCTAGAATCGGCAGAATGTTGTCTTTTGATATCAGCCACTGACACTATTTATAAAAACAAAATAAGTTTGGATAGTAAATGAAGTTTTAGTTATAGAATGTTATCATAATATAAATAAAAACGTAATCAAGGTAGAAGTATAATACCATTTGTAATATTAGACAAAGGACTACGTTCTGTTGAACCTGTTTATAAATAAATAAATAAATTACCTTAAGATTGAAAGATTATGAAATTAAGAAAATGTTACAAATTATTAAATTGAAACAATAAATATTACCGGAAAAAGATGCGGTATATGGGGTGTTGAAGGTTGAGGTAATGCTAGATAGGTCAATTGAAAATACATTGTTGCTGGATGTTGACGGATTTGTATCTCCAGGTTGCTCAATGTTATGTCTCTTAGCATCAAGTTGTAATTTTCGAAATTTGCGACAATCACGTGCAATGTTACTTTTGACTTCAACCATAGAAACAAATGATTAAATAATAATAGTTTTTATATGAAAATAAATAAGAAAATTGCTAATATTTCTTAGCATAAAATATCGGGTAAAAAAAAAAAATAAACATACCGATTGAAATGTTAGACATTGGTGTTTGTTGGACTTCACATTAACAAAATAGAAAAATTAATTCAAATAAAACAAAAATTATTAATATGCATTGGAATTTGATACTCTATACAAAGATATAAAAATAATAAGTGTTATAATAAAACTTTACCGGGTGTAGACACATTGAAATGGTGTGAAGATTCAATGGAGTCGTGGTTAAATAATCCACTTGGTGGTACATTTTGAATTTCATCATTTGTTAGATTATTGACCTTGCATCTCTTAGCATCTAGTTGGGATTTTCTAAATTTACGACAATCGGACGCATGCTTAATTTTTTTCTTCATTTGATACAACTGTGAAGAAAAATAAATTAATTGCTGTTGGATCAGTATAGCTGCTCTTTTAGTTGAACTTGCTAGTTGACACTTAAGTGTTTAGCAAGTTCTTGGTGAGTGTTAGCACAGCGGAATGTTTATAAGTTTTATAGCTACACTTATCAACAAGAGTTATTACTCCCCCTGGAATCAAGAACTAATAAATGAGAAGTGTTTATTGAGAATCTAAGTATTGAATGAGAATGAAATACTTTGACAGATTCTCAGTAAACACGAAATGGAAATAACAATAATAAGAGTTGAAGGATTTCTTGTATTAAAATCAATGTCTAAAACAGAAGGATGAATCCTTCTATTTATAGACTTTACAAATACATGAACCTTGCCAAAAAGCAAGTTCAGAAACAAGTTGCAACAAGTTGCAGTCTTGGAACTTGTACATAAAGCAAAAAGAAATACTAAAGTATTAAACTACTGATATACAAAGGCGGTGGAAAAGATCTTCTTTAAGTACTGATGAATGACAAACTACTGATGAGTAGTTTGTCTTCAGTAGTTCTTCAGTAGAAGTGTCTGGTTTGAACTTCAGAACTTCTGATGACTTCTTCTTCAGTACTTCTGAATCTCTTCTTCAGCAGTTTGATTCCTTGTCTTCAGCAATTCCATACTTAGAGTATTTTGACAGAAAGTGAATTAGACTAAGGTTTGCAAAAGTGGTTTCACCAATCCTTTTTGTCCTAACAATTGCATAGTACAATTATCATATAACTAAAGATTTAAAATATATGAATTTCATTTACCATTAGAGATATTAGATAACGGTGTTCCTTTGTCATTACCTTTAAAAAAACATAAGTTAAATGACAAAAGACAAGTAATATAAAAAGGAATATATTGTAGATATAAGCAAAAAAAAAATACCATTTGAAGTGTTAGAAAGCCTTTTACATCCCATTTCACCCACAAGGAACAAATGTCTACATAAAATGTTTCATCACAATTTAACACAATATAAATCAACACAAATAATCATGATATTCAACTATTAAGTTATAAAAATGCACAAATGAAAGAAAAGATTGGCATACATTCAAGTTGTACAAACCAACAGCTGAGCAAACATACAATAGCAAAGCAGAAGTATTTTGAAGGTTTTGATTGTTTTAAAACTTTGTTTGATCAAAATCTTAAAGCAGGAGGTATTGTTTGTATGTAAATTGTGTTGACAAAATGTGTTTTTTATAGAGGATTGTAGTAAATGTATAATTAAAACTGCTAATTAATATGTTTAATGAATTACCATTATTAAAGAAGTTTTAAAAATTTGAATTTGAAAATTTTCGAATGTTATGTGATTCGAAATTTGAAAATTTGTATTATTTTTAGTATAAATATGTATGATTGATACTAATTAAAACATCTTGCTTATTTTATGGTAATCACTTAATTTGGTTTTATTAATTTTTTTGTAACTGATATAGTTATTAATGTAATTCAAAAAATTAATTAATAACAAACCTCTAATAACAATATTACATCAAATAAATATATTGCATCATTTTGAATTTTAACAAAGTAACAAAAAAGAAACATAAAATGCAAACACACAATTTATTTAGATGAAATTTGTCCCAAAAATTCAAACCAATCATGAAGAAAATAAAATTGTCACAAACATTAAATAAAAATCCAGATAACAGACAAATGCTTAAATAAATTGTTAACTATTTCTATTTCTCAAGCTAAGGTGCTAAAAGGAAGATCTCAGGTGTCACTTCCTCATCATTGCGTATGTTATCTCCAACAAAATCCTACAATATTAAATGAAATGTAAAAATTGTTAGAATAAACTACATTAAAAACTGAATTTGAATATATAAATAAATAAGTCAAACAACAATGTTCAAAGACAATGCATTCTGTGTTTAAGATTAACATATATCGATGTTTTCAAAAAGATGTTGAGCAGATCTGCAATCTACTGGATTTACTGGAAGCTTTTTATTTAGTAATCCATGTCCAACAAAGGGACTAATATGCTAAGAAGTAAAAATAATTATTTATAAAACATTAATAAATGTCTGTGTAAAAAAAATATTTACATAATTTAGTTGAATCACATTTCATTAAACTTACAAGACGTTTGTGCGTTGATTTATGGTCCTTCAAACTGCAGTAAAAAAAGTTACCAGGTGCCGATACTGCATCCTGATGGAAACTGATGATCCGGAATGAATGAAGATTTTCTTCATATTGAAATATGAAGTTACATTCAGGTGGGTACCTTAATTCATTGATCATGCTTCTCCAGCCGTCGTAAAAGTACCAGTTTTCATTGATGTTTGATACTGTAACCTCAAACACCTCAGAGGTTAATGTGCGGACCTTGGTAACACCAGTGGGATAATTATATTTGTTGATCCATTCACCATAATCAGAAGGTAACGGCGGAATCAAAAAATACAGACAATTTAAAATATTGAAAACAGATTATAGTATAAAACATATATTATGGATCAACAGTTAAACATGTTAGATATCTTACTAAAGCAGCGACGTCGTTATCCTCCATATATAACTAAAAGCCATACAACATTGTGTCACTGTTTCATAAACAAAAATTAAAACTTTAAGCATAGATCAAACTAATTTCCAAAAACATGCACACTGTTTAAATAAAAGCTTGAAAAAACATTTCGAAATATATGTTGAAACCTAAAACACAAACACTAAGTTGTAACCTAATACATAAACGCTTAATCAATATGAATAATAATAAATGAAAATTAAAGAAGAATCACTCAAACCTTAGAAAATCAATTGACCCTAAAAATCCCTAAATCGATACCTAAATGATAAACCACTAAATTGAAACCTAAAAGCATAAGAATCCATTGTCAGTCAACCTAAAACATCAATTTAACCATAAATCATAAACTTAAACCACTAATCATCGGTCTTAATAAACCAAACCTTAACACATCGATTGACTCTTACAATAACTAAATCCATACCTAAATCATAAAGCCCTAAATTGAAACCTAAAACCATAACAATCCATTGGTAGATTTCTTAAAACATAAATGTAACCATAAATGCTAAACTTAAACATTACCCCTAATTCTAAATCTAAAACTCATACCACTAATCACACTTGATAAACCAACCCTTAAAACATCAATTGCCTCTAAAAATCACTAAATCCAAATGGCCTAAAACATAAAGCCCTAAATTGAAACATAAAACCATAAGAATCCATTGACAGTTTTCTTAAATGTTTGATTTACCCTTAAATCGTAATCTTAAACATGAACCCTAATTCAAAATATATGAACCCTAATTCGAAATATATGACTTAAACCAATAATCAGTGCTAATAAATCAAACCTTAAAACAACAATTGAAGAAAAAAAGCCCTAAATCGAAACCTAAATCATAAATCGTAACCTTAAAACATCAACCCTAAATCATCTATCAAAAACAAAACCATTAATAAGAATGAACAATAATAATCGAAAAAATAAGAACAATAACTAATACATAAAACAGAGCAAAAGATTAAAATTAATCGAATCTTTAAAAAGATAGATTGAAAATCTGTGAAAAAAATAAAGAATAAAGGATCAACGAACATTGATTTAGTGAAATAACAATGAAAATACAGTTACCTTGGATTGGATAGATGATTTAGGTTGAATCGCCTTGAAAGTGCTTGAATCGCCGTTGTACGATTAGGGTTTTGTGATGATAAAATGAGAAACGATATGTCCGTCTAATTTCCTAACCCTATATATATTTTCGGGAATTTTGATTTAAAAAAAAGAAAATTTTATAAATTCTATTATCATGCCATGTGGCTTAATGAGAGGAGGAGAGAGGATTGCTAGTGGGATGAGAGAATGCCATGTGTCCAAAATGGCTTTAAAATATTAGATGTATAGATAGATAGATAGATTTGTGAACCTCTACAAAAGTTTTAATATATCCTTTTTAATTTTATTTGGGGTTGAACATTCTTTATAAATAGGGTTGGTTATTTATGAAACGACACAGTTAACATAAAAATAGTTTTAATATTTTTTTTGAATGATCAACTAAAGTATTGCCGGGTACTCTGTATGCGGCCCCCAATGGCCGAAAGGGGCCCAGACGGCCTCTAGTCCGTACGGACAGAGCCCTTTGGCCCACCCGTCTCCTGTTCTAGGGGAAACCCGGCTCACAAACCCGCCCGAAGGCACGACGGTAGTGAACCGGTAAAACCTGGAGGGATCAGGAGTCGAACACATGACCACAAGGGTCAAGGGTCTCTCCATCACTTCCAACCACCTACCCCACCACAAGGGTGGGGGTATCCACCATAGTTTTAATATGACATGTTTAATATATAAATTAACTTGAGCATGACGTCTTTAATGATTAAATTAACTCGAACATGATGTGTTTTATGACCGGTGGACTTGTTAACTTGTTTAAGTTTAACACATATTTTATCATATTATATTAGATTGATCTATCCCGAAAATCTTCCGGGATATAATCTAGTTCTATATATAGAGAAGGAAAAGAAAGGAACTAGTATCCAACTATGACTACTCAACTAACCGACTGTCAACATATTCCATAACTCTAGCCTTGGAATCCTCTCCTTCCTTATTTTTCCTCCTAGTCAATCGACTACTTCAATTCACTTTATTGTGATTTGTATAATTTTAGTAATGAGAGACATTCTCTCCTTGTTAGTTGTATCATCTCATTGTATTTATACTTGTGTATTTTTCAATAGAAAACAATTGAGGTTTACCATTATTTACATGGTATCAGCCAGCAAATCAAATCCTTTTTCCTCTTGAATTCGCTGACCTCTGTCCCTGCTTCTTTTTTTCTGTTTCAGTTCCTTCCATGGCAACCAACAACACCTCTGATCTCTCCTCCATCCCCCTCAATTCTCTTAGCCATCTCATTAATATTAAGTTGAACTCCACCAACTATCTCTCGTGGGAGAAACAACTCACACCGGTTTTGGCCTACCTCAATCTACTCGGTCATGTGAATGGTTCTACTACTTCCTCACCAGAAAAAATCATTACCGAAAATCAACCATCCGACAATCCCGCCTACCTATCCTGGAAAACCAATGATCAAAAAGTCATTCTCTTGATCAATTCCACTCTAACCGAAGAGGCTATGGCTGAAACCATCGGCCACACCACTGCTGCTAGCGTCTGGAAAGCCTTATCCGATTCTTACAGCCACTGTTCGATCGAACGTATTCATAATCTTAAGGATACTCTTCGAACTCTTCAAAAAGGCGACTCCTCTGTGTCCAATTTTGGTCGAAAATTCAAGTCCTTATGTGACCAACTAGCCGCTATTGGACACCCCATAAGTGATGAGGATAAGCGTCATTGGTTCCTTTGTGGACTAGGTGCTTCCTTCGAAAACTTCTCCATATCTCAACGTACCATCCATCCCGCTCCGTCTTTTCGTGATCTCTTAGCGAATGCCAAAAACCAAGAAATATTTATCCAAAAACTCCACGGGTCTCAACCTTCCCAAGCCGCTTTTTATGTGAACCAAACCAAAAATCGGCCAGGTTCATCCCATGGGAGAGGACGACGCTCGCACACTAATCGTGGTCGTACATGTACTTACACCAAACGACCACCTTTATGTAAATTATGTCGCAAAGAAGGGCACTACGCCACTACTTGTCCAAATCTTGGTTCGTTTGCTAAAAAATCTCTTGATGCAAATCTAGCCGATGCCTTCCTTGCTCAATGCAACGTTGCAACAGACACACCGGACTGGATTGCCGATTCAGGTGCTACCACACATATGCTTCCTACTACCTTTGGTCTAAATTATTTAAAACCTCAAACCAAAAATATTCAAGTCACTTTTGGTAATGGGGAATCCTTACCCGTTACTCACATTGGAAAAACCACTTTAAACAATTCTATTTCTTTAAAAAAAATGTGCTTGTTGTTCCAAATCTCACAAAAAATCTACTCTCAATTAGTAGATTAACAAATGACTCGCTGGTTGATGTTTTGTTTTCTAATAATTATTTTCATATTCAGGACCGAAAAACTTCGGAAGTTCTAGCTAGAGGCATGTAACACCCCAACTGATGGCGGAAACATCGAGGTGCCACGTATGAATGATTGTTCAGTAGCTCATGGTAGTACACAAGTTTAAGTAATCCTTTAATACATTACAATATTGAATTACATTAAAGTCTACATCAAGTAATCAACAAAGCTTCAAATATTTCCTCATGCTAGCTCTAGACTTCAAGCATTAGTATTTCCTGTTGAGTTTGGAAAAATGGGGGGGTCAACTAGAAGTTGGTGAGAATACATAAGCCATGTCAAGCAAGTAGTTTAAGTATAAAAGTTTAGCAATTCATATGTCTATCGTAAGTTTAAGTCTACATGAATAAACATGATATGTTGAATCGACATAATCAAACCTCCGACTAGTTTAGGTCCATCCCGTCATCCACGGTTCACCTTAATAATATGTTGGAACGATAACAATCACCCGCGCTACCTATGTAGGAGGTACACGTATCCGGGTGGGATTGCCAATCCAATAGATCTATTATTGAGTATTGCCGGCTTGGCCATAGCTAATGATTATGTAATGTTGAAACTTGTTGAAACTGTTGTTGTTGTCTAAATCATGAGGCATTAAAGTTTACAACTAGACATGCATGTAGAATTGCTTAAGTATAATGTTGCAAGTATGAAGAATTGCATAAACATGGTTACGTAAACTCACATTGGCTAAGGTGAATTATCCTCTAAGTGTTGTGAATGTATGCGAGGCGAATCCCAAAGACTCAACAACGTAGCTAGTCCAAATTGAAGAAAACGAAAAAGAAAGAATATCAAGCTTCCAATTCGCCAATTACAAGAGCTTATAATCAAAGCTTCAATTGTAGAAGTAATAGACTATAGAAGAAAGGTATGGGGGAAAGTTTAATTGGATTGAAACAATCGATTTAGAGGTGCAAAGTATAATGGGTCATAGGTGGGTTTTTATACTAGTTTTGGATTCAATTAGCCATTAAAATTGGTCAACACCATAAAGTAAGGTTTTATGATGAATTGACTATTTGACTAAGACTTTGACTGTTTGACTAAGACTTTGACTAGGACTTTGACTATTTGACTCAAGGCTTTATTTAAAAAAAAATCTTGTATGTGAAAAAAAAAGAATTTAGAATCATATTATTATTATTATTATTATTATTATTTATATACATTTATGTAGGTATATAAGTTGTGAGTTAGGATAAATAAAGACTTAGGCACATTTGTATAATATTAATGATAAAGGTGTAATAATATATATATATATATATATATATATAAGGGCTTTTTATGTATTAAAATTTTGGGGAAAATTTTGCGATGTTACAAGGCACATGTGAAAACGACTTCTATGTCCTCAATCAAAGTCACAAGTCCCTTGTTGCCGCGCTTTCTGCTACGCACCTTCGTGCTTCTTTCAATAAATGGCATAGTCACCTTGGCCATGTTTCTTTTGATACAATTTCTAATTTAAATAGACTTAGACATGTATTTGTTACATCTTTATTACCCAAACCGGGTCTATGCAATTCTTGCGAATTATCAAAAGCTAAGCATTTACCATTTATTGAAAATTCTAAACGCGCACAACATGTTTTAGATCTCATTCATTGCGATCTATGGGGACCCGCCCCCGTCTCATCCACCGATGGTTACCAATACTATGCCATATTTATTGATGATTACTCTCGGTTTACTTGGTTTTATCCATTAAAGGCAAAATCGGACTTCTACAATGTTCTCGCAACTTTTTTACCTTTTGTACAAAACCAATTTTCGACAACCATCAAAGTTTTCCAAAGTGGTGGTGGAACCGAATTTACAAATCATCAAGTGCAAAACCTTTTTAAACAAAATGGCATACATCATCGGTTATCATGTCCTCACACACCCGAACAAAATGGCCGTGTGGAACGTAAACACCGCCACATAACCGAAACTGGTTTAGCCATGATGTTCAACGCTCATGCTCCACCAAACCTTTGGTTTGATGCTTTTGCCTCGGCGACCTTCATCATTAATCGCCTCCACACATCCATTTTAAACAACAAATCCCCTTTTGAAATTCTTTTTAACCAACCACCCACCTATTCAAATCTTCGTGTTTTTGGTTGGCGTGTATACCCATATTTACGTGACTATACAAAAATAAGCTACTTCCTAGAAGTACACCTTGCATATTCATCGGCTATAGTCCACGTTACAAAGGCTTTCGGTGTCTTGACACCACAACCGGACGAGTATACACCACTCGACACGCAAGATTTGATGAAGACAATCTACCATTCCAAAACTCCTCAACACCTTCTGATGCTCAACACCTACCCATCACCAACTTTGATGACTATTTGCCCTCACCCTCTCAAAACAGTTCCACACCCCATCACCAAATAAATCCTCTCGGTCCCTCTATTCCAAACAACAAAAACTCACCAACCACCCAACCTCATCCTCCTATTTTCGATGATCCAGTTACCTTACCTTCCACACCCGGCCTAAATACTCTCGGCCCAACTTCACCTCAATCAACTAGCCCACTACCAACTTCCCCACCTAGCCCAATACCCAACCCCGAAATACGAAACCAACCTGAACCTTCCTCCTCGGCCCAACTGTAACATCCGGCCCCTCTCACCACCAATATTGTCCGCTTTGCCCCGATGGGTTGCCCATCCAGAGCTCACAGATTTGTTTTTGGTCGCCCCGGTGGAGACTTCCCAGGAGGTCACCCATCCTGATACTACTCCCACCTGAGCACGCTTAACCGTGGAGTTCTCCTCTCATCCACTAGCATTAAGCCCAAAACGCGTTGGTGATTTAAGAGGCTTTAGATTACTTATGAACCAAGGATCTCTCCTGGCCACGGCCGATGTGGGATTTGCCTAGGGTGTCATACAAAGGTCCATGTTAATCTCCCAGAAATCAGTTCCTGTGCCGTTCGGGATGGTGGGGCAAACCTCATCGAGGACGATGAGTCCCTAGGGGGGGGGTGATTGTAACAGTACTGATTTCTGGGAGATTAACATGGACCTTTGTATGACACCCTAGGCAAATCCCACATCGGCCATGGCCAGGAGAGATCCTTGGTTCATAAGTAATCCAAAGCCTCTTAAATCACCAACGCGTTTTGGGCTTAATGCTAGTGGATGAGAGGAGAACTCCACGGTTAAGCATGCTCAGGTGGGAGTATTATCAGGATGGGTGACCTCATGGGAAGTCTCCACCGGGGCGACCAAAAACAAATCCGTGAGCTCTGGATGGGCAACCCATCGGGGCAAAGCGGACAATATTGGTGGTGAGAGGGGCCGGATGTTACACCAACACTCCAGCCCAACTCATTCCCCTCCTCACAGCCCACTCCCTTTTCCCAGTTCCAGCCCATTACAATCCTCCAGTCACTCTACCACTCTTCCGCCTCAAAATGCTCATCCCATGGTCACTCGAGCAAAAAATGGCATTACCAAACCAAAAACTTTTGAAAACCACACTTCTTATTTCTCATCTCATGTTCCCAAGGGAATAAAAACGGCCCTTAAACAGCCCAAATGGGTTTAAGCCATGCACGAGGAATTACATGCCTTACGTACTAACAATACATGGCAACTCGTTCCTCGCCCATCTCACACCAACATTATTGGTTCAAAATGGATTTATAGGATTAAATATAAATCTGACGGCTCTCTTGATCGATACAAAGCCCGTCTAGTAGCTCAAGGCTTCACTCAAATACCGGGACTCGATTTCTCACATACATTTAGCCCGGTAGTCAAAGCCGCTACCATCTGTGTTGTTCTAAGTCTTGCCACGATCAACAAGTGGAAACTACGTCAATTAGACGTAAACAATACCTTCTTAAATGGTCACTTAACCGAAACCGTTTTTATGGAACAACCTCCCGGCTTTGAAGATCCGAACAAACCCAATCATGTGTGCAAACTCAATCGTGCTCTCTATGGTCTAAAACAAGCACCTCGTGCTTGGTTTCAACGCCTAAGCAACTTCTTGCTTACTCTCGGATTTGAAAATAGCAGATCCGATCCTTCTCTATTCACCTATCAATGCCACGGTACTTTAATTTATCTCCTGGTTTATGTGGATGGCATTATTATCACCGGAAATAATGACACATTTATAACGAATGTCACCACACGTCTTGACAAGGAATTCAAAATTAAAGACCTTGGATTGCTCCAATTTTTTCTCGGCTTAGAGGTGACACACACTGACTCGGGTTTATTTTCTCAATCAATCCAAATATGCTCATGACATATTAACTCGAGCCGATCTTCTTGATTCCAAACCCGTGGCAACTCCTCTCACATCTAAAGATGTGTTCCATTCCCAAGGTCATCCCTTTCATGACCCTACTCTCTATCGCTCTCTTGTCGGTGCACTTCAATACCTCACAATCACTCGACCCGATCTTTCCTATGCCGTTAACCAAGCTAGTCAATTCCTTCAACAACCCACACCAACCATTTCCAATTGGTCAAGCGAATTCTAAGATATGTTAATGGGACTTTGACTCATGGTTTACATTTTGATAGACCTCCTAACACTACTTTGCTAGGTTTTTCAGATGCAGATTGGGCTCGATGTATCGACACTAGAAGATCCACCTACGGCTATTGTATCTACTTAGGTGGAAACTTGGTCTCTTGGAGTGCAAAGAAGCAACCTACGGTCTCAAGATCCAGTTGTGAATCCGAATATAGAGCTATGGCAAACACGGCAGCAAAAATCATTTGGCTCACAAATCTCTTACGGGAACTCAAAGCTTTACCACAAGGACGCCCGACATTATTGTGTGATAACAAGAGTGCTTTGTTTCTAACTCAAAATCCAATCTCCCACAAAAGAGCAAAACACATTGACATAGACTATCACTTCGTTAGGGAATTAGTTGCAGCAGGGCGACTCCACACCAAGTTCATTTCAACCGACAAGCAAGTTGCGGATATCTTCACAAAGAGTCTTCCAAAACCTTTATTTGAGCGATTTCGAACAATGCTTCGTCTTGGTCAACCGCCATCTCACATTGACGGGGGGTGTCAACATATTCCATAACTCTAGCCTTGGAATCCTCTCCTTCCTTATTTTTCCTCCTAGTCAATCGACTACTTTAATTCACTTTATTGTGATTTGTATAATTTTAGTAATGAGAGACATTCTCTCCTTGTTAGTTGTATCATCTTATTGTATTTATACTTGTGTATTTTTCAATAGAAAGCAATTGAGGTTTACCATTATTTACACCGACTATAACAACTTTTTTTTTTTTTTTTGAAGATTTACTTTCATTAAAACACACGGCAAGTCCACAAAATGAGGACCGCTGAAAACCAAACAAGCAAATTACAACATATACATAGGTGAAACAACCCAGTCTTTCCAAACGATGTCTTTGTGACTAATAACAACTTTTAATCTCCGTACGCACATGCTCAATATAAACTAATAATAATACCCAATGAAGTGAATGGTTATTTTACAACTAGAATTAGTAAGTCAAATGATATTGAAGTAGCTAAACGTCAATGATTACAAGATGGAAATCAAAAGGTAATCCATAACTATAAGAAAGGGACGGGATAAAACAGATTTAGAGCATGGGATGGGAAAGAACTCACACCATTCTAATAATATAACACCCCCTGTATTGCCACTTATATCATACGTTTGCTTACTTTGGGCCATGTTTTTTTTCTTGGGTAGGCTGCTTTGTTGCTAGTATTTGGGCTAAGTCCCAATGTAGGTTCATAACACCCAACCAGGGTACTAAATACTAACCCACACCGAGTACCTAAACGTACGATCAATAAAAAAAAGTTAAAATAATGAAAACATATTAACTCTTAATCAAAGGGGTGGGCAGAAAACCGAAAAAACCAACATGAAATAAAAGAAACCGATTTAACTGAACCGTACAAAAAACCAGAAAAACAGAACCAAAGTCAACGGTTCGGTTTTGGTTTTGCATTTTATAAAACTCGAACCGAAAACCCAAAAAAAAAATCACTTTTAATGTTTTATTCTTGAATGTTAAGTATTTATAATAAGAACCATGGTTGTAAAAATCGCGCCTAGACGCCGATTACTCAACAAGTAAATAAGTAATCCCTAAGTACTCCCCGCCTAGGCCGAGTACTCGACGAGTCATCTCCGAGTACTCGCAACTCCCCAGTCAACCGAATTGGTACCGCCTAACAACTTTTGCAACCTTGATAAGAACATTAAAATGTTTATCTATTTTAAAATGATTTATCCATTGCCTAAAAAAACCAAAACTTAGCATAAAAATTTTTGATTTTCAAAGTATTACAAAAGAAATGTCTTGATAAAAACTTTGAAAAAACTTAAAAATTGTTTAGAATGTTCGGTTTATGTGAACAATATTAATTAAAAAGGTAAAATATATTAACATAAATGTAAATATCTAAGAAGGATTCTTAAATCTTGGATTATATGTTTTATAATTAAACTTTATTTAATCATGTTCCAAAAACCAAACCGAACCATTACTAAAACCGAAACCGGTTTCAAAAACCAAACCGAAATGCCTGCTCCACAAAAACTATATTAGGAAATTGATAAATTAAAAATGGTGTCCCCACACAAAACTTGAAGAGTTGCTTCCCTCAACGTTTAAAAAGTGAGTAAGGTATCTCTAAGAAACACTCAATTGATCACAGATCTATAAGGCCACTCTATACCATTCTTTCTTTTGCAAAAGTCACGGCAGCCTATTTTCTGATTTTCCGTTTGTTATTTTTTGTAAGTGCTATTTTATTTTTCAGCATTGTTAACTTATAATTGTAGATTTGTTAAAGTTAGTTAATTGTTATCATCAGATAGATAGATAGATATATACATCAATAAATTGTTACATTTGGCTATTTAAATTTAATAGGAATGTGCTAACTCATATTCTCAAGTAATTTGATGCAGCAGAGGAAAGGCAATTTCCTATGGAAGGCTACAATATTTCGGAGAATGGAGACGTAGATAAAATCCAAGTGAGCGTCCAAAGAATTCTTTCTCATGTACTAAATATTGAAGACAACCATATGAACTCATCTTCACCATCGATTTACATGGCACCTGATGTACTACGACATCTGAGCCCAAGTTCTTTCAACCCTCGTGTGGTCTCTATTGGACCTCTGCACAGGGAAGATGAGAATGTCCAAGCATTTCAAAGGCAGAAAGGAAGGTATCTAAAGACACTAATGAGTCGTATAGGATCCCATCATCCCCAGGAAATATTGGAATCATGCATGCAAAGGGCGTATGATTCGATGGACAAAATCAAGGCAAGTTATGTTTGGACCAAGACTTGTTATGGTGATACTGAACTTGCGGAAATGATGGTTATTGATGCTTGTTTCATACTTGAATTTCTTTACCAATACTCCACATCCACATCTGAGTCGAAATCATATTTGAGAAGTGAATTTCTGGCAAAAAATGTATGTCATGACTTGGTGTTGCTAGAAAATCAGATCCCTTTCTTTTTTCTTGAGGAAATATTTCAGTGCACTATACTCAAGTTTGCGCCTGTTCCCTCCCTTATTCAACTTATCATTCTAATTTTAGAATACATCAACCCTTTTATGCACATATTTACGTACAACAATTCTATTGATAACCCTCATCATATTCTTAGCCTTGTACATCAATGCTACAAGCCTCCTGGTATTGGTATAGGTATAGATTCAGATTTACCAGACACAACATTAATCCAATCAGTTGTAGATCTTGAGAGGGCAGGAGTGAACTTCAAACCTTACAGAAATCGAGAATGGGTGATGGGAATGAAAGTGGAATTATCTGGTTTACTATCATTTGTTGGGTTTTGGAGTAAGCCTACTCTTAAAATCCCAGAATTCGTAGTTGATGATATGACTGAGTCGGTTTTAAGGAATCTCATAGCATACGAGCAATCGTTTCAAACTGACAATTATATCACATCATATGTCATTGCCATGAATATGCTAGTGAAGACTCAAGAAGATGTTGCCAAGTTGGTACAATCGAGTGTCCTTATCAACTATATGGGTACAAATGAAGAAGTTGCTAATCTGATCAACAACATAAACAAAGAAGTTGCAACGGAGGAATTCTATTATGGCTACCAATTTAAAGCACTGAATCGATATTGGGATACTAATATAGCTTGGGTGAGGAGAACTTACTTCAGTGGTCCATGGAATATCATTTCTCTGCTTGCTGGAATCATCCTATTCTTTTTAACCGTGCTTCAGACTATCTTTACCATTAAGCCTTTTGGAAGCAACAACTAGACATACATTGTAAGTTTTATATATCCCTTTTTATTGTTCACTTTTAGATATATATCTGGACGTACGTAGTTAAACATTTATTATCTATGTTGTGTACATACTTGGTGCGTGCACAATAAAAACATTGTAGCGTTGTTACGCTAATGAACTACTTTTCTTACATGTTAAGGTGAAGGATTGTCTCGTGCGGACAAGTAATATCCATCTCAGTTTGCATATTTGGATGATCGAATACAAGTGCTGTCTATTTGTGTAATGTTGTACTTGAATTATGTTTTAATGTTGGTCTTCTACACCCCTAGGTCCTAAGTACCATCATTTGAAATGTTTGTAACTTATTTTAAGGTCTTTGTAAACAATCAAATAAATGTTCATCTATTTTAACTGTACTTCATGGAGGTTAAAAAAGTCTTCTAAGCTCTAATTACTTAATTCAACTTTCATCATTCTATGTATATACGTGGATCTTCATAGTGTTGAGATTTGTATACCGACTATAATTTTTTTTTTTTTTTACAACATAAGCGACTATAATAATTTTAGACATATTTAAAATCTCCCAGTAAGAACCATTTGAAAAAGAAAAAAAAAACACACTCAGAAAACTGAACATTCTTTATAAATAGGGTTGGAAATTCGAGACACAACACAACATGAAGTAGCTAGGTTTTAGATTAGCAAATATTACATGTTTGTTAAACACTTCAACTTGAACAACCCGGATTAGCTAATATGAGTCGTATTCACAAATGATTATTAACCGGATCGACTTAAAACACGACATGATTATAAGAGTGTTGGTTTAGGCTCGATGCATTTGACATATATAAATATGAGTCGTGTTTGGTTTCACCTATTCAACCCTACACTCTACTAATAAACCCAACGACTCTCTTGACCATGGCCGATGCAAAATTTGCATAAAGTACATTAAAGATCTATGCCAAGGTTTTAAAATTAGAGTAGATAAATAATATTATTTACCCTTAATAATCGGTTTAAAGATACATTAAAGATTCATAAATGTATAGCAGGGCTCTCACAGTAAATGTACTTTTTTTTTGAACGGCCAATTAAACAACGCCGGGTACTTTGTACGCGGCCACAGTGGCAAAGACAGGGGCACAGCCCGGCCCACCCCGGACGCACGAAGCCCCTAGCCCGCCTGACAGCCCGCTTCCAGGGAAAACCCGACCCACATACCCGCCCGAAGGCACGACAGTAGTGAACCGGTAAAACCTGCCGAGATCAGGACTCGAACTCATGACCATAGGCCACGAGTCATCCATCATTTCTCATTATGTCCTTCGTGGGAATCGAACCTGAGACCTCAACAGAGATCCCTGGTCCATTCACCAACTGAGCTACCCGTAAAGGACCTCACATTAAATGTACTCAACCTGTAATACAAACTTCTGCAGACATGATTGAGCAAAACATTTTTGAAAAAATAAAATAAAATAAAACGAAAAACCTTTCCTCATTGTGTATCTGTGACTCATACGCGACTTACCACCTGTTATGTATGAAATGTAATAAGGACTGAAATGTAATAATAGAGACTTAAGGGTAGGAATTGTAAAATGTTGTAATAGTCGTTATATGGCCGTTCGTCTATAAATAGGTGTGATATCAATAATAATCACTTAGCTTGGTGTGATTAATCATTTCTCCTATATTTTTCTTCTTTAATCGTATCAAGTGGTATCAGGGCTATCGATTCTCGGTAGCTGTGATGGGTTTTATAACCGCCTATCCAAATAACCATCATAACTACTTTTCCCGGCAAAAACATCGACCACCACTATCCACCGCAAACCACCATAACTGCTATTGTTTTTCCACCATCAACTTCCATAACCACTATTCTGCCAAATTAACTCCAACCATTCATTCCACCGTTAAAATCATTCAATCTTTCATCTTGTTGATTTCTGTTCTATCATTCTTCCATTTCTTTCTTTTGAGCTTGGAATTGAACAATTTGTGTTCATTCTATTCTGTGGATTCGTCGATTTGCGATCTATCCACTCTGTTCTAATCATCATATCTCATTCATCTTTTAATCCACAGGTCCTACAGTATAATGATAATATTAGTATCACCTTAAAACAACCCAATACAATTATGTTCATAATAATAATAATACTTTCACTCAAAGTTAATAATCAGCAATCATGACTACTCGTAATCAAACCCTAGAGCAACGAATGCAAAATACTGAATCTCTGTTAAGTCAGTTGCAACAATCGACTAAAGATGATTTTACAGCAGTCAAACTGATAACTGCTCAAAGTTCATCTGATATTGAAGTCATTAATAACAAATTGCAAGAAAATACTCAACAACTGACTAAATTAATCAAGAATTTACAAAACCTCAACACCAATCAAAACAATGCAACACAAGGCAACAATCAATTTCAGTTGGGAAGGGAAGAACCAAGAAACCACATACAGAACCACATGCAAATGCATGACCACTATGGTGGTAACAATAGATTCACAAAAATGGAATTCCCCAAATTCAATGGTGTTAATGTTGAGGGTTGGATCTGTAAGGTTGAACACTTCTTTTCAATTTATAACACGCCAATTAATTGGAGAGTAAAACTGGCTGTAATTCATTTGGATGATGTTGCTTTATTGTGGCATCAATCTTTTATTAAATCCAGGGGTGGGACTATTGAAGGCATGTTATGGGAAGAATACAAGGGGTTCATTTCGACAAGATTTGCTGCTGTTATTGGACAAGATGCTATGGGAGCCTTGGCTGCAATTGGACAAACCGGACCCCTTTCTGAATTGTGCCAAGAATTTGATTTAGCTTTGACTAGAGACAATATTCCTGATGAATATGCTGTAAGCCTTTTCTTGAGAGCAGTCAAACCAGAAATTGGAACTGTTTTAAGATTGTTAAGGCCTAAAGATATTCCTGAAGCCATTAAAATGTCACCATTTGAGGCATTATATGGTGTTCCTCCTCCTTTGCACATTCCTTATATACCCCATTAAACCAAACTACAGTCAGTTGAAGAGTGGTTTGCCTTCAGAGAGCAAAAGTTGGTGTCTTTAAAAGCTAATCTGGCTAAGGCTAAGAACAGAATGAAGCAGATGACGGATAAAAGGAGAACTGAAATATCTTTTAAAGAAGGAGATTGGGTATATGTTAAACTGCAGGCATATGTTTAGAATTCTTTAAAGAAGCACAAGAATCAGAAATTGTCACCTGCTTACTATGGACCCTTCTTGATTACTGAGAGAATTGGAGCTGTTGTTTACCGCTTAGACCTTCCACCATCAGCTTAAATCCATCATGTTTTTCATGTGTCTCTCCTTAAAGTTGCTCCTAAAGGTGCTGTGCAGGTTACCCCTCCTCCTGAATTTCCAAGATTTCAGTTTAAACCGAGGGCAATTTTGGACAGGAAAATGGTCAAGAAACGTGGTCGGGTTGGTGTTAATGTGTTAGTACACTGGGAAGGATTGCCTGTGTCTGAAGCATCATGGGAAGATTATGAAGATTCTAGTTTACGTTTTCCAAAATTTGATTCGTGAGGACACGAATTTTTTGAACAGGGGGGTATTGTTACGTATGAAATGTAATAAGGACTGAAATGTAATAATAGAGACTTAAAGGTAGGAATTGTAAAATGTTGTAATAGTCGTTTTATGGCCGTTGGTCTATAAATAGGTGTGATATCAATAATAATCACTTAGCTTGGTGTGATTAATCATTTCTCCTCTATTTTTCTTCTTTAATCGTATCACATACTGTGTTGTTCTTGTATCCACAATTATTTCTTGATCTCTGTCTAAAAAAACGATCACTTAAAATAAAACTAAAAAAACGAACACTTAAATTAAAAAAAAAAACTACGAATTATATTTTTTTTGCGATATTCTCCTTCATCTTGAGCAACACGGGATGGTCTTCTTCGGGATAGTCATTGATATTCGTTGTCATTATTCTCCATTCTTTTAGTTGCGTAGGTTCATTCTTTTGGCGAATGCTTTCTTCCACTTTTTTTGCCTCAATCGAAGTTTCTCTTTAACTTCGCGTTCCTTCAATTTTATCTTCTCTGTTTGAGTTTGACTAAAGGTATGTTTGAAGGATTCCAATTTAGCCACTAAACCGTCCAGCTTTGACCCGCTCCCACTCCCTGACGCGTGCGGCTTGTTTTTTTGCGGCCGCTTGCTTTTTAGCTTTGTTCCCCCCATGGTTCGTGGCTCCTCTGGAATGGGATCTTCCTTGAAGTATGGGTCGTCATTTATATTAATTTGACAAAGACCGGTCGACCCGCCTCTCATGCTAAAATCGCCCGACTCTGAAGTTTTGGCTCGTTTGGCGCTTGCAACCTCGTTTGAAACCGGTGTCCATTTAGGAGATGTCTTCAAAACCATCCACGCACGAACGTGAGGAAAAACTTGCCAATACCTGTCTTCATATTTACGCATCACCTCATTGAAAATCATTTCGTCGTTCCACCCACTTGGAGGACTCACAAACAACGGATTATAATACTTGATGAACTTGCCGATTGTAGTATTCATTTTCCTCCAATTGGAACTTATGGACTCGAAGTTGCGATATGGAGGTTGCTCCATTAATTTGTGGAATTTATTGGCTACTTCGATATATAAACTATCTCCTGTTTTATTATTCCTTACATTTTTAAATAAAACGTATATTAAAGCACTAAAATAAAAAAAATTGTAACACGTATTGTAAGAAATTTTTTTTACCAACTATGGGATCTTTTGAAGTAGACAAATATGCCTTAGCTAATGCTTCTTCTTCTATTTTCGTTCATGGCCTTTTGGACGAGGGAGTTTCAATGCCTTTAGCCCGACTTTTCTTTTTTTTTTTCCCCTTCGAAGATTCGGGTTGCGTTTCGGGCACGAACGCTTCCACCTCATCTTCTTCTTCTTCGGGTTCGAAACAGGGCTGTCGTTGTGGTTGTTGTGACGGTTGTGGTTGTAAGACGGTAGGAATGGCGGAGTTTGCAAAAGTTGGGTGAAAGATTGAGGGTTATGGTGTATTTGCATATGACTAAATTGGTTAAAAGTAGTGCGGCTTTGGTGCATTTGGGAATATTGAGTGAAAGGGTTGGGACTTTGTTGGAACCCCGAAAATGTAGCCCAACTTGGATCTATTGGCATCGTGTAACCCGGTGTTGTGAACGGGTTTGGATTCGGGTTGTTTTTTATTACGTTGTGGGGTTTGATTCGGGTTTGGGTTTGGGTTGTTTTGGTAGGGATCCATGATGACACAAAAATTTATAGATTGTATAAAAATATTAGAATTATATAAAAGTTATAGAAGAGATGGTGTAAAAATGAGGTGGAATGGTTGGGTATTCATAAAAATAAAAAAAAGCTTTTTTTTTATTAAACGGTCATAATGTCGTTTGTCAATGGTCATAAATTGAATCCCAACGTTTGAAAAGGCCTGGCACAAGAGTCATATCCATGCCGCCCATGCCTATGCCGGCATAGGGGGCGGTGTTTGCCGGGGCGGCATCACCAAGCCGGCCCTATGCCGGGTTCCACACCGAAGGGCCTAATGGGACCTCAAAATCGATAACTTTCCCCTTCCAAAATATCAAATTGCATTCCATGCCTTCTTTTAACCATTTTGGGGGTGTTTGGTGTAACATCGCGTATTTTTTTCCCAAGTGTTGAGTTAATCAAATCACCATTTCACCCACTATATACTTGTATTATGATATATACATATATATGTATTCTTTTAATTTTTATTTAGTTATTTATGTATTTATTTTACCACTTAATATACTTCTAATATATATATATATAAATATATATATATATATGTAATAATAATAATAGTAATAATAATAATAAAAACAATAATAATGAAAACAAAAATCTGGTTATTTGGTGTTGTCATATGATCATAACCCAATGGCCAGCCCAGTCAAGCCCAACCCAGAAATTGAAACCCGGCCCACTAGCCCTTTCCCCCCTTTTCTGTTTTAAAAAAATAAAAATAAAAGGTTGCTCCAGCCGGGACTCGAACCTGAGCAACGGACTGGCCAGCATACAAACAGACACGCCTACACCAGCTGAGCCACAGCTCGTTATTGTTCTAATCCCAACCCATAAACTATTTAACACCTTTATAAGCCTTAGTCTGTTTCTCTTCTTCCTCGCTGCACGACTGCCGAACCACAATCACCATATGATTGATGTGATTGAAACTAAATACGGTAACCAATCAACTGATTGACTCAAGATATGGAATTAACAATAAATTAAGCGTATTAAACACATTAACACGGTCAAACATACCTGATTTAAGATCAATTACGCGTTTTTAAATTAAAACTTGAGTCAAACCTTCCAAACTTATGAGCCGAGTGTTTAGTATAAATTGAACCCTCCATTACACTCACTACTCACCGATAATACTCTCCTTATCTCCAATTTCTGTAAAAATCATCATTTCAAGGTCTTTGTTCGTTCGTTTGACTTTTCTGTTGACCATTCAAAAATCACGAATTAAGCTTTGTAAGTTTCAATTGTTTTGAAGGTTTTGTTCTTCGGCTCTCAACAAACAATAACCCTATGTTTAATCGGGTTATTGTTTGTTAAAACTGATTATTGTATAATCTAGGGCTTGTTCTTATTAAATTGGGGAAGAACACAATTTTTAATATGATATATAAATTAAACGAACTGAAACCAAACACAACCACTGGTCTGGACCAAGTGGTTGTGCCTGGTGCCTTTGAACCAGCCTGTTAGGATCTGAGTTTGTTTGTTTTGATTATGTTTAACTAAATATGATAAAAGTGAAACGAATATAGATGAAAGTGCAGCGGAATAATAAACTGTTAATCAAAACAAGAGAGTAAATGTTTTCAGATCGAATGCTTTCATTTATCTAAAAGATTACAAGCGTACAAATACTCCCCCTCAGCCTGATCACACAGTGATTGTTTGTCTGAGAGAATGTTTGTGTGTGTGATACAATAGAACAGTACAAACACTGTTCTATTTATAGACAGACTCAAAGCACTGATGACCTAGGCTGACGTCACCTAAGATAGTGACCTCTAACAGAATAACAAACATAAACATCTGCCTATTACAAACTACTGTTACATTGAAAGCACTGATATTAAACAGCTGTTGTAGATAAACTCTGATGGTCTTGTATCCACTGCTGGAGCCTAAGTGCTGTTGGTTCCAGCAGTGCTTTGGTCTTCAGTATTTGGGTCAGCAGTTGTTCTTCATCAGTTGTTTACTCAGCAGTTCTTTGTATCAGCAGTTGTTGAGCAGTTGTTTGGATAGAACAGTAGTTAGGGTCAGCAGTCTTTTGGGAGAAGTAAGTTGTAAAGACTGTTTATTCAAGGATCAAACTGATAGCATGTTTTGGCTTTCTAATCATCTGTTCTTCTCCAGGTCAGCAGACCCAACAATCTCCCCCTAGAACAGATGATGCCAAAACTCAGCTTTATTTATTGATCTTTATTCCTCATCAGACTTTCTCTGATTTGACCTTTGAATTGTAATTCAAAGTTCAGAGCAAATAAGTCTTCTTCATCTCTTTCTAGGTCCAGATTTAGCAATGTTTGGTGATCTTCTGAACCCTTCCATCTGACCCGAGCAATGTCAATTCGTGGTTGTCTTTGTTGACTTTCCACTTTAGAATTTTTGAGTCAGTGGATTTGCTGAGATGAACTTTTATTCTTGATGAGTTGGGTGAAGGAGGTCTTCCAATGAGTTCTCTGAGCTTCTCTGTTGTAGGATCAGAGAAATAGTGTATTTGATTGAAGAGCCCTTCCTTGATGAATGTATCAGCAAACTTTCTTTGATCTTCCTCTGACATCTCCTTCTGCTTCTTGAACTGTCTTCTTGCAGCAGTTGTTAGATCAGAGGTTTCAAGTAAGCTGTCCAAGTTAAAGGTCTGTTGGGGTCTCTTCATCATTGGTTCATCAGTATAAATTGGTTTCCTTGGTAGGCTGGGATCCTTCTTCCTATTTTCTTCCAGACTTTTGTAAGTTTCAACCAGCCTTAACTCGGACCATCTGGAAACTGACCTCATCTCCCCATAGTTGGCAGCTACAATCTCCTGCCTCATCCTTTTGAACTTCAAGGCTCTGACTGGGTCTCTGCCTTTGCCAAAGTTAGGAGTAGAGACTTTAGCCTTGGGGTCTTTGGCCATTTCTTCAATCCTGAGTAGTTCTTCTCTCAAAGCATGAGTAGTCCAACCATTGAACTGCTTTTTGTTTGCTTTGTAAGGCTTGGTTGCCATTATCTGTTCAAGAAGAGATTCCCTTACCTCCTTTTCCATATCTACACTGAGAGGCATGGAGGACATGGAATTGCTCAGGGTCTTAGCAAAATCTTCAATCCTTCTGAGTTTGCTAAGCTCTGCTGAATGGATGCCCTGAGCAGTCCTGTCATCCTTCCCTTTGCATTTCTCGCTGATGATGGCATCCACCTGCTCACCCTTGTATTTCAGATAAGTATCAATATTGAGGGGAACAGGGAAGTTTGGGAGAGATGGGAAGGATCTTTCTGATGGCTGTTCAGTATTGTAGAAGGATTGTAATTCCCCCTTGAGTAGATCAAGTTCAAGGGGATACTGAACAACCAATGGTGTAATGGTTGGTGGTGGTCTATGGGATCTGAACTTGGATGTGTGTGGTGAGAATGATGTGATTGGAATAGCTGTGATGGGAGGAGTGGATTGGGCAGTTGAAATGGTGTTTGGTGATGTGTGTATGTTTTCATCATGTACAACAAAGGTTGATTTTCTCTTCCTTGTGTACATGATTTTTGGTGATGGTGATTTGGTAGCAGTGGTTGGATTAACATCTGTTGGCCTTTTAGTAGGTCCAGCAGATGTTTGGGATTTAGCTGGTGATGTATGTTTGGTGGTTGTATGTTCAGGTGTGTTTGTTGGTTTGGGTATGTTTGTTGGTTTGGGTGCAGTGGTTTGGGTAGCAGTGTTTTGAGTAGTTTCAGTGTTTTGGGTGGCAGTGGTTTCAGTAGCAGTGGTTTTATCAACAGAGGTGTTCAACTTAGATGGTGGTTTTCTAACATGCTTAGCAGGTCTTTTCATCCTTTTAGAGGATCCCACATCTTCAGTTTCCCTTTGTTGTTTCTTTTTGAGTTCAATTAATGACTCTGCTTTAACTTCCAAAGTGTCAGCTCTTTTCTGTTTCTCTTGAGCAGCCTTTTCAGCTTCTATGTTTGCAGAGTCATCTACTGCTTTATTCTTCTTAGTGGTTTGTTGTGGTGGTGCTGTTGTTGCTTGTTGTTGTTGTGGAACTTGTTGTTGTGGAGCTGATTTGGTAGACTCTGGTTTCTTTGCAGACTTGGCTTGGCCTTTTTGAGAAGGAGGACAACCAAAAGGATCTAGTTTTGGTAGCCTATCTCTGCCACTCTCCCCCTTTTTGGCATCATCAGCCGTGAAAGCATCATCATTTTCATCCCTGAGGATGGTGGTAGGGGCAGAGCCAGTAGTCTTCAGCAGGTGGTCCTTGATGGCTTTGATATCAGCATGGGTATCTTTGTACCTTGCATCTACCATATTCCTGATCTCAGCCATGTAAGTTTCATGTGTCTGATCAGCCAGTTTTCTGTGAGCTATGATGATGGGGGAAACTGATTTCCATAACTCACTGGCTATATCGGCTGTGGATGGTTGACTCTTGGAAAGGTCTGCAATTGAGCTCAGTATAAGCTTGACATCAGATTTGATGTCAGCAACAGAGGTTTCAATGACAGAAACTCTGTCCGTCAATTCTTGGTATTTTGACCCATCTCCTAAATTAATAGGATCATCTGAGTCCCTACCAGTGGTAGTTCTACCTGATTCAGTCCTAATAGGTGAATCAGATGCCCCTTTGTCTTGGTACTGGGGACTTCCAACTGTTTTTGGAGACACTATAATGGCTTCAACAGTTGTTTCCTTCAAGGGAGTCTTAGCTATGTAATCACTGTCCTGATGTGAGACAGTGGTCTCTACATCAGTAGTGGCTGCTCCACTTGAAAACTCACCTAGAGTTTCATTGAACTCAGGTGGTGTAACCTCCTCTTCTGTTTGTGGAATAGCAGATTGTATATTCTCAGGACCAGTCACTTGTTGGAGTATACTCTCAGTGACAGGTGGAAGAGAGGAACTGGGATCTTCCTGAGATTTGTCAATTGCTTCAAACAGAGGTTGCATTGTTTGTGGGACATGATGTGATGGTGAGGGTGGAGGAGTAACAAGAGAATTAGCCCTGGGAGAGGGGCTTGTGAACATTTGGTCAAGTGACTCAAATGTATCATGATGTGTGTCCCCTTGGCTTACAACATGATCCTTTTGAGAGGATTCATGAGGAGTTTGGTCAGGTGGAGGTATGTCCAACTGTTGTGAGGAAGTAACAACAGTGGTTTCAGGTTGCTTTTGTTGTGCAACAGAGGTTTCTTCTGGTACCTCAACATCCAGAAGCCTCATTTGTGGTTGAGTGGTGGTTTTTGTGGATGGATGTTTCTTTTTGGAAGTAGCTGGTGTGGGTTTCACAGCACTGGATGTAGTGCCATGATCACCAGGAGCAGTGGGCTCAACAACAGAGGTTTTGACAACAGTTGTTGCCTTTGTCCTCTTTGTTTGTGTTTTAGAAACTTTTGACACTTTAGACACTTTTTCTTGGGTGCTTCCACCCAGCATTCTTGTGAAAGTTTCATCAGTTAAGCTTTTCATTTGCATAGCCTCACCCTTTTTGAAAACTTTTTCTGGTAAGACTTTTTGTAAGATTACACTAAGAATTCTTGGGTAAATAAGAAAAGCATTGTTTGACCCAGACTTGACTGCTTTCACATTTGATACCAAGTCCATGAACAATCCCTGGGAAAGATTGAAGTCAGAGTTTGACAACATGGCATAACCCAGATATTGCATCCTTAATGGGATTTCATTAAAGGATGTGGACTTAGCAGAGACACAAAGAAGAAGAGTATGGAAGAAAAATTTCATGACTGGAGGGAAAAACTTTTTGAAAAGAGTTGATCCAGTCATCTGACCATCATACCCTCTTTCTTGGAACTCAGTGTGAAGCTCTGTTTTAGTAAAGGAATCCTTACCTGCCAGGTCATTCAGTGTGAAGGTTGTGGATATGGTTTCAGGGGTAATGACGATACTGGTTTCTCCAATTTTGGAAATAATGGAAGTAGGCTTTTTGTCTTGTAGTAGAAACTCAGCATTCAACCAAAATTCTTGGAGTGAATCAAGATAAATGGGGGCGTTAGCGGTTAGGATGGGTAAGTATTTGGAGTTAAGGAAAATGTCGATGGTGGAATGAAATGGAGTGTTGTCATCTATTTTAATCAGATAGGGGAGACAATTGTGTGTAGCTTTGGCTTGAAGATCCATTGTAATGGATTTCGAAGGTGAAGATGATTGGATATTGATGAAGGGTTTGAGAATGAAGAAGG
Source organism: Ambrosia trifida (assembly GCA_028751855.1). Lineage (NCBI taxonomy): Eukaryota > Viridiplantae > Streptophyta > Magnoliopsida > Asterales > Asteraceae > Ambrosia > Ambrosia trifida. The sequence goes on along the minus strand of CM054133.1, from coordinate 7,340,220 downwards.
CGGTTTTCAGTATTTGAATACAATGAGACAGTGTAACGTCTGTTGTGGTAAAACAGGGTTTTTATAGGCTCAATGAAACCGCTGATGTGGCCAAACCTCTGCTTATATGAACAGACGTGGCAATCATCTGATGGATGAAACATCTGGTGGAGAACAGCTGTTTTTGGCAAACAACTGATACAAACAGCAACAGCTGATACAAACAGCTGTTTTGGCAAACAACTGTTTTTTTTATAAATATAGTATATATATAAGGAGACAGTTGTTTTATCTGAACAGATGTTCTGAGACAGATTTTTCAACTAACAGTGGATATGAATGAAACAGTGGTTGTTTTATCTGATCAGATGTTATAAACAGATTTTTCAACCAAACAGCTATTTTTAAAAAAAATTGATTTGCTGAAACATTTTATTAAGATTTAATGAAACTTTATTTGTTTAATCCATGTTTAACATACCAATTCTGGAAATCAGATTTGTAAAGGTAGATGTGTCTAAAGCTTTTGTTAACACATCTGCCAACTGATCCTCTGTTGGAACATGGTGTAAAGAAATCAAACCTTTTTCATAGCTGTCTCTGACAAAATGATGTCTTATGTCAATGTGTTTGGTAGTGGAATGAGAGACTGGATTCTTGATGATATTTTCAGCAGCTTGACTGTCCAACATGAGTGGAGTCCTAAGTGCAGTTATCCCAAAATCCAGTAGTTGATTTTGAAGCCACATGAGTTGGGCTGTACAGCTTGCAGCAACAATGTATTCAGCTTCAGCTGTTGAAGTTGAAACAGCTGCCTGCTTTTTGCTTTGCCATGAAACTAAGGCATTCCCTAGAAATTGGCACCCTCCTGAAGTGGATTTTCTTGTGGTGTGACAGCCAGCAAAGTCACTATCTGAATAACCTGAAAGCTCAATGTTTCCATTAGCAGGATACCAGATACCAAGTGTGGGAGCACCTTTGAGGTATCTGAATATCCTTTTCACAGCAATAAGGTTTGACTTTCTGGGTGAAGCCTGGGATCTGGCACAGACACAGGTAGCAAACATAATGTCTGGCCTAGATGCAGTTAGGTACAATAAAGACCCAATCATACATCTATAATGTGTTTGATCAACCAGTTCATCCTTGTCATCAATAGTGAGCAGCTTGACTGTACTCATGGGTGTGCTACATGGCTTACAATCATTCATCTCAAATCTGGTTAATAAGTTCTTTATATATTTGTTTTGGTGAATGAATGTGCCATTTTGCAGTTGTTTCACTTGAAGACCAAGGAAACACTGAAGCTCACCCATGGCACTCATCTCAAACTCTGCTGTCATGAGTTTTCTGAACTCTTCACACATTTGGTTACATGTGGATCCAAAAATGATGTCATCCACATATATTTGAACAATCATTAAGTGTTTCCCTTTCCATTTAAGAAATAAAGTTTTGTCAATTTTACCTCTTGTGAAGCCAATTGATAAGAGAAATGTGGAGAGAGTTTCATACCAGGCCCTTGGTGCTTGTTTAAGTCCATACAAAGCTTTGTTGAGCTTGTAGACATAGTCAGGATGGAATGTGTCTTCAAAACCAGGTGGCTGACATACATAGACCTCCTCCTGAATTTTGCCATAAAGGAAAGCACATTTGATGTCCATCTGATACACCTTTATGTTGTGGTTAACAGCAAAGGCTAAAAAGAGTCTGATGGCTTCTAGTCTTGCTATAGGAGCAAAAGTCTCATCATAATCTATTCCTTCTTCTTGTCTGAAGCCTTGAACCACAAGCCTGGCTTTATTTTTTACAACAATACCCCTTTCATCAGTCTTGTTTTTGAAGACCCACTTTGTTCCTATAGGACAAACATCCTTAGGAAGTGGTACAAGCTCCCATACTTGTTGTCTTTTGAATTGAAGGAGTTCTTCCTGCATGGCCTCTACCCAACTGTTGTCTTTCAGTGCCTCTTGGTACTTGACAGGTTGTGTGAGGGATAAGAAACCTGCAAAAAGACAGATATTTGAGGATTGGCTTCTTGTGAGCACACCCTCTCTGATGTTGCCAATGATCTGGTCTGGTGGATGAGCTCTTAAGTAAATAAGATCTCCTTGATATGGAACAATGGCATTTTGAGGTGATGGACAGAGGTTTTGTAACATCTGTTGGTACTTCTGTAGTGCCATCAGATGTTTGGAATGGTAATGGAGGAATGGGTCCAAGTGGTGTGAAACTTGACTGACTTTTGTCAACAGATGATTGACTTTTGTCAACAGATGATAGGTCAGTGGTTGTGAGGGGTGAGGCAGGGGTTTGAGGATAAGACTGGCCAACAGTGGTTGACACAGCTGTGGCAGAGTTTTGACAATTGTTTTGAACAGCTGCTTCCTCTAAGGCAGAATAGACTTTGTAGTGACTGGGGATCACAACATCTGTTCTGTAATCTTGCTGTTGAGACTGTGGAATACCTGCATTGTTAGCTTTAACAGTGATATCTTCAAATTTGAATTTATCTAAATCAAATAGTTCAGCAGGGTTTGCAGGGATTTTTAGAGATGAAAGTTCATTGAACTTTACATTCAGAGTTTCTTCTATTGTCTTAGTCCTTGTGTTAAACACTTTGTAGGCCTTAGCAGTAGAAGAATATCCCAGAAAATAACCACAGTCTACTAGGGCTGCAAATTTTGAAATGGAATCTTTGAGATTTAAAATGAAACATGGGCAGCCAAAGATTTTGAAAAATGAGATTAATGGTTTGATTTTGAACAAAATTTCATAAGCAGTTTTTTGATGTCTGGGGTTGATCAAAACTCTGTTTTGAACATAGCAAGCAGTGTTTACAGCTTCTGCCCAAAAGGACAGTGGCAAACCAGAATCTGCTAGCATGGTTCTTGCAGCTTCTATAAGAGTTCTATTTTTCCTCTCAACTACCCCATTTTGTTCTGGTGTTCTTGGGATGCTGAACTGCCTCACAATCCCTTTTGACACACAGAAGTCATCCAACTCCTTATTTTTAAACTCTGTTCCATTGTCACTCCTGAAGACTTTTACTGGCAAGTCATATTGCTTTTCAACTTTGGTGACAAAGTCCTTCAATATACCTGCAGTCTCATCCTTAGAATGTAAAAAGTAAGTCCATGTAAACCTAGAAAAATCATCAACTATGACAAGACAAAATCTCTTTCTTCTTAGACTCATGATTTTAACAGGGCCAAACAAGTCCATGTGCAACAGTTGTAGACACTGACTAGTTTTGGACTCATCAATGGATTTGTAAGAGCTTTTATGTTGTTTCCCTTTTAAGCAAGAAACACAATGCTCATCACATTTAAATTCTTTTGATGGTAAGCCTCTGACAAGACTTTGTTTGGAGAATGTGTTGATAGTATTAAGGTTGGTGTGACCCAATCTCCTATGCCACAATTCTGTCTCCTTAGTGGAGGCAGCAGAAAACAGACAGACATTTGCCATAGGATTGTCCTTTAACATATCAACAACATACACATTGCCACTTCTGTGAGCAACAAGTTGTGCTTTGCTCTCAGCAATAATGGTATCAATCTTTTTCACCACTTCTGGCCCAATAATCTTACAAGTTTTCTTTGTGAAAAATGAGCCATAGCCTTTGTCACTCATTTGTGAAACACTCAGAAGATTAAACTTGAGATTATCAATAAGATTGACATTTTCAAACTTGAGTTTTCCAGCCTGTACAGTCCCTGAACCCAACACCTTACCTTTAGAATCATTACCAAAGGATATATCACCCCCTCCATGAGCCAAGAAGTCCAGAAGAAGGGCTCTACATCCTGTCATGTGCCTGGAGCCTCCACTATCTACATACCAAAGACTATCTAAACAAGCAGAAGCTCCCTGCACATCAGTAAATGGTTAGTTTTGGTGAGTGTCCAAATCCAAGTTGGCTTTGGATGGGTCCACAGACCTTTCAGACTCAAGCTTTGGAGGGTGATCAGTGGTTTGGACCAATTTTTGAATTAAGGTCAACAACTGCTGCTGACCATTTGCCAGTGCTTGGATGTCAATACTTAGGGCAGCAGTTGTTTGATCACTTCCTGACAAATGATAATACCCATATGGATTTCAGTTCACTCTTGGTTTAGAGGGTCTCTTTGGCTCCTCATAAACATGTGGCAGACTGTGACATGGAGGTTGTCCATAACCTCTTGGGTATTTGCTTGTGGGTGGAGCATCTGTTACTTGGACATCTCTAGAAGCAGATGTTTCAAGCCTTTTTGTAACAGATGTTTGGACAGGGGTGAAGGTCTGTTTGGGCTTTCCTTTTGAAGTACTGACCACAGGGTTTGCAAGAGTTTTAGCTTTGTATTCTTGTATTTTAACATCAAAATTTTTGAGATACAAGCACTCTTTGGTCTTGTGATTCTTTTTCCCACATATTGAGCATGTGGCTTTGGAATCACATTCAATTGTTCCTTTGTTAATGTCATATGCTTTTAGAAGAAAACAGTTTTTGGTGACATGATTCTTCTTTTCACAGAAATCACAGAACAAGTTGACAGTCTTTTCTTTCTTCTTCCCCTTTTCAACCTTCTTTTCAGCAGATGTTTGAGCATCTGCTGGAAGATTTTTCAGGGGAATGACTTTAGCCAATGGAATGACCTTTGCCTGAGGAGCTGTCTTTCCCTCAGGTGTTTTAAAATCAACAGGTTTGAAATTCTCAAGAGTATCACACTCATCAGACCAAGTAGGTTTAAATTCATACTTTTCAAGTTCAGCAAAAGATGAGGAACCTTCTGGTTTTTCAAGAACAATTTTCTTACCATTTGGTTCAGTGATTTTAATCTCTTGACCCTGCAGGTTTGTTGGTATTACCTCAACAGACTTTTGACTCTTTTTGTCAGTGTTTTCAAAAGCAGGAGCAGTGGTTTCAAAACCAAAGCCAAACTTCACATGACTTTTAGTTTGTTTGTTGAGTAACATTTCAAAGCCTCTACATGATTCCACCCATTTCTCACATTCAACTTGGGTGGACTCTAGCTCACTCTTGCAACTTTGATATTTTGCTATCATAGTTTGGAGCTGGTCTTTGGTTATGGTTGCTTCATGTTTTAAGCTGCTAATTTCAGACTCTTTTGCAGTTAAATTTGTTTTCAAATCTTTTGTGAGTTTTTCAAATTTAACTTCATCATCCAAAATTTTCTTTCTAAGGTTTTCATTCACCTCTTTGATGTTAGCAAATGCTATTACACATTTGTCAGAACACAACTCTTTAAGAATTTGAGGAGATACCTTAGCAGCAGCCATCAATGCACAATCACACTTGCACTCACAGTCATCAGATGCACCCCAGGGATCTGTGAGATTCACAACTTCTTCTTCAGGTTTTTCACCTGTAACAACTTCACTAACAACATCATTAGTCACAACATCAGATTCAGTTACCACCTCCTCAGATTCAATCTCATCCACCATAGCCATGAAACAGAAATTTTCTGGTTCATTTTCAGCTTTGGCAACTAGTGCAAAATTCTCATCTATTAGCTCATCAGGTAGACTGCTCCAATCAACAAAGCCTTGTGTAAAGAAGCTCTGTTGACTGGTCTCTACAGGAGCAGAGGATGGAGCAACAGTCGTTTGCACAGGTGCTTGAGCAACAGGTGTTTGCACATAGTGGATCTGAGGAACAGTGGTTTGGACATACTGGACAGGAACAGTGTTTGAGGACTGTGCAAAATGAGCAGTGTTTTGCACATTTGGTCCAGGGGCATTATAGGAATTCTGATAAGTGTTGGTCTGTGGTCTTTGATTTGGATAGGTTATCATAGGTGTACCATGTTGACCCCTACATTCCCTAGCAAAATGACCAAACCTATGACATTTATAACACTTGATCTTTGATTTATCCAACCCAACCTTAGATCTGCCAGTCAACCCTGGAAACCTTCTCCCAGTTTTCTTGTAAAAATTATTAGTTCTTACACTGAGAAGGGCCAATTGGTGCATAATGTCCATTTCTTCCAAATCATCAGGGTCAAAGTATTTCAGGTCATCATACTCAAAGGATATATTGTCAGATGCCTGGATATCACCTCCACTTGCTGTGAAAGCATAGTTTGGTGAATAAGAATCAGAGTTAAAACCTGAGTTAAAACCTGAAGTTATATCAATAAAATGATCATAACTCTGATCCTTTGTGTTTCCAGGCACCTCATCATGACCCAAAAGTGCTGTATTCCCAAACACATAGTCATCAGACACTTTTCTAGAGTCCTGGAGCTTCTTTTTCTGGTTAAGCTCTCTCTCATAGGTCAAGAGCTTACCATGAAGCTGGGTCAGTGATAGGTCTTTAAATCCTATTGAGTTTCTCATCACAATAGCAATAGTGTCCCATTTGTCTGGTAATGATCTCAAAAACCTATGGTTCAAGGTTGAATGAGGGTAAGTAAGACCAACCAATTTTAGTTCACTAATTAAGCAATTAAATCTCTCAAACTGTTGAGTTAATGACTCTTCTTTGACATGACTGAATGTTTCATATTGTTGGTTAAGTATTTCACGATTGTTTTCAATAACCTCCTCAGTCCCACCAAACTGTTCTTTCAGTTTATCCCACAACTCCTTTGCACTGTTACAGTGTAACAACCCAGCATATATATCATTGGGTAGAGCCATGGCCACAATACTGAAAGCCTTAGCATCTAGCTCAATTTTCTGAAAATCCTGGTCGGAGTAGTTTTCAAGTTTCTTTGGCTCAAACACTTTGGGATCTTCAGTACTCGGCACAGTCGGAACATGTGGTCCAAAGATAACCGACTTCCAACACCCAGTGTTTTGTTGAGCTAGAACATGGCTCATCCGACGTTGCCAGATATTGTATTCAGATCTGACAAGCATCGGTGGCTTGTTGTTCGTGCCAGTGTTATGTGGATCGTGATTGATAGAAGCCATTCTCTGATTTTTCAAAAAACAAAGTCTGTTTAAAAACGGTTGAAACGAAATTAAACTATTACTCTGTTTTCAATCTAACAGACAAACGATATCAATAATTGTGAGCTGATTATTAAATTGATTTGTTAGATCGAATTTAATTGACCAAGCTCTGATACCAATTGTTAGGATCTGAGTTTGTTTGTTTTGATTATGTTTAACTAAATATGATAAAAGTGAAACGAATATAGATGAAAGTGCAGCGGAATAATAAACTGTTAATCAAAACAAGAGAGTAAATGTTTCAAGATCGAATGCTTTCATTTATCTAAAAGATTACAATCGTACAAATACTCCCCCTCAGCCTGATCACACAGTGATTGTTTGTCTGAGAGAATGTTTGTGTGTGTGATACAATAGAACAGTACAAGCACTGTTCTATTTATAGACAGACTCAAAGCACTGATGACCTAGGCTGACGTCACCTAAGACAGTGACCTCTAACAGAATAACAAACATAAACATCTGCCTATTACAAACTACTGTTACATTGAAAGCACTGATATTAAACAGCTGTTGTAGATAAACTCTGATGGTCTTGTATCCACTGCTGGAGCCTAAGTGCTGTTGGTTCCAGCAGTGCTTTGGTCTTCAGTATTTGGGTCAGCAGTTGTTCTTCATCAGTTGTTTACTCAGCAGTTCTTTGTATCAGCAGTTGTTGAGCAGTTGTTTGGATAGAACAGTAGTTAGGGTCAGCAGTCTTTTGGGAGAAGTAAGTTGTAAAGACTGTTTATTCAAGGATCAAACTGATAGCATGTTTTGGCTTTCTAATCATCTGTTCTTCTCCAGGTCAGCAGACCCAACAATCTCCCCCTAGAATAAACAGTCTTTACAACTTACTTCTCCCAAAAGACTGCTGACCCTAACTACTGTTCTATCCAAACAACTGCTCAACAACTGCTGATACAAAGAACTGCTGAGTAAACAACTGATGAAGAACAACTGCTGACCCAAATACTGAAGACCAAAGCACTGCTGGAACCAACAGCACTTAGGCTCCAGCAGTGGATACAAGACCATCAGAGTTTATCTACAACAGCTGTTTAATATCAGTGCTTTCAATGTAACAGTAGTTTGTAATAGGCAGATGTTTATGTTTGTTAAAAAGTTAGAGGTCACTGTCTTAGGTGACGTCAGCCTAGGTCATCAGTGCTTTGAGTCTGTCTATAAATAGAACAGTGCTTGTACTGTTCTATTGCATCACACACACACAAACATTCTCTCAGACAAACAATCACTGTGTGATCAGGCTGAGGGGGAGTATTTGTACGATTGTAATCTTTTAGATAAATGAAAGCATTCGATCTGAAAACATTTACTCTCTTGTTTTGATTAACAGTTTATTATTCCGCTGCACTTTCATCTATATTCGTTTCACTTTTATCTTATTTAGTTAAACATAATCAAAACAAACAAACTAAAGCATCACCAATATATTTTTTTTTTTAAAACAATCAAGTCTTATATATATATATATATATATATATATATATAATTACTTATATTTTAAAAATTCATTTTTAAATACTAAAACTCTTTTATAAATTCTAAAAAAAAATTATTTTATGTTAATCTAGTGAAAAAGTTTAACATACAAATTTTAGTTTTCAAAAATTTATTTATTTAATATATTTAATAAATAATTCAAGTTTATTCCATTTTATTTATAAAATTCTATAAAAATATCAAAACAATTTTATAAATTTCCACAAAAATTATGCTGAGTTTTTATAACAATAAACTTTTCTGAAATGATTTTTATTTCTAAAAAATCATTTATTTAATATTTTTAATCAATTTTTGTTAGTTTTAATCATAAATAAATCATAATAAATTCATTTTTCAATATTTTTGCACCAAAATTTTATATGAATTATTTCTTTTTATTTAGAACAGAAATACAATTTTTAATTTAATAATTCTTTAGTTTTAATATTTTTAAATATTAAAGTTATAATTTGACAATTTGAAATAAATAGATTTAATATTCTATTTTTAAGAAAATAATTTTATAAAAATTATTTTCATACCTAAAACTTTATATTGTGACCATCTTTAATTTAAAATTTATAAAAAGACTTTAGTTTATTTATTTATCAAATTCCTCTTAATTATCAAACATTTTTCAAACGAACATTTATCCCTAATTCGAAGCTCTAGAATATATTTGTAGACTAGATAGACTTAGACATATTTATTACCTTAATTATAGGGTAATACTTGGCATCATTGGGCAACACATATTCTATTTCGCGAGACTTAACATTTTGCTAAGGTGAGTTTACATAGCCCCTTTACTCTATTTTCACTATTTTTGGGGTGAAACATGTTTAAACATTTTATACTATCATTTACTCATATTTACTTGTGATTCAATTACAACATCATCCTATCATTTGACTGTAACAAAAAGACACAGTACAATCATTAACAGTGATCAAGCCGCCTGTTTAGATTATAGCGCTATAGGTCTGACAAACCCATCCCCCCGCATAAATTCAGGGATGATCGATAACAGTAACAACATTTAACTAACTTGCGAGTTAGTCATCAGTCGACACAAGGTTTGGTTGTACAAAGACGCATTGTTACATGTCGGACTCATACTCTATCATTATACAACTGTGAATGTTGTACAAACTATTGTTATCAATTATATACAAAAACCTATGTATTCTCACCAACTTTTGTTGACCCAAAATATTTTCAAACTTAACATGTTTCAGGTTCTACTTGCTTGAAGATTTGAATTAATGCTTGAAGATGTGTGCACAGTTTTATTCAATTTGATGTATGAATTCTTGTAGAACAATTGTATGTAATTTATTTAAATCAATTAATGAAATTTATTATTCACCATGAGCTACTGAACAATCATCAATACGTGACATCCCGATGTTTCCGCCATCGGTTGGGGTGTTACATTTGGGATTGATTATTTAAAACAGATTATGCGCTTTGGAAAAGTAGGGGTGGAGCTGTTTATAGATTATTGCGTTTTGGTAGCCTAAAAAACTGATTAACTGCATTTTCAAAACGCAATCCTAACACTAAAAACTGATTATTTGCGTTTTCAAAACGCAATAATCTAAAAATCAGATTCAAAATGCAATCCCAAACACCCTCTTAGTCTTATCTCCCATGTCTGACTCGTTAAGACGAACTTCCTCGTATGATGACTACAACATAATTGCCAATATTAGATAAAAATCAAACAACACATTTCGTACGATATCTCTCATGTCTTTAGACTATTTTCTCTACTCATATATAATTTAAGTATCTATTTCATTAATCACCACATAAAAAAAATTGGGGTTTTTTTTTTTTTTTGTATCGCACTATGGTACTCGTTGGAAATATAATAAAACGCTCGTTAATTTGGTGTTTTTTTTAAAAAAAAAATATTGTATAAAATGTTATTATTGTTCTAAAATCGTGAGAGAAAGTGCATGTGCCATGCACATGAGAGATAATTTTTTTTTTTTAAAATTTTCACAATATGCCACATAACACACTCAATGGAGAAGAATTACCTCAATGAATGTTATGTCATCATGGTACTTTCTTTTATACATAGTTATAGATTATAGATTATAGGCTATGTATCCTTAAGAAACTATATTGAGTTGGAGAAACCCTTGAAACTCATCCTAGGGTCACCATCTCTCCACATCTACCATCTTACTTTTGTCATGAAGGGCAAGATTGTAACTTCCCATTGTGTTCGATTAAGAGGAAAGATTTCCTTTTTGGTTGATGCTGACATACATCAGGCTTCCTTTCTTATCATACCCACTTTCTTTTGTACCATGAAGGATGTTTAATATATTATGTCTTCTTAGTATCTTTTTATCAGTCAAACATTGAAATATTATCCTTCAAACTCTCCCTCCAAAACCATACACAAAAGCTTATATTTAATGTCCAGCCATTAATGTCTTCTCCAACAAACCAGGCACCATATATCATTCAAAACATAGCAATTATGGATGATGACGGTGAGATTGGTTCCCCTACCCACCTCGTACCTCACAACCTTGAAAATGCTTTCGAATCTCATGATCATCCTACCCCGATCGTACCACGCAACCTTCTTTCTGATTTCGAAACTAATGAAGACCCCATATCTGCTGTGTTAAACTTGCCAGGTTCATAACTTTTGTTTTTCCACTTTCATAACTTCATTTTCATGACATTTGTTGGTGCAAAATTCCTTTTTTTTTGTTTTAACCGTGTTTGTATTTTTTTTGTTTTTTCTTGTATTTTCAGAGAACAGTAGGCATGTGTTGCCCAGATCCGCTTCTTTGACTCATGATGTTGTTGTGTTTGAGGATGGTCTAGGTTTTCTTGAACACAATTTTATGTTTTTTGTTTATACATTATGTTTTTTTTAGATTTTTAGGTATTTTTGGTATGAATTTATATCTTTAATGAGCACATGAACTACTTTGATTTTTTGTAAGACCATAAGGTATGGGGCACGGTATAGGGGAGGCAATGAGATGTTGGGCCTCGCTACACCACCCCCTTGGGGCGGCATAGGGTCAGGGGCGGCATAGGGGGCAATGAGACCATAAGGTATGGGGCACGACATAGGGGAGGCAATGAGATGTTGGGCCTCGCTACACCACCCCCTTGGGGCGGCATAGGGTCAGGGGCGGCATAGGGGGCAATGAGATGCCGTTGTTGCCGGTCCAATTTTTGAGAGAGAGTTGGGATTTAATTGTTTTTTAAATATTTTTTATTATTTTTAATAATTCTGACCAATGAGGAGGCCTGTCATCATGGTGCACACCACCCCCTTGGAGGCCCATCATCAAGATGCCTCTCCTCCCACTCCTACGTGGCGGCCCATCATCAAGATGCCTCTCCTCTCCACACCTAATGGTCTGAGATGCCGTTGTTGCCGGTCCAATTTTTGAGAGGGAGTTGGGATTTAATTGTTTTTTAATATATTTTTTTTATTATTTTTAATAATTCTGACCAATGAGGAGGCCCGTCATCATGGTGCACACCACCCCCTTGGAGGCCCATCATCAAGATGCATCTCCTCTCACTCCTACGTGGCGGCCCATCATCAAGATGCCTCTCCTCTCCACACCTAATGGTCTAATGAGCATAAAAGTTTTTTTTTATACAACTTTTTTAAACAATCTTTCCCCCAAACTTTACTTATTTTGTTTAACTGAAAATAATTGTAGTTCTATAGCTAATCATAGTAGTTAATTATCCTTTTTTGTGAATAAAAAACATTAAAAAGAAGTATGGTAGATTTTAATTGTTTTTGGTTTACTTTTATTAAGTGAAATTTTTTATTTCAACTTTTTTGGTACACTTTGATTAATGAGGCAAAGAACTTCTTTTTTTAAGCTACTTTATATCTTTCTGTATTTTATTTTATTAACTTTTTTTTATTAATAAAGATTTTGGCTGTTTTACCCTTTTATACTTTATTTCCATTTGTTCTAATACCCTCCATGTAGCTTATGTTGTGTTTTTTAAAACTTTTCCTAGTGTTAAATGTTTTGTCTGTTGTAAAATATATATTATTGAATTTTTTTATTTTTTTTGTTACTTAAGTTACATACAAAAAATGTGGAAAAACCATATGTAAGAAACATTTTTTTTTTGATACATAAGTGACATATGTTTTTTGTTACTTATGTTTTTTTGTTTCTCATACATATGTAAGAATTTTTTGTTTGTACTTTTTGATATATTAAATTTGGTTACTTATGTCTTTTTGTCTTTTGTTTTTTATTTTTATTTCTGTACTACATATTTTTTTATTTATTTTTTGGTTAGGATTTTTGCTATCATACATGTACTATATATTTTGTTTTTTCTTTTTCTTTATTATGGTTCAATGTTTTTTTTTCTTCTGATTATGTGGTACTTTTTTGGTTCATATTTCAACATTTACATAACTTACAAAAATTAGATTACAACCTTTTTAAAAACTTTTCCTAGTGTTAAATGTTTTGTCTTTTGTAAAATATATATTATTGGATTTTTTTTTATTTTTTTGGTTACTTAAGTTACATACTAAAAATGAGGATAACCATATGTAAGAAACTTTTTTTTTGGTACATAAGTGACATATGTTTTTTGTTACTTATGTTTTTTTGTTTCTCATACATATGTAATAATTTTTTGTTTGTACTTTTTTGATATATTTAAATTTGGTTACTTATGTCTTTTTGTCTTTTGTTTTTATTTTTTATTTCTGCACTACATTTTGTTTTTTGGTTATAATATTTGCTATCATCCATGTACTATATATTTTGTTTTTTCTTTTTCTTTTATTATGGTTCAATGTTTTTTTTTCTTCTGATTATGTGGTACTTTTTTGGTTCATATTTCAACATTTACATAACTTACAAAAATTAGTTTTCTTTCTCATACATCCATTTTTTTTGTCACCCACCATGTTTTGTAACTTGTTTCAATTATTTTCACCACTTTTTTTTTTATAGCAACCAATCAGCCCCTTGCTCTTGTTTTTCAAACGCCTAATGGAACTAGGCTCTGGACTCCCAATGTTGCTTTGGAGGATAAGTCGGTTGTTGGGCGTTCATTTGACAGTTTGGATGATGCGTATACGTTGTATGCGTCTTATGCCGAGCAAGTTGGTTTTTCAGTTAGGAAAAACCAAGCGAAAGTATGGAACGGTGTCGTCACCCATAAGTATTTCCGGTGTAACAAAGCTGGGAAACATCAAATGAAGCGTACGTTTGACTCCTTGGTGGATGATACGCTGAAGGCTCGTCAAACTACCTTTACACTCACTGACTGTGATGCACACATCTGTGTAATTTTATGCAAAGAAAAAGGCTGCTATGTTGTTCAGAAGTTCGTAGAGAACCATAACCATCCTCTTGTTGACACATATAACCGCGACCTTACACAATCTGGTCGTAATCTTAGTTTTGCTGCCAAGCAGTTCATTCATCAGATGAGCTTGAACAAGATTGGCCCCGTCAGAGCCCACAGCTGTTACATTACCATGAAGGGGGGTCATCATAATGTCCACGGCACACCAGTTGACTTCAAAAACTTCTGTCAAAAAATGAGAATTTTCATCGGTGAAAGATATTCTCAGTTAGTGCTTGATCGTTTGCGTGATCGCTTTGATAGTTTACCAGAATTCTTTTATGATTTCGTTGTGCAAAATGGTCAACTTACATTTACTTTTTGGGCTGATGAGATTTCGAAGCTGAATTACAAAGTTTTTGGTGACGTTGTTGCATTTGATGCAACTTACCAAACCAATAAGTAAGTATTTTTGTGCATTCTTTTTGGTACATAAGTGACATAAGTTACCTATTTTTGTGCATTCTTTTTTTACAGGTACAACATGATCTTTGTTCCTTTTTTTGGTGTGGACTACAACAAACAGTGTGTAACTTTTGGTAATAGGCTGATTTTTTGTGAAACCATTGACTCATACAAATGGTTGCTCCAATCATTTATGAAAGCTCATGGAAAGCAACCAGCATTAGTTTTAACCGATCAAGACCCGACGATGAGGCAAGCCATTCTTCAAGTCTTTACTGAATTTCGCCACCGCCTTTGCATGTGGCATATTATGAAGAAGTTACCTGTCAAGGTACTTTGATGTCTATATATTTTTTATTTACCTTTCTGAATGTCTTTTTGCTATTTGTTAATGTTTGCTTTTATTCAGTTTTTTTTTTATAAATTTCCATGTATGCAGATGACTGGCGAGTTGTAACAAAACACTAATTTCCGTCAATGCATCCATCGTTTGGTATGGAATGTTTATATCAAGCCGTCTACCTTCGAGAGTCGTTGGCAGAAGCTATTGGCTAATTTTGGTTTGGAAGACCACTCTTGGTTGAAGGAAATGTACGATATTAGGGATCGTTGGGTACCGGCTTACTTTCGTGAGATCCCTATGTGTTGCTTGATGAAAACCACGTCTCGTTGTGAGAGCTCGAATGCCTCTTTCAAAGTTAATTCTACAAGCGCTAGTACGCTAGTTCAGTTTATGTTGTGTTATGAAACCAGAATTGATGCACAGCGTTATCGGCAAAGGATGGCTGAGTATAAAACCTCTACTACACAATTTCCAGACACTACCGGTTTAACTATTGAGAGACACGCCTTTGAGTTGTATACGCATCCGATTTTTATGGAAGTACTCAAAGAGATTGCAAAGGGAAAGGAATGTTGTTATGTCTCAAACACAAAGACTGTCGATAAGTTGTTGGTTTTTTCAGTCACTCACCTAGATCGGATGAATGGTTATGTTAATGTGTTTGAGGTATTTTTTTGTATATCCTGTCCATACGTATCCAATTAATTAATATGTCTAACCAATCTGTAAACTTGTTCCTTATTTTTTTTATAAACTTATTTATTTGTTGGACAGGTCAAGTTTAACCCGTTTGATTCGTCTGCTGAGTGTTCTTGTCGTGGATTCATCCGTATTGGCTATTTGTGCCGTCATGTGTTCTGTGTTTATCGGGTTAAGAATGTCCAAAAAATTCCAGCCATGTATGTTACTGATAGGTGGCTACGCGATGCACTGCCAAAGCGGGTTTTTTCTATTGAGAATCGTTACGGTGTCGACCACTCCCCACAAGCTGTTTTGCGCAACCAGATCTTGGAGTTGGTTACTGAATGTGTTGACGTTGTCCGGACTGACACGAATTTGCTCTCTAACTTGGTTCAGCGTTTGAAAGATATAAAAATTAACCTTGTTGATCACAGGTCTATTGAAGCGCCTGTTGTCGAATCAAATGAGGCTGTTGTAGAAGAGTTGGTTGGCCAACCAATGGATGTTGAGATCTCATGTAGCAATCCCAAGGTTGTTCGTACTAAAGGTTGTGGAAGGAATCGTCGCCTGAAATCTGTTATTGCTGAAACGAAGGCCGCCAAGCCCCCAAAAGCTCCAAGGCTCTGTCGCACGTGCATGCAATACGTAATAAACCACGACTCTCGTAATTGCAAGAAGATGTCAAATGGTGGTGCTAACGCTTCTGGTGGTAGCTCCCAAACCCAGACCCCATCTCCAGCCACTTAGGGGTACTTATCTCGACTATTTACTGAGCCATCTATCTAATTTGGGAATGTTTGTTATAATTTAGCTGTTATCTAGCTTGCTACTCAGTATGTTACGTCTGTAACATTTTGCTACTGTATGATCGCTTTTCTATGTGCTCGGTTTTGGGCTCAGTATAGTCTGGTATTTTATCTTATGCTTTTGTTATGTCTCTAATTGGTTTTTTCTTATGTTATTACGTATCTTATAAATGTTTTTTACAAGCAGTAACACAGGTAGTTACAGTAGAGTAAGGCATTTCTTTCTTTTTTTCCTAGTAAACCTTAATATTGGTGTTCAAAATAGATACTAATTATCCCAAAAAAGCATATTGTTGTTAAAGCATACTATTGGTTTATCCGCAAAGATCCCCCAATATCAGTTTCAATTATTTTTTACACAAACACGCAAATAATACATTTTTTAAGTTCCCCATTAAAAATTGAGATGTGCCCAAATGACCTTTGAGAATAATACAATCGTCTATCAATCCTTTACATTTGTCTATAAAATCTTCACAACTGCCTCTAACGGACAACTGCTTTTTAAACCAAAATGGCACATCTCAATGAAACTACATATTTTTTTTTTGTTATGTCTGTGTCTTAATAAATGGAGGGAGAATCAATTTACGAACACTCTCCCGATACCCAATTATAAACCTTTTTTTGAAAACATGTGACTAAAAGCAAGTAGGTGAACTTCATTTAATGAAGTCTATGCATTCACGTGGGTGGGCTTCAAGTTAGTTTATTTTCTTTTTCTTATTTTACAATAATAAAAGAATCCATATATATTTGTTTTTATGTGTTGTCACATCATGTGTCTAGTCATGATATAGTATACACACTTCTATTTTGTCTTCATAGTTTTCTAGTATGACGACTTTATTTTTTCTAATCAAAAAAATTTATGGAAAACATGTATAAATAAGTGATTTTTACATTCCTGATTTTTTTTGTAAAATATTTGTTTTGTCATATATTTTTTTTTGTAACAATTTATCTTTGATACCATGATTCCAAAAAAATTAGGGAAAAGATCTTATATCAGAGGGAGAATCATATTTTTAGATTGTTTGACACACACATAGGTTTGTAAAAATCCTTTTTTTGACTAAGGTGGCTTTATGTCACATAAGGCTGTTACATAAAGTACTAGTGTATTTTTTTTATGCATGTCAAATCTTTTTCATACACATTTCCCCAATAATAAACTTATATAATATAGATATCAAGGATGCCTAGATATCAACTTTTTTTTTTTTATGATTTTCAATGTAACGTATTATACTTTAAAAATATACTTTTTATACATAGTTACCTCCATTTCTTGTTTTTTAATCACACAATAATGTTGTTTGTCATACCTTTATTTGTTCCAAGGTTTTTTTTTTTTTTTTTTTTTTTTTTTTTTTTTTTTTTTTGTGTGTGTGAAAGTTGAAGAAATGTTTTTTTTATTCTATTTAGTCATAATAGAATGACATTGCTTTTCCTGATTTTCCATTGCCTTATACATTTCCTTCTGCTACTACTACCTATCCCTTTTTTTTTTGTCAATAAAATTTTGTTACATTTACTTAGTAATGTAAACTTCCACCCCCACCACCTACTACTACATTTTACACCTACTATTCCATTGCTTTTTTACTTTTACATAGTAATGTTAACTCCCCCCCCCCCCCACACACACACATAATATTGTTCACCTTTTCTGTTTTTAGTTGTAGTCCCTCTTGTTACATTTTTATTCATTTTTTTCATTTGATGTTTTTTGTTTACTATTTTTCATGTTACATGACAACAACACACAATAACATTAATCTAGGTTTCATCCACAAAAAGGAACTGAAACATAAGCGGACCTACAAAACACATAAAAACACCTAGTAACTGAAAATCGAATCAAAGGAACAATCAGAATCCGTACCCCGCTCATCCTTCCATGGGTCATGCATTGCCCATTCCCACTCCATTTTTCTAGTATTTTCTCCATCAGACCAATCCACATACTCAGCACCAGGATCGGTTTCATACCCTTTTGCCCATTCTGGGGTAACCATAGTCGGACGAAAAGTACTTGACCGTGTGTTATCTGCATGTGACTCTACGTGGTGTCCTTCGAATATGGCATCTACGTCATCTTGATTGTTTCCTTTCGGGTATAGCAGCTCATAAGCCAATTTCCAATCTAATTCATCGTCAACATTACCTTGTGTAATGTCGTGAACCCCTTCCCAGGTTTGTTCTTCCAATAAAACCTGCTGGTTAAGTACAACTTCATGATGTTCGAGGTCATTCTCTTCAACCACATTTCCATTTACAACTTGATGTGGTTGATTGTCTTCTACGGCAACCGGCAAGGGCAACGGGTCAGGCTGGATGTTAATAGGTGCAAAAGGTCGCACCTGTTCATGACCTTGGACATGATGGTTGTTTCTAGGTCGAAGGTAATAATTTATTGGAGCAAAGTTTCTGCCCCGAAGTTCAACTTCAGGAGGTGTGCTTGGTGTTGATTTCATGTTTTGTTTTTTCAATTTGATTATAGAGAGATGTATTGTCTTGTAAATTTATAGAGGTTTTTGGGGTGGTTGGGGGTTAGTGTTATTTATTACATGATAAATAAGCATAAGGGGGTGTGGTTGCGTGGGGCCCAATTTGCATTTAAAGTTTCCCAACCTTTTTATGAAAAGGTCACTTTCAACCTTTTTTCCTACATGATCTGACACATATCTTTTTGTTACTAAAAAAATATTTTTTATCACAAAAGTAAATCAACAAACAAACAAAACAATATATATTATAAATTAATTATTAAAAGAAAAAAAGACAAGGCAGATTGATTCATAAGGAGCCTGATTTCATAACGCACATATGTTTTGTGCTTTCCAAAATACTGCTTTCCTTTGTAACACAGTTACATTTGCAGTAGCATTAAACTAGTTCATTAGAATCACAAAATAAAGACTAAGTAGTATTTTAAGTGCACACATTCAACATTACTGTAACATTTTTACCACCAAATAAACAGTACTACTCACCACTTCATGTAGCTGCAATTTTATCTTTCAAAACATTTGCATCCGACAGCAACATATGTGCAGCGTACTTTGTTCTCAGCCTCCGCAGCTCCGCTAATTTCTTTTGACCATTCCTACTAAAGCCATAATCAAATGGTTTGCCCGGCCCCATATATTTCTCCATATGGCGCATCACAAAAACTCCGCAGTCGTGCAAATTCGTTTTTGTTGCCCACCCAATGCTTTCTTTAGTGATAGGCGCCACTTCCATTTCGTCTTTTTTCGGATGGTTCACTTGATGAAGGTACTTTACAAACAAATGCTTCTGCAAATAATTTTCCATTTTATTTATCGATAGTGTGAATATTATCACAAAAAACTAGATAGGCTAAAAAGATATATTGCTTACCACTTTGAAGGCGGAGTCCTTTGAAAAGTAGTCTTGGTTGTCACTTAAGCGAACCAACGGGTACACGTCCCCCCAATTATCAATCACTTTAATTATCGCATTCTCCAAGTCAAACACGATCACGTAGTAATGCTCAAATTCAACTATTGTGAAGAAAACTAATCCAAAAGATTGTAGCCCCACCAGGTTGTCGTCCCCGTACACAGCTGCCCTCATGTTTTTGGTAAATTTGTCCATTCTCTGCTCCTCAGTGGTGTCTTCCGCATTCAGCATCCAGTCAATCTATGAGTAAATAAGAATAATTTACTAATGTGTCATTTTTTTCAAATTCCAAAAATTACAACAATAAAATTCTCAAAATCATCAGCCTTTTTTGGTTACTTACAATTGCCTTAGTCCCCACAAACAGCCTACTTACTGATCCTGCTTCTTTGTACCTTTCTTCAAAGTTCAAGACCTCCACCCAACAATTTATGACCTCATCTATAACTCGTGTTTTTTCCGCTAAGCTATTAAACACTGATCTGTTAGCTTCAACACCGTATGTGTAACATCCGGCCCCTCTCACCACCAATATTGTCCGCTTTGCCCTCCAAGAGCTCACGGATTTGTTTTTGGTTGCCCTGGTGGAGACTTCCCAGGAGGTCACCCATCCTGAAATTGCTCCCACCTGAGCACGCTTAACTGTGGAGTTCTCCTCTCATCCACTAACATTAAGCCCCAAAACGCTTGGTGATTTAAGAGGCAGAATATTACTTATGAACCAAGGATCTCTCCTGGCCACGGCCGATGTGGGATTTTCCTAGGGTGTCACATTCACCCCCCGTTAGAGTCTCATCGTCCCTGATGAGGTTAGAGTCTCATTGTCCCTGATGAGGTTAGAGTCTCATTGTCCCTGATGAGGTATGCACCCACCATCCCGAACGGCACAAGAGTGGCTCTGATACCATCTGTAACATCCGGCCCCTCTCACCACCAATATTGTCCGCTTTGCCCCGATGGGTTGCCCATCCAGAGCTCACGGATTTGTTTTTGGTTGCCTAGTGGAGACTTCCCAGGAGGTCACCCATCCTGAAATTTCTCCCACCTAAGCACGCTTAACTGTGGAGTTCTCCTCTCATCCACTAACATTAAGCCCCAAAACGCGTTGGTGATTTAAGAGGCAAGACATTACTTATGAACCAAGGATCTCTCCTGGCCACGGCCGATGTGGGATTTTTCCTGGAGTGTCACATTCACCCCCTGTTAGAGTCTCATCGTCCCTGATGAGGTGTGTTCCTAGGGTGTCACATTCACCCCCTGTTAGAGTCTCATCGTCCCTGATGAGGTGTGCACCCACCATCCCGAACGGCACAGGAGTGGCTCTGATACCATCTGTAACATCTCCGCCCCTCTCACCACCAATATTGTCCGCTTTGCCCTGATGGGTTGCCCACCCAGAGCTCACGGATTTGTTTTTGGTTGCCCAGTGGAGACTTCCCAGGAGGTCACCCATCCTAGAATTTCTCCCACCTGAGCACGCTTAACTGTGGAGTTCTCCTCTCATCCACTAACATTAAGCCCCAAAACGCGTTGGTGATTTAAGAGGCAAGACATTACTTATGAACCAAGGATCTCTCCTGGCCACGGCCGATGTGGGATTTTTCCTGGAGATGTTACAGTATGCACTCCTAAACAATACCTCCCTACACATTTTGGATTAAAGGTTTCTAATAAATACTAAAACATTAACGTTGTAATCCCAACACACTCAAGTATACCTATTTAATAATGATATATATTGTTTTACATTATCACTTACCAGTCTGGATTGCTGTCTGATCCCTGTTCCTCGCTCGAAGCTTTGCTACCTTCCCCAACTGTGTCCACCTTCCTATTATTACCGTACACAATCAACAAAACAGATTTTTTATTAAATACATAGTTGAATTAAAATAGGAGAAGTATTTTTTTTTTGTACAGCTTAACTCAAACTTACATTTCCCCTTTAAGCTTTGATTTCCTTTGGTTTCCATCGGCAGCGTCAACCCCTTGATTGTTGAAAATAAACTTCCAAACATCATCTTCCTCTTTCGTAACATTCGATGCTATGTCTACACGTCTCACAGTCTTCTCTGTCAATGGGTTCCTTCTAGCCTTTTCCATCAATGATATACAAATATCTCGCTTCCTCGCAGCTTCTTCGGCCAATAACCGACACTTCAATTCCGCTGCCTCTAGGCCATAATGGTCACCTGATCATTCACAGCCAAATGTGTATCCAGTTTAATGTATTTACAAACAACATAAGAAACACATATTTTTTTTTTCAGGTTATATGTATTGAAAATCTTTCGAGCTTTACCTTCTGATGTTTCCTTCAACGACTTATCTTCAGACGGTGTCAAACCTAGATCAAATGTCGGGAGTTCACAATCTGTTACATTGTCAACCACTTCTGTTTCACAAAGACCGATTACATTTTTCCCTTTGTTTCCTGAAATAATAAATATCAAAATACATTTTACACTTTTTTGCGAATATGTTTTTTATAGTTTTAGTTTATGAAAGTTGTTTTTTACATAGCTCTGGCTTCCCTTTTTGTTGTTTCATTCACATTGCTCGTTTGCTCAGACACTTTTTTGTTGTGGTCTTTCTCCAACATGTAAGTCGGTATGAATTGGAAACGACAGGCTCTTTCTTCATTACCACTTTTGGCACCTGGTTAACATTAGTAATTTATTTTTCTTAGTATGTTTACATATGATATTTATTTTATACATTTTTACATATGTAACAGTATAAGTCTTTATATTATGTAACGTGATCGACGGTATAACCTGAATCAGCAACTATGGTTTTTTTTTCTACTTGGCTTAATCCAAGGCTAAAGTTTGGGCAGTCGTCAACATCATTGCTTTCTTGGACCATAGATTTTTGATCACCTATTTAAGTAATAATGTAGCCTTAAGTTTTAGGCATCAAAGCACTTGCATAATCCTACCTAACAATTACCAAAAAGCATACTTACCTTTTTCGTGTGATCTGGGTTCCTTTAATAGATTGTTGGTGTCATCAGTAATTCTGACTGTTACGTCAGCTTGCACGCCTTCGTTAACACCAAACTCCACTCCTAGAGATTCACACTTGTCGGTAGATAATGATCCTGCACACCAAAAACCATTGTTATGTTTAATTTCCATAGTATTCGTTAGTCGGTTCAGTTTTTCTGTGTATTATGTCATATACATACATCTCAACAAACTAATTTTTACTTACGTAATAGTCTACAACTTTTTTATCAGCATACACATAGAAGTTATAATATAATTACTAACACTAACCTGATTTATCCATTTCTATTTGGCTTACACCCAGGCTAAAGCTTGGAATGTCGTCAATAGCGGTAGGCCCTTTTTGCATCTCATTAACACCACCTATTAATTTATTACAACATTTGTTAGTTTTGTTTTATAACCCTACAA
This sequence comes from Ambrosia trifida, assembly GCA_028751855.1. Classification (NCBI taxonomy): domain Eukaryota; kingdom Viridiplantae; phylum Streptophyta; class Magnoliopsida; order Asterales; family Asteraceae; genus Ambrosia; species Ambrosia trifida. The sequence continues at coordinate 7,317,313 of CM054133.1, read as the reverse complement.
TCTGAATTTGTTAAATAACCGTAGGCAGAAACACACCTTCTCTGTTATCTGTATCATTCCCTGCACCATCGGATTCAACCCTTTCGTTAACTTGTAACTTCGTCACCACCTCATGACTCTTGTCTTTTCGAACAATTGTCTGCGCCACAGGCCTAGATAACTTTTTCCTCGCTTCACTATGTCCTTGTTTGTCTTAGATAACCAAATCAACCAATGATTATTTTTTTGGCAACGTTTTTTAATGTAGAACATTCATGTATATGTACAATTAATTTTTACCTGCTTGGCCATTTTTTTCTTTAAATCCACTGTGGCTCGGACAAAGTTTAAGGCTCGTAATCTCCCCAACACTACCGCTGCCTTTTTTTCTTGTTTTAGTACCTCCTAGTTATCACAACAATCAGGCTTTTATTAAACAAATCACATTTTTTTAACACAAACGAGGGTAACAAACATGTACCTTTTTCTTGCCCAGCCTCGTTTTATCCGCTACTTCCTCCATGTTTTGACAAGTTTTGTCTTTTGATAATTCTTGTACAAGCATTGTATCCTGCCCACTTGCATGCAGAATCTCAGCACCTTCATTATGCCCTGTTTTTGACATAAAAATGCAAATATAGACATAAATATTTAGTAGTATTTTATACACATTTATACACATATACACATCTATCCTAACAACGTATTGCGCTTACCTTTATTGGCATCCCTTATCTCATCAACGTTGCCCCCGCAGTTTCCTTCATCCATGGTGTCCATGTCATCACTTTCACTTGAATACCAATCTACATTTAATGCTTTTTTAAGTAACACACTCAAAACATTTTATACATAAATTTACGTATGCTACGATTAATCAATAGGTTACATGTAGGCCATGTATAATTTATTACCTTCATTGTCCATATCATGAACGTTCAATTCATTTGCTAAACCGCTTATGACATCTCTTATCTGACTTTCGACATTAGTACATACAACTTCCTCCTTCCGTGTTTTTTTGAAACCAACCTCGAATACCGAATTATACCTTGCAACTATCGACAACACATCTTCATTCTCTGGTGCATTATCGTAAACCTCTATCAGTTTTTTTTCAATTTTCGACTTGCTCTTAACAACTGAATCAATTAAGCTTCCCAGCTCCGCTATACTCTCCTGTATTTTTAAAGTTTTTTGTAAGTGTTAAGAATACTAAAATGTTATAGTATGAATAATTATACGGTGTTTTTAAAGATCACTTACCGATAGCACAAACTGTTCAACATTATCATTAGGCTCCTCAACAGCTGATTTTCTATTTTTTAGAAATCGCCTATATTTTCCTCTTCCGAACCCACCTCCTTTGATATCCAAAGTTTCTCTTCTTTTCAACTTATTTTTGTCCCAATATTCTATTGGTGTCAACGTTTTATCCAACTTCATCCCTTGGCACCCAATACTTTCGACATAAAGTAACGGCATCGTGTCAATTTGAAACATATCATGCTTTTTTTTAATCATATCCTAACTCACACAAATTGCATCACCCTTTTAATGTTTTCAGTATGTTAATCAATCAAAACAGAACCCATAGTGTTGTTTTTTGGGCTCATATCCGAGTACAGTCACAAAGTATGTAATCATCCACCCCCCCCCCCCACCCAAATGTTCATTTTTGGTTATAATGGTAAATTTGAAAGTTTTATCAACCGTAATATACGGAAACAGTACTGAAAAAACATACCGTTAAAATGGTAAGTGGCCCTGTGAATGTTTTGCTGCTGTCACACCTTCGCTACTTTCTTTTGCATTTTTTTCATTCCTTATAGTACGTAATCACACCAATCTATGTTTATGAAATCCATATCAGCTTTCAACTTCTTTAAGATCTTCAACCTACATCTACCTTGCTTATGGCATTCCACCATAATTGCAAGGAACAACATTAAGAAATCAAGTCTGAAATTGAAAGTGTCCTCATCTTCGGCACTTTGTATATTTTTGACTATCGATGTTGGGGCGACAAAACGTCCTGGATATCTATCTTTCCACTCTGCTATCTCTGGGTCCATCTCATCTAATTCCTCCATATCACTTACCTTTAACCCCACATTTGGTATTCCAAGTAATTTAAAAATAGATTCTTTATCTACCTTTATTCTCCCACTTGGCACCCGTATCTCCATTTTTTTTGGTTTAAATCTATCCACCACGTAATGCGCCAATTTCGCCAGTATACCATCCACCTTGAACTTTATTAATTTTCCAAAGCCCATACGTCTAACAGCCCTTTTCTGCTCATCCTGCAATTTACTTATCCCTTTAAAAAACTGCAAAGGCGACGAACGTGTCCTTATACCAAACCAGTCGTTTCTTTTTCCCACAACATCCCCATCGTCAGCGTTTTCTTCCATAATACCTGATCCTCTTTGTAGCTCACTTGTCTTTCTTTTCCTCTTCTTTGCCAACCGTTTATCCACACGTTCATCTTGTTCCATATCTTCAGTATTTCTCGTTTTCTTTTTTCTCCCTGTCCATACCAAAAAAAATGTAAATGCAAAAATGCTTTATTTAATTCACTTTTTATAAATACCCTGTGCCATGTCTTTTTTTTTCAATCTTTTTTAACTATGTAACAGGATAATGTTTTTATTCTTGTGAAACATACTTTCTGTTATGTTGTAGAGTTTGTACATTTTAAACAGTAAAATTTTATCCCTAATTTATAATCCGTACCTTTAATCTTCTTTTTGCCGGAACTTTCTATCCGTTTATCAACGACACAAGTTCCTTCCATATCCTCATTTTCTGCAGTTTTCATCTTCTTAACTGTTCATATACATTTTTTTAATTTTTTTGTTATGCACAATTTTTTTTATCCAATATAATGTTGTATTTACTTTATTAAATTTTTACTCCATACCTGGACTACTTTTTTTTTCTGAGCTTCCTATCTGGAACTTCACGACACTCGGATTCTTTTCTGTTTTTGTATTACGGTTAGTTTAGATCCGTTCCAAAAAAAATTACTTTTTTTATATACATGTATATAATTCCAGTCTAATTAAGAAGACTAATTAACATTACGAACCTTTTTTCCCTTTCCACGATGATAATATCTTGCAATACGATGTTCTGTCTTCAGGGACTGTTTCTAAATTTAGTTACAATAATGATTTTTTTCATCAGAAAATGAAATAATAATCAAGGCATTTTTATACTCAACCAACAATATAAAACTCGCTACCTTTGTTTATAAGCTTTCTTCCGGAAATTATTTTGCAGTCCGTTGTTTCATTGGTAGGTGATTCATCATCTTCATATCCTGCATTAATAATCATATAACATTAAAACATATTTTGTATTACATAGCATTACTATTTCAAAGGTTATTTTAAGATATTTTTCATAAGCGAATTCATGTTACCTATTAACTTCCTCCGCTTCCGTGAACCGTTGTTCCTTTCATTGTTTGTTTCATCCTCATGATCAACATCTATGGCAGTCTCTATTGTGTTTTTAACCCTTTTTAACTTATTTCGTGCAATACGAGGGTTTTTCCTGCCTGAATCATAATAATTTAACATTTGAATTAGTTTTTTAAAAGTTTGACATTTTTACATTTACTTGTACATTGTTCAGACCACTAGGAATACCTCGTGCAAACCTTCCGCTTTCTGTCAGATTCCTGAAAAAATCTCAACAGTGTTACACTTGTATCATTTCTGTAACAAATGTTATATAATTAACTTTTTCCAATTGTTTGTCATGTTACTTGTTGAAAAATCCCTTAAGAGTGTTACACTTATATAATATATGTAACTATTTGTTTATAACTACCCTTTTTCCATTTTTTTTTTCATGCTACTCTGTAGAACTTAATAAAATCTTTTTTAACAAAACCATTAGCATGTACCCAAATTATATAAAAAAATGAAGGAATTAAATAAAGTAACTACAGTTTCAAAACATTTTTTTTCTTTAACAGTATATTACAACTTTTTTTTAACAAAGCCATTAAGCATGTACCCAAATTATAAAAAAAAAGCAATTAAATAAACTAACCACAGTTTCAAACCATGTTTTTTTCTTTAGCAGTATATTACAACCTCTTTTTTTTTAACTTATGTTAAATAAATTCAACAACCTCCTAACAATTTTCGTTTTTTTCATTTTAACCCTTCTCTGAAAGCATAAAAAAATCAAAAAATAAAAAAATAAAAAAAATAAGTGTTTCCATACATTATTTCAAACAAACCCATTGGAATTCATCATCTACACACATAAACTTCACATTAAATTTAAGTCTTTACACCATTTTTCTCTTTTAAACAATAGATTACACCATTTTCTTATTTATAACAAGTTAAACCAACTAACCCCTACAAAAACAAGGTTTCAAGAATACCTGCTATAATCCTTAGCCCTTGCATCCACTTTTTTCGACTATTTCAAAGCCTTCAAACTTTGCCTCATTTTGAAAACCTAACGCCTAAGATCTGCAAAAAACAAAAAAAAAAAAATTTAAAAACCAAAACAATAATACGTTGACAGTTTGGTAGTAGTTACACTTATAAAAGATTGGAGTATTGATCACTAACCTCAATTCTGCATAACAAATCGGATACTAATTTGGGGCGAAATCACCGTGTTCTTGAGAGACATGAGAGAAATGGATGAGAGATGTTTTGTGTTTTTTGGAGATTGTGTTCTGAGTGAAGATTAATGAGAGAAAGGATGAAGAAATCTGTAGAGGTATGGTGCTTGACCCGACATACCGTCTTTATTATTTGTTACTTCTTATATTATTTACTAATATTGGGGTATGGAGGTAACTCCCTAACTGGGCTTGGTACCAATGGGCTATGTGCCCATATAGTTAGGGGTCTATGATGTCTGGCCCACTAAGGCCCATGAAAGCCCTATATAAGAGGTCATCACCTCTCATTAGGGCACAAGTTATCACATACACATTACCCCCTGATAACGCATGGCTGCCGCCGCTGCCGACATCACTTTTTGTGTCTGTACGTTGGACTCCATTCGTGGTTTCCTAGCAGTCACCTCCACGCCCCACCTTTCCTTTCTCACTTGCAGGTCTGGATCTTACCGGAGAAGACGAAGACCGAGCTGCAGTTCTCCTATTCAACACCGTCGAGGCATACACCGGACTGCCGTTCCGGTTATTGTTTCTTCATTGGCGCCATCCGTGGGACCCGAAACGAACTACACTCGGTTTTCTTTTCTCCAAACCTCCAGATCTGTTCTTCTTGGGGGCTTACAGGTGACGCCGAACAAAAAATCCCAGATCTGGGTTGTTCTCTTGTGCTTTACGTTGGGGGCTTCTTACCTGAACTTCAAGGTGTGTGTTTATTCAAGCTTCAAACGAGAATTTTGATCCTAAACCTTTAGATCTGTTCAAACTTGGGTGTCCATGATATTCTTCACAAACCTATACTTCCGATCGAAAAAAAAAAAAAAAAAAGAGCTGCTTTAAGCTTCTTAATTTTTGGGCTCAAAGCCCCACATTTCGAGCTACGTGCTTATAATAATGGAAGTTGTAAAAAACAAAATGGTACAAGTGAAGGATGGACAACTCCACACGAGGAAGACAGGACTACGTCCCGTCCTATTCGCCATTTCTTTGAACAAATTTTGCCCCACAGCGGAGCATACACAATTGCACAGCTTCGCCCGCGCTCGCCGGTAACCCCCCTCTGGTAACTCCGCGCGAAAACGGTAACTCCGCGCATTGAAGGGCATGGTATGGTTCATGGTTTTCACCCGCCAAGGTAAATCTCGCCGCATATAACCTCCGCGGAGCATGTCTCGCCTGATGTAAAACGGGAAGGCATCACCCGCGGAGCATCTCTTCCGCCTAACGTAAACGGCAAAAGACGCCGTCCGCGGACGTTGTTTTCATCCGCCAACGCTATGCCAACAAGCAAAATAGAAGATAATATTCCTTGTCGAAAGAACTTCGCTGCTATATACTCGTTATTGGATGTCCGTGGCGGAGAGCATGCGAATCCCGTCTCTTCCAGGTTATTTCACTACGTTCTTAAAACTTAAAACTGAACAAGGGGTTAGGTACCTTTTTTCTTTAAATAAAAGTCAAACATACTTTTACCATTCGAATATTTAAAGGCAAATATTTATTCTTGTCTTTAAAACTATTTGCGTGTAAGAGTGTGCCCCCATCACCAATAAAGGAATACCCATATCTTGTCTCATATGAGGGGACATACTCTGAAATCGCAACGTGACAAATTGACAATACGATATGTATTCAGCATAAAGTTAAAACTTTTATTATAATTAATATATGTGACATGCTTTATGCGGCAAACGAATGTTTGCAATTTTTATTATAATTTTATTATAATGGTTTTTTGTGACCATGCTATGGGTAACTCCGCTTGTCGGTAACTCCCTACGCAACGGTAAGCCCGCGCAGAGCCGGTAACTCCACGCTATGGGTAACCCCGCTTGTCGGTAACTCCCTACGCAACGGTAAGCCCGCGCAAAGCCGGTAACTTCACGCTTACGGGTAACCCCGCTTGTCGGTAACTCCCTATGCCATGCTAGCGTTAGCGTCAGAGGCGTTCCGCATATCGCGTGGGCGTCAGAGGCGTTCCGCATATAGCGTGACGTTCCGCATATAGCGTGGGCGTCAGAGGCGTTCCGCATATCGCGTGGGCGTCAGAGGCGTTCCGCATATCGCGTGGGCGCCAGAGGCGTTCCGCATATCGCGTGGGCGCCAGAGGCGTTCCGCATATAGCGTGGACGTCAGAGGCGTCCCGCAACTTCATACACGTTTCCTTTTCAGGAACGTGCTACACTTCGCGCGCGTCTCCTTTTCAGGAACGCGCCGCCACGTTTCCTTTTCAGGAACGTGCTACATCTTCGTGCGCGTCTCCTTTTCAGGAACGCGCCGCCTCAGCAGCTCCGCGGAGGCCTGCTCCGCCGCCACGTCTCCTTTTCAGGAACGTGCTCCACTTCGCGCGCATATCCTTTTCAGGAACGCGATGCCACGTTTCCTTTTCAGGAACGTGCTACACTTCGCGCGCGTCTCCTTTTCAGGAACGCGACGCCACGTCTCCTTTTCAGGAACACGCCACCACTGCGTTGAGTTGACGTAATACTTTAAGAGATGTTCTCCGCAGATTGCTTCCATCCGTCAACAGCAAGCACTTCGCGCAGTCAATGGCTATCATACGCCACCGCAAAGCACTTCACGAATATCGTGGAGCATTGCTTTTGACTGGCGTACGCCCTAAAAAGGCGTCCTTCGCGGAGCATGCCCTTGCCTACTCAAAGCAATCTGCGGACGATAACTTTGGCGCGTCATGCGATCCAATGGCGAAGGATAATCTTATTATAAGTCCAATGCTCCTAAGCATTACACTTAGCAGCAATGAACTGGGGGAATGGCATGGTATAACACCACTTCAGATGGTTCTCATACCATGATGCGCCGTATGAATTCACCCCCCAAGAAAGGTGTTGTTGGTTCACCACGCACTATAACATTCGCACGCGCGCCATATCATTGGCCGCCCAAGGTTTTGGTACAACCTTTATTATATTTAGTGTTATTTACTATCTAATAACTTATTACAAGTTAAGATATACTAATACAAGGCTGGGCGCCTCACAATACACCCATATTATATGATTGAAATACTTGCAGGTCTGGCAACGAGCCACACTAGCACCTGCAACTACTAGACGCTCGCGCGCCGGTGACAGTTAGCCTAAAAGGTGACACTTAGCCGATAACAAGCGTAACGAGCAACCCTCACACGCGTCGGTGACAGTTAACCTAGAAGGTGACACTTAGTCGGTAACAAGCGCAACGAGCAACCTCCCACACACATCGAAACTAGAGGATGAAACGTTCGAGTCATTGGCCTACCGAGAAGATAAAGCTCTTAATCTTCATTCCCGAGCACTCCTAATTAGTCTAGCGCTCCACCCAACGCTTGCACTTGGGAGCAACACTAGACTAGGGGGACTTGTAGAGGTATGGTGCTTGACCCGACATACCGTCTTTATTATTTGTTACTTCTTATATTATTTACTAATATTGGGGTATGGAGGTAACCCCTTAACTGGGCTTGGTGCCAATGGGCTATGTGCCCATATAGTTAGGGGTCTATGATGTCTGGCCCACTAAGGCCCATGAAAGCCCTATATAAGAGGTCATCACCTCTCATTAGGGCACAAGTTATCACATACACATTACCCCCTGATAACGCATGGCTGCCGCCGCTGCCGACATCACTTTTTGTGTCTGTACGTTGGACTCCATTCGTGGTTTCCTAGCAGTCACCTCCACGCCCCACCTTTCCTTTCTCACTTGCAGGTCTGGATCTTACCGGAGAAGACGGAGACCGAGCTGCAGTTCTCCTATTCAACACCGTCGAGGCATACACCGGATTGCCGTTCCGGTTATTGTTTCTTCAAAATCTTTTGACGGTTTTGTCACGTCAAAAGAGTACCCTGCATGTTTCTCCTTCCCAAGATGCACCTTTTTTATTTTTATTTGGACGATAATGCCCCCTAACGAATTACAATATAAATAACAAACAAACTTTATTATTAAAATATTAGAGATCAAATCTGAACCATTGATTGCCATAAATCTAAGGCCACAAATGGGTTTCCATAGTTTCTCCATCTCATTAGAGTTTCCAAATTATCTACATCCATAGATTATATATATAAATATATAGATATAGATGCTTGATGAGTGATGTAAAATATATAATCAATAGGTTATCTCCGGGGAGCGTCCCGGGATAGACAAATCTAATATGATGTGACAAACTATATGTGCTATAAAAGTAATAGGCCGTTTTTTTCAGAAAAAAAAAATTGTAATGATTTTGGTATCAAATGATATGTCATGATGATGATAGGCGATTCTAATGTGTAAAGTGAGCATTTGTTAAATAATGACATACATATTCAATCTTTATTATGGATACACAATCAATTATCTTTTAATGTTTCCCGACTGTTTTCTTCACTCATACATAATTTAAGTATCTATTTCAATAATCACCACATAAAAAATTTGTTTTCTTTTTTCGTTTTTTGTATAGTACTATGGTACTAGTTAGATAATAAAATGTTCGTTAATTTGGTATAATTGTTTTTTCCAAAACAATGTCATATAAAAAGTTATTAGCGTTTGAAAAACATGGAGGAAAGTGCTTGTGCATGGCACATGAGAGAAAAATAAATTTATTTTTATTTTAAATCACTAATGACATGACATGCCACATTACACGACAATGTTGTCCTCTTTAAGTGCATATGAGATTTTAGGCTTTGATTTATTATAATAGAGAAATAGATGGTGTACCCACGAAACTCAAGAGTTGCTTCCCTCAACGTTTAAAAAATAAGGACATTTGTATATCTAAGAAACACTCAACTGATCACAGATCTACAAGGCCACCCCATTCCATTCCTTCTTTTGCAAAAGTCAACGACTGCCTATTTTCTGATTTTCAGTTTGTTATTTTGTAAGTGCTACTTTATGATTCTGAATTTTTAACCTGATTTTGTGAATGTAAAGTTATAGTTGTAGATTTGTTCAAGTTAGTTAATTGTTATATTATTTTGCCAAAAAAAATGGAGAGATTATTAAGCAGAAAAATGCCATCATTCAGATAGATAGATAGATAACCACATCAATGAACTGTTACAGTAAAGTGACTAGGATAGGGATAGGAATGGGCTGACATTTGGCTATTTAAATTTTAATAGGAATAGGAATAGGAATAGGAATGTGCTAAGGTACTCATTCTCAAGTAATTTGATGCAGCAGAGGAAAGGCAATTTCCTATGGAAGACTACAATATTTCGGAGAATGGAGACGTAGATAAAATCCAGGTGAGCGTCCAAAGAATTCTTTCTCGTGTAAGAAATGAAGATAACGATATGTACTCATCTTCACCATCGATTTACATGGCACCTGATGTACTACGACATCTGAGCCCAAGTTCTTTCAACCCTCGGGTGGTCTCTATTGGACCTCTGCACAGAGAAGATGAGAATGTCCAGGCATTTGAAAGGCAGAAAGGAAGGTCTCTAATGACACTAATGAGTCATATAGGATCCCCACCCGAGATAATATTGGAATCATGTATGCAAAGGGCGTATGTTTTGATGGACAAAATCAAGGCAAGTTATGTTTGGATCAAGACTTATGGTGATACTGACATTGCGGAAATGATGGTTATGGATGCTTGTTTCATACTTGAATTTGTTTACTCTTTCTACAAATGTAAGGAGGATTCATATTTTAGATGTGTATTGCTAGTAAGAAATATATGTGATGACTTAGTGTTGCTAGAAAATCAGATCCCTTTCTTTTTTCTTCAGGAAATATTTCAGTGCACTATATTCAAGTTTCAGCCTGATGCCTCCCTTATTCAACTTATCCGTCCAATTTTATCATACATCAACCCTTTTCCGCACATAGATACGTACGGCAATTTCATTGATAACCCTCATCATATTCTTAGCCTTCTACATCTATGCTACAAGCCTCCTACACATCTTATGTCAAATTCACGGAACATCACAATCCAATCAGTTGTAGATCTTGAAAGGGCAGGAGTGAACTTCAAACCTTGCAGAGATAAAGAATGGGTGATCGGAATGGAAGTGGAATTATCTGGTTTACTATCATTTGTTGGGTTTTGGAGTAAGCCTACTTTTGAAATGCCAGTATTCGTAGTTGATGATATGACTGAGTCGGTTTTAAGGAATCTCATAGCATACGAGCAATCGTTTCATGAAACTGGCAATTATGTTACATCATATGTCATTGCCATGAATATGCTAGTGAAGACTCAAGAAGATGTTGCCAAGTTGGTACAATCGAGTGTCCTTGTCAACTCTATGGGTACAAATGAAGAAGTTCTTAATCTGATCAACAACGTATGCAAAGAAGTTGAAGTGGATGAATTCATTTACCACCGCGAATTGGAAATATTGGATAGATATTGGCATACTAATATAGCTTGGGTGAGGAGAACTTACTTCATTGGTGCATGGAATATCGTTTCTCTACTTGCTGGAATCATCCTATTCTTTTTAACCGTGCTTCAGACTTTTTTTACCATTAAGCCTTTTGGAAGCAACAACTAGACATACATTGTAAGTTTTATTATATATCCCTTTTTAATGTTCACCGTTCGATATCTGGACGTACGTAGTTAAACATTTATTATCTATTGTTGTGTACATACTTAGTGTTGTTGTTACGATAATGAACTGCTTTTCTTACACGTTTAGGTGAAGGATTGTCTCGTGCGGACAAGTAGTATCCATCTCAGTTTGCATATTTGGATGATCGCTTACAAGTGCTATCTATTTATGTAATGTTGTACTTGAATTATGTTTTAATGTTGGTTTTCTACACCCCTAGCTAGGTCCTAAGTACCATCGTTTGAAATGTTTGTAACTTATTTTTAAGGTCTTTGTAAACAATCAAATAAATGTTCCATCTATTTAAGTACCTTCATGGAGGTTGAGAAAGTCTTCTAAGCTCTAATTACTTAATTCATCATTTTTTTTTTACAACATAAGCGACTATAATAATTTTAAACATATTTAGAATCTCCCACTAAAAACTAGGGATCTTCTTTTTAACCGATAACCAATAACCGAACCCGAAGTGACCCGAGCCGAGAAACTACTTTACCTGATTAACCCGAACCCGATTAAGTGCAAACCCGACCCGACTAGAGGCTTTAGGGTCGGTCTTCAAATTAGTTTTGTATAATTCGAGTTGACTTGAATAACCCGAATAATTCAAAACAAATAAATGATCCAGTTTCCATATTTTTCTGTATATCGGAGTGTTGTTTTTGTAGTCAAATTTGCAACTAAATATTGTAGCCCATGTTGTGTTTTTACTTTACACATATTGTAGCCCAAATGGATAGAAATAGGCAACCCAAATGGTTGGAAATATGTAACTCAAAACACCTGAACCATTAAACCAACAACCATTTAACCTGACCCAAAAAACCCGAACCCGATTAACCTCATAACTGATAACCATTTAACTAAATTGGGTCAGTTATCGGATAATATTTACACAACTGAAAACCCAAATAACCCGATAACCGAAAGCAAAACCCGATGAACACCCCTACTAAGAACCATTCGAGACACAACACAACATGGAGTAGCTAGGTTTTAGATTAGCAAATATAACATCTTTGTTAAACAGGTCAAGTTGAACAACCCGGATTAGCTAATATGAGTCGTATTCAGAAATGATTATTAACCGGGTCGACTTAAAACACGACATGATTATAAGTTTGCTAGTTTAGGCTTGATGCGTTTGACATAAATAAATATGAGTCAAGTGTTTGGTTTCACCTATTCAACCCTACACTCTACTAATAAACCCAATGACTCTCTTGACCATGGCAAATGCAAAATTTGCATAGAGTACATTAAAGATCCATGCCAAGGTTTTAAAATTAGAGTAGATAAATAATATTATTTACCCTTAATAATCCGTTTAAAGAGTACATTAAAGATTCATAAATGTATACCAGAACTCTCACAGTAAATGTACAAAACCTTTAATAAAAACTTCTGCAGACATGATTGAGCAAAACATTTCTGAAAAAAAAAAAAAATAATAATAATAAAATGAAAAACCTTTCCTCATTGTGTATCTGCGACTCATACGCGACTTACGTACTGTCCTGTTCTTGTATCCACAATTATTTCTTGATCTCTGTCTACAAACAATGGAACATAAACAACAGCACCGGTTTCCACAGTGGCTGGTTTCGATCCACCTGCCCAAAACAACAATCAATTAAAACCACCAAATGATTGTTTCGGATCTACAATACTCTCCGGTGTTATCCTCACTAATCATGGTCTTATAAAGCGCGAGGCGCAATGACCCGTTTACGTCCAGAAAGCCGAGGCGCAAGGAGAAATCCGAGAGCTTCACGTACATGGTCTATGTACAACCGAATAAATTTTATGTACAACCAGAAGCTCCATCTCTCATCGCTTTTACATATCAACCTTTTTATCAAGTAAAACATTCATAACTTTTTCATCCCTTTGGCAGTTATTACTTATCCACCTCCCACAGACCTTAATTTTAGCGATCCACATGCGCATGAAGCACTACCTCATGGCCCTGAGGTGCTTTCTAGATAACCTTGCACCTCATGCGCGCTTTTTAAAGCCAGTCTTGAGGGGTACTTTAGACATTATAATAATAGGATGAATTGATAATATTTAGTAACATTTATATTACCTTGAGCCGCTTCACCTTTCGTACCGGGATCAACATCGACTATTTTTACTTTAACCTGTAATGGAACCTCAAAATCGATAACCTTTCCCTTCCAAAACAGCAAATTGCAATCCATGCCTTCTTTTAACCATTTAGTCTTATCTCCCATGTCTGACTCGTTAAGACGAACTTCCTCGTATGAAGACTACAACATAATACGCCAATCTTAGATAAAAATAAAACAACGCATTTCGTATGATATCTCTCGCAGACATTGCAACTTTTCCTGTCCTCGTATATTGTCAAAAGAGAATTGAAGTTGTTTTAAAGATATATAAAAGAACTTATAGATACCAGATCCATGAAAACAAACTGTGAACCGTCCTTGTATGTGAATTGTTTCGTCTCCTTAGAGATCTCAGCTTGTTCAATCTGACAAGATCATCAAATAAAACCAGGGTAAGAATGTGCATTTTCACTTCAAAGAGTCAAAGCATATATATATATATATACCTTACTTCCAGCCCGGAAAGTTTTCTCAACAGAGTTTCCTGTCATATAATTCCGTAGTGTAGTCCTAACATAAGCAGCCCCTTTACCAGGCTTCACATGAAGAAACTCTGAACATCAAATAAAAAACAAAAAATCAACGTCAACTCCATCTGTAAGAATGATCCTTAACGGTAGTCTTGCAGAGGTGTTATATATATCGAGCAACTACCTCACTTTATTTTTAAGGATGGCACATCTAATGTATGTTAATTATGATATTTCTAATATGATCTCAAAGAATCTCATAAAACATTGTTTTGGTGATTTTTCGATGTTCAATATGTCAATGATATTGTTGGATTATGTGACATAGGACAACAAAGGGTGCCAGAGGAAAGACCACCACAACACATACATTTATCATGAGATCATAATCACTTTTATTCGAGGGATGATTCATTACATAATCATAACAGACTTTGTCATTTCTATAGTTCTCTGTTATAGAGTATTTATGTAATATTTGATATTATTAAAGTTAGAACTATGTATAGTACATTTTATTTGTGAGAGAGATAAAAGAACTATATTAATATAGATATATATATTTCAGAGTTAAAACTTAAAACACCTCCTACGAAAACAGTTTCATATACAGGCTTATCACCTTTTAGTTACATCTGTGGGATAGAATCTCAATAAGGAACACATAAGCATGTTCTTAGTATTTTGATTGAGTGTAGTCGATTAGGGCGCACACCAGTAAACAACCAAATGCTCACTTTGCATCCTTCATAGGATATTTCACAAGAAGTCGTAATATCCTGTGAAGGATGCAAAGTAATGCATCAGACCAGCTTACCACACCCTTCACATCCTTTAAAGTTTAAAGACAGCTTTTGAGCCAATTCAAGCCCATTTTGTACAGATGCAAATATAATGTAGCACTCTGTGATTTGAAGCATCTCAACACCACACGGCCCACACCATGTCTTTTAGATCAACACCAATCTCGAGTAGATGCATCCATTGAAAATGAAAATGGCAGCATACATAGCTTCTTAAAAGCTCGATTTAAAAAAGAGTGTGACGCACTCCGAGGCGTCATGTCCCAAAACTCCAGGCGTGAGCCATAGGCATTGCTCTATGTAAATAAAAAAAATAAAAAATATGCATCTGTCGCGTCTCTTTTATACAATAACCTTTTTTTATCAAAAGACATGGTGTGATTTGTCTTGGTATGCGCCAACCCAGCCTATGTCAAGAGAGATGGCATGTGTAAGTAGGCGTCTTAGTGAGGAATCAAGTCCTCCATGATTTTCGCAACATCCTTGTCCTAAATCTAACCAGGTCCGAAGAATATAATAACACAAGTTATAGTGCTCTTAAACCGTTGAAACCAATCGAACTAACCAAACCAAATAGTGGCCGAACGGTTTGGCCCGTTTAATACATGTCCGGTTCAGTTAACTGCCTGGTTTTATCAGTTTGTTGTTTTACAGTTTGCAACTTGGAACCAGCCATGTAAACCGAACCCGCCATTTCACATTTGTCATTATTGTTTTTTATTTTTCACAATATAAAGCTGTGTGTGTATATATATTAATGAACATTGAACAACCCTTATCATTTTTTCAAAATATAACACACTGTCAAGACCAGCCTGAACCGAACCGAACCATGACACCCATATATAAACTTGAAGATAAATGAATACCCAACAAAACTTAACCACATAATATACAATCAGCAATTGGAAGAAGAAGAAGAAGAAAAAATACCTATAACTTTCCAAGGAGACCCATCTACCTCAATGTTGGAACCCACCTTTATATCATTACTAGAAAATGCATAAATCCCTACAACACCCACCAAACAAACATAATTAACTTTATCACTATTTCATATTATTATAAAAAAGAAAAAAAAAAAAAAAAGAAAGGTTACTTGGGAATGAGTATCGGCGTGGGGAAAATTTGAGAGTCTGAAAGAATTTGGATGAAGAAAAGGAAACTGAAGGAGAAGTTTGTGGAACATTGGATGAGAAAGAATATAACTTGAATGACATTAAAGTATTCATGATGTTGGGATTCTGTTTGTGTGTCTACTGTGTGTGATTATGTTGTTGTTGATGTTTCACCTTCAAACTGTTATCATTGGATAAGGGGTTTTCTTTCTTGTTTTCATTTGGGATGATGGGTTTCTTCCTTCACTATTTTGAATTTTGATGTTATGAACCTTGTAAACTTTGAAAAATGCTATTCCACCCTTCATTTTGTAAGTTTCTTACTTTTGTAAAATGTAAATAGGGGTGTGTACGGGTTGATTTGGTCCTAAAACCGTAACTATAACCACAACTGATTAGTTATAGCGGTTTAGGTTATTTAGTTTTGAAGGTTATAGTGGGTTGGTTAACCATGAATTTAGGTTTAGCTAAAAGTAACTTAAAACTATAATAATTGAGCATTATTTGGGTCTGAAACTTTGGGCTTCAATATTTTTTACTATGAAATAATTTTTTATTACACATTTGTATGCATTAATATATATATATATATATATATATATGACATAGCATTTAAATAAATACGTATCAATAGTAATATTAAAAAAATACATTTGGGTTCGGTTTTGGTAAGTATCGAAACCTTGTTAACCATAACTGACCCACTCTTGTTGGTTTTAGGAAAATCAATAAACTGAAACGACCATCGGTTTTTGGTACGGTTTGATTATGTCGGTTAAGTTTAAGTCGGTTGATATGGTTCTCTACCCACCCCTATTATAAAGCATAGAATAAATAATAAATTACTCTTTTTGAACACTTGTTAACTTCAAAACTTTAAAAAATTATATGGTTAGGTTTGTAGTTGTAATTTTCTAGCATCTTTGAGTTTTTGCATTTTTTCAAAATCACAGTTTTGCTATTTTAGTTACAACTAGGGGTGTTCTTTGAGTTCTTTAATCAGCTTTCAGGTTATTTGGGTTGGGTTATACGAGTTTCATGATGGAAAAAAAAATACTTGATTACCGAACCATTTAAGCTCGGGTTGATCAGGTTAGGGTTATTCGGGTTTAGGTTAATTTAGATTAGGTTAATTCGGTAATCAGGTTTAGCCATTCATGTAATCACTAGGTAATCAAATTCATAACAACAAAGATTGGGAGCAAGAACACTGCGTAAGTCAATAATTTACATTATTATTTCACAAACATAATTTGGTACTATTCTGGTCCACACATCAATAGAAGATCCATGTTGAACCAATTATAAATAAACATATATTTGTCAAACCTACTGGTATATATTTTGTGCTAGATTATCAACAAAGATCCATGTTGAACTCTCTATAATTTGGGATTTTGTTGATGAAATTGTGTGGGAGTTGTAAATGTTTGGCGTTCTCGTGCCTCGTTAAGTCAATTGGATGGCCTTGGATGACCACATTATATTGTGTTGAATAGGTAATCGGGTTTTTCGGGTTACCCAAATGACCCCAAATCCAATCCGAAAACCGAATCATTTAAATTACTTCAGGTTTGGGTCGAAGGTTATTTGGGCTCGGGTTATTCGGGATCTCGGGTTCCGGCGTGAGGGGCTTTGACTTTGCCACATGGGATGATTTGATTGGTGGGGCTTGTGCTTTATTAAAAAAAATGGAAAACAAATATAAAGGGAAGGAGCCGTTTGTTAAAAAAACCAAATTAAATAATTATAAAAAATGTTAGGTATAAAAAATAAAAATAAATAAAAAAACATTACATTAAATTTAATAAAAACATTGCAAACATTACATAATCCTAATTTACTTATTACAATATTACATAATCCTAAACTACTAAACATTACATAAACACAATACATAATCCTAAACTACTTATTAAAACATTACATAATTAAAGCTAAACTCCCCACTACGGAGAGTAATTGTCCCAGTCCTCCAGCGTATACTCTGGAGGTGAGACAGAATGGTTGCTATCGCGACCGTCGGACCTCGCATCCGAGCGGATGCGGAAATACTCAGGAGTTGATCCCGAGTAGTAGTAGTACCGTTCTTCTTCCATAGCAGCTCTAGTGTGACAACCGGCAAATTCCGTACAACGATTAACGTGATGCTAATCATGTTTTAGAAATAATTAACATGGTTTAAGGTTAATTATGGTTAGTTGAGCTGATATGAGTCCTACGATGTCCTTTTGAAAGTTCGTTGAAGTCTTGATGCCTTTAAAGAAAGACTTCGCGTGTTTAACGTAACGAACTGACATCAGCAAAAAATTTGTCAAATTGGAATAACATAAGCTTATTCTATGAAAATACGACACGTATTTACTATCGATGCGAACGGATGTGAAAACGGCGTGGTAAACGGCCAAAAACGCAGCGTTTTGGAGAACGCGGAGAGGAACGGGCATGGGATTCGAACGTCGAAACGCGTGGCTTTAACCGTTACCGAACTTCCGGAATAATTATTTATTATAAATAATGTTTCTCATTGAATTTCGAAAGTTATCGGATCATTTAAATGAAGGATAACACAACCGAAACGATTAACGCGATTTTAACGCGTGTGCCGTCTTCACGCGTCGGGTGACGAAAATAATTATTGAATTGCTCGGTCTGGTGTTATTTATGTCTACGAACAAAAACCGAGTCCAGAAGCGATAACGGGCTAAAACGGAGCAGTTGGCACGCGACATTGGGCTTGAAACCCAATCCAAAAACCCACCTATATAAACCCAAAACCACTCAAACCTTCCTCATTTCCCCCACACCACTTTCTCTCTCTAACACCAAATTCTCTCAACTCTCTCTCTCTCTAGAATTCCGGCGGCCGGCCGGCAGCCTTCCGGCGGTGTTCCGGCGGCTGTCCGGCGGCGTCCGGCGGCCGTCCAGCAGCGTCCGGCGGCGTTCCGGCGGCCGTCCGGCAGCGTCCGGCGGCGTCCGGCGAGTTTCCGGCGACCTTCCGGTGACTTTTTCCGGCGCGTGACACCCCCACCCCCACTAATTTCGACGCCCCGAACGCGATGGTGAAGGCCGTTTTCCCTAAAACGAAGCGGTTTGAACGTTGGTACCATTCCGGCGACTTTTCCGGTAAGCTCGTTTTCTAGTTTTCTTTGTACAAACGTTTAGATCGGGTCTTTGGGGGACTCCTCACAAGTTTTCACGAAATTTCGTTCTCCGGCCATATTCCGGCGAGCTATTTCCGGTTGGTTGCGGGTTCGGGAGGGGCCGGAGTGGGTTTTGGTTGGGTTCCGGTGGCGCGCGGGTGGTCAGAACGGGGTTTTCTTTTGGTGGCGTGGGATGGCGGTGGTGGTCCGGCCACGGTGGTGGCGGTCCGGCCACGGCACCGGTGGTCCAGCCACGGTGGTGGCGTCCGGCGGTTCGGGTCCGGTCAGTTTTGGGTTCGGGACTCGGGGCTCGGGTCAAGATTATGCTTCCGGGTCAGATTCAGATTTGGCTCGGTTTGCGTGCCGTCTTCAAGTACTAGTCGTGGGTCAAGTATGGTGCTCTCGGGTAGATCCGGTCAGATTCGGGTTGGTCAACCCGGTCAACTCAGTAAACTTTGGTCAAGCGTTACGGTATAATTAACTAGCAATTATTTCGTTATATTATTATTTGCACATATATTTCTAAAATATATAAATATGAACGACTAACTCGCTAACGAACCGATAAAGATATTAACGAAAAGCATTATGAGCTAATATTCGTGTATTAGTCGTGACTTGCGTTGTTGTTGGACTAAATTGATGGACTATACGTATATATATATATATTTATATAAACAGGATGATTTATATAAATAGTCACAACGTATAAAGTCTCGCGGATTAGAATGCGGATAAATATAATGTCGTCTTTGTTAGGAGTTGATTTTGGGAATTTGTAGACAACTTGTGTTGTCTGGTTTATACCAAAAACAGAGGAAACTCTGCCGAAATTTTTATAAATCCGAAGCGCGACAAGTGTGACTTTATTGTTCGTTCTTATAAATAACTTTCCAAGCGCTTGACAAATCTAGTCATGTACAATCACGACGTTTTGACAAATATTATTTGTAACAATAATAGTCCATTCCGAGAAATATTTCAAACAAATATATAGTCTTTTGCTACCAAGCGTCAAGGATTGACGAGTTTTTTTAAAGGTTACTTAGTAACTAAAATATGTTTGTTGTTCGGATTAAAAGATGTATAAACGTTCGGATTTATTTGGAAAACCTTTTTATAAAAAGCAAAGTCTTGAGATTTGTAAGATACTCGGATTCGGGAAAAGAAATAACAAATGTTATTAAAAAGGATTTTAATAACTATATTATATTTCAGCAAGGTATATTTTCCGAAAATAGCTATACAAGACGATTACATTTATCCGATTTACGAGACAAGCTATGGCTCGGGATGAGTTGTACGATTCGTGATATTAGTCCGACATAGTTTGCACACGAATAGTAACAGGTGCGCGACTTGGGTACTATGCCGTATGTGAACACATGAATTATGGTAAGTCACGATCGGTTCGTCGAGTTAAAACACTTAAGGACTCGGGTTAGTACACACGAGTCAAGATAGTTGAATAAACTATCTTTTAACCGGAAATTAAGCTAGGTTTATATATGATAGACTTTAAGGTGTCCTTCATTGGTAATTAGGGCACGAGGAAGTCGGTCAAAGCTTTGGATTTTATTTGCTAGCTAAGCATGGAAATTAAGGTGAGTTTCACGGCCCCATTTTACTGTTTTAACTGGGGGAAAGATATGTTTGTCAAAAGTTATCACATATTGAAATGTTTTCAAAGGTTAAAAATGTGGTAAGTGGCATGATGAGTACTTGAGTTTTTGGTCGCCACTCGGGGTTGGGTCCTCGCTACTGTAACCATTAATTCAGGTAAATGAAACTGAAGGAATATTTGGATAGTACTATTGGTGCCTGACAAGGCCCACCCCTAATCGATAGCGTCGATTATGCATCGGCGTATGCCTGGGGTGCACGTATTCTGAACTTAAGTCGTTGGGTTCCGAGAAACGACTTGGAGCGGGGCATATTTATTAGTCTTGGTTTGGTTATGGGACTCAGGGGATTGCTCATCATCATAATTTGTAGGAGCTAGCTACTCCGTACAAAGGCCACGAAATGTGCTGGATTTGCACAGGATATAAAAATGTGCTGGATTTGCACAGGATGTAAAAATGTGCTGGATTTGCACAGGATGTGAAAATGTCGTATTTACGAAACTAAAACCTGTGAACTCACCAATATTTTATATATTGACGTCTTTTTAAACATATCTTTCAGGTGACTAAGTGCTGAACAGGTATGCGGCTAGTACGGTGGAATTTGGGATGTCGGACAATGGTTGGGGGTTTCATCTATTGTTACCTTCGGGTTGGGACATAAACGGAAACACCCCATTTTAAAACTTAATGTTTGTGGTTTTAAGTAATGTTTGAAACCAGGTACTCCTTCCCGACATCTTAATATAATGATCTTTTCTAATTAAATATAGTTTGCGTTAATCTTGACTTTGATATGCTTTCGAGCGTCGCGCCACGTGTTTCCGCCATTGGCGTGGTGTGACAGAAGTGGTATCAGAGCCAAGGTTATAGCGAACTAGTATTTTTGAAAAATCTAGACTATAACCGGTTTTGGCTCGAAAACAAAGTTTTCAAAAATAAAACACAACAAAATATTTTTAGAAAAGAAAGAAAATTGTACATGGATTGTACAAGGGGAAATTCCGACCGACTAGCCATGTGTGTCAATATATAAAATGTTAGAAAATAAGGATATGAAGGTTTAAATTGGGTAGAGATCCGATTTTCTAACTAGTGCTAGTTAATGCATATAAGTAGTACAGATAGCTTGCCTATAAGGAAATCGTCTCACACTTCACTTTAGTCCGCACTTTTGCATCGATTACCGATATCGACAAGCGGGAAGGACAAGCGGTGGTCTACGACGAACTCACCCGCTTACCTGCGGACGGGATGATCGGAAGGGCTAACCTTTATCGTGCTAGTGGACGTTGTCGTGTTGCTGATGATGGGAAGGCAAAGCTAGTCTAGGTCCTTTATTGTGTGAAATCTTTGTTTTGGATCAGGAAGCTCGGAACTAGCGGGCACCAAAATTACCTGGCAACACCGATTATCATTGCGGGTGCACACGTAATAATAACTTGTGGTGCACGGTAACCTTGGTGGGCGCTAGGGCTGGGGTTGGTGATCACTTCTTGCCTTGTCTATTCTTGTACTGTAGGGTCAGTCTTAGAGTTTGATTGGCCAACGGGCTAAAAGGGAGGTCTTGTTGATATCCCTTGATTTCGATCCTCGCAAACTGAATGAGCTTTCTTCAGCATTACCTCTAAGGTACGAACACGGAAGAGCTCGAACGTCTACTCACATGAGTAATCTGACGTAAACCCTCGCATCGGATAGGGACAGGAGATGGAAACTTCCTTGTATAGGAGTTTAATGCCTCCGCACAAAGTTCTTCGATGGAGCGGACGTACGAGGATGCACTGCCTACCGAAGAGATGAATGCTTGGTACGATGCGTGGAACGCTAAACTTGGAAACCAGTGAAGACCGAGGGTGCGTCCCTGCAAAACCAGTGCGTTTTGAGCACAGGACCCTATGTGGATCAGTATTGAGATTAGTTGCCCGTGTGCTGCTATGTTATTACTGTGAGTAAGTCATTCTTGATCTAACACATGCCCAAGTTGTCTTCGAGGGTCAGGCGTTCCTTCCCCCATTGGAGGGCAGAATCGTCCTTGCTGAGTTAATAGACTTGATCATCTTTATCTAGACGGCATGGTAGCCCCCGTCTAAATCAACAATGTCGAGTCGGCAAGATCCTAGTATATTTATTTAATGGGAAAATAAATATATGGTAAAGTGAGCCGAGTCGGGTGTTGAAAACGAAAAGTCGATCGGCAAGATCCTAGTATATTTATTTAATGGGAAAATAAATATATGGTAAAGTGAGCCGAGTCGGGTGTTGAAAACGAAATATCGATCGGCAAGATCCTAGTATATTTATTTAATGGGAAAATAAATATATGGTAAAGTGAGCCGAGTCGGGTGTTGAAAACGAAATATCGATCGGCAAGATCCTAGTATATTTATTTAATGGGAAAATAAATATATGGTAAAGTGAGCCGAATCGGGTGTTGGAAACGAAATGTCGAATCGACGAGACCCTAGTATAATTATTTAATGGGAAAATAATTATACGGTAAAGTGAGTCGAGTCGATGGTCATAAAATACAATGTCGAATCGACAAGACCCTAGTATAATTATTTAATGGGAAAATAATTATACGGTAAAGTGAGTCGAGTCGATGGTTGTAAAATACAATGTCGAATCGACAAGACCCTAGTATAATTATTTAATGGGAAAATAATTATACGGTAAAGGGAGTCGAGTCGATGGTTGTAAAATGTAGTGTCGAATCGACAAGATCCTAGTATAATTATTTAATGGGAAAATAATTATACGGTAAAGTGAGTCGAGTCGATGGTGGTAAGACGAAATGTCAAATCGACAAGATCCTAGTATATTTATTTAATGGGAAAATAAATATATGGAAAGGTGAGTCGAGTCGATTACGGGAAAAATGAAATCTCGACTGACAAGATCCTAGTATGACTACTTAATGGGAAAGTAGTTATATGGTAAAGTGAGTCGAGTCGGAGATAATTTTATCCAAGTCAGTTAATATATATGGAGACATACATATATATTGAATATAGGATCACGACGTGCGTTTTGCGTCTGAATCCGTCATAATACTCGGGGAGTGAAACCACATTTCGGGAGCCGAAATCGTAAAGCGTGTGACTCGTAATTGTCAAGTGTCACGGAACGCTTTGGCTGACATCGAAATTCCCCTCGAAAAGGCAAATAACGGACTACTGGAAGTGGTCACGTTATTCTGTCAACTAAAACTCTCCCATGGGACGGCAATTCCATTGCTCATGTTGCAATGTTGAACGTCCGCTACCCTCGTCAGGACGACGAGACTGGTTGTTTATTTGGGGTGGCAATTGATGCGAAGTGTTTTCCATCAATCCCCATAGATATTGAGACGTTGCGTCCCTTTGTCACGGTGTTTTATAAACTAAGGTTGCGAGATCCATTCGTCATGGACAATGTGACTTGTCTGATCTCTTGTCATATTTCGAAACTCTCACTGCGTAGCCTATCAGGAAGAAAGTTCGCTGGCCCCGCATAGGAGTCGGAGAGGCATTTCAGTTGATGACTATCGGTACTAGGGCCAAATAACATGCAAGAGGACCCTAATGAGAAGGATGACTCGGTTGAATCGCCAGAGTCTGGATCGTTTTATTTTATCGTGGTGTCTCGATAAATCATGATCCTTCTACCTCTACTATTCTTGTTGTGACCAATGTTTTGATACTGGAAAAGATGTTGGTTGGTTCCTAGGTCCTATGGATACTATTTACCACACATCTAATAGCTACGACGGGTCTAAGGTTTCTGCTGAGCCTGCTGTTGTGGCTGCTATCATTGTCCTATGGCCCAAGCGTATCATGTCGTCGTTGCTGGGAGTGTAGCTCATACTGAGTGTGTTGAGGATGTTTCTATGACTTTTGTCAAGTTTGATGTTGTTGTTGTTTCGAAGGCTCCCACTAAGATCACTGTCATTGACATGGACATCTATAAGACCCTTGCCAAGCCGCTATGATCATGTTTGTGTCACGATGGAGTTCGTTGCCATTAACTCCATTTTCTTTGAGGTTTTCGTTGAACCGCTCGTTATCATTCCCTGGCTCCTGCCAAGACTAATGTTGGCGATGGCTCTCAGGCATGGTTGAGCCTGTCAAGGCTACAGTTGCTATTATTCGAGTGACTTATATCGAGTATACAGTCATTCTCCCTAGGAACGATATCGGCCTAATAAGTCTACTAAATTAGGTGGAACCCATTGTTCCCATTTCCGTTGTGATGACGGATGCCTTTGGTGATCCAATCGTTCCTACCAATGAACCTATGGAGTATAGGTTGCTGCGGAGGACACGAATAAGGATTCTGTCACCATAAGTGAGCTGAAACGCACCGGGGTGCGTGCTCACCGTGATGGAGCTTTTCGTAGTTAGGTATAGTGGACTCGCTAGGTTGTGTGTCATCCTGCTGTCTTGAGTTCATGTTGGGGCGTTACCCCTAGCGATTTTGTAGTTGCACAGTTTTACCGACTGCGTATCCATGTGGTTGCGCTGCATTGACGACGGCGCATTCCTGTTGTTGTGCTGCTCCTGCAGTGGTGTAGCCTTGTTGTCGTATTTCTCTGTGTCATGCGGTCCATGTTGCGGTGTTGCCTTGTTGTCATGCTTCTTTGTCGTCGTGTTGTTCCTGTGCGGTGTTCCCTTGTTGATGTGTTCGTGGATGTGTTGTTGTCATGTCATGTTATTTCTACTATCGTATTGCACCGTGAACGTATTGCTACAATTGTTGGATTGACTCGATGATGTGATAACTTGTCGTTTGTTTCACTCTTGGTTCCCTCGGGATAAAGACACTACCCCAAACCCACGTAACCGTTGTTATGTTGCTGAATGGTTGTGTAGTGACGCCATCGATAGTGTGAGAATCCGGGTGTCTAACGGACTTTCCAGAAGTCATAATAAGACACTCTAATCCTAGTATTAGCACATGTATCTCTCTAAAGCTCGAATCTCGTAAGTTGAGTAATTGACCGAATCATGTGTCGACCTCTTTATATGCTCGCGCGTTTCGTGGGCATTACCTCTTCAAGATCTAAGGCATCAGTGACGCCATGTCCAGCCTTAGCCTTTTACGTGCATTTCGGTCGACTAACCGCTCTCGAATCATGTCGGAAGGAAATCCCATGATCCGCACATGACGGGGTGAGGCTCGTCTTTACGATAAAGGGATTTCGAATACATCTCGAACTTGAAGGTGTCGAGTAAATGAGAGCGATATTATGACCCATACCTTTGGGGCTAGTAAGAGTTGAAAGACTCAATTTATTATTGCTCATCCCAGTGGATCGTTTGACATCATGCCTGCTAACGTGTCATGCCGATGATTACGGGCATAACAGTGTGGACCCACCCACAGCGTGTGCATTGGTGGAGTCCCCGGTACATGATTCGGAGGTCTTATGAAACCCTGAATCTAGAAGGGCGTGTAACATTGTCTACTCTGTGAGGGTGCTACCCTACTGTGATGAGATCTTCGATCAACTCAGCCCTTCGAATGATGTTATCCTGCTAATGGTAGGTTTATCTTGTCTTGGTGTCGTTGCGTAGATTCTTGGGACAGTGGAACCCTTTCGACCTTGGGTCAATACGGGTGTTCCCAGTTATTTTTCAGTAGCATTGCTCGCGCTAGAGCAAAATCCCCTGTCATTGACAGGCACTGTTGGAGACACCGAAGTAATATGAGCTGCCAGGTCAGTGCGTTTAGTACCTGACTAACCAAGATGAGCTCGAAAGCTTACATGTTGCACCCATGCGTGTGACTACCTGAGTCGTTGAATGGGATGCCTTATTGGAAGGCTCAAGACTACTTCTTGTAGGGCGATCTCGGTCGTTTGTTGTTTTAAGTAGCGATTTTGGCGCATGAAGCCGCCAAGCCCAAACGTGAGATCTAGGCCAGATGCATTCATTATGACTCGATTTCACCTCTTAACTTGAAAGATCCGAAAGATGGAACCTTCGGCGAGTGAGGGATTCCAGTTTTAGGACTCCTTTCACTCAGATCACTGCATAGGATCGGATAGTCAATTCGAGGGAAAGTGTCCTGTGTTGTTCAGAATTGACTTACTAGGTTGCTAATAACGATAGGACACCAGTGCTCGTGAGGCACATATAGCAGGACAAGCACTGGGTACCCTTGTTTTGGGTAGTTACCAATGCTCTGCTTACCGTCTCGAGGAAAGCCAACGTGTTGAGATCTTGTCGAGACCCTATCCTCTGTTTGTTACGGCAACCATATTATGATGATTCATATACATCATCCTATGTTGACCAATGTAATGAGGTGATGTGCGCCTCTAGACATTTGTGTTTAAGTCGGCTTAAATTCTCGTGTATTGTGGAATTGTACGGCCGTATGTTGAATATACACCGTCTACTGTCTGGGGAACTGAGGGGTGAAAGTGACGCAAAAACTTTCGACCACCATCAGTCCATATTAGGCGTCCTAGTACCACTAACCACAATCGCGCATACGAAAAGGTTGTAAGTTGGTGCATAGTGGATTTCGGTCCATGTGAGGACACATGATTACCATCCGCTACTATAAACAACCTTAAGCGTCCTCGAGAATGTCGACTGCTTTGCAATCGAGAATGATCGATCGCTGTTTGGAACCTTTTCATCCCCTGCTCGTTTGCAGCTATAATATGAGGCATACGGATAGCCACCTATACTCTTGGAGGGTTGTGGCTAGACACTAGGTGTCAACTTTCACAATATCGGACTTTAGTAGTTATCCTACCTCAGGGTTCGCCAAACCTTGAACGCAAGTCTGGGATACTCAATTTGAGATGAGTATGGATTACCATTCTCGAACGAATGAATTATTGTCCTGGACGGAAGTGTCCTGTGTGATACGATTAGTGTCGGTGGCAAATCAAATTCGTGTACTTCATCGCCAGAATTTCCTATGTGATAGGAATCATCACCCTAGTGTTCGGGGTGTACTGCTCGAAGTCCTCTGGAGTGCATACGTGTACGTCTCTAGTACATTGAATGACAGATAGAGATATACACATGATCTGGCGTGAGTTCAAGAGGTGACCAACGAATCTGGTAGATTCAAATCTTCTTGAATAAGTGGCCAAACCGACCGGGAAGTCGTGCTAACAAGGAGTTAGCCTTAGGAACTTCAAATCGGTATAGGACTTTGCTGAGTGTTATACACTGAAAGGGGTGTTGTTAAGCACGAAAACGGTAATGGAGTGACTTCGCTTAGTACTCCAGTGACTCGGATATGTCAGTTAAAATTGGCCCTGCAACGAACAAGCTCGAACTATCGCAAGAGCTTAGTGGGACTCTTGACGAATCCCGCAGGTCTGGCTTGAGGAAGCATTGTCAATTCCTCAACCGACAGGATTCAGGTTGACGTAAAGCTCTACTATTTCGGGAAAACCGATATTTGTGCCGGATTGCGATACCCAAGAGCTCGGCCGTAGCCGACTCATGACATTGTGTTCGTTAGAACGCTAAGCGTGAACTGGAGTTCACGAAGAAAAGGGGTAATCGTGTGAGTTGCAAACATCCCGCCCTGTTCAAGGATACTAATGTATCGGATGACTTGAACTGAATTCCGGGACGGAATCCTCTTAACGGGGGGAGAATGTGACAACCGGCAAATTCCGTACAACGATTAACGTGATGCTAATCATGTTTTAGAAATAATTAACATGGTTTAAGGTTAATTATGGTTAGTTGAGCTGATATGAGTCCTACGATGTCCTTTTGAAAGTTCGTTGAAGTCTTGATGCCTTTAAAGAAAGACTTCGCGTGTTTAACGTAACGAACTGACATCAGCAAAAAAATTTGTCAAATTGGAATAACATAAGCTTATTCTATGAAAATACGACACGTATTTACTATCGATGCAAACGGATGTGAAAACGGCGTGGTAAACGGCCAAAAACGCAGCGTTTTGGAGAACGCGGAGAGGAACGGGCATGGGATTCGAACGTCGAAACGCGTGGCTTTAACCGTTACCGAACTTCCGGAATAATTATTTATTATAAATAATGTTTCTCATTGAATTTCGAAAGTTATCGGATCATTTAAATGAAGGATAACACAACCGAAACGATTAACGCGATTTTAACGCGTGTGCCGTCTTCACGCGTCGGGTGACGAAAATAATTATTGAATTGCTCGGTCTGGCGTTATTTATGTCTACGAACAAAAACCGAGTCCAGAAGCGATAACGGGCTAAAACGGAGCAGTTGGCACGCGACATTGGGCTTGAAGCCCAATCCAAAAACCCACCTATATAAACCCAAAACCACTCAAACCTTCCTCATTTCCCCCACACCACTTTCTCTCTCTAACACCAAATTCTCTCAACTTTCTCTCTCTCTAGAATTCCGGCGGCCGGCCGGCAGCCTTCCGGCGGTGTTCCGGCGGCTGTCCGGCGGCGTCCGGCGGCCGTCCGGCGGCGTTCCGGCGGCCGTCCGGCAGCGTCCGGCGGCGTCCGGCGAGTTTCCGGCGACTTTCCGGCGACCTTCCGGCGACTTTTTTCGGCGCGTGACACCCCCACCCCCACTAATTTCGACGCCCCGAACGCGATGGTGAAGGCCGTTTTCCCTAAAACGAAGCGGTTTGAACGTTGGTACCATTCCGGCGACTTTTCCGGTAAGCTCGTTTTCGAGTTTTCTTTGTACAAACGTTTAGATCGGGTGTTTGGGGGACTCCTCACAAGTTTTCACGAAATTTCGTTCTCCGGCCATATTCCGGCGAGCTATTTCCGGTTGGTTGCGGGTTCGGGAGGGGCCGGAGTGGGTTTTGGTTGGGTTCCGGTGGCGCGCGGGTGGTCAGAACGGGGTTTTCTTTTGGTGGCGTGGGATGGCGGTGGTGGTCCGGCCACGGTGGTGGCGGTCCGGCCACGGCAGTGGCGGTCCGGCCACGGCACCGGTGGTCCAGCCACGGTGGTGGCGTCCGGCGGTTCGGGTCCGGTCAGTTTTGGGTTCGGGACTCGGGGCTCGGGTCAAGATTATGCTTCCGGGTCAGATTCAGATTTGGCTCGGTTTGCGTGCCGTCTTCAAGTACTAGTCGTGGCTCAAGTATGGTGCTCTCGGGTAGATCCGGTCAGATTCGGGTTGGTCAACCCGGTCAACTCAGTAAACTTTGGTCAAGCGTTACGGTATAATTAACTAGCAATTATTTCGTTATATTATTATTTACACATATATTTCTAAAATATATAAATATGAACGACTAACTCGCTAACGAACCGATAAAGATATTACCGAAAAGCATTATGAGCTAATATTCGTGTATTAGTCGTGACTTGCGTTGTTGTTGGACTAAATTGATGGACTATACGTATATATATATATTTATATAAACAGGATGATTTATATAAATAGTCAACGTATAAAGTCTCGCGGATTAGAATGCGGATAAATATAATGTCGTCTTTGTTAGGAGTTGATTTTGGGAATTTGTAGACAACTTGTGTTGTCTGGTTTATACCAAAAACAGAGGAAACTCTGCCGAAATTTTTATAAATCCGAAGCGCGACAAGTGTGACTTTATTGTTCGTTCTTATAAATAACTTTCCAAGCGCTTGACAAATCTAGTCATGTACAATCACGACGTTTTGACAAATATTATTTGTAACAATAATAGTCCATTCCGAGAAATATTTCAAACAAATATATAGTCTTTTGCTACCAAGCGTTAAGGATTGACGAGTTTTTTTAAAGGTTACTTGGTAACTAAAATATGTTTGTTGTTCGGATTAAAAGATGTATAAACGTTCGGATTTATTTGGAAAACCTTTTTATAAAAAGCAAAGTCCTGAGATTTGTAAGATACTCGGATTCGGGAAAAGAAATAACAAATGTTATTAAAAAGGATTTTAATAACTATATTATATTTCAGCAAGGTATATTTTCCGAAAATAACTATACAAGACGATTACATTTATCCGATTTACGAGACAAGCTATGGCTCGGGATGAGTTGTACGATTCGTGATATTAGTCCGACATAGTTTGCACACGAATAGTAACAGGTGCGCGACTTGGGTACTATGCCGTATGTGAACACATGAATTATGGTAAGTCACGATCGGTTCGTCGAGTTAAAACACTTAAGGACTCGGGTTAGTACACACGAGTCAAGATAGTTGAATAAACTATCTTTTAACCGGAAATTAAGCTAGGTTTATATATGATAGACTTTAAGGTGTCCTTCATTGGTAATTAGGGCACGAGGAAGTCGGTCAAAGCTTTGGATTTTATTTGCTAGCTAAGCATGGAAATTAAGGTGAGTTTCACGGCCCCATTTTACTGTTTTAACTGGGGGAAAGATATGTTTGTCAAAAGTTATCACATATTGAAATGTTTTCAAAGGTTAAAAATGTGGTAAGTGGCATGATGAGTACTTGAGTTTTTGGTCGCCACTCGGGGTTGGGTCCTCGCTACTGTAACCATTAATTCAGGTAAATGAAACTGAAGGAATATTTGGATAGTACTATTGGTGCCTGACAAGGCCCACCCCTAATCGATAGCGTCGATTATGCATCGGCGTATGCCTGGGGTGCACGTATTCTGAACTTAAGTCGTTGGGTTCCGAGAAACGACTTGGAGCGGGGCATATTTATTAGTCTTGGTTTGGTTATGGGACTCAGGGGATTGCTCATCATCATAATTTGTAGGAGCTAGCTACTCCGTACAAAGGCCACGAAATGTGCTGGATTTGCACAGGATATAAAAATGTGCTGGATTTGCACAGGATGTAAAAATGTGCTGGATTTGCACAGGATGTGAAAATGTCGTATTTACGAAACTAAAACCTGTGAACTCACCAATATTTTATATATTGACGTCTTTTTAAACATATCTTTCAGGTGACTAAGTGCTGAACAGGTATGCGGCTAGTACGGTGGAATTTGGGATGTCGGACAATGGTTGGGGGTTTCATCTATTGTTACCTTCGGGTTGGGACATAAACGGAAACACCCCATTTTAAAACTTAATGTTTGTGGTTTTAAGTAATGTTTGAAACCAGGTACTCCTTCCCGACATCTTAATATAATGATCTTTTCTAATTAAATATAGTTTGCGTTAATCTTGACTTTGATATGCTTTCGAGCGTCGCGCCACGTGTTTCCGCCATTGGCGTGGTGTGACATCTAGCTGCTTCGTACTCCTCCTCATATGGCTCTCGAGGAGGAGAGTTTAGGGTGGGTGTACCCTGGAAGTGGGGGGTGGGAGGAGGGGAGGGGGAGGGGGAATTAAATTTCACGTAGCACCCCCCCCCCCCCCCATTACACACACATAGGTCACACAAATGTCACATAACGCTTCATCCCCCTCCACTCCTTATAGGCTAAAAGTAACTTTGGTTCAACAATGTAGTTACTATATCGATCAAGTACCCATGCACGTATGCCAAATTGAACAACTTTTGGGCACATCTCCTAGTACTAATAGCATCACACTCCCATGCCTCACAACTTGTTTTTTAATATCATAAAATCCATTTATTTCAACCTTTAACTACTTCAAAGAGCCATAAATCAACCGTTTTGGCAGTGGCGAAGCTTGAAAAAAATAATGGTGTGGGCTGAAAATCACGAAACCCACATTTTTCCTATCAATGGGGACCGGACTCAATTCATATAAAAACTACCTACGAAAATCATAAACATCCACCACTAAACCAAAAAACAGGGGCACCTCCTGGCCCCCATTATCCTTTGCCATTGCGCTTTTGTAAACCCAAGAAATCCTCATGCACAAAAAATAGGGATGAACTTGGAATAGTAACAGTACCAAACCGAGCAATACCAATCTCGAAAATAGCAAAAAAATTGTACTGGTACTGGTATAGTACAATCTAAGCAGTTAATATCGGCGAGATCTCGGTTATATCGGTCCGAGATCTCGGTTATCGGCCCTAAGAAGTAATCTCGGTCCCAAATCTCGGTGATTATATCGGTGCCGATAATATCGGCCGATATCGGCGATATTTCGGCCGATATTGACTTCAGAAATCTCAGTCATATCACCGAAAATATCTGGTTCTTTGTTCTAGACATGTTTCAGAAGAAGATGGTTGACTAGAGATGTGGATGAAGAAGATACCTTGCAGTTACGAATCGGAATGCCTCGCCGGATAACTTCTGTTATAGTCTGAATACCTCGCCGGAGAACAGAACCTCTGTTATTTAGTCTGCTTATTGAAGCCAGGGAATATGATAAAGGGAAGATGATAAAGGACGGCGATCTCTTATCTTTTTATTTAGGGTTTCTTAATTAAGTTCGTCTTTGTGTCACTTTACACCCTCTAGGTTTCAATATTAAACTTTTAGCACTAACTTTTAAGAAAGAGTTATGTACAAAGTTTTCTTTTCTCCATTTTAGTCCCTCTAAGTTTGTATATTTCATTTGTAATCCTAGTTATTTATGAAATTTGATATATATTCATATACCGATATCTCACCGATATCTCACCGCGAAAACCGATATATCAAATATCGGTCCTTGACCGATAACCGATATTTTTCCGCATTAACTGCTTAGAGTACAATAATCAAAGGTAAAAAAGCCCAAAATACCGATACCATGCCTAACCGATACTGAACCAAAAGTGCCGATCCTAAAAAATACAAAAAAGTGGCTACTGAATTGGTACAAAAAGCTTGGTAGGGTACTTCCGGTGCCCGTACTAGTTCAGTTTCAATACCAATTATCATTTATTCATCCCTACTCAAAATGACATAATATGCAATAAGAAAGAATGTAGCTCTCCTCGAAGCCTGAAGGTACTCTGCAGTCTGCATGGTAGTGGAAGTTTTCAAATTTCAATGTGTTGCGCCCACCCTTCCATTTATAGGAACTTTTGTGAGTGGAGTTGGTGATAATATTCCTCAAACTCAAAGTATGCTAAAATGCATGTATGATACCTAATACAGTTTTGACATTCACTAACCTTTTTTCAGCCTATTTTAACAATATTTTATAGAATTTTTAATGATGTAAAACTTTTATCACAACCTAGTAAACACACGAAGTTGTAGTTATTACACAACATGTTGTCATGTTTTACGTTATTACGTCATAAAAAAAAGACGATTGATGATCTTACGCAAGTGAAAAGCTAACATGTGATATAGTGTCACATCTCAAATGAATTTAAGTTCGTTGCGATAAGAAAATATAAAAGTGAACAATTTTTTTAATATTATTATTATCACTATTACAAAACTGTTAGAAAATAAGAAAATATGTGTCACCATCATTTCCATATATGAGGAGATATCATAGCAAATCAAGGAGCCATTGGTCCTCAATCAAAGTTTTTTTACAGCCATTTATTTCCTTGTTTGTATCATTGGCTCATGTATTTATTTATCTTTCTCTTGTAAATGTTTGACTAAGAAAGCAATACAATAAACTTCTTCTCTTTAAATACCAATTCAAAACATGGTATCAGACCGGTGTATGCGATCTTAGATCAACATGCTCATCATCTACCGTTTCTTTAACCCAAAACCGAAAACAATCATGTCTGACCCAAACAACAAGAATGATGATTTTGCGCTGCAAATCACCAACCTGTTGAAGAACAGTCTCAACAATCAACCCCAAACCCCAAAACAAAACCTCTACGAGACTCTTAAAATCAGCCTAAACTCAACAACCAGAATTATGCCCTTTGGGCTCGGATGATCCGGGTTGCAATCGGGGGCAAATCAAAAGCTCTTTTGAACCATCTTTCGGGAGATCCGACACCCCCGGAACCAACCGATGATGGATACGAACAATGGGAACAAGATGATTTAATCGTGTTCTCATGGTTGATACAAAATATCGAGCCCGCTCTTTCAAGTAATCTAACCGTATTCCCGAATGCAAAAACACTATGGGATGCATTAGTTGTCACCTATAGTAGCGGAAAGGATAAATCACAAACCTTCGATGTCCTATGCGAGAATAGCTTAAATAATGGATCTTCATCATCCCGGATAGACAAAACAAAACTCAAGTGTGATTATTGTGGTATGGTGAAACATGCCAAGGAGCAATGCTTTAAACTTGTCGGGTATCCGAAATGGTGGAACTACGGTCACAAAAAGGGCAACAAAGAAGGTGGAAAGGCTGCCGTCGCTACCGGCACCGATGACACCGGCGGCAACAAGAAAAAACAGGGAGGCTTTGGCGGCATAGCTTTTGCCGAGGACACAAAGACAGGGGAAAGAGGTAACTGGGTTTGGGAGCAATCTTCAAACCCACTCTGTAATCCTTAATATTTTAATTTTAGTTTTATGGAAGAGATGCTTAAATATCCCCCATAAAGTGTCAGAAGTTCATGATGTTAGTCAACATACAAGAAATTATAAAAGTTGTTTCTTAAAAGGGGAAAACGTTTTTTCACAAAAACAAGTCTAAAAGCAAAAAAAACAAATTTTTTAATACCTCCGGTTAAAGACAAAAATAAAAAGGAATATAAAGCAAGTTTAAACCCACAAGCTAACATGGCCCAAGCTTGTGAAGATGTTGACACACCATGGATATTCGATTGTGGTGCGACTGACACCATGACATTTGATCCATTAGACATTATCTCCAAAACAAAACCCAGAATCAACCATATTAAAACTGCTAATGGGGGGGGGGGGGGGGTCGTTCCCGTTAAAGGAGGTGGAACTATTGAAATATCTCCTACGTTAAAATTGTCATATTGCCTTTACGTCCCGTCCTTGTCACATAAACTGTTATCCATTAGTCATGTGACAAAAGAATTGAATTGCACTGTCTTGATGCATCCAACCTTTTGTATACTCCAAGATATCAAGACGGGAACGATCATTGGGCGTGGCACTGAACGCCAAGGATTGTATTATGTGGAAGAAGTGACTCAACAGGGTAATGTGATGCTTGCTCATGGGACTCCGGATAGAGAAGCAAGGTTATGGCATAGGAGATTGGGACACCCGTCCACCAGTTATTTACATCTTTTATTTCCAAAACTATTTCCTTCAAATAAAACTTTTAATTGTGAAACTTGTGTCTTAGCTAAGAGTCATAGACATACCTACAAATTAAATAACACAAGAGTCGGTTCACCCTTCTCTCTTATCCATTTTGATGTTTGGGGACCCGCTGAAACAATTGGGGGACAAAACTTTCGTTTCTTTGTTCTTTTTATTGATGACTGCACTCGTATGACGTGGATATATTTTTTGAAACACAAATCTGAAGTTTTTGATAAATTTGTCATATTTTATAACATGATACAAACACAGTTTAAAACCAACATTCAAATCATTCGATCTGACAATGGAGGAGAATATATAAACGATCCCATGAAACAATTCTATCAAAACAAAGGGATTATTCACCAAAAAACTTGCACACACACCCCTGAACAAAATGGCACTGTTGAACGGAAAAATCGTATTCTTCTTGAAATTACTCGGGCCTTGTTAATTGAATCTCGGGTCCCCCCTTCGTTTTGGCCAGAAGCTGCTGCTACCGCCACTTATTTAATCAACTGTTTGCCCACTAAAGCTCTTATTTTAAAAACTCCTATTCAAGCCCTCTCTAGTTTTACCAAAATTCCACCACCTCTCACATTAACACCACTGGTTTTTGGGTGCACTATTTTTCCTCACATTCCCAAACATGATCGGGGAAAACTTGGCTCATGTGCTGAGAAGTGTGTGTTTGTGGGTTATGGTATTGACCAAAAGGGATATAGGTGCTATAGCCCAAAACGTCGACATATGTATACTACACTAGATTGTGACTTCCTCGAAACCGAATTCTTCTGTACCACCCAACTCAGTGGTCAGGGGGAGAAAGAGTATGACACACTAAGTTGGCTAAAATGGACTCCATCATCAGAAGAAGTTAACCACAACACACAACCACCTCAAGAAGTAAATCACAATACCCAAAATGAGTCACTTGCTTCTCCTCAATCCAGCGAACCAACCAGTGCTACTAACCAAGATCCTCCTGTTCCG
The DNA here is from genome assembly GCA_028751855.1 of Ambrosia trifida. Taxonomy (NCBI): domain Eukaryota; kingdom Viridiplantae; phylum Streptophyta; class Magnoliopsida; order Asterales; family Asteraceae; genus Ambrosia; species Ambrosia trifida. Next base: position 7,280,831 of record CM054133.1, on the reverse strand, counting down.
TTTTTCAAGGTAAGTCACTCACACACACATGAGGATACTCAAAATATGGAAGCTCATACTAACACATATGACAATAATGAGATAGCAGTTGAACAGATTATACAAGAAGAACATGGGGAACCAACACAAGGAGAACAAATTATGGAGGATGAAAGATATGTATTACCTCCAAGAAGTAACAGAGGGGTCCCACCAAGATGGTACTCTCCAGAAAAAGAAACAAGGTCCTCTAGATACCCCGTAGTGAACATTGCAAATGGCAACTTATCTAGCGAAGCCAAGGCATTCAATACTTCCATATACGATGAAAAGCTTCCAAACTCTGTAGAACAAGCCTTGAACGCAGAAAACTGGAAAGAAGCTATGAAAACAGAGATGGAGGCACTTATTAAAAATGATACATGGGAAAAATGTGTTCTTCCTCCGGGAAAGAAACCAGTGGGTTGTCGATGGGTCTTTACAATCAAATACAAACCAGATGGAACCATCGAAAGATATAAAGCTCGATTAGTAGCTAAGGGTTATACCCAAACATACGGCATTGATTATTCAGAGACATTCTCCCCTGTAGCAAAAATTGACACGATCCGTGTACTTTTCTCTATTGCTGCAAACAAGGGATGGCCTCTTCATCAATTTGATGTTAAGAATGCCTTCCTACATGGGGAATTGAAAGAAGAAGTTTACATGGAAGCTCCCCCTGGGTTCGCAAAAGACTTTAAAACCAAGGAAGTATGTTGGTTAAAGAAGACCCTATATGGGCTTAAGCAATCCCCTCGAGCCTGGTTTGGCAGATTTACCTTAGCAATGAAGGGATATGGCTTCAAACAACGCAACTCCGATCATACATTATTCCTTAAACGAAGAGGTAAACATGTGACTTGTTTAATTATTTATGTTGATGATATGATTATTATAGGGAATGATACAGAAGAGATGGAGAAGTTAAAAAAAACTTGTTCACTGAATTCGAGATGAAGGACTTGGGAAGACTTAAGTACTTTCTTGGAATTGAAGTACTAAGGTCTAAACAAGGGATCTTTATATGTCAAAAGAAGTATGTTCTTGATCTTCTAGCTGAGAAAGGGATGATCGATTGCAAACCAATAGACACTCCAATGATGACCAACCAGAAACTCTACATGGAAGAAGGAGCAAAATTGGCAGACAAGGAGAGATATCAACGATTAGTGGGCAAACTCATATACCTTTCACACACTCGCCCTGACATTGCATATGCAGTTGGAGTAGTTAGCCGGTTTATGCATCAACCTCAAGTTGCTCACATGGATGTAGTATGGAGGATCGTAAGGTATCTCAAAGGGACAGCAGGCCATGGAGTCCTATTCTAACTAAACCAACATCTAAGAATCCAGGCATATACAGATACAGACTGGGCAGGAGACAAAGGAGACCGAAGATCTACATCGGGATACTTTACCTTGGTCGGTGGAAATTTGGTTACGTGGAGAAGCAAAAAACAAAAAGTTGTAGCCTTATCTAGTGCTGAGGCTGCGTTTCGAGGAATTGCTCGAAGTGTAGCAGAAGTTCTATGGATACACAAGCTTTTAACTGAAATCGAATTTCCTCAAGCTGGAGCTAGTACTATTATGTGTGATAATGAAGCTGCAATTCAAATTTCAGAAAATCCTGTTCAACACGATCGAACAAAACACGTAGAAGTTGATAGGCACTTTATCAAAGAAAAAATTGAAGCAAGGATTATAGAGCTCCCGTTTGTTCGCTCAGAAGACCAATTAGCAGATATATTAACCAAAGCTGTTAATGGAAGAATTTTCAGTCTGTGTATTAGCAAGTTAAGTCCGGAGACCCCACTACTCAACTTGAGGGGGAGTGTTAGAAAATAAGAAAATATGTGTCACTATCATTTCCATATATGAGGAGATATCATAGCAAATCAAGGGGGCCGTTGGTCCTCAATCAAAGTTTTTTACAGCCATTTATTTCCATGTTTGTATTATTGGCTCATGTATTTATTTATCTTTCTTTTGTAAATGTTTGACTAAGAAAGCAATACAATAAACTTCTTCTCTCTGAATACCAATTCAAAACAACCATTTACAACCATTAAAAAGGTCACAAATGCTCCTTTTTTGACCATTTTGCAAGCGGTTTCGATGTCGTTCAACTGTGTTCATTAATTGATTAAAAGAATGGACTATAAAGACTATAGAGAATAACTGAGTTGGATTGAGCGTGCAATGTGATGACGGACCTGAAAACTGAAGGCGACGATGTCGTTCAACGGTTCAAACTCAGTTGACTAAAGATTCAAGCCTTTATTTTAAGTCTTTGACATTTTGTTGTTGAAGGTACACATTATAATCCAATTTTCTTGCTATTTAGCATGTGAATCGATTTTCAGAATAATAGATAGTATCGTAAATATAATATAGATTGTTATATTATTTGTATCATTATCTCTATCCATAATATAGAGATTACGTTGTATTATAAATATTTGAGAATGAATAGAGAAGGGTTAAGGGTTCTATTCTATCATGATATCAAGCGACCATTAAACCTAATTCTCTTCTTCTTTTCGATCCTCCTTCTGCTGTCAACCCTTCGGTCATCGACTGACCCATTGTCAGCCGATTATACTTCAGCCCCTAGCCCCCTATCTTCCTCCTTCGACTCCCATTCCCTCACCATGTCTTCCCCTGCCACCTCCTCTTCTATTATCCCGTCCATAACCATTGAATCTAAACTACACCCAACCACCACCATCTCCAATATTAAAAACTTTATCTCCATCACCCTTGAAATCGAATCTTCTCAATACTCCTCATGGGCTACCCTGTTCAAAATACACTGCAAAGCATTCATGGTCGATGATCACCTTAAACCCAGGCCACCTCCACCCGAACCTGCCCCTGCCAAATCCTCCACCAAACCTGGAGATGATTGGGATCGTATTGATGCCATTGTTTTGCAATGGATATACAGTACGATCTCCAATGATCTCCTACACACCATTATCAACAACACATCGAATGCTCATGAAGCATATGTCACCATAGAAGATTTATTTCACTACATCAAAATTGCTCGTGTAATCCATCTTATGCACAAGTTTTCGAACACCTGACTGGAAGGTTTTCCCACCATGACAGCCTATTGTCAGGCTTTGAAGGTATTGGCAGACCAACTCGCAAACGTTGTTGCACCCGTGGACAACGACCGGTTAGTACTTCAGATGATTGCAGGTTTAAATTATCAATACGAGAGCATCTCAACCATCCTCCAGAACCAAAACCCATTTCCCCCCTTCTATACAGCTCGCTCCAAATTGATACAGGCCGAGACTAACAAGGCTAAACGTGCTTTGCACGCGTCAAAAAAGCATCCTCGGCGCTCTCTACAACTACCAACCAGCAACCATCCACCACAAACAACCCCTTCTGATTGCTCCTCGATCCGCGGTCGCGGTCACTCCGGTCGCCGTGGTCGGGGTCGGGGTAGCTACGGTCGTCCACAGTTCCATCAGAATCCCTTTTGGCCTACACCATATTTTCCTTATTACACTCATTGGACTCAACAACCCCATACCCAATCGGCCCACCCTCAATACTCCTAAGCCCAATTACCTTCCACCTGGCCCAACCCCCCATGCCCTTACCTAACCTCTAGCAGACCCAATTCAGCCACTTCGGCCCAATAGCCAGGCCTCTTAGACCCACGTCCATCACAGAATAATTATGCAGCATATAGCCCAACTGACATCGAGCAGGCATTGTACACAATGTCTTTGCAGCAGCCCGACCCGACACAGTATATGGACATTGGCGCATCCTCTGCCATGTCACATGAACAAGGTGATTTTCATTCCTTTTCTAACTCTTGCATTCCTCAACATATTATTGTAGGTAATGGCAACACCATTCCAGTTTTAGGACAAGACACTAAATACCTGCCTAAACCTTTTTCTCCCTTTGTCCTTAAAAATGTCCTTGACTCACCAAAATTAGTTAAAAACCTTATTTTAGTCCGTCGTTTCACTAGGAATAATTATGTGTCTGTTGAATTTGACCTGTTTGTTTTTCTTGTGAAGGACCTCAAGATGTGGACTCCGCTCCTGTGATGCAACAACAGCGGTGATCTCTACCTTTTGGTGCTCAGGTCCTCCTCCACCTCACCCACTGCCTTTGCTACCATTTCTGCTGACCTCTGGCACCAACATCTTGGCCACCCAGGACGACAGTCTTTACATCCATTAAAAACTTCTAGTCATGTTTCATTTAATAACTCTTTTAATAATGTTTGTGACTCTTATGTTTTTGGTAAAAGTATTAGACTACCTTTCTTTGCATCTACTACTTACGTGTTTCAACTGTTTGATATAATTCACAGTGATGTATGGATGTCCCCTATTGTTAGTTCGTCTGGTCATAAATATTATGTGTTATTTTTGGACGATGATTCAAATTTTTTATGGACTTTTCCACTAACCCATAAATCCAATGTTTTTCAAGCCTTTACACAATTTTCCTCAACCATCAAAACACAATATGAACGAATTATAAAAACCTTCTAGTGTGACAATGGTCGTGAATATGCTAACACTTCGTTTCAAAATTTCTTTACGACCAATGGCATACTTTACCGTTTATCATGTCCATACACCTCCTCCCAGAATGGCAAAGCCGAAAGAAAAATCTCCACCATAAATAATTTATCCGCACTTACTTACTAAACATCCTTGATGTATTGTAAAATACATCTATTTCCAGTGTAAAGTTTGTACAGTTTTCGAGTCGTTTAGATAGTTCTTTTATTAGTTTTAGGCTTGTACCTGTCTACTTTTATTTAGTATAGCTTTTTATAGATTTTTATTAGTTTTGGGTCTTTTTTAGTATTTATCTATTTTATTTTATATTTTGTAGGTGTTCATGGACGTTGGAGCGTAAACGAGCAATTTTGGTCAAGTCAAAAACACACGAGTCAAAAGCACAGAGTCATAATACCATTTATAATAATAATAATAATAATAATAATAATAATAATAATAATAATAATAATAATAATAATAATAATAATACACAAATTAGTGACTTTGAAAGTCACGTTTCAAGACCCAAGGCCCAACAAAAATATTATAGGGCTCCATGAATATTGAAGAGAACAATTATAAATAGAGGAGGGCCGCACATTATCGAACAGAGAAGAGCAGCAGGGAACTCCAACAGGAGCACGAGATCGACACAGAAGCTTCCGGAGAATTAAAAGAGAAGGGGTCAAGGGTTGAAGCTTAGGTGCCAGCACGGGTTGGTTCTAATTTATTATTTATTTATTTGAACCCGTTGTGAACACCATGAATTTGTATTGTTTTTATTGTTTTAATTTTATCATGACAATTATTGGCTAAATCATAGAACTACCTAGGCGATGATGAATACGCTTGTTTGATTATTTTTTCTTTCGGGGTTTTGAAACTTTTGGTTGTGGGTGAATTTTAAAGTAAAGAACTTTTTATTTTCTGGTTTGATGTGTATGCGTATTTAGTTTTGTTTAATTAATTTTTATAAACTCCACTTGCGTTTTTGTGAATGTCTTTCATGTATGAATGCGGGTTAGGTTGCGGACTGGGTGTTAGCAACTAGTTTATGGTTAATTGCCTAGGATTATCCATAGGAGTTGTAATTGTTAGTTAGGTAATTCTAAGTGTTCTACCAATTCTCAATAGCTGTAAGGTGCGAGATTGTTGGTCTGTCTAGGGTGTTAAATTGCTAGTTCTAGAGGCTTTGTAAGAAGATCTTCCCAGTTTCCCTAGCATTCCTTGTAGGCCAAGTCTTATCAGAAATATTGTAGTTACCCCTTGCACTTTCGGGTGTATTGTGACTTTCGCGCTGTAAGGTAGACTGTCTAGCGGGTACTTTAAGATTCGAGTAGGTAAGCCTGTAAGGGTAACCTCTCAACCGGTGGTTTAACGGCTTATGGGTAACCTTAGGTTTCTCCTTGAGAAGGGTCGAGGGTCCTCTAGTTTATCCTGTAAGTTTAGTATTTTAAGATCCCGGTTCCACACCAGTTCCATAGCCATTAGAAGCTTATCATTCATGTGTAGGATTCTAGCCTAGGTAGTGCTTTCCCATCCATCTGATCTCAGTTGCAGTCTCCAGTTCGTGTATTTAGTTATTTTAGTTTTATTATTTTATTTATTTGCATTAGTCTTTTAGAAAACCCCCCTTTAAGCAATAAAACATTATTAAGTCAGTATTTAGGATAAGTAATCGAGTCTAGTTTACGTTTTCCAGTAGAGTCTCGTGGGTTCGATACTCGGACTTACTTTAGCTGTACTGCACTGACCGGTACACTTGCCGGTTGTGTGGTTTAGGTTTAGAGAGTCTTAGGATATAAATTTAAAACTTAGAGTGTCTAGTTTAGGTTAATTTAGTAGTTTTTACTAAACCACTTTAAGCACATCAATCCTTCCCAATAAAACCACCAACCATAAAAATCCAATTGAAGTTTTATATAATTCCACACCCGCCTATGACCATCTTCGTATCTTTGGATGTCTTTGTTATCCACTTAACCCGTCCACCACCATTCACAAACTCGACAATCGTGCTAACCCATGTGTCTTTCTAGGCTATCCTCCTACGCATAGGGGGTATCGGTGCCTTGACTTGAAAACCAAACAAATTCACATTACACGACACGTGAACTTTGACGAAACTACTTTTGCCTTTAAACAATCAATCGACCCAACCCCATCCTATGATTTTTTGGCCGATAACTTCCCACACCACCTCACACAACATATTAACAGTCAACCTCAAACCACGCCGATCTCTAGCAAACTTCCTACCCCACCCGCCTAATTCTCAACAGGCCTAAACCAATCAGCATTGGCCCAATCCCCTACTGCCCCAACGTCCACTTAGCCCAATCCCTCACCACAACTTCCTACTAGAACGACCCACCCCACGGCCCACCAGACTAGCCCCACGACACCGACCCCTCTCACGGCCCAAACCACATTCACTACCCAACCCAACCCAACCATCTACCACCACCACCACCACCAACCTAGTCCATTCATACTCGCTCAATGAACGGTATTTATAAACCGAAACAACCTTTCAACGTCACCACCACCACTACTTCCGTTTTTCCACTTCCCAAAACCCCGGCCGATGCCTTGACTATATCGGAATGATACTCTGCCATGTCTACTGAGAACAATGCATTAGTTAGGAATGGAACTTGGGAATTCGTACTAAGACATTCAGATATGAATGTTATCAGAAGTATTTGGCTATTTAAACATAAATACAGGTCGGATGGTTCATTGGAGCGATACAAGGCTCTGTTAGTTTGTGATGGTCGGTTGCAACACGTAGGTGTCGATTGTGGAGAGACATTCAGGCCGGTGGTTAAACCAACCACCATATGAACTGTTCTCTCCATTGCTCTCTCCAAGCGTTGGTCGATCCATCAACTAGATGTCACCAATGCTTCTCTCCACGGGAATATTAACGAAACAGTTTACATGTACCAGCCAATGGGTTTTCGAAACAAACAATTTCATGATCATGTTTGCTTGCTTAAGAAATCACTATACGGGCTCAAGCAAGCACCTAGGTCCTGGTACCAGCGGTTCACTGATTTGTATTATCCATTGGATTTATACACAGCAAGAGCGATGCCTCTCTCTTCACACTCCATCAGGGCACTCATACTGCATACCTTCTTCTCTATGTCGATGATATTCTTCTAGTTACTTCGTCCGACAAACTTCGTCAATCTCTCATGACGAAGTTAGCAGGTGAATTTGCAATGAAGGACTTAGGTCCTATTAGCTATTTTCTTGGCATCTCTGTGTCTCGTACCAAGGACATAATGTTTCTTTCACAGCAGTCCTATGCGACTGAGATTATTACACAGGCAGGTATGCAGTCGTGTAACCCCGTGGCCACTCCCTTTGATACAAACAGTAAACTTAGTGCCACGGCTAGTTATCTCTTTCATGACCCCACTCTATATCGCACTCTTGACGGTGCTTTGCAGTATCTTACTTTTACCAGACCTGATATTTCTTACGTTGTCCAGCAGGTTTGCATGCATATGCATTCTCCTCGCATTGATCATTGGAACGCTCTCAAGCGTATTATCAGATATATCACGGGGACATCGACATTTAGTTTGACTATTCACGACACCTTTACCCAATCACTAGTTTCCTATATGGATGCGGATTGGGCCGGGTGCCCCGACACGAGACGCTCCACTAGTGTGTACTGTATTTACTTCGGGGATAATCTCATCTCTTGGTCATCTAAGCGTCAGAGCACCGTGTCCAGATCCAGTGCAGAAGAAGAATATCGCGGGGTCGCAAATGTGGTTGCCGAAATTTGCTGGTTACGAAATTTACTTCTTGAGCTTCATCATCCGTTGTCTCGCGCGACTCTGGTTTATTGTGATAACGTGAGTGCCATTTACCTGTTTGGGAATACTGTGCAGTATTAGCTTACCAAGCATATCGAGTTGGATATCCATTTTGTTTGAGAACAGGTTCAACGGGGTCAAGTCCGTGTTCTCCACATTCCTTCACGTTACCAGTTTGCCGATATCTTTTCCAAAGGCTTACCGCACATACTGTTAGAAGATTTCAGAGATAGTCTCAGCATTCGGTCACCTCCCGCTTCGACTGTGGGGGTATAATAGATAGTATCGTAAATATAGTATAGATTGCTATATTATTTGTATCATTATCTCTATTCATAATTATAGAGATTACATTGTAGTATAAATATTTGAGAATGAATAAAGAAGGGTCAAGGGTTCTATTTTATCACAAAATATGTTTCAGTCTTGCAATTTAGTGAATTGTGATACTTAACATTTTGCGTTTTTGTATGTTATAATATGTTTATAAATTGAACATCATTTTGACTTAGATAACAACATGTGATATACTTCTATCCAATCTATAATGTCAAACATAAATCGAAAGCAAGAATTTAGTCATTTAATTTGGTTGACCCGTGCCTTGCGGCTGGTATTATTATTATTATTATTATTATTATTATTATTATTATTATTATTATTATTATGTTTTGGATCATATCCTTTAAGAACTCTAGCTTCTCTATGCAATGGGGATGACACCGTATAATTTTCAACAACCCCATTACAAATACACACCATTATATCTTTAACATGTAACTACGCTACCAATGTTTTCATCGAGAGTCTTTTGAAAAGTATAATGTTGAGATTATTATTATTATTATTATTATTATTATTATTAGTATTATTATTATTATTATGGGTTAGGATCAAATACACAGTGAAAGAAATATAGGAAGTCGTAGGAATGGTATCAAACGGACTCCGATTGAACTCATTCAAGCAACATTGGAACCGTCTCATCGAACCCTACAATCTTAGTTTTTAGGTTTTCTCTTTTTTGTATTTTTACCTTGTAGTTTAAGAATTTACGTTATATCATTGTGTCTTCTATGTAGCATTGTGTTTTTATCTTATTTTCATCATTGTGTCAATTTTGGGATTCATTGTGTATTTTTTCTTCAGCATTGTGTTATATTTTTCGGCATTATGTTATATTTTTTGGCTTATTGTGTCATATTTTATGATCTATTGTGTTTTTTGTATCCTTCTCAACTTTCTCATTTTTGTTACACTGTGTAGAATAACTTGACCCGTATTATTATTATTATTATTATTATTATTATTATTATTATTATTATTATTATTATTATTATTATGTTCTAGATCATATCCTTCAAGAACTCCACCCACGCTATGCGGCGAGGATGAAATTATATAATTATCAACAACTCCACTACAAACACATACCATTATATCTTTAAGCATGCTTTAGATGCTTAAATCAAGGTTGTTGTACTCCATCAACTACCAGTCACATGTTTAACATGTTGGATGTGTCAATCTCAATTTAATTAGCAAATGTGTAAAATAATCAGGTGCCATAAAATTACACATCAAAGTTGTTGTACTCAACCAAGTACACATCATATCCTTAACATGCCGGATGTGCCAATCACAATTCAATTAACAAATGCGTAAACTAAACAAGTGCCATAAAATTGACCTATTTCACCTATTCAATAAAAAATTACCCCCGTTCATTAAGAAATTACCCGTTTGACTCGTTCAATAAATAAAATCATGCTACATATAACATATAAAATGACAAAAAGAATGAGTGATGCCGATCAGTTTATGTATTTAAGCCTATTAGGAAATCAAAGTTCTAATAATGTAAATTTATTATAATAATTATTATTATAGATATATACTTAGTTTAAATAGTATTTGATTTTAAAAGTTAATGTTATGAATCAAGCAATGTATTAATTAAGAGAAGTTTATTATATGAGGTTTCTTAAAAGACAATTTTACCCTTGAAAAGTAGTTAAATATGCATTATGTGTTGTAATATAAGCATTTAAACTTGGGTGGGATTAGGGTATAAAGGCCATATTTCGTGAGAAGTGAAACAAGGATCAAAAAGTGATAAGTAAGCATCATTTTTTGGATTTATTCATGATGTTTTGAATTGTTTAGGCTAAAATAACACCAAACATAACAATTAAAAATACAAAACAATTTATTTTACGCTTAAAAACTTACAACATGCCAAGAACATGTGTTCTAAGTTATTGTGTTTTGACTACATTTTAAATTCCATGGCTATAATACATTGAATTATGTTTTAAATTGTTGCGTTTGGTGTTATTCTAGCAAAAACAACCTAAAACATGATACCTAAATCCAAAACATGATGCCTACATGTCAATTCTTGATCATTCTCACACTTCTCACGAAATATGGCCTTTGTACCTATGACACCAGTCAACGATCCAGGTCAACATCTGTACGCATTTTACTTATTATTATTATTATTATTATTATTATTATTATTATTATTATTATTATTATAACCCCTCGGTCTAGTAAAGCACAAGTTATTGAGGGAACTCGATAAATCACCCGTTTATGCATGCAACACCCGAACTATACAAAACAATTGGCGTTGAATAGTCAAACCAATCACATACTCAACAGAGAGTAATTGGATGCCGGATAACACAATTGTACAAATGACGAATACACATGGCAATACCTAGGTGGAAAGTTACACAATCCACCTGAACCCAAACAACTACAAAGTGTTTCAATAGGGTTACCATCCTCACCAAATCACAAACACTTCCAAGGAATAAGCATACGTTATCAATGGGAGGCAATGCTTCCTAACACACGATAACACTTTCCTAACACACGTACACGCTTTAGTTTGATCACCAATAATGTCGTATGAAAACACCTAAATACCATGCATTCACAACTAATAGAATGTATACATGTTGATATTGTTATCCAACTCCTAGAAGAGATCCCTATGTTATAACCAAACGCGACCAATGATAACTTACATACCGTCCAGACAACACCATACACTACCTATATATACGTGTACACACGGATACAACTACACATACACACGATCACACATGTTGAAACTTGTAATCTGTACATACATGTGTACATATAAGTGGCCAACACTACAAGTAACACCAAGACAAGTCCTTATCACAAAACCTTACCCTATCTAGCTAAGTCTAAGGAAACTACACTATCCTATCATATATCACCTCTCATTTACACAACTAAACAACACACAAACATTCCCACCTTCTTGATAATCGGCCGAGGATAATCTCACCACCATGACTCACCCGTTGTCTTGTCTAACATGCATGCCACTTAGTTATACCAAAATAGCATGTACCATTTCCTTCCCAAGTGAAATACCTTTGCCTTTTCTTGCTTGCAAACTCACAGCCAAAGAGGAACAAGGAACAAGAGGTGACAACTACACAAGTGACAAAGATTGACAAGTCATGGATCCATGATATATCACTATCATCTAGAACCACATACCTTGCTCCCTTCTTGTCTTATGTTTCGGCTGATAATATTCCAACACATGTGGAGATTATGTAACTTGCCTATTACACCAAAGGAAGCAACAAAACAAGCATGACACAATGCCCCTTCAAGTCAATACTTCCCCATTTGTAAACTTTTACACCTCTCGGCTAGAAACAAAGAGAAGGAAGGCATGACATCAACTTGTATGGACTAAATATAGGACAAGAATGATGCACCACTTCCCAAGAATGAATGCAAACCTCTTTTGAACTTCCAACTAGCGGCTGAAGGAAAGGAAAGGGACAAGGGATGATTTTATTGTCATTATTAACATTCTTTTGAGGCCTATACCCTTTGATCGATCCATGACTAGAAGATATACTTGCCATCTTTGTTCTTGTCCACTTCCCATTCGAACCACTATATAAGGAGGTTTAGGGATCACGAACAATTGCCACACATAAACTCTCTAATCCTCTCACAACTTTCGGACATCTCCAAACCATAGCCGAGTACTATCAAACTTTCATGGATCTAGGAAGGCAATCACAAGGCTTTCTAACACTAATAACCTCTTGGTAAGTTCTTTAAGCTTCTATACTTCAACTTTCCTCGACCCATTTCTGTTTACCCGACCCCTATTCGACCTATGGTCCACTCTAAACAACCACTCAGACACATAAGTTCTATACACATTGTTTCATTTCCATATAATCGGATAAAATATGATCACATTGTCGAGAGACCCCATTATTGGATAATAATCGGCCCTTATGTTATAATGTTAACTTGGGTAATGTTTTTAAATCAAATCCGATGCGAATGGTCAACTAATGAATCAGTTTTTGTAATCCAAACTCACTTGATTTATGTTCAAAAATTAAGGCTTAGCATGGATGAGTTTATATCGGTTTTCACCATGGATATACTAGAACACATTCCATAGTTTTGATTGTACCTTAATCGGCCTAAGTCAACTCATTTTGAATCTATAAACAATCGGATTTGAGACATACATAATACATTGTTTCGGCTATGATGCCCTAACATATGTTAACATAGGCTGAAACACGTGTTAGCATTATTTTGACATTAAAAGGGGGTAAAACTGTGATAAAATGCATATTTTTTCAAAAACCAACCACACGTGATGACTTGGTGTCAATTTATAACCCATAACGATATGTAGGGACCACTTTGTATGCTATAAGAGTCCACTTACAACAAAGTACCTAGTATTTCCGGAACCGTACCCATTATAGATACACTAAAACCAAGGTCCACGAATGTTGGGTGAACAATTTATATGATAAACAACAAGAACATACAATTTATCGTGCTCTTAATAATCATAGGGCGGTAGCTATCTCACATTCCAGCTTCCCTAGACCACACGTGTCTTTATCAGGTGAGTTTCACGGCCCCATTTTACTGCTTTTACATTTTTGGAGGACAAACATGATACAAATCTAGTACAAATATCATTTTGTGTGTATATTCTATCGTGATTACCATGTGGAACATGAGACATTTGGTTCATGAGCTCAACAGTCCTCGTACTTACATTATACTGTGACCATTAGCTATCGAAAGCTATGGAACACTTTAATAGATCTATTGGGTTGACACCCCCGCTCTTGGTTAGTCTCTCTAACTGGTTACATACGAAAGAGTGTTAGTATTCTACTATACATAAATTGTCTTTAATGTACAATGCACGAGGCACAACAGTCAAGAGGTTTGGTTACGGGACTCATGGTTTGCACAATAATCATTCGCTTAGCTAGCCTATGATTGGTCATACACGAATTACACGAGCACTTTACTTAGTACATCTAAACCTGTGAACTCAGCGACATTATTGTTGACAAATCTTTTATGCATGTTTTTCAGGTAATTGATAGTGAGAAGCAAAGACTTGGGAGAGGGGTTCGAGCATGCACCGGGTGGTACCATTTTGGGTCGGGTCTTGTCAGCTCCATGATATTTCAGTATTTGAGTCATGAATTTCAGACAATTTACTATTTCTCAAACAATGTTATGATATTTTAATAATTTATGACATTATCCATCCCAGATGGTATCTATTTAAATAATCTGTGTGTTGCTTGAACCTTGTGCTTGAAAACCTTTCGAGATCGCATCCTCGTGTTTCCGCCTTGGCGAGGTGTGACAGTACCCAAACCTTACCTTTATACTTGTATCTCTTATAATTTAAGAAGTCCTTGCTAGATGCTTTATAATATGGTACAAGATTAAACAAAAACTAGAAGTTCGAAGTTATTTTTGAATGACAAACTAACATATATACTCCTAAATACACAAACAACAGAAAACCTTACCACTTCGTCATGTTATTTGGAGACAGATTCAAAAATGAGATCACAAAAAAGTTCGTTACTAAAAATGTAACAAGCACCGACAAAGGATAAGGGTTTATAACATGACATTTGAAAAGGATTCGGGGCCTAAGTTTTTAGTTTGTTTTGGGCCACTAAAATGGTTAAGCTGGCCCTGACTGGCGTTTCAATAGCACAATTATTAGGACAGAGCTTTTAGCGATCAAATTTAAGGCCAACTCTTTTCGCGATCAAAACTGAGATCGAGTTGTTATTGAACGCGTTTGTAACTAGGGATGAGCATATTGCACCGAATACTGAACCGAGACCGATCCCGAACCGATCCCGTACCGAACCGAGGGTGTTCGGTATCGGTACTAGATCGGTATGGTATCGGTATTTTAAGGTAAAACACCGATATCATACCGGTACCGTACCGATACCGAACCGATACAGTATAGTATGTTTTCGGTATCTGTATCGGTATTGAGTTCTGAAAGTTTTCAGGATCGGTATTGGCTGGTACCAATACCGTCCTGAGCTCATCCCTACTTGCAACCGAAACTATTTGTGACAGAACCGCAACCACTAAACAAATAAGTTTCATGGGTAGAATTACAGTGTACCCGAGGAAATCCATAAAAACATTGCATTTCATCTACCTTAGACACTATTAAACAAAAATATGGTTTTATTTAATAATTTGTAGAAAAATCTTTTAAATTCATTTTTTACTTAACTTCTTATATCTGTTGTTGGTAATGTAATTTTTTTTAAAACAAATAACGTTTTCATTTAATTAAAACCAACAAGTTTTACAAATGGATGATGGGTAAACAGACTACAAGTTGCGTCGCTATTCCAATAGAAAACCTACTCTTTTAAAAATAAAACTTGTATTTTCATCCTGTAAAAATGCATTCGTTTAGAAAACCTCAAATCTGAAACAAAAATATTTACAAATTAATGGTTTCATTACAAATACACCTAACACCTAACCAAACATTACAGATTTAATTTCCTTCAAATGTTAAACCATGGCTGCACCACCATGCTCCACCCTAACCGTCGCTCGGTCTCCACCATCAACAACCTTTGGCGGGACCAACGACCGCCTACAATTTGGGCACGATGCATGTTCCTTTAGCCACTTATCTACACACTTGACATGAAACTCATGTTTACATTCCGGCAACACTCTCACCCTCTCTCCATCCACAAAATCTCCAAGACATATTGAGCATTCAGTGGCGGAATCAGAACTGCCACCTGTCCTCAACCTGAACACCGCCACAGGAATCTTTTTTAAGGCCCGTTTCTCGAGCCCATTAGGAGCTTGAACATTTGCACTTGCCTCCATGGACTCGCGCCTTCGTCTTAATATTATGTGTATAACCGAATTTAACAAAAGCGCCGCTACTAATGCGCATAACAAAGCCGCTAACATCACCACCATATCCGCATCAAAACTACTAGCCTCTTGATCAGAGGGCGAAGAATCATCTGTGTCGTCGCTGTTAATAGGGTAAGATGTCAAAAGAAGACGATGGTTTAACTCAACCATTATTATTATCTTTGACTCAATTAAGTTATAGGGAGATCTAGAGATAGGTTGTGTTTGAAGATGTTGGTTTATATGTATATAAGCAAAGGATCAGATGATCTTTGTTCTGGTTACCTAATAATCACTACCAAATCCAATACCACCTTTTGTGAATTTGTTTAGACTTTAGAGTTTCCATGCATTTAGCTCACTTTCTTAAAAAGGACAAACTTTTGTGTTAGTAATAAAATGTACATTACATATATAAAATCTCTCTCTCTCTTTTTTTTTTTAATACATCATGAGATCCATGTAATGTTAGCAAAGTCAATGCTTAGGGTTTGTAGAGGAAGATTAGGTAAAGGGTGTGAGGTTTTCCTAATGATTGTTGAAGTTGTTAGGGTTAGGCAAGCAAATTTATTACATTTAGTGGTTTGGGTTCACTTCCAAAAACTAAGTACATTATTATTTTTATTATTATTTTTCAAAATTAATATGAATTTGTTTTTTTTTTAATAATAGGGTAACAAAGTTAATTGTAAGTTTGATTAAGTGAACTAGTGTTTTATACTGTTCCATTATGGAATTGTTTATAACTTGTTAACACGACTTATCTGAATAGTTATTACTTTTTAGTGACTTTTCTCAAGTTTATAAAAAGGAAACATATTTTTAATACATTTTAATTGTTATCATAGCCAAAATTCATAAGTATTACGTTTAAGTCATTGATATTACATTATTACCGCGTAGATATAATTTTATATGGATTTAACTATGCGTATGTCTTTTATCAAGAGAACGAGAATTGTGAGAACACGCAACAATACTTAACATGCATGGGATAACATGATTGTAAAATAAGCAAAAAAAAGTTTACTTTAGTTTCCAAAAGCATGCTTCTTTACCATTTATAGAATAAATAAGATGGCCAATTTTTTGGTTCGACAAAAGCAGAAAGCAATAAAACCTACAACAACGTTATAAACATTGAGGAGCTGCCGTTTACAAGATGTACCGATGCATTACTACTCGTGGCAATGGATCACCTACGTTAAAGGTTCTTTTAAAGTAAGAGACAAACTTCGAAAAACATAATTTTTAGTTAAATTATATGATAGAAAATAATGGACAACTAGTAGGACTCCCCACGCTTCGCGCGGCTTTTGGTCGATATTCATTCGATATGTTACAGTACTTGTATGACCGTATACTTGGTAGCACGGCCAATATGATTATATTTGAAAATACATGTAGAACGTGTATGTAGTTTCATCGCATTTAACAAAATTTTGGTAAAAGCTACATAGTATTTCTCTTCTTAACATACCATTTCCCCCTCTCTACATCATCTTCCTCTTGGCTCCACCACCAAGCCGCCCCTTCCACAGCCAACAACACAAATTCGTAAATTGCACCATTCAAATCAGGTAACACTGTCGAATCGTCCTCCCTTAGCTCCGATTTAACCAAAACGGTATGAACACCGGAGGGAAAAGGTGGATATCAGCGGCATCTAGCGGCGGATCCGTAGCCATCGCTTGCGCCTGCGTTGGACCAGAGGTAAACCGCTTATTCGGTAACAACGACACTAGCGATTTATGGATTCTCCGCCCTCCGTTCTGTAAATAGGAGTGAAGCATATGGCGACAACGGTCGCGGTGCCGCCGTAGGCTGGTTTTAGTGGGTGTTTTAGTGAGGTTGCAGGTGGTTGGGCGGTTTTTTTTACGGGGACGCTGGCGCGGTAGCGGACAATGGTGGGCAACCTAAGTGTTGTCAAAACCGGAAGAATAGAAGTTTGTTGTGAAAAAGCGGAAGACAAACAGTCGGCTGTTCAACCGACTGTTGTCTTTTAATATCTATCTATTAATATATATAAAATAAAATGTATATACTGACATGGCGTACAATGGTGTCTTCAACCTCTAGTGTTTTTGAATTATTTTCCTTTTTAATTAAATTGAGTTATTTTAAAAAAAAACAATTTAAAATTAAATTTAAAATTTTCTCTCTCATATTTCCTCCCATAATTTTTAAACGTTTATATCTTTTATATACGAGATTTTTAAAGAAAAAAAATTACACCAAATTAACGAGCATTTTATTATCTTTCCAACGAGTACCATAGTGCTATATAAAAAACGGAGAAAAAATCGACTATTTTTTGTGGGGTTTCGCTTATACAGGAAAAAAACACACAAAGTGTTCATGTTATTCATTAATCATGTTTTTTTTCTTTTAAACCAGGTTCTTATCTACGATGTTGAAAATCAGTCCAATCGCCATGTTATCATTGGAATTTTATTAGGTATACTTCATCAAAAGAAACTAGGAGAAAGAATCGCGCAACACTGTAACACATAGTGTCAGCTTATAGCAATGTTATTTTTTTATTTATTTAATTACAAGAGTAATAATTATTACTATTAGTATTAGTATTATTAGAATGGTTATATTTTTCAACCCCGGGACGCTCCCGGGAAGAATTGATAGTTGCTGGCGTGACGTTCAATGGTGGCCTCAACCATCTCTTGATTATCCCACGTGGCATAATGAGATGCAATGGTTACAACTTCCAACTTAAGTATTTGTTTAGTTGATTAGGTTAGGAATTATAAGAGCCATTAGAATGTGAGAAATTAAAGAGATGTGATGAGTTTTTGAATAGTTTCAGCTTACATAAGTGATTCTTTAGACGATTACTGATTAGGTTTTAGATTAGGGAATATGAGTTATTACTGATTAGAATACTATGAACATGCAATGATTGAGAGATTTTGTGGTTAGTTTTTTTTTTTTTTTTTGAACGACAAATTTCTACTCCTTGTGGGACTTGAACCCATGATCTCCCCCTTAGGTGTTCCTAGAAGCTTTGCTTCTACCATTGGGCCACCAACCCCAATGATTTTGTGGTTAGTTAACTTGAGCCATTTGCAATAGATTATCACGTAAAATTAGATTTTTTCAACCCCGGAACCCTCCCGGGGTAATCAGCTAGTACATGTAATAAACCAAAGCCATTTTAATGACATGGCTTTCAAAGAGGGTATTCTCTTCATTGAGTGTGCCATGTGTCATCACATGTGGCAAGACGTTTATTTTAGGAAAATAATAATTTAAAATTTAAAAACAAAATTAGATTTTTATCTCTAATGTTTCCTCCCATAACTTTTAAACGTTAATATCTTTTATATACGAGATTTTTTAAAGAAAAAAATTACACCAAATTAACGAGCGTTTTATTATCTTTCCAACGGGTACCATAGTGCTATATAAAAAACGGAGAAAAAAACGACTATTTTTTTGTGTGATTTTGTTCATACAGGAAATAAACACAAAGTGTTCAGGTTATTCATTAATCATGAATTTTATTTACAACATGTCTTAGCATTGGAGTTATACATTGTTTTAGGTTCGGTTTTAATATTAGAGTTATACATTGTTTAAGGTTATGCACTAACATTGGAGATACATTGTTAATTGTTTTAGGTTAAGTGCTACCCGAAGCTTTCCTACATGTAACTGTAAAACGCATCAGTCTATTTCAGATGTAAAATTAATATTTCAAATTAGATTTCTCAACCCAGGACGCTCCCGGAACATAATCTAGTTTATAGTAATAGTAATAGTAATAGTAATAGTAATAGTAATGATGTGAAACCTATTAAGTGGATTGCGTATGTGTTTTGGGCCATAGAATATTTTTTGGAAGGCCCACATTTCCAAGACCACTCAATCGTAACAGTAATCTAATAAATTTAGTTGACCCATATTTTTGTGATTAACTGAAATGGGCTAATTCTAATAAGGTATTAACTAAAAGCCCGTTATAAAGAATAGTTCACAAACCCATCAAATGGTTTTTTTTTTTTTTTGAAACATTCGTATTGTTTTAAGAACGTTGCTTCCTACATTTTGTATGCTTTCAATTACAAAATCAAATGTACGTTCGAATACGCTTTTAGAGACCAGCAAGTATAGTTGTACTATTCTTTTAGAATCCGGAACCAGTTCCTCAGGTTGTTTTCGGTTTTGGGTCGGGTTTGATTGGTTTTTCTGGGTCTTTTTTTTGGGGGGATTTTCGGTCATGTTTACTTATCCCGGGTATGGAACCAGTATGTACCCGTGGTTCGGGCAGAGTAAGAACCGGTTCTGGGTCAGGACTTAATCCGGGTTTTCTGCGCATCTCTACGAGCAAGTAAAGGTGTCGTGAAGGCTTATTAACAATTTATAAAAATAGTGAGATAAAAGACAAAAAAAACTTTACTTATATTATAGAAAGTTATAAAAAAAAAACATAGAGGCTATTATACGCAGCGTGAATAGGTTTATGAATGTGTTCCATGATAACGGATCCCTGGCCATGCTCACGATCGACTTTTCGAACGCCTTCAACTTGGTTGATAGGTCGATTCTCTTGCGGGAAGTGAGCGCCCGATGCCCATCCATCTACCATTAGGTTCAGTTCATATATGCCCAAATTGCTAGGCTTTATGTGGGGGATTCTTGTATTGGGGCCTCCACTGGGGTCCAACAAGGAGATCCATTGGGGCCGCTTCTCTTCGCTCTTGTCTTACACCCGTTGGTCCGTCGGCTAGAAGAGTGTTGCTCCCTCACGTTTCATGCTTGGTACCTCGATGATGGCACTACTATGGGAGAGACCGGGAAAGTGGCTAAGGCTTTTGATATTATCCGAGCCGAGGGGCTGAATCTAGGCCTTACGCTTGATATTAAGATATGTGAATTTTTTTGGCCATCGTGCAATGGGGAAAAAGTGAAGCTTAGTTTATTTCCTAGCGATATCGGGGGACCAAAGGGAGGTGTGAAGCTCCTGGGGGTGATGTTAGTCGGGACGGGGGATGTATTAGATCTTTGGGGTGCTAAAAGGGCTCGCCGGGTAGTGGATCTGATGGTTTCTCTGCAGAACTTGGGGGACCCCCAAAGTCAACTTTTGCTGCTCCGTTCTTGTATGGGTGTTGCTAAACTGTGTTGTTGGGCCTTCAGACGTGTCAACTAGCTTTTGCTGATGAGGCTGTATCCATTTTCGACAAAGGGCTTCGTGAAGTGGTCAAAGATATTGTAGTTTTGGGGGGGGGGGGCATTTTTAGGGATTTTCAATGGCGGTTAGCGTCTCTACCGATACGGTTGGGAGATCTTGGCCTGTGTTCGGCGGAGGACGTGTCTGCATATTCTTTTGTGGCCTCTAGAGTACAGTCCTGGGGACTGCAAGACCACGTCTTACGAAACAGCGGGATAGTGGAGATGGACTTGGATTATGAGTTTGCCTTGGACAACGTTCGCAGCTCTCTTCCTGATTTAGATTTGGGCGGTTTTATGGATAAGGAAACCACCCCCCACAAACCTCAAACGTTCTTGGCGAGTGCGTTTAACTGTAAAACCCTACAGACTATGGGAGAGAAGTTTGCCATGTCTACGCATCAGAAAGCGGTGTTTGAATGCCTCAAAGTAGCGCATGCTTAAGATTTCTTAGCTGTCCTTCCTATTGGGGGGGCTCGGGCAACACATGTCAGCTGTTGAATACCGTGCTATGCTTAAATACAGGCTCATGATTCTCATGTTCCCGGTTGATGGGCCATGTCCAGTTTGTAAAAAAACATGTTTAGATAAGTTTGGGGAACATGCTCTTCACTGTAAGGAGCTGCCCGGATTTAAATACAAACATGATCTGGTCAGGGATGTTATGCATTAATGGAATGTATTCATGATTTATTTTGCTTTTTCTCTATGCTTCTTCATATTAGGTTCCTTGGCGATGTAGTTGTCATCCACTTGATTTGAAACCAGCAGTGAATCAGTGAAGACTTGAAGCCTTTGAACGGTCATTTTTTGGCAAGTTTCAACCATGCTATCAAGGCTTCATACTCTGCCTCATTGTTAGTTGTCTGAAAATCAAGACGAAGAGCATAGGTAAATTCCAACCCTTCAGGGTTAATTAGAACAAGACCTGCCCCTGAACCTTCGATGCTGGAAGCCCCATCGGTAAAAAGCTTCCAGGCTTCAGGGTAAGGGGGCTCATCAATGGTGATGTTAACTTCAGCCACATCTTCCTTTGGAATTTTAACAATGAAATCAGCAAGTATTTGTGCTTTGATTGCCTTTCTCGGGACGTAGGTAATTTTGTATTCACCTAATTCGACAGCCCATTTGGCTTGTCGTCCTAAGGTTTCAGGTTTTTCAAGCACACTCTTGATGGGGTGATCAGTGATCACTTGTATTGGGTGTGCTTGAAAGTACCTTCGAAGCCTTCTGGCTGTTTGCACAAGAGCCAAGGCTAATTTTTTCAAAGGAGGGTACTTGACCTCTGCTAACTTTAAAGATTTACTGAAGAAGTAGACGGGTACCTGAGCTTTCTCTCGTTCGATGGTGAGGACATCACTGAGGGCTTCTTCAGTAACTGATAGGTAGATAGAGATCGTTTCCCCGGTTTCAGGAGTGGCGATGGTGGGAAGGGAATCAAGGTGTTGTTTCATTTGGTTGAAGGCTTCCTCAGCTTCCTCAATCCATCTGAAATCTTTCTTATCAGTGCATCCTTTGAGAGTTTTGAAGAAGGGTAGGGACCTTTCAGCCAACTTAGGCATGAAATGCTTTAAGGCTGCAAACTTCCTATTCAAGCTTTCTACCTCTTTCTATGTTTGAGGAGACTTCATGTTTAGAACAACTCGGACTTTGTTGGAATTAGCCTTAATACTTTGTTTTCCTACAATGTGTCCCAAGAATTTTCCTTCTTCAAAACCAAACGAGCATTTGACCGGATTGAGCTTCATGTTGCTCTCCCTGAGGTTATCAAATGTTTCTTGTATATCTTTGAGCATTTGTTCTTTGGTTTTGCTCTTGATAATTAAGTCATCAACATAAGCTTCCATGTTTTTGCCAATTTGGTTGGCGAATGCTTTGTCAACCAACCTTTTATAAGTGGCACCTGTATTTTTTAAACCAAAAGGCATCTTTCAATAGCAAAAAATACCTTTGTCGGTGTGGAAAACAATTTTTTCTTCATCTTCTTCTTTCATTTGTATCTGGTGGTAACCTTTGTAAGCGTCCAGAAAACACATGAAGGGGAAGCTTGTAAGCGAGTTGACTTTGAGGTCAACTTCAGGTAAAGGATAACAGTCTTTGGGGCATGCTTTGTTGAGATATTTGAAGTCAATGCACATCCTGCAAGATTCATCAGGCTTTCGAACCATCACAGGGTTAGCAACCCATGATTGATATTTAACCTCTCAGAGGATTCCTGCTTCAACAAGCTTGTCGACCTCTTGGCAAGCTGCCCAGCTTCTTTCAGGAGCAAGACTTCGCTTTTTCTGAACTACAGGTTTGACATTGGAAGGGATTTTAAGTTCATGCTCAACAACTTAACGTGGGATGCCTGCCATGTCACTAGGACGCCAGGAAAAGACATCAACGTTCTTTTTGAAAAACCCTTCAAGCTGTAAGAGTATTCCCTTGGGGAGGTCTATATTGACCCTGATCTTTTGTTCAGGATATTCCGGGTTAATGCTCAAACCCTGTTAATTCCTTCACTTTCACTTTATTTTATCATTAGTACCCTTGTGGAGGGTTGGAGGGTTGCCACTCCGCCTTCGGTTGGGAACTTCACACTTTTTTTTTGCTGACGGCGATGACCATGTCGAAGCTTACCAAGCCTGGCCTTCTAATGATAACATCATAACTCGAAGGCAGGTTGAGGATTATGAAAGTTAGTGGCTTAGTTCTCCGTATTTTTCCATCGGAGAAACTAATATCAAGTGTTATTTCCCCTTGGGTTTTATCGGTATATCGGCTATACCCTTGATGGAGGACTCAGATGGTTGAAGCTTGGAGCGTTCCTCTGGACTCAGCAGGTTGAAGTATTTTTCAAACATGATCTCTATTGCTGCTCCTGTGTCAATATAGGCTCTTTGTGTCTTGATCAAACCTATGGAGCTTCGACGATCAGAGGGTCGTAGCTCTTTTCTCCTTCAAGCGGTGGGAAGCAGACGCTTTGGTGTTCCCAAGCTTCCAACCTTTGGCGTTTGTTAGGAGCTTCTGGTTCAACTAGGACCATGTTAACTTCTTTCTTTTTGCCTTCAGCTATGTTTTCTTTAACTCCCTTCACCAAATGATCTAACTCTCTAGATTTAACAACTTCCTCGATCCTTTTCTTGAGTTGGAAACAATCGTTGGTGTGATGTCCCTTTTCCTCATGGAATTCACAATATTGGTTGGAGTTTTCGTTTCTCTTTCTCTTAGGTAAGGGACGGGGAGGTCTGAAGCTGTGCTTGACTTCCACGGTTGCCAAGATCTATTGAGGGGTTTTTGTTAAAGCTGTGAAGTTTATGGTTCGATCTTTGCTTGAAGGGCTCCTACCTTCAGACTTTTGAGATTCAGATCCCCCAGATCTTCTGTCGTAGGACCTATAGTTATCTCTTTTTCTGTTTGGGCTGGAGCTTCTCCAATTAATAGCCCTTTTTCTTTGTTCTTTGATATCCACAGCTTCTTCCCCCTGGATGTGGGCTTCAGCCCTTTCAAAGGCTTCTTCAAGGGTTCTAGGGAGACTTTTGTTGAGATCTCTGGTGAGGTATTTAGAGTTGATAGCGTTCTTGAACCTGCAACCTTCATTTTCTCATCAGCACCCACATATGTGAGACCTTCCTTCTTGTATCGTTCAATGAAGCTTTTAAGGCTTTCGTCATCTTTTTACTTTATCTGGAAAATAACGGTGGCATCTTTACACAACGTCTTAGTTGAGAGAAGTTGGCCAAAAATCCATTACCTAGGTCGTCAAAGGATCGAATGCTTACGGCTGGAAGGTCGTTAAACCAGATACAAGATGACCCGATTAGTGTTTGCATGAACATGAGACAACATTATGGGTTTCCCTACTTTTCCATCCGGGCTGCCCAAGAGAAGATTTGTAAATGGTCCTCAGGATCTTCGGTACCATCATACGTTTTTATGTGAGAAGGCATTTTTAGCTTGTTAGGGAACTCATAATCGGCTATGTGTGGGGAGAAACAAGATAGGCTGTTGGGTTTGTATGGCTGGTTGATGTTGTTTTCGACTCTTGTGATGTTGTTCCCATTTGAGTTTCCTTGGTGAGCAGCTATTGCTTGGCTGATGAGCTGCTGCCAGGGAAAATGAGCCATCATCTGGGCCATCATGTAAGGCATGAGGTTGAAGCCTTGAAGGCTTTCAGGTATTCTCGTGCTGCTAACTCCCATAGGCATGCTCATGGATGCACCGCGAGCCATGGGTAGGGAAGCCATGGCTTGCTCCCATGAGATTGGTGCTGGGGGTGGAACACTCGTGACCGGTGATTGTAAGAGTTGGTCCAAAGTGGTCTCATGCCCTATGGATGCACTAGAAGCAGCAGGTTGAGATGTGAACAAGGGAAAAACAGTTGGGCTTGGCTTTGCCTGTTGGCAAGGTGTGGGAAAAACCATGCTAGGCCCTGCTCCGAAGTTATGAGGAGCAGGTTGGGAGCTTGAGGAAGTGAGGTGAAGGGGATGAGGTGGCCTCGGGTGAGAGTGATAGTTCTTCTTCATTATAATCTAGCCGGAGCCTGACCCCCTTTTCTCTTTCTTTAATCACATGTTAGTTAATGAGAGATCTTAGTTGCAGAAAGTGATCTGCAACTCCTTCAAGGGTGAGATCTATGCATTCAGGTGTAGCGCACTGAATTAAGGAGAGGAGATGACACCCCTGAGCGAGTAGGAGTTGGAGTTTTGAAGAGTGTAAACTCCTATGATGGAGCACCTTTGGGAGTGCTTCCAGGAGTCGAGAATGACACAGATATTTTAGGAGAAGTCTGATCTGTGTTCGGAGAGACCTGATTTACTTCTTCCGGGGACTCGTGGTCGGACATATTGGAGAGTTGGAGCTACACAATTGATTTTAGAAAAGGAAACAATGGCACAACCCCACGGTGGGCGCCAACTTGTTGCTACAACAAATATAGGTCTAACGTTAGTGTACAGTCAGAGGAAGGGTAAAGGGTTGAAGGGCTTAGTTTTGCCTAACGCAGGACGTGATGTCCTTCTACGTTGCTAAACATAGAAGGGGGTTCAAGAGTATTATGTTTTGAGTGTTACGATTCTGGTTTGAGTGAGACTCAAAGCCTGAAATGTCGGTTGTAAACTCAAGTGGAATGTTATGTGATAGATAAAATCTTTCACACGTGAGGTGTCAAAGAGAATAGAAGAGTGTCTAAGTAAGAATGTGTGAAAGGTGTGATCAGATCATTGAGGAAGTGATCTGATTTATAGGAAAAACATCTTCTTCTTTGAGTAACCATAAACTCTTAATCAATGTAGCAACTTAGGGACTTGCCACTTTTAGCCGATGGGGGCTTTGGACCTACGGTCCGTGTGTTGCAGCGTCTCCTCATGCAGAGTGTGGACAGCTAGGGACTTTGACCGAGAAGTGTGATGACAAGACATGTCATCTTTTATGCTCAGTGCTTTATCAGCTTTGGAACCTTTTTACCTTTTAACCTTTCAAGCAGGCTTATGCAATATTATTGATTTATTTTGCTTTAGGTTACCCTGTTATCAGAAGACTTCTAGCTAACCGAAAGAGGAGGCATTAAAAGAGTAAAAGGCATCAGCAAACAGTGGTCCATCGTCAGTCGTTACACCCCGCTGTGACTCCTCCGCCGTCTTCGTAGCCAACATCATCATCCCAAAACAACTCCATCCCTAATTGATAAAAATTATCGAAGAGCAGTTTTAGTGGGGCAGGAGTACCGTTATTGTGATTTTAGTGGGACAGGAGGCTATGAGGACACTCAGATCACCATTGACGGCCGGGTGGTTCCGCAAGTTGCTAGGTTCAAATATTTAGAATCGTTTGTACAACAGGATGGGGAGATAGATGCTGATGTATCCCACCGTATCCAGGTTGGCTGGAATAAATGGAGAGCAGCCACTGGTGTTTTGTGCGATAGGAGGTTTCCAACTAAAGGGTTGCATTTAGACCTGTGATGCTATATGGTATGGATTGTTGGGTGAACAAGAAGACGCAAGCACGTAAGATGGAGGTGACAGAGATGAGGATGCTGAGGTGGATGTGTGGGCACACAAGGTTATATCGGATAAGAAATGAGGTTTTTAGGGAGAGACTAGGGGTAGCTAGTATATCAGGTAAAATGAAGGAGGGGAGATTGAGGTGGTTTGGACATGTGAAGAGGAGGTTGACGATGGCGCCAGTTAGAGCAGTGGAGACCCTTATCGCGGAGGGGAAGAGGAGTAGGGGAGGCCTAATTTGACTTGGGATGAGCGCATTAGGCAAGATTTTCTAGAGTTGCACCTTTCTGAGGACATGGTCCATGATCGGAGTTTGTGGAGACGTAGGATTAAGGTTAAAGACTTTTAAGGAGGAAATAGTTGGGTCTTCGCTTTGCGGTAGAGGTGTAGATTTGACTACACTCTAGGTGGACAATTGCATATGATAACCTTAGCAGCTAGATATATGTTTATGATTGTATACTTGTGTATATTCTACTATGTTTCACGATACATATTTGTGGGCCTTTTACTATATTTTTTTTTATCACCACATGTTATGTTACTGCACCGCGGTTATATTTCAAGTCTAGTTTGTTTTACTTTTGTTTGTTTTGAGCCGATGGTCTCTCTGGAAGCAGCCTCTCTGTCCATATGATTAGAGGTAAGGCTTGCCTACATCCCACCATCCCCAGACCCTACGAATAGCTTTGCTATTTGTGGAATCTACTGGGTATGGTTGTTGTTATTGAAGAGCATTTTTATTGAGGGGGAAATGGAAAGGAATTGTTACAGAATTTGGGGTTGGAAAGAATATCCATTGTTGACGTTAATAGGTGGTAATGACGAGATTGAATCAAGTGGTGTGATAAAAAAAATGAAAAACTTTATTGTTTTTTATGTTAAATGTCTATAGAAATAAAACAAAATTAGAAATAAAAAATTATGTAAAATATCAAAAATACCCCTAAGTTAACATTAGTTTTTAACAAGGTTAGTTATATGGATGGATCTGACAACAAAATGTAAATCTCAGTGGTCCAATTGAAAAAATAAACTTTTTTTAGATGAATCTAGTAAAATTTGACAAATCTCAAGGACGATTTTGACTATTTTTAATTTTCACTTTAGAGTCTGTTTAAGTAACATATTGGGTCATTGATGTTAATATATATGTTGTTATTTTTATTTATTTATTTATTTTTTTTTTTTAAAAAAAATCATAGCACTCTAAAAAGTTAGATTGTCCACACCCATCAATGACGACCGTGGAACATTACATATAGTCTAAAAAAATATTTTTCTTTATTTAATTTTCAAATTCTTTTGCCGACAAAAGTTGAGAAGGCAGCTAGTTGAGGGCACACTTAATAATCCAAAGGAAATAAATGGGAATACCGATCTTTTTCTTGATTTCTTTACATTTATTATTAGAAATACAAAACCAAAACTAAAAGGATCTACATCAAAATAACTCTTGTCACGTAAATTGTGAATGTTGTTTGTCGAGACCATAATAATCCAAAAACATAGAATCCTATGTTTGAAATTGTTATTAAGAGGGTAATTTCTGGGCATCAACCTTTTCTACACTCAACTCATTATATTTAGTTTCCTATACTACAAACCTGAGTTTCATAAATATATAAAAAGTTGTTACACAAGAGTCAATATCGATATAAGCGTAGCCAAACAAAACTATAACATGTATTAATAGAATCGTTACCTCTATTTGAAAGCTTTGATTTAGGGAAAAAGATTGAAAGATCTTTCTTTCACTCTATTCGTATCGACACGATTTCAAAATTGGATCAAGGCGCTATATTGATTTATCCTTGATCGCATTTCCGTTCTTCCATGGATCAGAATCGAACAACGGAGCAAAGAGGGATAGAGGGCCAATATCTAGTGATAGGGATTTTTTTTTCTTAGATCAAGAGATTTGTAACTCTAGGGATATGGAGGTGTATTAAATATGTATGCAATTAATTAAACTTCCAAGTTGTCCAAAGACTTTAGGATATCCACTAAATATCTGAACAACTAATGTTTGAATCAATCAGTTCACGGGCTTAAACATTTAATATCAAGATAAATAACACCTTAAGACTATAAGAGTGGAGGGAGTGGGGCTTGAAGGTTGGGCGGGAGGGTGACTTGGCGGCGGGAACACCGCCCCCTTGGGGCGTGGTGGAGGCGGTGGGAGGTTGAGACGGGGAGGGAAGGTTGGGCCGGGGGGGGGGGGGGGAGGTGGAGGTGAGGTGGCGGGTGTTGGTTGGAGTTCAAGTTTTTACCGTTTATTAAAAAAAAAAATTTCAAAAACTTAACGGTTAAATTTTTTTTTTTAAACTTTATATATATCACCCCATTTTATTAAAAAATACTCACTACATTTCATCACAACCTCTCATCTTCTCAAATTTTATACCATTCTTCATCAAATTTTATACATTTATTCATATAATTTTTAAAAACATGAACCCATACAACAGAGGCTTTGACCCGAACAACCCGTACAACTACGTCCCGAACCCGAATACGCCACCGGTTCATCCCGTACCAACCCGTCCACCCTTTCCATCACCTTGTCCCAACTACGTGGGTTACGCGGGTTTTCTTAGTGGACAGATTTTTCCAAATTTTTCATTTAACGATTCCCCCGTTCCTAATTTTTCTTCACAACAACTCGTACCTTTAACGCCACCGGATAGCATACCCGAAACGCAAGAAGAAAATGTTGGGGGTTCATCGTCCGGTAAAAAACTACCCGGTAAAAGAACTCACAAAAAAAGACGCCGGAGGAGAAGGCGTTGGCCGCCGCAAACTGCCAACCTCTAAAGTGGACAACCACCGAAGAGGTTGCCATTACACGAGCGTGGATAAATGAGTCGGAAAGCGCGATTCAAGGTATTTGTAATATTTTTTTAGACATTATATTTTTTTAGACATTATATTTTTTTATACATTATATATGACTAACGGTTTATTTATTTTCTTCTTGTGTAGGAAATAATCGCCACAAACCCGATTTTTGGGATGACATAAACAACGCGTTCCATAACTTGATGGGTCGAGAGATGTATCGATTTAACGATAGTCTCTCCTCCAAGTGGACGGAGATAAACAGGGCGATGAACGCCTTCAAGGGTTTTTATTATCCCGCTAGAAATTATCCAAGAAACGGTGAAACGGACGGCGACTACCTAGCTAATGCCCTAAAAGCTTATCGTGATGACAAGGGCTTGGAGTTCAAGTTTTTGCATTGTTGGGAGATCGCGAAAAACCATTCAAAATAGGCGGACGTGCCCTCTGCTTCCGATTCATCCAAAAGGACAAAAACAAATTCATCTCATAACCGTCCGGGTGAACGTGATGTCGAGGACGCAGTTAACTTGGATGATGATGACGACTTCGAGGAGGAGTTGAGTCGTCCACCCGGTCGAGACAAGTCTAAAAAGAGGGCGCATAGGTTTGCTGCTTCGGGTTTGGGATCGGGATCAGGCAAAGGTACTTACAGCAATGACTTGTCCGACATACATGACACACTTGTCCAATTCAACACGATTCAACTACAGAAGCTTGAGGAGAAAAAAACCATTCGCGAAGCCTTTGAAAAAAAGTTGACTATGAAAGAACAGCGCGAAAAGCGTGAAGATATGAAATTCATCGCAATGAACACCGATCATCTCAGTGGTCAAGAGTTAGAGATGACCATAAAACTCAAGCGCGAGCTCATGGAAAAATATAATATGTAGTTTTTTTTTATTTTCTAGGTTTTTATTTTATTTTTTGGTTTTTTATGTTTAATTTTTATGTTTTATTTATTTTCTAGGCTTTTATTTAATTATATTATTAATATTTATGAATTTTAATTAATATATTAAAGTTTTTTATAAAAAAAAAGAAAAAAAATGCCACATGTCACTTCACCCCTCCACTCCCCACAATTCCCCCCACATGGGTCCCACAAGTGCCACATGGCGCTTCACACCCCTCTTTCCCCCCCACTCCCTATAGTCTTAGGAGTGGAGGAGGGAAAGAGGGGGATGCAACGCCATGTAGCACTTGTGGGGAGTGAAAGGGGGTGGGGAGAGGAATATTATTATTATTATTATTATTATTATTATTATTATTATTATTATTATTATTATTATTAATTGTGTGTTAGATTTAAAGGAAAACAAAAAACAAACAGCCAATCACAAGCCTCTAACCCTTGCCCCACGTCCATGAAGATTTCCCCGCCCAAAGGACTCCCCCCCCACACACACTCCGGACACTCTAATTCAGATGCTTTTAACATTTGGATACAGCCCCCACCCCTAGTCAATAATAATCTAGAACCATTAAACTATTTAATTTAATGCCTGTGTAAAGCTTCGAACTTCTGACCTCACCTTGTACATCCTCACTCCCACACCATTGGACCAAAGCCTCAACCTCAATGGCATTTTACAAGTATTTGTTACGAGTTTATTCAAATACGGACACCCAAGTGTATTTATAAAATAAATATCACAAATTTATATCAATCAAGTAATTTATTAACCCAAATATTTTTAGCAATTTAATTATTAATTTCTATTATCCAAATATTATTACATAACAACAAATTATAATCTTAGATTGCATGTTGTGGGCTTTCACCCCGGTCTGTGTCAGAAGTTAACGTCCCCTAACACCGCCTCTTAGGCCTTAAAATGTTGGGCCAAAGTGGGGGTGTCACTATGATAATGGACATGAGAAGGTAAGGGTGTGGGGTTCTCTCCGATCAACCAAGACACTTTTTTCCTTTATTGATTTTCTTAGTTAAACAATGTAATGGTAAATGAGCGGAATAGTTAATGCTTATTACCTACGTGACGATGCAAATAGATACCCTCTGTATGTAGAGAGTTATTAGTCTCTACTAGGTATTTTATAGACGAAGAGTCGAAATTGAGAATGGGATGTGGAAGCAAAAAAAAAAAAAAAAAAAAAAAAAAAGCCACTTTAATTCCCTATTATACATTGAATATAAATGCTCTTATCCTTTCCAAGTTTTCCTCTAAGCCTTATTTCTTTCTAAAATGCTCTTATCCTTTCCAAGTTTTCCTCTGAGCCTTATTTCCTTCTAAAATTCCACTTAAAATTTATCTCATCAAACTAAGACTATACGAAGTGGAGAGTGGAAAGACGGGCATGAAGCGCCATTTGTACTTATGAGGCCCATGTGTGAAGAGTGAAAATTGGGGGGGGGGGGGGGGAGATTGTTCAACACGTGACATTTCTTAATTTTTTTTACTTTTTTTAATAAACTAACTAAAAACATTTTTTTAACTAAAAACATAATTAAAAGTCATAATAATTAAAAATATAATTAAATAAAAAACCTAGAAAATAAAAAAATATAAAACAATAAACATAAAAAACTAGAAAATAAAACACATAAAAAAACTACATGTTATATTTTTCCATGATCTCGCGCTTTATTTTTAACATCATCTCTAACTCTTGACCGGTTAGATGATCGACGGGTATAGCGAGAAATTTCATATCTTCGCGCTGTTCTTTCATACTCAATTTTTTTCAAAGGCTTCGCGAATGCTTCTTTTCTCCTCGAGCCTTTGTTGTTGAATCGTATTGAATTGAGCAATGTTGGCATTTAAATCGGCCAACTCACCGGTGTAAGCACCTTTGCCCCATCCAGAACCCGAACCCGAAGCAGGGAATTTTTGTGCCCCCTTTTTTGACTTGCTGGGTGGGCGACTCAATTACTCGTCGAACTCCTCATCATCCAAGTTAATTTCCTTCAAGTTTTCACGACCAACTGAACGGTTATGGGATGAATTTGTTTTCGTCCTTTTTGACGAATCGGTTGAAGAGGGGACGTTCGCCCATTTTGAATGGTTTTTCGTGAATTCCCAACAATGCAAAAACTTGAAGTCCACACCCTTGTCTTCACGATAAGCTTTTAGCGCGTTGGCGAGGTAGTCGGCGTCTGTTTCACCACTTCTTGAATTGTTTCTTGCGTAATAATAATGCAGCTTGAACGCATTCATTGCCCTGTTTATATCGTTCCACTTGGACGAGAGACTATCGTTTGCTCGATAGAACTCTCGATCCAAAAGTCAATTTTGTGGCAACTATTTCCTACAAAAAAATAAAATAAAAAAGTGGTCATTAGTCACTCGCTTATCCAAGCTTTAGTTAAGGCAACCTCTTCGGCGGTTGTTCACTTAATCGCTTGGCGGTTGGCGGCGGCCAACGCTTTCTCCTCCGATGTCTTCTTCTTGTGACTTCTTCTTACATTTGGTTTCACCGACGATGATCCCACAATATTTTGTGGTTGTGGTTGAGTTTCGGGTAGGGTAAGAGGGGTTTGCGGTTGTGAAGGAACGGCGGTATCGTCAAATGGAAAATTGGGATACATACGCCCACTAATGTAACTTGCGAAAACCGGCGTATTCGGGACACTGTGTCTGAAATTGGGGTGGACGGTTTGGTATCGGGCGAACCGGTGGTGTATTTGGGTTTTCGATGTAGTTGAATGGGTTGTTCGGGTCATAGCCTCGATTGTATGGGTTCATTTTTATAAAATATTTTGAAGAGATGTATAAAAAAAAGATGAAGAATTGTATAAAAATGGTGTGCATATGTGAGGTTGTAGGAATGTGGAGTGGGTTTTTTTTATTATAAATTGTTGGTTTAAATGGTTTATTTATTCATTTTTTTACCGTTAGATTTCGACGGTTCAAAGTTTTATTTTTTTTTAAACTTAAACGGTCAACAACAAAGAGGCCCCACCATTTTCACTTGGTCCAATCGCCTTCGTCCACGTGTCCCTCTCCTTTACACCCCAACGCTTGGCTCCTCCTCCCCACCCAAGGGGCTTCCCCCCTCCAACGCCCAACCAGGGCGGTGTTCAAGCCCATAAACACCCCCCAACGCCCATTTCCCCCCACTCCGTATGCTCTAAGGTTGTTCAAACAGTCACGTCTCAAACCGTGCTTGTAATTGACTCGAATAACTTGATTAAGTAGAGTGTTATTTTTATTTTTTATCAAGTTATACAACACCAACCTTCTTTTGGAGGAACTAAAAAAAACATATAGAAAACCATATCAAATTAAGAAAACCTTACAAACCCTATTAGAGCCATTGATCAAGATGCATCAATGGTGTAGACCAATCCACTATTATTATATTAAAAACTAATGTCATCCCTTTCTCTTTTCACCTTCTCTCTCTTCATATTCTGTCTTTTACCTTTATCTCTCCTACTTTTCTTTCATATTAATTTAAAATTGTTGATTTATTAATTTTGTTTTATTAAACTAGAATTTTTTTTTTTCATTTTTATTATACCAGTACCAGTGTTGTAGCATACGTAACAAAAGTTACTAGCATTGTTGCATACGTAACTCTGTCTTTTACCTTTCTACACCCCAGTGTTGTTGCATACGTAAAAAGGTTACAAATCTGATCTTATATGAGACTTGTATAACAAAATAAAAGCACACAAAAAAAAAGTGCAAACTTATAAACGCCAAAACAAATCAACATTGGACGTAATAAAAATTGGGGATATAGTAAAAAGAATTGATACGGTATTATTGCATACGTAAAAATAATTGATATGGTAAGTATTAGAAATCAACACTAAAAAAATAAAATAAAAAAAATGATCAATAGAAACGACAAATAAAACGTATCAAACGTTTCATAAAAAAAGAATTATTTTTAAAAACGATCAGCTTCGTCTTTAACACACCACACAACATGTATCTTCATTCTTCATAATCAGCTTCGTCTTTTACATAAAAAAATCTCTTCACCAATGAAGAAAATCAAATTCCTCAATTTACATATTAGAAAAAAATGTTTAGCGTACATTAGAGACGTGTGTGGCATGTGTTACAGACGTGTTGTTGCATGTGTTAACATATGAAAACCGGTTAGCGTACGTTACAGACGTGTTGTTTCATGTATTAACATATGACATGTGAAAAAGGGTTAGACTACAACACAACAAACATATTACAATCAATAGTTCATAACCAATACACCGTTTGGATGTAGAAAAATGCTTATGTTTATGCTACCTAGCGAGTTCACCCTTACGGTAAAACAAGTAGTTTCAATAAACTGATTATCTACTTGTTAAAATTGTCGAAGTTTGGTATCGCTTATGCTAAAAAGCAAACACAAGCACAAATACACATACGTGTTGTTGCATGTGTTAACGTATGACATGTGAAAAAGGGTTAGACTACAATACAACAAACAAATTACAATCAGTAGTTCATAACCAATACACCGTTTGGATGTAGGAAAATGCTTATGTTTATGCTACCTAGCGAGTTCACCCTTACGGTAAAACAAGTTGTTTCAATAAATTGATTATCTACATGTTAAAATTATCGAAGTTTG
This sequence comes from Ambrosia trifida, assembly GCA_028751855.1. Taxonomy (NCBI): domain Eukaryota; kingdom Viridiplantae; phylum Streptophyta; class Magnoliopsida; order Asterales; family Asteraceae; genus Ambrosia; species Ambrosia trifida. The sequence goes on along the minus strand of CM054133.1, from coordinate 7,245,585 downwards.
GAATCGCTTATACTAAAAAGCAAACACAAGCACAAAAAACACAATTTAATAACAACCTTACTTCCCCAAAGCATAGCTAGTAATCTGAAATCCACATGAATAAGAAGAATGAAATATGCAGAGATAAACATGGAAACTTTTCTTCGTCCAAACAAATAAAAACAAATTATATGCTTTTTTAAATATGAGCAGCACATCTTGAAACAACTCCTGATCTTTTTTAATTTATAGATTTTAAAGATTTTACTAGGCACCTTTTGATACATCTATACATATAATAAACCAAAGCCATTTTAATGACATGACATTTAAAAACGCATTCTCTTCCTTGAGTGTGTCATGTGTCATCCCATAATTTTTAAACGTTAATATCTTTAATATACGAGATTTTTTAAAGAAAAAAATTACACCAAATAACGAGCGTTTTATTATCTTTCCAACGAGTACCATAGTGCTATATAAAAAACGGAGAAATTTTTTTGTGGGGTTTTGTTCATACAGGAAAAAAAACACAAAGTGTTCAGGTAAATCATTAATCATGTATAGACAAGTCACTAATTATGTTTAAATCAGTAAATATGAATTTTTTTTTCAACCAGAGCCGAATAGTTTAATAGAGTTATACGTTGTTTTAAGTTAGGTATCAATATTAGTATGTTAAAGTTGTACATTTGTTTAGTCTTTAGGATATGTGTTAATATTAGAGTTAGAGGGTGTTTGGGATTGCGTTTTAAATCTGATTATTAGATTTTTGCGTTTTGAAAATGCAGATAATCAGTTTTTTGTGTTTGGATTGCGTTTTGAAAACGCAGATAATTAGTTTTTTAGGCCACCAAAACACAAAAATCTATAAGCAGCTCCACCCCTGCTTTTCCAAAACGCATAATCTGTTTTGAATAATCAATCCCAAACACCCCCTTACATTAAAGTTCTACATTCTTTTAGATTAGGTGTTAGCATTGGAGTTGTACATTATTAATTTGTTTTAAGTTAGATATTAATATTAGAGTTATCTATCATTCTATTTTATATGTAAAATTGATGTATCATATTAAATTTCTCAACCCGGGACGCTCACGGGGTATAATCTAGTTATCTAAAGAAAATAAAACAACCCTTAATATGATTTTAAATAAGATGAACGATAACAAATAAGAACACACCTCTCCCTCCTTTTTGGCTACAGCAGCAGCTTTCTTCTTGCGACCAATGTTGACACCATAGTGTTCGATACCACAGTATCAAATAGAGGCGGCAAGCAAACACATCAAAACCCCCAATTTCAAAAAAAAAAAAAAAAAAAATCTTGAACCCTAATTCCTCAAAACAATCAAAATATCAATACCTAGGTGCCCAACACACTAGTAACAAAAAACCAGTTTGTAACAGAGGTTTAAGAAGAAGACATGAAGAAAAAAAATACAAAAGCAGATCCATTAAGCAAAAATACAAAGCACTCGTAAATCTACAAAAATCGGCTCTGCTCGTTTTGTTTCAGGTGGAGAAAATGTCTTTATCATCTCTTCGTTTTTGTTTCACCCCTGCAAAATCACCTCTGCTTCGTTTCGTGTAACTTTCTTGCTTCTAAATTTCTTCCAAATTAGATGAGTTTTCTTGGTGGTGAGGGTTTTTGTGTTGTCGGGTTCTCATAGGAATCGTGGTTTAAACAAAGAGGAATCATCCAGAGAGATGGAGGTGGTGTTTGTTTCTCGAACCTGAGTTCGATTTTGGCGTTTTGCGGTCTAGGGTTGAAGATGAAGGCTGTTGTGCTCAGAGTTTGTTGTTGGTAGATGTTGGGTGGTGGTTAGGGCTGCAAACGAACTGAACTTTCAGCGAACAGTTCATGAACCGTTCGACGGGAAGTTCTCTTGTGTGTTAAACAAATGAACACGAACAAAGGTCGCGTTCGTTCGTTTATGTTCGTGAGCGTTCGGTAACGTGTTCGTTTATGTTTGTTTGTGTTCGATAGTTTATGAAGGTTTTTAATTTTTATACTTTTTATATTCTTTTATTTTTATTTATTTTACCCAATAAATAATATAGATGAGGTAAATATATAACTATATGAGATTAATAAACCTATTTTTTGTATCAAGCTCATTATATGTTTCCACGTTCCAACGTTGATGCTCTCCACCTCCAACGCCCTCTGCCATCCACCTCCTCCAACGCCCTTTTCCAATACTAAGTATGTTTGGACAATTTGATTTAATTTTGGGTGGATCTAGCTAATGTCTTAATGTATGTGAATTCGATGTTATTCAAAAGTTAATATATGTCCGTTTGTGTTTGTTTTCGTTCATGGACACTTCTTTATGTTCATTTGTGTTCATGAACACTTGTTTGTGTTCATTAATATCTGTTTGTGTTCGTGTGCGTTCATGAAAAAAATTAACAAACAAACACGAACATGAGTGTTTTCTTAATAAACGAACATGAACAGAAAATCTCATTCGGTAAGTGTTCATGAACACATCATTTTCTTAACAAACGAACACGAACAAGACCTTATTCGTGTTCGTTCGGTTCATTTGCAACCCTAATGGTGGTGATGGGTTGGTGGTGGTAAGAGTGGCAAGCAGGAGGAAGTTGTGGTGATGAGTGAGAGAGAGAGAGAGAGAGAGAGAGAGAGAGAGAGAGAGAGAGAGAGAGAGAGAGAGTAGGGAGATAATTTGTGTTTGAAATAGATGGAGAAGTTGAAAATTAAATAAAAATAAAGAATCTGACAAAACATATAAAAGTAGAGATTTGATGCTTTGAGTAAAATGACGATCATACCCTTTTCTTCCCAATTCTTGCAAGTTGCAATTGGATGATGTGGCTGAATCTTAGCCACCCATTGAGTTTCTTGGGGTTTCCTCAATTTGGAGGGTTTTCTCCCAATACTTTCCTGTAGTGGTCATTATTGTTTCGCTTTATTCCACTTTGCTATCTCAAATTACTTAATTTTGAAGCTTTACTCTTGACTTCGTATGGTTAGAAGAACTTAGAACGAATGTAGAAACGCGAAAAGCAGGGTCACATCCCCCCGGCATAGCTTGCCCTGTTGCTTCAAACAATACATAAAATACAAAAAATGGATATAGTAATGTTTTGACAGGTTGGAGGTTCTAAGTATATAAACATTAAATTTTAGGGGTATTGGATTTTAATAATCCAATCTTTCGCCCATTGGCCGACAATAATCTGTACTTCAAAAATTCTCAAAAATGATCCCAACTTTCAACGTATTGGCCGACAATGAACCTTTGTTAATAGAGAACTAACTCAGTTAGTGGATGCTGACGTGGCATGCTCATGCTGACCTGGATGATGACGTGGCATTCCAACACATGCATGGATGATGTGGACGCTGACATGGAATGCCACGTCATCATCCATGTCAGCATGAGCATGCCACATCATTGTCCACATCATCATTCACTAACTGAGTTAGTTCTCAGTTAACAAAGGTTTATCGTCGGCCAATACGTTGAAAGTTGGGATCGCTGTTGGAAATTTTGAAGTACAAATTATTACTGGCCAATGGATGAAAGTTTAGATTATTAAAATTCTGTATGCGCGTAGGATCGTCAAATCTACAAAGAAAGTGATCAAGCAAGTTTGATTCAGGTGCGGAATCCCTGAATCAATCACAAAATGATAATAATATCAATAAAACATAGAAATCATCTTTAAAAGCTTCATTTCATTGATAAACACACTCAATTACACGTTAAAATAAGGTTTACAATCAAACTATGACGTGAATTAAGTTTACACAAAACCCTAGGGAGAGACTCAAACAGGAGGGAAACAAAAATGACCAAAACTTACATTCAAAATGAGCTTAACCTATTTATAGGCCTGCACATTCGCCCATATTGCTTGGTCGAATGTGCAGGTTCGCCCAAACACCATGGTCGAACCAAGCTTTACATAAACATCTAAACTACCTTCGACCTCCTATCTCTCCTTCGCACCTTTTTCTCTCCTTCGCACCTTCTGAAATCTTCATTCGACCATTCAGTCTTCCTTCGCCCATTCGACAGAACACAAAAACATATGTTATTAGTAATCCAAAGCATTAGTCGCACAAAATGCATCTACAAACTCCCCCTCGACTATTGCTTGGATTGTTTACGCTCTTGGTCCATCATCTTGTTCATAAGCTTTATGCGCAGTTGTTTCTTCTGTTCTTTGGTCATCACCGGTTCAAACACTTGTTTCGGCTTTTTCTTCTTGACATCAGGAGCATCTTGAATCTTCGCGAACTTCCCGAGCTTCTTATCAAAATCGCATCCAGCGTTTATATCATAAGCAAAGCACAGAAATACCACACGCTGGTATTTACTTGCTTGTTCAGCATCTTTCACATCACTGAATATCGGATTGTAATACAACATAATGATATCCTCATGTGAACAATTCACCAACCACATAGGATCAAATATGTGTATTTTCTTGAAACTCTTTTCTCCATCCTTCAACACTATCACAGCCTCTGCAATCTTCCAGTCATAATACCACCAGATAAAGTCTTTCGCAAAGTGTTGTGGAATCTGCAATAGCGGAAATGTTTCAACACTTTCGGTGGTTTGTACTTTAGAGTCACCTTGGGCAAACCGGTAATAGAATCAATGTCTTTCTTATGAACAATCCGCTTCGGATACTGAGGCTCAAAGAGATTCCATCTCGTCCTGCTTTCCCTTGCCATTTTATCAGCAAAATAGGCAATGTGATCATTTGAAGATCCAGTCAAACGATGTCTACAAATATCACGAATAGCCCAGTACGGAAGAGTCTTCAGATCATGAAATCTGTCAAAATACAATATCCCCTTCTCCCACTTAACAGCAACACACTTCAACTGCTTTATAAACTTCCAACCCAACGCTCTTCCTTTAAACATCTCGTTATGGAGTTTATAAAAGCTTCCCTGAATTTCTGCTTTCGGACGATTGGCTTCTTTCTCTTTCAGTTTCCTCAGTAACTCTTTCAAGCTATTAGATTGTTTGATATTCGGTTTATCATGCCCCTTGAACACTTCTTCAACAAACTTATCACTCTTTTCTCTAGCATGTTTCTCGGCTTCTTTCAGTAACTCTTCAGTGAACGCAGTAAATCCAGAGTCTTTATCTTTCTTGAAATATTCTAGATACTCTTCACTGGTTATATCTTCAATTTCAATCTCCTCAAACGCAGGTACATCACGATCATCAGAATGATTTCCAGCTTCCTTTTCAGGTAAATTAGGAATCTGGTTATCAGTTAATAGTTCTTCCAAAGTTTTTCCAACCTGCTTTGCCAAACCTTCCAAAATCTCTTTTGACATTGCCGCAGAAACTTCACCGTCTTCTAAATCTGGATCATTATAATCCAATTCAAGCATCCTGTCACTAGATTCAAAGATCTCAGAGAATCTACTGGTCATGTCAATCATCCAGACTCGATTAGTGAGCATCTGGCGATACATCTATTTATCATCTTCAGACAACGACTTCAGCTTCTCATTCCAAAAGATCGTATTATCATCAACCGATCCTCCAGGAGCTTTAGAACTGGATTCACCTTCTTTTCCAGATCCACGTTTCTCATACTTATACTTATCTGTATCTTCATCATCATCATCATCAAATGCAGAGCTGCCTCCATCACCAGATTCACCATTCGAACCATCATCATCTCCATCATCCTTCTACTTCTTCTTTTTAGGAGCATTTCCAGCATCCTCATCAAGATCCTCATCTTCCTCATCTTCATTATCAGACGGTTCAAAATCAACCTGCTCCTCATCCTGTTCTTTGTCCTCTTCACCTTCTTTCAACTGAGGAGCTCGAGAGTACAAGTCTTTTATCAGATTGTCCATGTGCTTGTTACTCTCTTTTAGCTTCTTGTTGTCTTCTTTCAAAGCTATGTATCGTCTGGTGTTCCTTTGTTCGTGTTTCAACAACTTCTTGTTTTCTTTGCGAAGTCGTTTAATTTCAGCTTCAAGTGCTTCCTGATTGTCATGTGATGTCTCTACAACGTCTAGCATCTTCTGATCGTTTCTTTTCAATTTCTCAATCTCTGCTTGCTGTTGATTGATTATCTTCATCATATCGGCTAGCTTCTGGTTCACAGCGTTCATTACATCGCTATCAACTGTGACCTTTGGAGTAGAAGCTTCAGCATCAGCAGGCAGCTTTCCTATCTTGATCTTCTTTAACACTCTGTCCAGTGCATCATTGAATTTATCAACAGGTAGATCAGTTTGTTTTTTAGATCCTGATGATGTTTTCTGTTTCTTCGCAACTGGACTTGCAACCGGTGATTTCGAGCTAGATGCTGGTGGAAGTTTCTTTCCTGCAACCAATGATTCAATCTCTCCAGCTCACTTCTCCATGGGCTTTAACACTTTTTCCTTCTTCTTGAATTGGGGTTTCTTTGGTTTCTCCCCTTGTACTGGCGATCCAGGAAAATCTCCTGATCCCAAACCTAATCCCTCATCATCTTCATCTAAGTGAATAGGGCTCTTAGTTCTTTGTTCCTCCACTGATCTATTCAGACTAGCAGACTCACCAGCCACAGTGGCCTTGGGCGTGGTGCTCTTTACAGTCTCTTCATCAGAATCCCATCTTTCTTCTTCTTGCGTCTCCTCTGAATCAACCGACGCTTCATCCACAAGATGTAAACCCTTCTTCGCCATACTTTTGTGCCTTCTTGACGCACTTTTCTTCTTTGCTGGTTCAGCTTCAGCCTGAACTTCAATTCTAATCTCTTTCTCTTTACCTTTACCACTCTTTGCTCCCACGTTCACTACCTGACGCTTTCGTTTTGCCTCAAGGTCAACTGGATGTAACGGATTGTCTTCGTCCGATGCACTGTCAGCATGTCTCACATTATCTTTGCCAGGATCCACATAATCAATCTTGACCAAGTGACCAAATAAACGTCTCACTGGTGGTCTTTCATTCACTGACAAGCCTTTATATGCTTTCATTCTGGCAAGAGTATTAATGTTCATATGTTCCTGAACAATAATCTGCTTCGGATCTCTCTTCAACTTCTTATACTTTTGATCAAAAAGCATCTGAAGGAATCTAGGATATAACAGAAACTTCCTAGTCCTTGTACCTCTCACTGGTTCTAACAAATGTTCCATAAGCATTCCTGATATATTGAACGGTTTGTTCAATATAAGTGCTACCATCAAAGAGTTTATGCTTTTCTTCATCAGATCATAACCACCAGCCGCTGAACCGAAGACATGTATCATAACGTGTGCTAAGTACTTGAACTGAGGACAGAGCTTTCCTTTGTGTAATGAACCATCAGTGATCGGTCCGTTGTACTTCATTCTGAGAAAGCACTTCCTTTGTTCAGTCCAGCTGAGTTCTCTAGGATCTGTCTTGACGTCTTCAAGCTTCAACGCCTCTCTAATATCATTCTCTGACACAATAATCAACTCACCTTGAATCTTGCTGACTAGAGAAGATTCACCCTCCCAGAAGTCCATTTTAGCATTTGTCCAGAACTCCTGTAATAAATCTCTGTAAATGATAGCGGGTGTAGCAATCGCATCAATCACCTGACTCCTCTTCAGAAACTCAATAATCCCAGTAAATTCCGTATGCTTCTTCACGTCTCCAAGATATGCACAGCAGTTATGTGCATTCTCAAATGGTAGAATATCAGTCTTCGTTGTCTCGGCAGCCTGTGAGGATGATCTAGCAGGAACACTCGTATCTTCCTGTTCAGACATGGTTAAAACTGCAAAACAAATCAAGTAAACGCGTTAAAAACAAACAAAATAAACAAAAATTGAAAATTTGGATTTTGAATTCTTCATTCGACCATTTAAAGGTTCGAATGAGAAAAACTTGGTGCGAATGTGATGTTTTAAGGGTTCGAATGTAAAAAGTTTTTGAAAAATGTTTCATTCGACCGTTTAACTTCATTCGCACAGACAAACCTTCTCCTTCGCCCATTTTTGCATGTTCGACCATTCGAAAAGGGCGAAGGTGACAGTTCATCATTTCAAATTTCAATTTTGAAATCCAGGATGTTTTAACTTGTCATTTTGATTCATCTAACATCTAAAACCTCCGATAAAGCTTTCCTAATCATCAATTTTATCAGTTGTTCATTGATTTATTGTTTTATTTCAAAAACTAGGGCTCGAATATCTTTAATCAATTGATTATGCAATCTGGTTGCTTTTAAACTAAAGTTTTGCATATTCTCCCCCTAAAATATTCAATCAATGAATCCCTATCAAGAATTAGTCCAATTATTATTGTTAAATCCCTGTTCAATAGCAGTTGGGGCTTGGACTGAAAAGGCAAAGATTAAGCATTCAAATCATGATGAAAACCTGTATAAGATGGTGCAAAATGATCAGCACAAGTAGACGAACACAATGATAAGGTATAAAATCAAAGAGCAATAAGTGGACTTAAGATCAAAATTTTTGAAATTTTTTTCGAATGGGTCGAATGAGCAGATAAGGGTATTTATAGACTGCTCATTCGCCCGTTCATAGTGGTCGAATGTGAAGCTTTTGTCTCCTTCGCCCCTAATTAAAGGTGCGAATGAGACATAAGGGTTCGAAAGAGAAAATGTCTTAAGAACTCTCACATTCGCCCAAATTTAAACGTACGAATGAACAAAAAATTCCTCCTTCGACCCAACGAAGGGGCGAAAGTGAACAGAAATTTTTGAAAATTTTACCAAATCTCAAAATCGAGTCCCGTTCAAAATATTTTCCAACTTTTAAGCATCCGACAATCATATTTTCTCATTTAAAGATTACAAAGCTCAAATGGTTAATCAAGGTTTAGAAAATCGTCATCAACCACCATCAGCTATCAAAAATAAGATAGAAATGTAAAATCTTTTTGGATTTTCTAAAGTTTATGTTAAAACACACCTAAAATCTTTTTGAGTTTTGCAATTTTTGACGAGAAATATAAAATGCAGAAATGTAAAGATAAAGAAGTAAATGTTTTTGGGATTTCCGGTAAAGGGATCATATCAGTTATTGAGAAATCTGATCACACCGTTGATCTTTTTGATTATTATCATTAAAGACAATGTGTGATCTGGCAACTGCTGATATTGTGATCCACATAAACTCACATGCAGACTTTTGTGCAGTGCTTTAAACTGATACGATTATATATAGTATAAACGTAATTGTCTGTGGTTCCCACGCACACGACATACTCCCGTATCAAGAAGTAAATGCACAAAGACTCATTGTAAAGCGTGATTATGCTTTCTTCGTCTGTAATTAACAAGATATGAGGCACAAAGGTATACAGGTCAGCAAATTAATGCAGCAAAGTAACATGTGCACTCTACCAGGTTGAGGACTGATATCAATCATGATTTACATCAGTGATTAATACGATGTAATAGATAATCTTTGATTATCATAAAACATGGAAAGTTCCTCAATTCGGTAACTTTAGGATTTGGCATTAAGCTCTTTTATAAAGACACCCTATCTGATCTAGGTCCGAATGACTTACAGCAGAAGATCAGAGAGGCTATCCCTAGACAATTAATAACATAACGACCCAAAACCTCCGAGTTTTGTACAAATACCCTATCAAATGAAATTACGGTACTAAGACCATATGCCCATGAGGAGTTCATCCACACAACAATTCGTTTGATATGTATGTATCAGGCACGCAGTATTAGGTCTACGAAGCCTATCAGCACATCACACAGACTCAGACACACGCCCTATATAGCATTTCATTTCTTTAAAATGTGTCAGATCCCCACTGATGTACTATCATTTCCCCTTTTTCTCCAGGAAATCATTTTTGGTTTTTCTGATTTTTTATAAAATTTTGAATTTACTGTTCCCAAGGATAAGCTGGAGCATTTCAAATATGTGACTTCCCAGATATCATTTGTTCACAGAAATCTGACGGCATTAATCTAAGGGAAGAAGATATAGCAGTCAGCAAAGAAATTTTCTAATTTTTATGGATTTTGAAATTTTTCAATTTTTTTGGATTTTCAAAATTTTCTGAAAAACAGTAAAAATTAAACTAAAAAGCGATAAACTGAGGTGGTGATCAGTCTTGTTTTTCTTTAATACCGTTAGCTTTCAAAAGATATTCAAATCTCGATTTATCAAAAGCTTTGGTAAAAGGTCTGCACGTTGGTAATCAGTGTGGATTTTGACCATATCGATAAACTCTTTAGCATAACAATCACGGATAAAATGATATTTAATCCGGATATGTTTAGCCTTTGAATGATTTACTAAGTCTTTTGTTAATGCGATTGCGGCTTCATTATCACAGTAAATAGGGGTTTTAAGAAATTGCAAACCGTAGTCCACCATCTGTTGTTGGATCCAAAGAACCTGTGAGCAGCAGCTCGATGCTGAAACGTATTTTGCTTCACATTTGGATAATGCAACTGCGGTCTGTTTCTTACACTGCCAGGTCACGAGCCTGCTCCCCATAAACTGGCATCCAGCCGTTGTGGATTTGCTGTCTTTGTCACAGCCGCCCCAATCTGCATCACTAAAAGCGATTAGGTCAAAATTATCATCATTAGGGTACCATAGTCCTCTCGACGGACAACCCTTCAGATATCTAAGGATACGTTTGACAGCTGCAAGATGACTCTGTTTCGGCTTCGATTGATAACGTGCACAGAGACATGTGGCAAACATTATATCCGGTCTGGAGGCGGTGAGATACATCAGAGATCCGACGATTGCTCTGTATGTAAATGGATCAGTTAGCTCCCCCTTAGCGTCAACTCCAATCCCATGATTAGGTTGTATTGGGGTATCCATCGGCTTCGAATCATCCATCTGGAATCGGCTCAAGACTTCAGAAACGTATTTCGTCTGGTGAATAAAGATCCCCGTTGGTCTTTGTTCCACCTGCAAGCCTAGGAAAAACTGCATCTCTCCCATTGCGCTCATCTCGAACTTTTCCTGCATAACACGTTCAAATTCTCTGCATAGAAGTTCGTTAGTAGACCCAAATATAATATCGTCAACATAAATCTGGACTAGAAGCAAGTCATCGCCTGTTCGTTTAGTGAACAGTGTGCAATCTACTAAACCTCGCTTGAATCCTTTTGAAAGAAGATACGTGCTCAGCTCCTCATACCATTGCCTTGGAGCCTGGTGCAACCCGTAGAGAGCTTTGTTTAAAACGTAGACCTTATCCCGGTGAATAGGATCTTCAAAGCCTGGTGGTTGACCTACGTATACTTCCTCCTTGACCACACCGTAAAGAAACGCGCTCTTAAGATCCATTTGATACACCTTAAATTTCTTGAATGATGCAAACGCCAGAAACATTCGTATTGCCTCTAAGCGTGCAACTGGTGCATAGATCTCGTTGTAATCGATTCCCTCAATTTGATGAAATCCTTGTACAACCAAACGAGCTTTGTTCCTTACGATCACTCCTCTATCATCCTTTTTGCATTTGAAAACCCACTTCGTTCCAATCTTCTTTCTTCCCGGGGGCAAATCAGTCAGTGTCCAAACACCAAGTTTCTGGAACTGCAACAACTCCTCTTGCATTGCTTCCATCCAAGCGTCGTCCAAAAGAGCATCCTTGTAAGTTCGCGGCTCAACCTGCGAGACATAACAAGCAAAAGACCAGTCATTCTGAAAACCAGATTTTTGTATTTTGGCATATAAAGCAAGATTGCCAAGGTTTTCCGGTGAGTTAGCATTCCTCAATTGACCTCTCGTCATCACACTGCTACCCGGATCACCAATAACCTGCTCGATCAGGTGAATTTGATGTATCCAAGATTCTGGATAATCTGGTACTTGGACTCCCGTCTGAGTAGTTAAGTTCTCTGCAGAAATCAGATCATTACCCACATTCGATGATGAAGCACCATTTGTAGTTGGGTTCACTGGTGGTGTCTCTGTAGAATGATCTAAGATAGCTTCACTTGTAACATCATCGTCGTCATCTTCTGATTCTGATGAATTCAACGTTGTGTAAGCTTCTTGGAATACCTCTTCTTCAACGACAGGAACATTGGTATCATTAGAAGCTGTTTGGGGGTTCACAGTGATCGGACGCACCAACGGTGATGTCACTGCGTTTTCGACCTCGTAATATAAACATAATACAGCCTCTTCAACCAAGCTATCTAGGTTGAATGATTCAAAGAAATCTTTGTAATCAAACATCCAGTCTGGACTGCTTCCCTGTAAATTCTGAGTGTACCGTTGCACTTCAACGTTAGCCCACTCCTTGACCTGACGAGTTCTTTTGTTGAATACCCTTTTGAGCGGGGTTGCATATCCAACAAAGTATCCTTCCTCAGCCTTCGGTGCGAACTTCTCAGATGGATTAAGCATAGTACAAGGAGCTCCAAACGGTTCTAGATACTCTAAATTTGGCTTTCGACGATTCAACAGCTCATAAGAAGTTTTGCCAAACTTCTTCATCGTTAAAACACGATTAAGAGTATAACAAGCTGCGTAAATTGCTTCGTTCCAGAACATTACTAGAAGATTTGAGTCCGCAAGCATTGTTCTCGTCGTTTCAATTAGAGTCCTGTTTTTACGTTCTGCGACACCGTTCTGTTGTGGGGTATACGGAGCACTGTATTCATGATGAATACCTTTTGTTTTCACAAAGATCGTCCATCTGTGCATTTTTAAACTCCGTCCCATTATCACTCCTAATCCTTTTGATCTTGAGACCATAGATATTTTCCAGACGAGTGAACAGAACTTTCAAATTATCAAACGTGTCGCTTTTTCGGTGTAAGCACATAACCCATGAAAATCTTGAAAAATTGTTAGGACAAAAAGGATTGGTGAAACCACTTTTGTAAACCTTAGTTTAATTCACTTCTGTCAAATTATTCTAAGTATAGAACTACTGAAGAAAGAAGACTAAACTGCTGAAGAAGGATTCTTCAAGTACTGAAGAAGAAATACATCAGAAGTTCTAAAGTCCAAACCAGACAGTTCACTGAAGAACTACTGAAGACAAACTACTCATCAGTAGTTTGTCATTCATCAGAACTTGTCCAAGAATCTTTCCACCGCCTTATGTTTCAGTAGTTTATTAGTTTAGTATTACTTTTACTTTTTGTACAAGTTCCAAGATTGCAACTTGTTGCAACTTGTCTCTGAACTTGCTTTTTGGCAAGGTTCATGTATTTGTAAAGTCTATAAATAGATGGGTTCATCCCTCTGTTTTAGATATTGATTTTTAATACAGAAATCCTTCAAAGCTTATCATTGTTATTTCCATTTCATTTACTGAGAATCTGTTTAAGTGTTCATTCTCATTCATTGCTTAGATTCTCATTAAATACTTTTCTTTAGTTTTATCAAACGTCCAGGGGGAGTAATAACTCCTGTTGATAAGTGTAGCTTTAAACTCATATCATTCCGCTGTGCTATTACTAATAAAGAACTTGCTAAACACTTAAGTGTTCACTAGCAAGTTCATACAAAGAGCAATACTGATCCAACAATTGGTATCAGAGCACTAGTTTATCTAATCACATATCAATCTAACACATTGAGAATTAGACACAGGCTCTTATTGATATTCAATAAAGGATTAAAAGTTCACTTTTATCAACATCCATCACTTTAAGAGATATTTGACAAATCAATACTCTTCAAAATGGATCCTCATAATACTGGTTCTGCCAATAAACCTGCTATGCTAGTAAGAAATGAATATAATATCTGGCAAAGGAGAATGGCACATACCTTATCACAGACCAACACAGGTTGCTGGAAATCTGTGATATATGGTCCTCATAAACCAGTAAATATCAATCTTGAAACTAAAGAAGAAATTCCAAAAGACCCAAAAGACTATACAGATGATGATTTCCTAAAACTTGAGCTTGATGCTAAAGCTTTCTCTATGTTGGCAATGCCACTCCCAAATGAAATCTACTCTGGCCTATTACATTGTGATAGTGCCAAAGAGCTTTGGGACTGCCTCAAAGAACAGTTTGGAGGAACTGAAGAGGTGATTGCCAACACCAGAGAAATCCTGGCTCAACAATATGAAACTTTTGCTCACATTAATGGGGAAACTTTAACACAACAATTTGAAAGATTCTCCTCATTAATATATGAGCTAAAATTGAATGGTCAGACCTACACAACTGTATCTATGCTTCATAGATTTTTAAGGTCTTTACCTGAAAAATGGGAAACATACTCTATAGTCTTAAGATCTTCACCAGAATTTAGCTCCCTCACTCTTACAAAACTTCATGGGAGATTACTTACTTTTGAAAGAGAAACTGATCAAAAGAAAAAGTTACAAAGTTCTGGTAAAACTGCTGATGACTATCTACCAGGTAGTACAACACTATTGGGACAAGACTCACCAACTTGTTCAAATAGTTTTGGTTCTTTTGAACATATTGACATAACTGCTGGGATCTCATCTGAAAGATCATTCCCAGGCTATGACAATAATGATTTTAGTCAAACTACTGATAAGATGTGTTTTATCATGGATGATTTAAAAAATTTCAACAGTGATGACTTGGAAGAAATGGATATTCTACACCAACTAGCCATGTTAAGTTTAAAAACAAATAAATTTTACAAAAGGTCAGGAAGGAAGCTTCCAGGACTCAACAAAAATTGGTTTTGACAAATCTAAACTTAGATGTCACAAGTGTCAAAAGTTGGGACACTTTGCTAGAGAATGTAGAAGCTCTAGCTTTAACCAATCTCAGTCTGGAAATAATTTTAACCCCAGTTATAACAGGAATAATGGAACACAAGGTAGTGCACATTTTGTACAGGCACAAGCTCCACAACACCAATATGTGCCACAAGTACAATATGTACAGATGCCTGCTCAACAGATGCAGAGCCAACAATCAATCCCTTCCTTTCCAGCTGCTCAACCACCTCCACAGACTCAGCAACCCTCACAACAAAGTTTATTTACTTCAGGGTATGTTGACTGGAGCAGTCTTCCTTTTGACACTACTGAGTGTAACCCTGATGCAGACAACAAGATGTTTGACATCAACTGGGGAGAGCCTGACAATGGCAGAAAGAACTTTGCCTTAATGGCATTTGAGGGATGCACCTCAAAATCTGCCTTGTCACAGGTATCAAAAGAATCTTTGACAAAACTTTGTTCAACTTCTTGCAAAGAATCTTTTGCTCTCATAAGAGAGACTAATGTGCACTTACAAGGTAATGCAAATGACTCTGAGAGAAGATTCACTCAGATGAAATGTGATTTAGAAAGAAAACTTTCTGCAAAAATAAAAGAAGTTTCTAAATTAACTAACACTGCTATTGAAACCTAAGCACAAATTAAAATCATGATAAATGACCTAGGAAATGTTAGACAAGAGCTTGCTGACACCAAGGTCACATGTGAAAAATGGGTTGAATCTTGTAAAGGGTACCAACTATTGCTAAACAAACAAAGTGCTTCAAATGTTAGGTTTGGCATAGGGTACAATCACACTGAAACACCAAC
The DNA here is from genome assembly GCA_028751855.1 of Ambrosia trifida. Classification (NCBI taxonomy): domain Eukaryota; kingdom Viridiplantae; phylum Streptophyta; class Magnoliopsida; order Asterales; family Asteraceae; genus Ambrosia; species Ambrosia trifida. Next base: position 7,230,121 of record CM054133.1, on the reverse strand, counting down.
AGATTTTCCCCCCAAAACAACTGAAGATGGGAGAAAAATTGTTTCAGGTGAAACTTCTGAAGAAAAAGAATGCACATCTTTCCATGAAAACTTTCTAAAAACTCACAAAGAAAGTTCTTCAGAAGTACTGATAAAATCTGACATTAAGCCATCAGTAGTTTCAACTACATCAGGAGTTGAGAACCTGAAAACTACTGATGACCTAAAACCAATCAAAACAGTCAGAAACTTTTCTTTAAAAGAAAAGACAAAAGAATGTGAAATCTGTGGTCTGTTCAACCACAAGACAAAATTTTGCAGATACAGAAAAGGTATTCAGTACAACAAGAAAATTCAACAACTGGTTGTGGGAAAACAAATCAGAAATGATTTTGTAGAAACTTTTTCTCCCAGGAAACAACAACCAGTAAACACCATTTCTCAGAAAAAGACAAAATCTCAACAAAAATCTTTTTCTCAAAATTCTCTTTCAGTAGTTAGACCTAAATCATCAGCAGTTTCACAAACTGCTAAGATTAAAGATCTCATGAACATGGTACAACTACTGATGACCAAAGTTGATGGTGGTCCTCAAAAGGATACCACCATTGCTCTTAATGTAAAATCCATTGCCAAAAAGACATGGATTCCTCAACTTGGTCAAGAACCAACTGTAAATGTTCTCAAGAGCAAACCCAAAGCCAAACTGGCTTGGGTTCCCAAATCTAACTAATTTGCTATCTTGTGCAGAGAGTTTCCAGAGGCTTAAATAGCATTTGGTATGTTTACAGTGGAGGCTCAATGCACATGACAGGATGCAGATACCTGATAAACAATTTTATCAGTCAAAGAGAAGGATCTGTATCCTTTGGGAACAATGCTAAGGGATATGTGCTAGGACATGGCAATGTCTCCTCTGGCAAAATACAGTTTGACAAGGTCAATCTGGTTGAAAACCTTGAGTACAACTTGCTGAGTGTGTCACAAATGTGTGATAAAGTATATTTTTCCTTTTTCACAAAGACAACATGCAAGATCATATCACCAAAAGGCAAGAAGTTGATAGAGAAGATCATTGAAGATCACACTTTGTTGATAGCCAAAAGATGTGGCAATGTCTATGTAGTGGACATTGAAAAGGACAAAGTACTGAACAACACTGCCTGTTTCTTCTCAAAGGCATCAACTTCAGAGACTGATCTCTGGCACAGGAGACTTGGCCATGTGAACTTTAAAACCATAAATAAAGTCACAAAAATGGGCTTGGTCAGAGGTCTACCTTTAAAGGTATACCAGTGTCAAGAACACTGTGTATCCTGTTTAAAGGGAAAACAACATAAGTCCTCCTATAAGTCTATTGAAGAATAAAAAATAACTGCATGTCTTCAACTACTCCATATGGACTTATTTGGGCCTGTAAAAATCATGAGCCTTGGTAAGAAGAAGTACTGCTTGGTCATTATTGATGACTATTCAAGATTTACATGGGCATTCTTCTTATTTTCCAAGGATAAGGCTGCTGAAATCATCAAGTTCTTCATTCTACAAGTAGAGAAACAATATTCTCTATCTGTCAAAGCCATTAGAAGTGACAATGGGACAGAGTTCAAGAACAAAACTCTGGATGAATTCTGCTTGTCTAAAGGGATTATTAGACAATACAGTGTTCCCAGAACTCCTGAACAAAATGGTGTAGTAGAAAGGAAGAACAGAACCTTAATTGAAGGAGCAAGAACAATGTTAGCTGATTTAGGCCTACCATTGTATTTCTGGGCTGAAGTAGTTAACACTGCATGCTATGTTCAAAATAGAGTCCTTGTCAACAAGAGACACTCCAAGACTGCCTATGAAGTTCTTCATGGCATAAAGCCCCTTATCTCCTTTTTCAGGGCTTTTGGATGTAAATGTTTCATTCTAAACATCAAAGACTCTATTTCAAAGTTTGCTGCCAAAGTTGATTCAGGTTACTTTCTTGGTTACTCTTCCACTAGAAAAGCCTACAAGGTTTTTAACTCAAGAACTAGGATAGTAGAAGAAACACTGAATGTCAAGTTCAATGAGTCAAAACACACTCTTATTCCAGCACATCCTGCTGAACTTTTGGACCTTGACAGCTTCCATTTTGGACCTGAAAAGACTGTTACTTCATCTAAACCTACTTATTATGGTGATCAAAGGTTTGATGATGAGGATCCAGCACCATGGACTCCTCAAACAGTCATTAAGTCAACTTCCAAACCATCAGAAGTTTCACAGACTTCTGATTCAAGAACTGCTGATGTTCAAACTCAAACATCTGCTTCAGCACCTAAAACTACTGAAGATACTGAAACTGCTGAACCAGACAATATAAACCTCAGTGGTTTGTTTGATGAAGTACGAGAGCCACCTACACCTGTCAGTGGTTTACAACAACTGATTGAACACAAAGATCATCCACTTGAACAAATCATGGGTGATATTGCATCAGGTGTTCTTACAAGAAACCATCTTTCCAACTTTTGCTTCTTCTCAGCATTTATTTCTCAGTTGGAACCTAAAAAGTACCAAGAAGCCCTCAAAGACAACAATTGGGTACAATCCATGCAAGATGAGTTGCTTCAATTAAAAAAACAACAGGTTTGGGAAATCTGTCCCTTACCACCAAACAAGCAACCAATTGGCACAAGATGGGTTTTTAGGAACAAACAAGATGAGGCTGGTATGATTATAAAGAACAAGGCAAGACTGGTAGTACAAGGTTACTCTCAAGAAGAAGGAATTGATTATGATGAAACCTTTGCTCCAGTTGCAAGGCTTGAAGCTATCAGGTTATTTCTGGCCTATGCCAGTTCCAACAAAATAAAAGTTTATCAAATGGATGTTAAAAGTGCATTTTTGTATGGGAAAATAAAAGAAGAAGTGTATGTCTGTCAGCCACCTGGGTTTGAGAATCCTTCTCATCCTGAGTGGGTGTACAAACTAGACAAAGCTCTTTATGGGCTCAAACAGGCTCCAAGAGCCTAGTATGAAACACTTTCTAACTTTCTACTCAAAAATAACTTCACAAGAGGCTCCATTGATAAAACTCTTTTCATAAAACATGTTGGAAATCAAATCTTACTTGTTCAAATATATGTTGATGATATCATATTTGGTTCAACAAACACAAAACTGTGTGATGAATTTAAGAAACTCATGCAATCAAAATTTGAGATGAGTACAATGGGAGAACTGCAGTACTTTCTAGGACTGCAGATTAAACAACAAACAAATGGAACTTTTATACATCAATCAAAATATGTTAAAGAATTATTAAACAAATTTTCTTTACAAGACTGTAAATCATGTTCCACTCCCATGACACCAACCACACAAGTTGAACCAGATGATCAAGGAAAACAGGTTGATCAAACCATGTATAGATGTATGATAGGTTCCCTTTTATATCTAACTGTCTCTAAACCAGATATTATGTTTTCAACATGTGTCTGTGCTAGATATCAATCAGCTCCTAGGGAATCACACCTCATTGCAGTCAAAAGAATCTTCAGATATCTTAAAGGAACTCCAACACTTGGAATTTGGTATCCTGCTTCAAGCAATACCAAGTTATCAGCTTTTTCAGATAGTGACTATGCAGGGTGTAAAATGTCAAGAAAATCAACATCTGGTGGTTGTCAATTCTTAGGAAACTGTCTAGTGTCATGACAATCAAAGAAACAAACATCTGTTGCAACTTCAACTGCTGAAGCTGAATACATTGCAGCTGCAAGTTGTACATCACAGATACAATGGCTCCAGTATCAACTTCTTGATTATGGAATCAAAGAGACCAAGACACCATTGCTTGTAGACAGCAAATCTGCCATTAGCATCATTCAAAATCCTGTTCAGTTTTCAAAAACCAAACATATTGAAATCAGGTATCATTTCATAAGTGATTGCTATGAAAAAGGCAAGATTGAAGTGAAACATGTAGCAACAGCTAATCAAATAGCTGACATATTCACTAAATCCCTTGACACATCAACATTTCAGAAGTTAGTATCCATGCTTGGGATGCTAAATTTGTAAGTGTTTCTTTTTATTTTTCTGCACATATTTTCATTTTTCACTTACATCTGTTTTCAAGTTTGAAAACTTTTGAAAAACAAACAAGAGAGAAACTACTGATAAACAAAACATTAGTATGGGAATATTTTTCTGGAAATTGATTAACTTCTGATAAAACAACCTTCAGAAGTTATGAATAAAGTATTTATAAAACATTCTCATCAGTTGTTCAAAACTACTGAAGAGAAAGTGGGAACTACTGATGATATTTGTTCTTCATCAGCAGTTTGGTCAAAAAGGGTAAATCAGACTTTTCCCACATCAGAAGTTTGACCTAGGCGGTTAAAAACTTCTGATAAATACCTTTTCCAACACTTATCCTTTCAAAAAGCAAAAATTCCCTCCTTCTCTCTCACAAAAACACTCTCAAGACCTAAACCTGCAAAAACACTGTTCTATCCACACACACACAAACCACATGGCTCTCGTACTAAAACAGGGACACAATCAAAGAGGCTACTTCGAAAAACAAGAAGCCTGGTCCCAATACGACGAAATCATTGATTTGGTCATCAAATCCCAATACTTCACCGCCCTCACCATCGACCCTCCAATCCACACTGAAACTCTAAATGAGTTTTGGGCAAACGCAGAGATGGTGACGGTGAACAACAAAGTAATCTCCCTCAATTCAACCATCAAAGGGAGAAGAATGGCAATCACACCGGCTATTTTGGCAATTAGGCTGGGTTTGGATGATGTAAATGCCCTAGACCAATTTCCAAACTCTCAAATTTATTTAACCATGACAGAGTGTGGTTACCAAGGTACTCTCTCACATGCTACAATCTTTAAGAAATACTTTGAACCAAAGTATAAACTGCTTTTTCATTATATTATTATGTGTTTGAGTCCAAAAACTGGATCTTATGATCAGATGCCCTCCACTTTTCAACCTATTTTTCATTCAATAGTGAATGAAACAAAATTCAGGGCATCATCACTTTTCTTTAATGAGTTGGTGTTACATCATCTCAATACTAAAAAGAAGTTTTTGTTGTACCCAAGATTTATTATGCAGTGCATAATAAAAGAACTTGGAGAAGAGGTGCTTGTGGGTAAAACAACAATTTTAAACCCTTTATCCTCACAAGCATACTCAAGGCACAACAAACCGGCTGCCTGGCCAGAAGATGACCAAGGGGAACCAGAAACAGTCCCCATGGAACCCTCATCTTCCAAACCTACACCCCCAAAGGCCAAGAAACCCAAGCAACTAAAACAAAAACCCACCAACCCAAAAAGAAAAGCAGTTCAGGAGGTTGAGATGCCTGAACTAGCTAATGTGCAATCTGCACTTGATAAAAATGTGACTGAAACATCCTCTCAGTCTCATCCATCTCATACCCCACAAAGAGCACCAATCACCATACTTTTCAAAAGAAAAAGACTAAATAAAACTATTCCTATTGACTCCTCTTTTGAAACCGCTGAACCCATTGACCAAACTACTGAACCAGCACCCCAAATTTCTGAACCTGATATAGAAATAGCCAAACTTCTCTCCGGGCTAAAAGAGAGAGTCCCATCTAAACATGTCAGTCCCCAACAACCACATCAAACAGGGGACATAGCCTCAGAACTTGACATGGATGTGGACACTTAAAGCCCTAACCAAAGAGATGAGGATGAACCAGGGTCTCTAAGCCCAAACTTAGAAACTCTTGGTACTTTTGAGGCTGCTACTACTCATTTACCACCCAGTGGTGGATCTGAGGAAAGAAGCAACATAGCTAAGACCTCAACTGTGGCAACTACTGATGAAGGCTTAATGCCTGAGGTAGGAAATCCTCTGAACCAAGAAAAAGAGGTACATGAGACAACTGAGTTGGGCTCAGCTCATGATGTAACTGATACAGTCCTCATTGAGGATGCAATCAGGGATTCAGATGATTCCATTGACTTGGATGATGTTTCACAACACAAAACTACTGAATTGACGGCTACAAGTGAAGGTCCTGCACCTGGTGTATCTATGCTCAGGAAGCTAGTCACACCAGATCAGGTTAAAGTCCACTTAATCCTTGATTCCCCTATAGTGGCATCTTCTGTACAACAAGAAGATCTCCCAAAAACACACCCCTCACTACAAATTCCTACCCAATTCCCTAGGCCATCCAGCATAGACATGAACCAGCTATGCAGCCCAGATGGTCCCTTATATCACATGATGAACACTCTCATCAAAAATCACTTCCAAACCTACACAATTGACTTGGAGCTGTCCATCAAAAACCAATTTGGAGTGATACAGACTAAGATGAACGATCTGTCCAACAAGATTGACTTCAACTCCAAACAGATTGCTACTCTTACAGGTCATTTCTCTAAACCCTCAAAGAAAAAGCTTGATGAATCCAAAAAGGAGGAGAAAACTAAGGAACCTAGGGAGTCACTCGAAGCCAGGATAAGGGCAAGAGTGGCTATCCAAGAAAGAGAACAGAGAAACCAAGCCAGAAAAGAAAAACTGGCCCAACAATTTGGTGTCTCTGTACAAGAAATAGAAGATGCTGAAAAGCCTGATGAATCCCAAGGCCACAATGAAGAAACCTCTGATGGTGAAAGTTCTGATGAAGACTCAGAAAATACTGAAGACAATCCTTCAGTAGTTGACAGACCTTCAGTAGTTGTCAACCCATCAGAAGTCAACACTTCCAATACTGAAACTACTGAACAACCTTCCAGATCAACTGTACCTACTCAACCAACTACTGTTCCAAAGCCTACTACAACTACAACAATGACTGTGCTGAACCCTTCTCCTCTATCAATGTCCAAAGAATTACTTGAGAAGAGTTTAATTGTAGCTGAAAGAAAGGCTAAGGAAGATGAAATCTGGAATGCTTTGGAAACAAGGGATGACTTAAGCCTCAATGAAAAGCTACAGGCTTATGAAGCAGAACTTCAAAGGCAGGCTAACCTGGAAAGAATTGCTGAGGAAGACAAAAGACAACAACTGATGTCTTACATCACCAAGAACAGCAAGACCAAAGCCTATATGTGACACCCGGCAAATTCTGGTTAACAACGTTGTCTAGATGAAAGTCTACCTTAGCGAGTCACGCGTATATTGTACTTAACTGGGTTAGTTAAGTCGGGTTATGGTTCGGGAACTATCGGTTTAGTTTAGAGGGACATTGGATGTTGGTCTAGAGGTTCATTAGATGTCGGTCCTTAACCAAGTGTACAAACGGTGACGATTTGTAGGATCGTCAGGGCATACGGAACATACGAGTCTCGAGTCCCGGGAATTGGTGAACGAGTGTGAACATGTGTATTTACTTGTGTTACGTGTTTATAATCATTATGTGACTTGTCGGTACGTGAATATGTGTTAACATATGTTAAAACGGGGTTTAACGCGCAAAACACACGAAACTAACCCCTATAGGCGATTAGGAAGCCTAATCACCTATAGGGGAGGCGAGTAGGGGACATTAAGGGCGATTAGGGGCCTACTCGTGTGAAGGTTCATGCGATTAGGCCTAATTGTGTGAACTTTCATGCGATTAGCAGCCCTAATCGCGTGTAAGGGCTGCACAATCGCTAGTTACGGGCTGGACGACTAAAAACGACTATAAATACCATACTTAACCTCCTAAACTTCATTATACAAACCCTAGTCGTCCCATAACCCGCCCCAACACATAAACAACCTCTGGAAGGCGATTTTTGATCAAAACACAAGGTTTCAAGCTTGAATCATCATTCTTTCATAATCCTAAGGTTTGGTTTTCATCCATAAATCTTTATAAACGTTTTTAATCAATCCCTAATGGTCCAGACATGTTCTTAAACGAAAAAGTTTTCTGAAAATCGTTAATAAGGGTTGTTAATCGGATTATAACTAATATACATGCGTTATGGGTGTGTATGATTAGAAAGCTAGGATTTTTATGGTTCATGATGATGGATTGATATGTTATTATGTTAGATCAGAATTGATATTGATAGTATGATGATATAAATCTCAGTAATTGGATATTAGGGTTATGATTACGCGTGTTAGTATGATGTTGCATGCTATGTGAATGGTGTTTGGATTACTTGGTTGCATGCAGGACTGATTATACGAGGTTAAACGAAGGATTTTGGGTTAAACATGTTTAGGATAGTGTTTGGGATGATATTGGGTGGTTACACACGTTCTGGATCTGATTTGGAGCGTTAAACGCGCGAAAAACCGGAACAGCAAGGTTACAGGCGAGTAGCATTCCTAATCGCCTATGTTATAGGCGAGTAGGGTGCTAATCGCCTATAACTCAGGCGAGTAGAGGCCTACTCGTGTGACATTAGGGGTGATTAGCCCTAATTGCTAGTTTTACATGCAATTAGCCCTAATTGCTAGTTTCTATAGGCAATTAGCCCTAATTGCTAGTTTCTATAGGCAATTAGCCCTAATTGCTAGTTTCTATAGGCAATTAGCCCTAATTGCTAGTTTGTATATGCAATCAGTCCTAAATGCTAGTTTACATTTCCTAATCACGTGTACTGCTGCTGTAAGTGTAAATTAGCATTCCGAGACCCGATTTGACATGTAGTAACATGCTAGGAACCTCGTAACATATATAATAACTTAGTAACATATGTTTGGATGTAATTCGGTGATACGTGAACTATGTGATAGGACTTGTTGTGCGTTAACGTAAGTTAAGTGTAATTGCGTTATTGTATGTTTTGGAGCGTAAACATAACACGGGGAGTCTCGGGTCACCAATGGGATGTCGAGTCTTGTACTTTGGGTCAGTTAAACAGTCACGGTGTTTTCAAACGAACTTGGTTATGGTCTGGACATCTAGGGACTAATTAACCTGCGGGTTATTAGTCTAAGTACTTGTAACTGTCATATGTTAGGTCGCCGCTTTACGGGACTAGCATAGCAGCTGAGTTTATTCGGGTTAAGCAGTAACGCAACTTAAGGTGAGTTTACGGCCCCTCTTTTAAACTGGTTTCATATTTCGAGGGAGAAAACATGTGTTAAAACGATTATTTGGTAACTACTGTCATACTATGGGTTTCTATTGTGTACTACACGATCTTTGGAAGTCCCGGGGGGAACCATGAATGTGCGGGTTTGCACAACGGGGAAATGTGAATAGCGCTATTGGGAGTGACCAACCCCGCTCGTCGGCTTGGAGGGCCGGGCGAGTGCATATTGTCTCAAACAGGAACAACAGGAACAATTGGTACTTTTCGGGCACAACATCTGGTATTCGAGTTAGTAATGGTTTTCCAATCGTGGTAGTAACAAAACGTACGCCTAGCTAGCGTATACTGGTTTTCGATTTGTTATAGTATGGACAGGTTGAATTGGTACTTGGATACAAAACCTGTAAACTCACCAGCATTTTTGTGCTGACGTAAACTTTTACATGTTTTCTCAGGTCGCTAAGGTAGCACGACTGGACTAGGGCGCACGCGTCTGCACGGCGTCTAACTAGGGTTGCATGGTCTTAAGAACGTTGAACTATTATTTCATTGTTGAGATACTGTTTTGAATAAGCTTCCGCTGTAAACGGGATTTTAAACTATGTTTTGAAATTGCATTTATATTCATTTAGACTTGTTTATTGTGATCGTTGGTTTGGATCCTGGTTTGTCATGCGCCTCGCGGTAAAACCCCGCAAGTGGATTTTGAGGGTGTGACAGATTGGTATCAGAGCCAATGGTTATAGTGAACTAGGACTGCATGTAGAGTCTAGTCTATAGCCGAGTCGCACACACTAGACGATCACATGGTACTAAACGTTATAGTGGTTTACGTATGGTCTTGTTGGGGTGTCTCTAAATCGTTGGTCTTTCTACGTTACATCATCCGTTCTATCTTAGGTTGGGTTACTTGTTTTCTAGGCAGTGTAGTCTATTGGAGTAACTCGTGTGCTCTTGAGATTTGTCCAAGGCTCGGACATCTCCCTTTCGCACTCCAATAGAAACACTTGTCATAAACTACCGTAGTATTACGGTGTGTATCTAAGAGTCTATGTTCGGTGATTTGAACTTTGAACTAGGAGAACACTTGGAGGACCATGTAGAGCGGTTTATCATTTTGGGTGCACACAAAATCATAAACCGAAATGCATGGAAGCCCTAGTGAGCTCTGGGTTGAGGGGATAGTCCTGGATTGGATCTAGCTTTGATCTTGTGAACATTAGCGGTTATCTTTAACTGCGAAACTAAATTTTCTCGTTCTTTCTGCCAGAATCATGTCTGGAGTACGAGGAGGACGCGGAGGTGGTCGCAATGGTGGACGTGGTGGTGGTCGCGGTGGTGCTGGTGGTCGTGGTGGAGGTATTAACCTATCGCAGGCTGATCTGAACAACTTGCTCCAAGCTGCCTTTCAGTTAGGGCACAACGGTGGTGGTAAGTTGATTTATCCATTTTCCTTGCCTCATTGGTGAACCTTGTTTACACTATTCGTGGTTTCTCATACGTTTCATTTCAGGTGGTCCTGTTGACCCACCCCCACCCATGTGCACCTACAAGATGTTCCGGGACTGTAAGCCCCAGGAATTCTCTGGCACTGAAGGTGCGGTGAGCTTGCTTAGGTGGTTGGAGAAAGTGGAGTCAGTATTTCTGATGTGTAACTGTCTCCCAGAAGATCGGGTAAAGTATGCTGCTGCGTTATTCCAGGATGTAGCATTGACTTGGTGGAATGGCATCACCCAGAATATGGGTATTGGGGAGGCATATGCTATGCCATGGGAGAATTTTGTGCAGTTGCTGAAGCGTGAGTATTGTCCGAGGGAAGAGGTACAGAAGCTGGAGCATGAGGTGTGGAACCTCAAGATGACTGGGTCGGAAATTGAGAAGTATACTGTGAGGCGGAATGAGTTGGCAGTGCTGTGTCCCGATCTGCATGTGCCAGAATACCGTAGGATTGAACACTATGTCTCGGGGTTAGTACCGGAAATTGCAGGGTTAGTGGCTGCGGGAAATCATCCTACATACGCAGAGGTGGTTCGATCGGCTCATAGGATGACCAACTTAAAGGTAAATGAGGGTATTTTGCCTGCGAAGGGTTCGACTGTTAAGGCCCCAGAGAACAACAAGCGCAAGTGGGAAAATGACGGGAAGGGATCTGGGCTAGCACAGCAGAATAAGAGGTTCGACAATGGGGGTTCTTCTTCTTCTTCGGGTAACAAGCAGGGTGGTTATGCGGGAAAACTGCCCAAATGCAACAAGTGTGGACGCCATCATCAAGGGAACTGCGACAGTAACCGTTGTCACCGCTGCCAGCGAATTGGGCATTATGCTAAAGATTGTCGGGTTACACTTCCATCGACTCAGGCTCCGACTAACAGCTCAGCTCCGACTACTCAAGGGACTACAGGAAGACAAGGATGCTACAACTGTGGTGACACTGGGCATTACAAGAAGGATTGCCCAAAACTGAAGCAGGGTGGAAACAACGGTAATGGGAACAACGGGGGCGGCGGCAGAAATGCACGTGCCTTCGTCATTGGAGCCGCTGAGGCTAGACAGGACCCTGACACAGTCACCGGTACGTTTCTTCTCAATAATCGTTCTGTTAGCGTATTATTTGATTCTGGTGCCGACAAGAGTTTTGTATCCATGGATGTTAGTCGACTACTAGATGTAGTACCCGTACCATTAGAAACCAAGTATATTATTGAGTTGGCCGACGGTAAAACGATTGAAGCTACTAGTGTCCTTCGGGAGTGTCAATTAGAGTTGTCGGGTTTATTGTTCCCCATCGACCTTATGCCGGTACCTTTGGGTAGTTTTGACGTTGTGGTAGGAATGGATTGGTTATCTTTGTATCGCGCGAAGATTGTCTGTTACGATAAGGTTATTCGGATTCCTCTCCCTGATGGAGAATTCCTTTCTGTGTACGGTATCAAGGGTGGTGTTCCGCTAAACATCATCTCTAGCATGAAAGCCCTTAAGTGTCTTCGAAAGGGTTATCCAGCCGTTTTGGCGCTTTTATCAGTTTCCTCTAGTGATGAGAAGAAGATCGACGACATTCCGGTGGTACGCGAGTTTCCTGATGTTTTTCCCGATGATTTATCTGGTCTTCCTCCTCATCGTCAAGTCGAGTTCGGTATTGATCTTGTACCAGGGGCTGCTCCTATTGCTCGGGCCCCCTACCGTCTTGCACCTCCCGAGATGCAGGAATTGTCTAGTCAGTTACAGGAACTCTTGGACAAGGGTTTCATCCGGCCAAGTTCTTCCCCTTGGGGAGCCCCGATTCTATTTGTTAAGAAGAAGGATGGAAGTTTCCGATTGTGTGTGGACTATAGAGAACTGAACAAATTGACCGTCAAGAACCGTTACCCTCTTCCACGTATTGATGATCTATTCGACCAGCTTCAGGGTTCTAGTTTTTATTCCAAAATCGACTTGAGGTCCGGTTATCACCAGCTGCGCGTCAGGGAGGCTGACGTTGCCAAGACTGCTTTTCGAACACGTTATGGCCATTTCGAATTCTTGGTCATGCCTTTCGGTCTCACGAACGCACCGGCGGTTTTCATGGACTTGATGAACCGCGTCTGTAAACCATATCTGGATAAGTTCGTCATTGTGTTTATTGATGACATTCTGATCTACTCCAAGAACGAGACCGAACACGAGGAACATCTGCGGTTAGTTTTGGAACTCTTGCGACGGGAACAACTTTACGCCAAGTTCTCAAAGTGTGACTTTTGGTTACGCGAAGTTCAATTCCTAGGACATGTGGTTAATGAACTAGGGATTCATGTCGATCCAGCTAAAATCGAAGCGATCAAGGACTGGGGAGCACCAAAGACGCCAACTGAGGTGCGGCAATTCCTAGGCCTTGCGGGCTACTATCGTCGTTTCATTCAGGGGTTCTCGAAGATTGCTCAACCCCTCACCACTCTCACTCAGAAGGATAGGAAATTCGACTGGGGTGAACCACCAGAGTCCGCGTTTGAGGAACTAAAGTCTAAATTGTGTTCTGCTCCTATTTTGTCCTTACCTGAGGGCCCTGATGATTTCGTTGTTTACTGTGATGCTTCTATTCATGGTCTCGGTTGCGTGTTGATGCAACGCGAGAAGGTAATTGCGTATGCTTCTCGTCAACTCAAGGTGCACGAGAAGAACTACACCACTCATGATTTGGAGTTGGGTGCAGTGGTTTTCGCGTTGAAAATTTGGAGACATTACTTGTACGGTACTAAATGCACCATCTACACCGATCACAAGAGTCTCCAACATATTTTCGACCAACAACATTTGAACATACGGCAGCATCGTTGGATTGAACTTCTGAACGACTATGATTGTGCTATTAAGTACCATCCTGGCAAGGCGAATGTTGTCGCAGACGCCTTGAGCAGGAAGGAATCTACTAAACCTCGTCGCGTTCGGGCATTGCAGCTCACCATTCATTCATCCTTACCTGATCAACTCCGTTCTGCCCAGTTAGAAGCTTTGAAGGAGGAAAACCTTAAAGCTGAAACTATGCACGGTGCCGACAAGCATCTAGAGTGAAGGCCTGATGGCCTGCACTATTTCGCAGAACGTATATGGGTTCCTTTATCCGGGGGACTACGGGAGCTTGTCCTTGATGAGGCTCATAAGTCCCGGTATTCTATTCATCCTGGTTCGGATAAGATGTACCAAGATCTGAAGGTGCTTTACTGGTGGCCAAACATGAGGTCGGACATAGCCTCATACGTAAGCAAATGCTTGACCTGTGCTAAGGTCAAAGTGGAATACCAGAAACCGTCGGGTCTCTTGCAACAACCTGAAATTCCGGAATGGAAATGGGAACGGATTACTATGGATTTTGTCACACAACTTCCTAAATCACCAAGCGGGAATGACAAGATATGGGTGATTGTCGATCGGTTGACGAAATCAGCCCATTTTCTTGCTATTAAGGAGACCGACACCATGGATCGTTTGGCTCGTCTTTACTTGAAGGAAGTTGTTTCTAAGCACGGGGTGCCAGTTTCTATTATCTCGGATCGTGACTCCCATTTTACTTCTCACTTCTGGAAGTCTTTGCACAAGGCTTTGGGTACCCAACTAGACATGAGTACGGCCTATCATCCACAGACTGACGGTCAGAGTGAGCGCACGATTCAAACTTTGGAAGACATGCTGCGGGCATGTGTGATCGATTTTGGCAAGGGTTGGGAAGCTCATCTGCCGTTAGTAGAATTCTCGTACAATAACAGTTATCACACGAGCATCAAGGCGGCTCCGTTCGAAGCACTGTACGGACGGAAATGCCGTTCTCCTCTTTGTTGGGCTGAAGTGGGTGAGAGTCAACTCACTGGGCCTGAACTAGTGTACGAAACTTCGGAAAAGATCGTACAGATTCGTAACCGGTTGGCAGCGGCACGGGACCGGCAAAAGAGTTATGCCGATCAGCGTCGCAAACCATTAGAATTCCAAGTCAATGACAAGGTACTTCTAAAAGTCTCACCGTGGAAGGGCGTCATACGCTTTGGGAAGCGTGGCAAACTCAACCCACGATATGTCGGACCATTTACGATCCTGGAACGGATTGGACCGGCGGCATATCGTCTTGATTTACCGACGGAGCTCGGTAACGTACATAACGTCTTTCACGTGTCAAACTTGAAGAAGTGTCTGGCTGACGAGTCTCTCATCGTTCCACTAGAAGAGATCAAGGTTGATGATCGTCTTCGGATTGTGGAAGAACCTGTGGAGATCCTTGATTACAAGATTCGTAGCCTACGTCACAGCAAGATTCGTATCGTTAAGGTTCGGTGGAACTCGAACCGGGGACCGGAATATACGTGGGAACGGGAGGATCAGATGAAGTCTAAGTATCCTCATCTTTTTCCTAAGGAAGCGTTCGAGTCGCGACATGTCTCTTCTGCAGCTGAATGAATCTCGGGGCGAGATTCCTTTTAACGTGGGGATGATGTGACAACTCGGGTAAATCTCTCTTTTGGTTCCTATCTTTTGTTTATTTCCTTCGTTACTTCTTTTGTTCTTTTGGTACTTGTGCAATTTTCGGGACGAAAATTCTTTTAACGTGGGGATGATGTGACACCCGGCAAATTCTGGTTAACAACGTTGTCTAGATGAAAGTCTACCTTAGCGAGTCACGCGTATATTGTACTTAACTGGGTTAGTTAAGTCGGGTTATGGTTCGGGAACTATCGGTTTAGTCTAGAGGGACATTGGATGTTGGTCTAGAGGTTCATTAGATGTCGGTCCTTAACCAAGTGTACAAACGGTGACGATTTGTAGGATCGTCAGGGCATACGGAACATACGAGTCTCGAGTCCCGGGAATTGGTGAACGAGTGTGAACATGTGTATTTACTTGTGTTACGTGTTTATAATCATTATGTGACTTGTCGGTACGTGAATATGTGTTAACATATGTTAAAACGGGGTTTAACGCGCAAAACACACGAAACTAACCCCTATAGGCGATTAGGAAGCCTAATCACCTATAGGGGAGGCGAGTAGGGGACATTAAGGGCGATTAGGGGCCTACTCGTGTGAAGGTTCATGCGATTAGGCCTAATTGTGTGAACTTTCATGCGATTAGCAGCCCTAATCGCGTGTAAGGGCTGCACAATCGCTAGTTACGGGCTGGACGACTAAAAACGACTATAAATACCATACTTAACCTCCTAAACTTCATTATACAAACCCTAGTCGTCCCATAACCCGCCCCAACACATAAACAACCTCTGGAAGGCGATTTTTGATCAAAACACAAGGTTTCAAGCTTGAATCATCATTCTTTCATAATCCTAAGGTTTGGTTTTCATCCATAAATCTTTATAAACGTTTTTAATCAATCCCTAATGGTCCAGACTTGTTCTTAAATGAAAAAGTTTTCTGAAAATCGTTAATAAGGGTTGTTAATCGGATTATAACTAATATACATGCGTTATGGGTGTGTATGATTAGAAAGCTAGGATTTTTATGGTTCATGATGATGGATTGATATGTTATTATGTTAGATCAGAATTGATATTGATAGTATGATGATAGAAATCTCAGTAATTGGATATTAGGGTTATGATTACGCGTGTTAGTATGATGTTGCATTCTATGTGAATGGTGTTTGGATTACTTGGTTGCATGCAGGACTGATTATACGAGGTTAAACGAAGGATTTTGGGTTAAACATGTTTAGGATAGTGTTTGGGATGATATTGGGTGGTTACACACGTTCTGGATCTGATTTGAAGCGTTAAACGCGCGAAAAACCGGAACAGCAAGGTTACAGGCGAGTAGCATTCCTAATCGCCTATGTTATAGGCGAGTAGGGTGCTAATCGCCTATAACTCAGGCGAGTAGAGGCCTACTCGTGTGACATTAGGGGTGATTAGCCCTAATTGCTAGTTTTACATGCAATTAGCCCTAATTGCTAGTTTCTATAGGCAATTAGCCCTAATTGCTAGTTTCTATAGGCAATTAGCCCTAATTGCTAGTTTCTATAGGCAATTAGCCCTAATTGCTAGTTTGTATATGCAATCAGTCCTAAATGCTAGTTTACGTTTCCTAATCACGTGTACTGCTGCTGTAAGTGTAAATTAGCATTCCGAGACCCGATTTGACATGTAGTAACATGCTAGGAACCTCGTAACATATATAATAACTTAGTAACATATGTTTGGATGTAATTCGGTGATACGTGAACTATGTGATAGGACTTGTTGTGCGTTAACGTAAGTTAAGTGTAATTGCGTTATTGTATGTTTTGGAGCGTAAACATAACACGGGGAGTCTCGGGTCACCAATGGGATGTCGAGTCTTGTACTTTGGGTCAGTTAAACAGTCACGGTGTTTTCAAACGAACTTGGTTATGGTCTGGACATCTAGGGACTAATTAACCTGCGGGTTATTAGTCTAAGTACTTGTAACTGTCATATGTTAGGTCGCCGCTTTACGGGACTAGCATAGCAGCTGAGTTTATTCGGGTTAAGGAGTAACACAACTTAAGGTGAGTTTACGGCCCCTCTTTTAAACTGGTTTCATATTTCGAGGGAGAAAACATGTGTTAAAACGATTATTTGGTAACTACTGTCATACTATGGGTTTCTATTGTGTACTACACGATCTTTGGAAGTCCCGGGGGGAACCATGAATGTGCGGGTTTGCACAACGGGGAAATGTGAATAGCGCTATTGGGAGTGACCAACCCCGCTCGTCGGCTTGGAGGGCCGGGCGAGTGCATATTGTCTCAAACAGGAACAACAGGAACAATTGGTACTTTTCGGGCACAACATCTGGTATTCGAGTTAGTAATGGTTTTCCAATCGTGGTAGTAACAAAACGTACGCCTAGCTAGCGTATACTGGTTTTCGATTTGTTATAGTATGGACAGGTTGAATTGGTACTTGGATACAAAACCTGTAAACTCACCAGCATTTTTGTGCTGACGTAAACTTTTACATGTTTTCTCAGGTCGCTAAGGTAGCACGACTGGACTAGGGCGCACGCGTCTGCACGGCGTCTAACTAGGGTTGCATGGTCTTAAGAACGTTGAACTATTATTTCATTGTTGAGATACTGTTTTGAATAAGCTTCCGCTGTAAACGGGATTTTAAACTATGTTTTGAAATTGCATTTATATTCATTTAGACTTGTTTATTGTGATCGTTGGTTTGGATCCTGGTTTGTCATGCGCCTCGCGGTAAAACCCCGCAAGTGGATTTTGAGGGTGTGACACTATACATTAAAGGGACTCTCCATGGAAGAGCTAACAAGAAGAGCCCAACTTATTGCAGACAAACTTGCAACAAGTAAAGATGGAAAAGCCAAGAGAGTCCAGATGATTGAAGAACTAGTAGCAAATGGTTATGGTTCAAAAGCCTCTGTGTCCAAATGGAAAGAAGAAAGAATAGTGGACACTTATAGAAAATACAAGGCTGCAAGGGCTGCAAATCCAGAGAAGTTTGAAACTGCTTGTAAGTCCAAGATCTTCTCTACCGGGTATCAAACAAACAATCGAGTGCAGAAAACAAGATTGAATGTGAAGAACAAAAGATTAACTCCGATGAAAAACACAAATAATCGC
This sequence comes from Ambrosia trifida, assembly GCA_028751855.1. Lineage (NCBI taxonomy): Eukaryota > Viridiplantae > Streptophyta > Magnoliopsida > Asterales > Asteraceae > Ambrosia > Ambrosia trifida. The sequence goes on along the minus strand of CM054133.1, from coordinate 7,212,043 downwards.
TGCTTTGTATTGCACACGGTATGAAAACCGTCGGGTACAATACACCAATCACCAATGATCTCTAGAGAAGCTCTCTAGAGATATATGTTTTGTTTTTGTCAAATGAATGGTCTAACCCTAACAATGAATCAAACATAACAATATATAGGGTCCACTAATCCCTTGGCCCACATGGCCTAACCCAAGCCCATTAACTTAAACTAAGCCCAATTAATACAAACAGGCTTAATAAAGACAAGCGTAAACCTACTTAAATATAGCCCAACAATATCCCCCTAGGTTTATGCTGTCTTTATCATGGCTTAGTAGGAAGAATCTTCAGATCTTGATCTTCCAATCTTGGGTTCTTTCTTGTTCTCTTGGAGGTAGCTTCACAACTTTAATCATCATCAGCTTTTGCTTGAACATATTGCTAAAAGAGAACGTGAGAGGAGGATTCTCAGAAGCTTATCATGACTCAGGTACATCTTCTCAGTGTGGTGATTCATGCTTGTCAGCAACTGGAACTCTTTCATTCTTCATCAACCCCTGTTTCTTGATTCGAATAAAATTCTGCAAATTCTCAGAATTTTGTGAGCAAACAATTTTACGCAACAGAGGGTCCAGTATATACATGAACACCAAGTACATCAATGTACTTCAATTTTAAAACCTTAAAAATCTGAATTTTGTTCGAGAGTCGGTCAAATCCTCAAGAATGGTTAATTTTTATAAAAGAAAACAAATTAAAATAAAAAATTCAAACTAATTACAATGCATCCTTTTGTGAGAATCATGTGCAAGAAGATCATATCAGCTTTGTCAAACTGTAGCACACCGTTAGTATATTTGTTTTGGTATACTTATTAAAGTGCCAGAAAGCAGTCCAAGACGATTACTATCATCGTTTATCCACTTAAACAAGCATACACACACGTCTTCAAGTCCGATATTTTATTTTTTTTATTTTTTAACGTGTGTTAGACCGAAATAACTATGTGTCCCACATCATGACATACCCCTGCGATCAAGGTATGCACAAAGCTTCTTCATAACAGGTGAGTAAATTGCTAACATCTGTAATTTTTACAAGGTCAAGATCATCGGTGATCAGGTCTGCATATATCTGGATGCAACAGAGAGACCAATGGATTCTCGACCAGGGTTAGGGCAAATACCAAATGTTTCGGTATGATCGTTGCTTTAGGCTTTTGATTTGTGCCTTTAGCTTGAATTCTCTTTGAGAATTTTGGGTTTTGGCATTTCCTTATAGCTCTTTTAAGACGTCCTGACTGTTCCTAGGTCAGCATATATCTGGATGCAGCAGAAGGGCAGCCAGGACATCCCCAGATGTATCAACAATTTAAAGACCTGAAATCTCAGATTTTGGCAATCTATCAACGCAAGATTTAAGACCATAAAATCATACGCCGATGATGTGTTCCCCACAAGTTACACAGTCCTTTATATTTATCATTAATTTTGGACTGAGTTCATTGTGTAGTTTGCCTGCCAGTACATCATATAATGGAGCTGCAATCACACCTGATTTAATTTTCTTTTCGATTTTAAAGTGTGACAATTCAACAGCTGATGTACTATCATTTCTTCTTTTTCGCACCATGAGATTCTAATTTTCTAAATTTTCTATTGTTTTTGTATTTTTCTGAGGATATATATCCCCCTAAATTTGTGCTTAAAATTGAGAATTTAAAGAACAAATTTACAACCTAAAACTAAGAAAAATCTTTTTGTGTTTTTCTAAGACCATTCTCGAATTAATGACCAAAACAATTTCAAAATTTTAACGAATCAGGTTTTGAGCATACCTCTCTAGCTGATTTTACCTCCATTATCTCCTTTAAAGGAAACATACTCACTGTTTGAAAATTTAAAATAAACGTATAACAGAGAGATGTCACCTGTCATGTGCGTGGAACAACCATTATCAACATACCAGTGGTCGTCGACAATCCTCCTTGGATGTCCCTGCACTAAATAAGGAGATTAATTAAACATTGGTACCCAGGCCATCGCGGTCCTGGGCACTCCTGAAGCGTCTATGAAAGACACTTCTCTCAAGCACATGTCCTTCTTCTCATTTAGGACTGGTGTTGCTGCCGCCTTTGGTTTCCAGGCTTGCTTAGGCTTAAGAACTGGTTTTGCTACTTTCGGAGTAGCAGCTTTTAGTTTCCCAGGTTGTTTTGATTTCTGTGGAGGAACAACCTTTCGCTTGTTCTTGGCAGCATTCCAGTCTCCATCAGACGGTTTAACTTTAGGATTCATGTTCTTCCTTGCCTTAGGTTTATCAACCTTCATTGGCTTGGAATAGTAGTTATCCCTAGGCATAACCTTCGGATGTTGTCGATAATAGGGCACATAAGGACGACTTGTGCAGTTTCGTGCAATATGACCGGGTCTTCCACAGGTGTAGCATGTTTGCTTCTTTGCATATGGATCATATCCCGGTCTGTTTGATCCCACTGATGAATGTGAGTGATGGGATCTGTTGGATGATTTGTTTGCAGGCTTCCCAGTCTTCCTGCTCTGCTTAGAACATCTTGAACACCCGTGTGAACAAGATTGTGCTTGTGATGAGGACTGTCCTTGAGCTTTCTGTTTAACTTCAGGAACCTGTTCATAAGAGTTAGCACAGGTAGTTTTTCTATGTGGTGGCACATATTTATCGGTTGTGCCAATAACAGATAACTCGGAAACAGTCTTTTGCACATATGGTATAGCATCTGCAGACAAATTAGATTGTTTCACACAAACACCTGCATTGTTAGTGCAAACAATATCATCCCCCTCAACCTTAACCTCTACTTTTTCTAAATCTGCACATGAAGTAGAAGCATCAGTAATGTTCACACATTTAAATTCAGGGACTATTGGCTTTACCACACCTGTGCCAACAGTCATGGATGAGGGATCCTCACATTCTTGTTTAATCTCGACTGGCCTTGAGCTCACAGATTCTTCAGATTGTTCTGGCTCAGTCGAGGGTGTGTCATTTGATTCAGCCGAGCCACTTGATTCAGAAACATGTTGTGGCGACTCTGCTGAATCCCCCGTTGACTCAGCTGCTCTAGAGGACTCACAGCTGGATTCACTCGATTCAACTGACACTGATTTCTCAGAGTCGGTTGTTTTGGGTGATTCACATTTGGAGTCACTTTCAAAAGTTGGTGGGGCACCTGGTTCAACGGTCTGTGGTGCCCTGTACTCTTCATAAATCTTTTTGAATGTTTTCATGAAATCAAACTCAAAGGGCACATTTGAGTCTGATTGGCCGGTCGGTTCAATTTGCTCAATTTTCGGTTCAGTTTCAAAAACGGTTTCTTTTAAGACATTATTCAATTCATTTGTGTCATTTGAAACTGGAACTTCATCTCTCCTCACATCAAAAACTCTGTCAATTTCTTTATTTTTCTCAAAATTTAACGTCTCGGTCTGCTTTGAAGCATCTTGAGACTTGACAAAGGTTTTTGATGGAGCCTGCTCCTTCTTAGGTTGTTTGTTCTTGGGTTTAGAGATTCGGATAGGGACTGATTTAGGTTTGGAGATCTCATCTTGATCCCTCGATGGTCGACTGGTTGGCTCTTCTATTGGAGGACCGTATCCTTTAACAGGCAGAGCCAACAACTCTTCATCCGACATAGGAATTGAAGAATAGTTTTCATTGAAAGGTGGAGGAATTTCCACAAATCCAATTCCCTTATTCCTCACGTCCTTTGGTCTTAACCTTAACTGGGTATTGATCATTTTTTCAACTTTGGGACTAGAGCAATCGAACTTTTTAAAATGAAAATCGGCATTTTCAAATTTAGATTTTAAGTTGATCAATTCCGCGGTCAAAGTATCAGACAGTCGTTTGAAATGTAAATATCGACACTTGTGGTCACTCACCTCCTGATGCAAGCGCTTGATATCGAGTTTTTGTTGTTCGACCATTTCTTTATAAGAATTAAATTTCTTTTTAATATCCCAAGTGGCCATTTTCTCGTATTCAAGCTGCTTGTATGCAGAGAGAGTTTCTTCTCTAAAACCTTTAATTTTTAACCTGCATCGTTCAGTGCAACATGATTCAGCTAAAATGTCAGCGTGTACCTCAGATGCGGATGGCACATGGTCATTCTGTTGTGCCATGGAAGATTGAGCAGCGTGAGCGGCAGGAGCAGCAGATGTGACAGGAGCAGCGGGAGCGCCAGGAGCAGCGAGAGCGGGTGAGCAGTCGGATTTTGAATTTGAAGAAGAAGTGTCAGAGGCGGATGAGCATGTTGTAGCAGAGGTGTTGCTTTGAGTCGTCAGCTTTGCACGCTCAGCATGTTCTTTGACGAGTAAGATTAACTCATCCGACGTCATTTTGGACCAACTTGTTTCTGTGATAATCCAATTGACATTCTTAAACCAGCTGCATGTTGGCTCATCTGGAATTCTTTTCAAAGCGTCGAGAAGACTCTTGTTGACCAATCGATTTGACACTACGATTTCAGCATTTTTCATGTCTGACAGTAGTTCGGTAAATCTGCCAATAATTGCTCCCACGGTTTCACCAGGAGTGTAACTGAAACCCTCCAGTCTCTGCTTAAACACCTCACTTTGAGAAGACATTATTAATTCTCTAGACCGTGATTTCCCGAAAATCTAGACGTTCACACAAATTTTAGAGACGAGCACCGGACGTCCAAACGTAGTGAACCGTAAAAAATGGTACACAGTCTAGTCCACCGTAGTCAACCGAATCAAGCCGTATGTCTTAAGGTCGATCCCCCCAAATTGAGCTTGTACACACCAAATAATACCCCTACTACAACTACTACTACTACTACTATTATTATTATTATTATTATTATTATTATTATTATTATTATTATTATTATTGTTATTATTGGTGTTGTCTTCGATGAAGGTGCAGTGTACAATAAGACCAAATGGAAATCACTTTATTCTTTTGAATTGCGCTCTCTCTCTCTTCACGTGACTGTCTCGAGACTCACAATCCAAAGCTCTCTCTCCACTCAATTAATCTGTGCGTGACAACTCTCAATTGTCTGCCCAAATAAGGATCTAATTTGTTGTGCCATTAACAACTCCTTCTCTCTCTCTCTCTCTCAATTGTCTTAAACTTAACTCTCTTTCTCAATTCTTAGAACTCACGCCGGAACACAACAACAATGTCTCTCTCTCTCTGAAGATCTCAACCTTTGTTTGTTCTTTTTAGATTTTATAAAATCTGTTCTTCGAGCCAAGATACCAACACGTTCCTTTCTTCCCCTTTTTAACATTCAACAATCAACAATCTGCTCCCTCTCTCTATCAGAAGGTTGCAGGTTTGGTAGGGTTTCCGGTGGTTTTTGGTAGATGGTTACGGGTGGTCGGGTTGGATTGATGGTTGCAGGTGGATTTTTCGAGGTGGGTGTGGGTGGTCGGGTGGGTTAATGGAGCAAGAGGTTTGATTTCTGGGTGGTTTTGGATTTTCGGGTGGAGTCCGTGGTGGTGAGTATTGAGGGCGGCGGAGGGTGGTTTCAGGTGGTGGAGGTGTTGTTTTTGATGTCCGGGTGGTTGGTTTGGTCAAGGAGGGGTGTCGGGTCAGGTAGAGTGACCGGTGGTGGTTGACGGGTCAGAGGGTTTTGGTGGTCGGGTAAGAGTGAAGCTGAATGGTGATGAAATATGGCGGATTAAAGGAGCAGAGGGTCCCGGGTTGGTTTTGAAGTGGGTGACCGGGTGGGTTAAGGTGGGTTTTGATTTTCCAGGTGGTTTCGGTTTTGGTTTCGGGTAAGGTGGATGGGTTAAGGTAGATCAGATGGTGGCGTTTGGTTTGCGGGTTGAGGTGGCGAGTTGAGGCAGAAACGGAAATGGATGAAGGATGAGTCACCAGGTGGGTTTCCGGTGGAAGGTGTCTCCGGCCAGGAAAATTATCCGGGTACGGTGGGTTCTGGTCAGAAACAGGTACGAGTGAAAATGGGTGTTCGAGTAGGTGTTCGGGTTGGATCCGGGTTCAAGTGTTCGAGTAGTGAGTTCGAGTTGCAGATCTGAGTTCGACCTCGAACAGTGCTGAGTTCGAGTTACGGATTTGAGTTCGAGTTGAAACAGTGCTGAGTTCGAGTACAGATCTGAGTTCGACCTCGAACAGTGCTGAGTTCGACCTTGAGTTTGACGAGATGGTGAGTTCGACCTTGATGCTGAGTTCGACCTTGATGCTGAGTTCGACCTTGAGAGCTGAGTTCGACCTTGAGTTCGACTTGGGAGTTCAACCTTGAGTTCAACCTTGGAGTTCAACCTTGAGTTCAACTTGGGAGTTCAACCTTGAGTTCAACATGGGTGAGTTCGACCTTGAGTGGCTGAGTTCGACCTTGAGAGATGAGTTCGACTAGTAGATCTGAAGTCACGTGTTCGAGTTGAATGATTGTGATGTACACTGCCACGTTTGACTTTTTATTGAAGCACCGATGATTTACTCTGTCAACCCCTCTTTTTAGGAAAGCAATTTAATTTTTGTGATATCTCCTCAAATTAAAATGCCGTAAAACTTGGGAACAATTTATGTGATACCAAAACAGATTAAACACCCTCTTTTGAATCTGTTCTTGATGTTCTTCAACAATTTCAACAAAAACAAATCTGCCAAAAATTCTTAAACACCAAAACGGTTAGAAAAATAATAAAACTAATAAAAAGAAAAATGAACCTGTTAAGAACCCGACAAAACGCAGCAACGGATCTTTCTTATGTTCTTCGAATGATACCGAACCGAGCCTTCGAAAGACTTCTTAGGCTCTGATACCAATTGTAAGTCCAAGATCTTCTCTACCGGGTATCAAACAAACAATCGAGTGCGGAAAACAAGATTGAATGTGAAGAATAAAAGATTAACTCCGATGAAAAACACAAATAATCGCTGCTTTGTATTGCACACGGTATGAAAACCGTCGGGTACAATACACCAATCACCAATGATCTCTAGAGAAGCTCTCTAGAGATATATGTTTTGTTTTTGTCAAATGAATGGTCTAACCCTAACAATGAATCAAACATAACAATATATAGGGTCCACTAATCCCTTGGCCCACATGGCCTAACCCAAGCCCATTAACTTAAACTAAGCCCAATTAATACAAACAGGCTTAATAAAGACAAGCGTAAACCTACTTAAATATAGCCCAACACTGCTGAAGTGTCAACTTCAGTAGTTAGAACTTTTGGTGTTTCAAGAAAACCTGCTACAAAGAAAAGGACAGAGGAGAATGTGAAGACTGATTTCAGGATGGTACTACTAGAAGGAAGTACAGTAGTCCACTCTGACTTCGACATAGAAGAGAAACCTCTGCTAACCCAATTCAGGGATCCTTCCACCTTTGCCTATCAAATTCAAAAGACCATTAAAGACAAAATGCACACTAAGGTAGTTACTGAGCATCATTTGCCAACCTTTCAACTACCTAATGTGATGCAACAAGAACAAGGAAGAGAATCCCACCTGAGAGTCACTGAAGTCGAAGACATCCAACACTCAGGAGCACCCCAGGGTACCAGCATGGTTCCCTATACTCTAGACTTTGACAAGTCTAAAGTACCTATCATCAGATGGTCCTTTACTGATAACAACTCAGTACAAGTGACAAGAAGAGACCAAACAAGCAGAGCCTATAAGTCGATGAATGATCTGAAGAAGCTATCAACTCAAGACCTGCTTACAATCCAGCATCTAGAACCACAAAAAGGATCTCTCACTGATGAACAGCTGAACCAGTTGAAGAATTCCATGTTCAAAGGAATATGGAAGATTGTGAATGACAGAAGAAAACAATAAGGAATTAGAAAGGTTTTGGCTTCATCAATCCAGGGGGAGATTGTTAGGACAAAAAGGATTGGTGAAACCACTTTTGTAAACCTTAGTTTAATTCACTTCTGTCAAATTATTCTAAGTATAGAACTACTGAAGAAAGAAGACTAAACTGCTGAAGTAGGATTCTACAAGTACTGAAGAAATACATCAGAAGTTCTGAAGTCCAAACCAGACAGTTCACAGAATACTCAGAATACAGGCGTTCACCCTTCCAGATTGCACGTGTTCGTTATTAAAATCTAGAACTTCGACGAGATCTCAAGGTGGTTCAGGCTAAACCTGAGGATTTTGTCCTATTAGTCTAAGAGTAGATCCAGTGATGGAGAAGCAATCTTCTTGTAGGGACTAAGATAGGGATAAGAAGTGGGAGGAAGATAGAGATTAGAAACAAGTAGGGTTGCAAGTACTGATTATAATCCTATGGTTATAGACTAGATTATTTTTCTAATAGCCTAATTCCCTATAACCATGGCTCTGATACCAATCTGTAACACCCCAACCGATGGCGGAAACATCGGGATGTCACGTATTGATGATTGTTCAGTAGCTTATAAAAATAATAAATTTCAATAATTGATTTAGTTACATTATATACAATTTCTCTACAAGAATTCGTACATCAAAATGAATAATACTAAGTACACATCTTCAAGCATTAACTCAAATCTTCAAGCAAGCTATAACCCGAAACATGTTAAGTTTGAAAATATTTTGGGTCAACAAAAGTTGGTGAGAGTACATAGGTTTTCGAATATAATAGATAACAATAGTTTGTACAACAATCACAGTTGTATAATGATAGAGTATGAGTCCGACATGTAACAATGTGTCTTTTGTACAATCAAACCTTGTGTCGACTGAGACCTAACTCGCAAGTTAGTAAAAGGGTAACTGTTATCGATCACTCCTGAATTTATGCGGGGGGATGGGTTTGTCAGACCTATAGCGCTATAATCTAAACAGGCGGCTTGATCAATGTTAATGATTGTACTGTGTCTTTTTGTTACAGTCAAATGATAGAATGAGTAAATGATAGTGTAATTGAATCACAAGTTTCAACAATGTAAGAATGAGTAAATAATAGTGTATAAAATGTTTAAACATGTTTCACCCCAAAATGTAAAACAGAAAAAGGGGCTATGTAAACTCACCTTAGTGCTAGAATTGAAACCCTTGATATAGAATAAATGTGGCTCGAAAGTATCCAAGTATCACCCAATGTTTAAGGCAATATTATAAGTGTTGGGAAAACTTAAAAGTCTAAGTTTTCTATTCCAAAGGTAATATAGGGTTCCTAATTTGGGAATTGATAATTGATTGGTAATTAATTTAGAATAATTGTTAATTATCTAATTAAATAAAGAAATAATTAATAGAAAAGGATTTTTGGCAATTCTCAATTAAAGACGGTTGTATTAAAATGTAGTAAATGTGAAAATAATTTTTATAAAATTATTTTCTTAGTTAATGAATATATATTATATTAATAATTATTTGACAAAATATAGACTTAATATTTAAAAATATTAAAATTTACAAATTTCGAATCAAAAATTTATATTTCTGATCTAAATGATTAATCATAATTTATGTGAAATTTTGATGCAAAAAAAATGAAAAATGAATTTATTATGATTTATTCATGATTAAAATAACAAAAATTGATTAAAAATATTAAATAAATGATTTTTCCGAAATAAAATTTATTTCTGAGTTCTTCATTGATTTATAAGTTTAGAATAATTTTTGTGGAATTTTATAAAGTCGTTTTGATATTTTTATAGAATTTTAAAATTTCTAAGGAATAAATTTGTAATATTTATAATATATAATAAATAAATGATTTATGAAAAACTAAAAGTTGAATATTAAACTTTATCATAAAACTAACTTAAAATAAATTTTGTAGAATTTATAAGCCATGTTTAGTATTTAAAATCTATTTTTAAAATAATTGTAGATTATATAAGTATAATGAAAATAAAAAAAAGATAGTTGTATGTGCCAAGGATCGCACCCGGGCCTCTGGCCAGTTCGTGGCCTAATCACAAGCCTAGCCACCAACTGGGCTAGACCCTGAGAACGATTAGAGTTGGTTTCACTTAATTATATAGGTTACTTGATTAATAAAATGAATGTTTATTATATGGAATCAATAAAAACGTTGGGGCCGGATTCGAACCCAAGGCCGACGGTTCAACAACAAATGACACAACCACCTGTTCTATATCAGGTTGTTGTTGTCAAATCGTTTTCAGAAACTTTTAAATCAACCTAACCTGGTATCATCTTCCCCAAAAATTAACTAAGAACCCTAGAGTTTCTAATTGACAAAATTACCAACTGATAACCCCCGAATTCATGGGGTTATTAATCGGAACACATCAAAGAATAAAAACACTAGTTTGATTGAAACATACCGGACTCGAGGGACTTCAATTCGCCGGTCAAAGAAAGTTTCAAAACTCGAACGATTGCACGAAATAATAACAAAGAGCAGTAACAATTTAAGGTGGGAATGTGTTTTTCGGCATTCTTAGTCACAATCCAAGGATTCAATTTATAGTATTACATCTGTAATGGCGAATTAGGAAGGTTTGACCCATTCAAAGTAAATCACGTGATTAGATCTATAATTGGTATGTGTTAATGCGTTTTTGGCGTGGAGAAAATGCGTAAAGATCTGTCATACCTTATCAATGGATCAATTTGATGCTAATTTCCATATTTGCTTTAAATCATTTGGTCAACAATATTGTTGTTTGACTTTGGATGGTGCACAGCGAAGGGATGAAAAGAAGCAGCAACAGAATTTTTTTTTTCTTAGGTGGGCCGGGTTTTGTGGGCTCAAGGGCTGGGCTCCGAAAATAATTAAATGGGGGTGTTGGTTTGGGTTAAATTTTGTTATGGTTCTAAAAATAAACATGTATATATATATATATATATAGATAAACTCCATATCTTTTGAAAAAAATTCTGATTTTATTATTATTATTATTATTACTATAAAAAATAAATAATAATAATAAAGAGGATTCAAATAGTGAGCAAGGTTTGTGTTAAAAAAAAAATATAATAATAACAACTTTGACACGTCTAAAATTCATAGAAATGGAAGGTAATAATGTTATAAGATGAATGGGACTTGAATGAATAAAAGCGGAAATTTTATTAATTCAAAAATTTCGAAATGTGACAGAAACCACCTCTTTCCCTCTTGATACCCCTCGACCGAAGATCAAGCCACACAAGGAGCTTGCTTCGATCGACCATCACCACCATTTAGTAGTTCCAAGTCTCTAGCAAGTATCTAGGAGGTGCATTGTGAGGAGTTAGCTTGTTTTCTTTTATATTTTCGGCCATATACACAAGGTATAACATTCGAACCCTTTTCTTCTTCATATGTTACTTCGACTACATGTAGTGCCCACCCGAACCCACATACACTCGAACACGACCATATGAACATAATGTGTTGGATAAAAACAACTTAAAAACTCAAGTTTTGTGTTAAGAGTTAAATGTTTTAAGTTTCGGATACACAAGTACGTACTTTGAAGCATACATCTTAGAGCATATGTTTATGGCTATATACGAGCACACACACATACATACATATAAATATATGCATGCATGTATGAGGCCCAGACTCGGCTCAAGTGTAGTGAATTTCACTTGATTTTACAATTTACATCATAGTTAGATTTATAAACATGTGTTAAGAACAATAAAAACATGTGTTAACAAGCTTAACACAAGAATTTTCTTGGAAACATATGGTATGCGAGAATGTACAAAGGCAAAACAGCTAAACAAGTTGTTTTTATACAAAATTATCAAAAGAGGTGTCCATATGCCACCCTAGACTTACGTAACTGAGACATAAGTGACACTCGGTAGCATTTAGTAAGTCAAGACACTTGTTTTACCAATAACATGCGTACAGTTTTCAGTTACAATTCATGACTATTATGTGAACATGAGACATTACGGTTCAGGATCCATTAAGCCCTCGTATCATACATCATACCATAACCATTAGCTATGGACTTAGCCTTGAAACACCGGGATAGATCTATTGGGTTGACACCCCCACTTTTGGTCAGTCTCTCTGACCGGATGACAGGTATCAGAAGAGTGCTTGTATTTCTTATTATTTCATTGTCTTTAGTGTACAATGGGCGAGGCACAACATGTCAAGGTTTGGTTATGGGCTCATGTCAGATCACATATTGATTATTTCCCTAGCTAGGCAATGATTTAGTCGGTTTTGGATTACATGTCCACCATATAGAAAACCCGTGAACTCACCAACTATATGTTGACCCATATTTCCTTTAATGCATGTTTTTTAGGAAATTAGCATGGATAGTGGAACTTGCGGGGGTCGCGTGCGAGCATTTGTGGGATACCTTCTTTTGGACCGTTGTGTTGTTGTTTTGATATTAGACATTTACATACAATGGTTTTAATATTAAACATTTAACTCTTTGATGAACGAATATGGTTGTTTAATGAAAGTTCCCGCTTTATTTTAATCAATGCTCGTGTGACCTTTGTGCTTAAAAATCTTTCGAAGTCGCACCTCGCGTTTCTGCCTTGGCGGCGTGTGACATACTACCCCCACCTAAGCACGCTTAATTGTGGAGTTTTCATGTGCTCCACAACTAACTAAGCCCAAAACACATTAGTGATTTAAGAGGCGTTGGATTACTTATGAATCAAGGATCTCTCCTGACTATGACCGATATAAGATTTGCCTAAGGTGTCACAATGATCCATGTTAATCTCTTTGGTAACTGGTACTGTTACATGTATAATCATACATGGTGGAACATTAACTGCTAATAAATTATTACGATCGAATATGACACATTACAGTCTAGTCTAATCTGTTAGCACTTAATACTACCTACTAAGGCCCATGGAGCCTTTTTAAGAGCTATGGTGATTGTTAAGACCAATATGAAACCTTAATAAATATGTGTCTCACCATACTGATAACAGTCTAATATGAATTATCGAAGCTTAATATAACGAACTTACGAGCTAAAATGACCTAACAAAAGGCCCACTAAAAAAGTATCATGACTTATGAGATGAATTGCCAATTAGGGTAATTTACTACTTAATATAAGTCAGACCAGATGTAATGGAGCGCTATTTAAAGCGTTATTAGTAAAATCGTGCCCCCGGACCGCTCGGGGGGCTATGTATCAAATGTTGGTGCCGACGTTATATCTATAACGCTTGTTTGATTTTTGATTGGCCAATAATAATGCGCCATGTGTCCAATACATCTGCTTTAAATTTTGAACGGTAAAAACATTTGAATTTCCAACGTATACTTTTTTATAAACAGCTATTTTTTACTAAATGTGTATATATATATACAAACACACCACAATTTTTTAAAAACTACACTACAAACTCAACTATAAAATCATATTTTTATACCCACTTTCGAATAAAAATCCAACTACAAACCAGATAGTATTCAAAGATATGGGTGGTGGATTTAATAACGAGCCAGCTGGACCTTCCAAAATCCAGCGATATTCTCGCCGGTGACGTTGTATACCAGTGTTCTCTTCTGCTCCTCCTCAACAAGTGTTATCTTCTCCTCATCCTCCTCAACAAGTGTTCTATTCTCCTCCTCCTAAAAGTAGAGATTTGATGCCTTGAGTAAAATGACGATCATACCATTTTCTTCCCAATCCATGCAAGTTGCAACTAGATGATGTGGCTGAATCTCAGCCACCCATTGAGTTTCTTGGTGTTTCCGCAATTTGAAGGGTTTTTTCCCAATACTTTCCTGTAGTGGTCATTATTGTTTCGCTTTATTCCACTTTTCTATCTCAAATTACTTATTTTTGAAGCTTTAGTCTTGACTTCGTATGGTTAGAAGAACTTAGAACGAATGTTGAAATGCAAAAAGCAGGGTCCCATCCCCCCGGCATAGCTTGCCCTGTTGCTTCAAACAATACATAAAATATAAAAAAATGGATATTGTAATGTTTTGACAGATTGGAGGTTCTAAGTATATAAACATTAAATTTTAGGGGTATTGGATTTTAATAATCCAATCTTTCGCCCATTGACCGGCAAAAATCTGTACTTCAAAAATTCTCAAAAATGATCACAAATTTTAACGTATTGGTCGACAATGAACCTTTGTTAATTGAGAACTAACTCAGTTAGTGGATGCTGACGTGGCATGCTCATGCTGACATGGATGATGTGGCATTCCAACACATGCATGGATGATGTGGACGCTGACATGGAATGCCACGTCATCATCCATGTCAGCATGAGCATGCCAGTCAGCGTCCAGATCATCATTCACTAACCGAGTTAGTTATCAGTTAACAAAGGTTCATCGTCGGCCAATACATTGAAAGTTGGGATCGCTGTTGGGAATTTTGAAGTACAAATTAATACTGATCAATGGGTGAAAGTTTAGATTATTAAAATCCAATACCCCTAAACATTAAATTTTTATTATATTGAGTTTGTTCTAGCTAATTTAATGATTCAACATTAGCATTTAAAAATAATGACTTTTAAAGTTAGATTTACTTTATTTATAACTAGTTTGGTTTAACCCGCGCGTTACGGTGGCAACACGATTGAAATTTTGTAGGTATCGATTTAGCTTGTTACAGTGTCGATGTGGTACACGCTATAATAACTTAAATAGAAAACACAACATGTGAAGTCGTAATATATTTGAATCAATATCTACACGTATTCGATTCACTGTGACAATGCCACATCTTTTAAGACGAAAGAAGCTTGTTCGGATTTCTTTTTGTTTTTAAGTAATATCTACTCTTAAAAATAAACAACACTCCTAATTTTTCTTGTATTATTTTTTATTATACATGCTCGCATA